>OY856409.1:1011170055-1011885055 GCA_963693085.1 Alisma plantago-aquatica
TGTATGTATTCCGTTTGAGCTAAGATTGGATATACTAGGAAATTCGATACTTGATCCAATTTTATTCTGGAATCATTTTCTAAATTCTAAATTTATCCAAACCAACAAAGTCCTAATAAAAAAATATTTTTTTAGGTCAGACTGAGTTGAACATTTGACCAAATGTGATAATGCTAAATATAGTAAGTAGTTTGTAATAGAACTTAGAGAAAACTAAATAAAAAATCAGAACAAGAGTAGAAATGAAAAAAAATGTCTAAGATGGATTTTTAGGTTTTTTGAAAAATTAAGGGAGTATTTGAGATTTCATTGAAACTGATGGGAATTTCTGGAAAACACTTAATTATACAGTCTAGCATCACACTGTCCAAAGTTTTGGTTTCTTCTTGAAAGCAAGGATTGACACCAATGTAGTTAGAGTTGTCAAAGTTGTGGTTGAACATCTATATTCTACATTGTCCTACTCAAAAAAGTTTTTCTCGAGAATGTTAAAGTTTGTTTGTTAATGGATGCAAATATGAAAATTGGATTGTCGTGGTATGATCTCAAACATGTAAAATCATTATTTTGATTTTTGATAACAAATAATGTAACATGTATAGCTTGCATGCCATGCCTCTTTGTATACATTCTCTATGTAACTTTTAATTGTGCAATTAGAATAGGATGATGCACATCACCAGTGAACCATTGTAGAGAGGAGGAGACATCACAAGCTCACGCCAAATAGGATGTCCTTGAAAGGTTAGTTATCAAGATGAGATGGCAAATCAATCAATAAACAAGACCTGCCCTAACAAGAAATTTGAATTGGTCGAATGGCTTGCCTAGTCGAGCAATTGAAACATATAAAGGGATTGTCCCAAAACATGGACTACCAGTCAGCCAACTTACTTTCCTATTCAGGCATATGGAAATTCTGAAAAGAAAGATTTAGGTTTATATTAGATGTGAAGATTGATGCACATGATATTTTTTGTTTTTCACATGCTATTTTATATTGATTTTTGCACACTTACTATTCATTTTCATATTAATTTGTGCATGATTTATTAATATTAGCCCATGTTACTCAATTGCATCAAAGAAATATAATTTTAATATTTTCGAATGATTTATTATATTTCAAAATACTTATGTACATTTTTGTCTCTTTCAGGTACCAAAAGAGTCGCACAGACTCGGTACTACTGACTTCATAAGTCGGTAGTATCAAAATCACATCAGTAAAAGTCTCAAGGAATCGTACAAACTCAGTACTACCGACTTACAGAGTCAATACTACCGAGTATGCCCGATCAGGCAGATCTGAATATAGTGTTTAATCCAACGGTTGAGGATCTGTTCTGCCCTAAGTCACTTCTATAACTTAAGGGGAGTTCGACTAGACCTAATCTATCACGTTCTATTCCATTGCATGACAGCTACGACACATGAGCGGAGAATGAGGAGGAGAACCACATGTTTGGGAGGTTCCAGGCACATTCAGTGGGTAGAATTTTTGGTTTGTGGATCCGTTCATCGGTGTGGAGCATCCTAGTCACGTTTCTCCAGGGGGTTTGGTTTTTCTATGTTCTCTATATTTTTCCTTCTTCCTAACATGTTTTTGTCTATGGAAACCATAAGGGGCTAATCCCCGTGTTCTCTAAGACCCAAGAGTAGCTCAGTTGTATACTGTATATGGATCTTTTGCATTGATATATTATTTTATCCTTATTCTTGGGCATGCTGCTATGAAATTGTATTGAATTATCTATGTTGCGCACTATAGGTTATTAATAAGATCCTTGATAGCTTCAGAAGGAGGGTTACATTTTATATCACCCTTTGGGAAAGGTGGCTTACGAACGTGAAGATATTACCCAGAGGATTCGTTAAAGGACCTAACTAATTAACCAATTACTATAAAAATGAGATTGACATTATAATAGGTAGTGATCTACACTGTAGGAGTAGGTAGTTCTTGATATAGGCTCTTTGCCCAGGAGTGGGAGGAAAATATATTAATCTTAGATTAAAATTTCAACGTCAATCAAAACCACAATCCTAGAGAATTTCTTCTCATTGTGATCACAAACCATTAAATTAGTTCTCTTTCTTGTAGTTAGTTTAATAACTCTCAAATCAACGTCTGATTCGGCTAGCTGATAAAAAATAGTTAGTAGTAGTTTCTTGAATTACGTTTCCCCATGTTCGATATCCCGACCTCGTTGGCATGCATTACTTCGATGCGTACACTTACGTTTTACACATACTGTTTAGTCGTGTCAAGTTTTTGGCACTATTTTCGGGGAAACGACATATTCAAGCAATACGAGTACTGTAATCGGCCACTCTAGGCCACCCTCTTTATTTTTCTTTTTATTCTTTCCAAATCCGAATTGCATTTTTTATTTATTTAATCACTAGTATCTCGTTCTCAGATTGAATTCACAAATTTCAGGTACTAATTTATGGTTCAAACACGAATCACTAATTACTGTCCCACAAAAAATCCACAATCGAAAGGTATGGGTGATGTAGAAGAAGAACAAACCATTTGAGAGAAGATTAAGGCATCATCCTCAACAGCTCAACTTGGGCCAATCAAGAGACAAGAAATAAATGTGAGAAGCTATACGATCAATCCTTGGCTGGTGACATTAGTCAAGCAATAGGCTTTCCATGGCCATAGTACTGAAGACCCAATGACTCACATAAGTAATTTTTTTGAAAGCTGCGAAATGGTGAAGATAGATAAAGTTCCTGCCACCTTGATATACCTAAAGTTGTTTCCATCATCTTTGGAAGACCATGCTAAGTCTTGGTTCTGTAACCTCAAGCTGGAATCCATAGAGACATGGGACCATATGATAGACACATTCTTTGAGCGTTATTTCCTACCGCAAAAGAAGAATGAATTGACGTAGAAGATTTACAACTTCAAGCAACAGGTTGAAGAGTCATACTCAGAGGTTTGGGAGCAATTTCAGAACATACTACAAAAGGTGCCTCACCATGGTATATAATTATATGGCCAAACAAAACCTTTCTATTATGGCCTACATCAGGGTGAGAGGACCACCCTAGATATTGCAAGATCTGTATTTTTCTTGAACAACAAGCCTTCCAGATGCCATGAGATCCTGAAGAACATGGTTAAGAACTAGTCATGGGGTGAAGAAAGAGAACACCCAACAACCATTAAAAGCACTGAAGAATCTAAAGTCATCCTGGGGCGCCACTTCCTGGAGAAACTTCCAAACGATCAGAGCACCGCTTGAGAAGTGGCGCCCCAGGAAGACTGCTCGATCAGGCAACAGAGGGATAGGGTAGGGCGATTTGCGAGCCCTTAGCCTTGAGCTGTTTTGGCACCATCTTCTTCTCCTTCCTCCGCCCTTCTTCTTCCTCTTCCTTACCCTAACACGGTGCCCGACCAGTAGAGCGGACGGCCAAGCAGCAGCAACGACCAGCTGTAGGGTGCCGGCCAAGGGGCCATTTTGGGCAGCTAGCACCATGAAATTGATGCCTCGACTCTGACTTTGAGGTCCCAACAAGCTTCCGCAGCTCCCCGCCCCTATTGCGCCCACCTACACCTCATTAGCAAGGGTCGACGCCCCACCTAGCAAGCAGCAACAACAACTGCGGAAACAATGGCCAGGGGCCATCTTGGCGCAGCAAAGCACCTCGAAATGGTGCCCTCAACTCCGGCCATGAGGATAGAGCAAGCATCCGCAACCAATAGCCCTCAATTTAGCACCTAGCTCAGTTTCTCTCCAACCTGTACGTGAAGCAGGTTTGTTCCGGAGCAAGTCCAAGGTAGAAGAAGACCTGCTGATGCCTGGATTTAGGCTCTGGACGGATTTTCAGTTGAAATTCGGTCACCTAAAACCCCGTGTAGAATCTCTTAACTCCAATAAATGAATGATTTTGGTTGGATGTAGAAGTCAGCGTTTACCCAGCACGGCTTGATTTCTAATTTGCACATTTTATTTATTAACGTCCATACAACGCTAATTAGTTAATTGATATGTGTGATTTGGATTAGTGAAAATACACGATTAATCAAAACTTAAATTTCTCGATTAAATGTTAAACTCAGTAGCACATGACCGGTAACGGTACAGTTTGGGTATAAACCCATGTTGTACATTTTTAGTAAGATAATAGATGCTCAATTTCAAAGAAATGACAATGACACGAAAGGGTTCAATAGAAACCTAGTTGCACACTCCCAATCATATTTAATGTGAGTTTATTAATAATTATACGAATCGACACGTTTCTCAAGGATATCATAAGAAATTCTCAGTTATTATCAATAATTCGTGTCATGATAAGTAATTAACTCTTAATTGGGTTAAGTGATGCACAACTCAAGATTAGGGTTGACGTGCACATTTTTCTAGGAATTTCAGATAATTTACAAGTGCTACTAATGTTTTCTCATATGTTGAGTAACTCAACCCTTATCAGTATATTAAGATTTTTAATTGCATGATTTTAGTATGTATGTGCCAAGTTGACAAGTATTCTATTTATTTAAATCTGCCTGCAAGTACAATATGTTGATTTCTTAGTAAATTACAGTTTTTGAGCATATTGCACCGCCAAGTTAGAAATGATATACATGTTGTATTTATAATTTTTAGATAAATAGACTCGGTACGATAGAGATACCAAAGCCAAGAATAAGTAAGAGAGAGATGCAATCTAGTAAGAGCTTTTCTAGAATAATAAAATAATAGACATAGGTGCCCTGAACACTGTAGATTCCCTACGGATGTCTGCACTGTAGGGAGGAAACGATCCACCCTGATAGCGACCAGTATACGGGGATCGAAACGCACCCACAGAGCGTGTGGGGAGACGAAGCCCTTGAGGAAGTCTCCTAAGAGAAGATAGGTTACCCAACATGAACCGGAGATCCCAGTGGTAACCCATAGGTACCCACAAAGTGTACCAAGATGAGGCCCACAGAGCGTCTCAGACCCTCTGCCTGTGTACTCAGCCTAGAGGAGAGGTCCAGTTAAAGGCCAGCTGTTTAGCCGCCTTAGTCAGATGTGACGGTTCGAGTCAAGCAAACCCGGATTCAGTTCTAGGCTTAGCTTCTGGGGTTTTAAGCTAAGTCTTGTACGGTGAGATCGTAGTTTGCTACGAGTCTATGTTATTCAAGCTATTAGGTTTTTCCTTTAACTTAATTCTAAGTAACTAAGTAAAGAAAAGGTTAAGGATGGTTTACCGAGGGTGACTTCCCAGCCTCCGGGGTCATTAGAGATGGCACGAGGATCAGGGCATCACATGATTTTTGGTATCAAAGCAAAGTTTTGAGTACATAGTTACTCTAAGTCAAGGTCAGGGGACGATAAGAGACCAATAGGATTAAGACTTAAGTGTTCTTCTTCTAACTGCAATTTTCTAATAGGAAGTGTTCTGTTATACTATTATAGATGGCAGGAAGTGGACGTGGTCATGAGGACCAAGCTAAGAGCCACATTGGACCTGACCCTCAGGTGATGGGTCCAGGTGGTGGAGATGATGTTGATGAGGCATCAAGGATGTACATGATGTTTCTTGAGACCAGTGAAAAGTATAAGATGGACAAGCGAGCTTCTACCTCGAGCAGCAAGGACCTGATGAGATCCTATGAGCTGGTTAACAAGCTTGGAGGTACTGAGTTCAATGGAACTACGAACCCTACAGTGGCAGATGAATGGCTGAGATAGTTAGAGAAAGTGTTCCGTTTGATGGAGTTGTCTAAGGAAAGACAAATCAATCATGCAGTTTATTTGCTTAAAGGTGATGCAGAGCTCTGGTGGCGTGGAGTGGAAGATAAAAGGAGGAGCACGATATTGACTTGGAATTATTTCGTTGATGAATTTCATCTTAAGTACTACCCACCTACCTTCCTGAGTGAGAAGATAAGACAGCTGCAAAATATCAAACAAGGAAGTATGACAATTGGTGAATACGAGGCACATTTCACAAGGTTGGAAAATTTCTGTCCGCAACTTATTCTTAATGATGTAGAAAAGTGCAGAATATTTCAAGAAGGATTAAGATTAGAGATTAGACACATCGTTTCAGGCATTGGTTGAAGAGATAGAGAAAACTTTGGGGAATTTGTGGAAGCAGCGAGACGTGTAGAAGAGTCAATTAATGATGATAAGCAGTTTGAGAGTAAGAAAAGATCTGGAGACTTTATTAGAAGGGGACAAAGAAGTGGTGGATACAGAGGAGGTGGTGGTTTCTTTTCAAAGATAAGATGAGGACTTAGCTATTTTGGTAGACAAGGATCTAGTTTTTCATCAAGTTGAGGAAGACCCAATTCTGGAAGATGGAGTACATAGTCTACATGGACACCTCCAACTAGGTCTTCAGGATCTTCAGTGTCAGTGACAAGACCATAGAGACGTGATGCATCCATGTGTGATATCTGTGGAAGACCACACTCAGGACAATGTTGGGGAACAAAGTTTCAAGGATGTCATTAGTGCGGACAGATGGGACATTTCAAGAGTAATTGCCCCTAGTTACAGCAGTCAGCATCACATGGTTCCCAGTCACATTACCAGAATGTCCCGAGACAGGCTTCAGTTGGAGGACCCGGTTCCTCTGTAGCTTCAGGTTCCCGAGGTGGTGCAACACCTAGTTCTAGGGAAGGACAACGAGGACATCGTGGGAGAGGAAGAGCTTCGTGACGCTTCTTCTCTTTGACACCATAAGAAGGTATTGTTTCTTCTCGAGTAATTACAAGAAAAATACTTTTCTTTAATAGCATTTAAGTTACAATTTTGATAGATCTGGGTGCTACTCACTCGTTTATACAACACTCTTTAGCTTTTGAGCTTAACTTGTTAACCCAGGAGTTATTGATTGAGTTGTTATTGAGGGTTCTGTTAGGTGAACCGACAGTGTTGACAGAGTTTTGTCCTGAATGTTTGTTGACTTTTGGTGGTTACACCATCGCGGTTAATCTTATACCCCTAGATATTAAATCTTTTCAAGTTATCTTGGGTATGGATTTACTAGAGACGTATCAAGTTCAGCTTGACTGTTGGAAAAAGGAGGCTATCTTTCAACAAGATGGATTTTCTTGTGCCTTTATTGGAGACAGGAAAGTTTTGCCTACGTGTATCATATCAGCTGTTGTAGTTGATAAGGTGTTGTAGAAAGGTTGTGAGGCATTCTTGGCACATGTAGTGGATACTAGAGCAAAGAAGAGCACATTTAGTCTATGGGATGTGCCAGTGGTCTATGAGTTCACAAATGTTTTTCTAGATGAGTTTCCAGGTCTACCTCCTGAAAGAGAGATTGTAACATCCCATGATTTGAGACCTTGGATAAGTTAATCTTAAAAGGAATGATTAGACTACCCATATCACCAAGGTGCACCTCCTTTTCAGGGAGCCCATATCTAAAGAACTCCATAGTTCAGCGTGCTCAACTTGGAGTAGTACTAGGATGGGTGACCAGTCGGGAAGTTGATCCTGGCTTGCGCGTCAGTGTGGAAAAAGTGTGCAGTTAAGGCTAGTGGTGGTTTGTGGGGCCAGTCGTCATTCCTGAAACTTTACTAGAGCCTTGGACAGTGGGACCGGGTGTTTACAAATGGTATCAAAGTCATAACCCCTCCAGTATGTGGGGCCCACATGGGCATGTGGCATGCCAGTCTAGAGCTGTGCGGTCTAGGCATGTGGGAAAGGGATGTCCATGGTTGACGTAGACACCCTTGCACTGGTATTTCGTGATCGGGAGATGGGTGTCCATGGGTCATTGTGGGTCTACACTGAAATGGGGAAGAGATTATGAGGCCTTATAGTTGAGCCTTGACGAGGACGTCAAGAGTCTAAGTGGGGGAGATTGTAACATCCCAGGATTTGAGACCTTGGATAAGTTAATCTTAAAAAGAATGATTAGACTACCCATATCACCAAGGTGCACCTCCTTTTTAGGGAGCCCATCTCTAAAGAACTCCATAGTTAAGCGTTCTCAACTTGGAGTAGTACTAGGATGGGTGACCAGTCGGGAAATTGATCCTGGCTTGTGCGTTAGTGTGGACAAAGTGCACAATTAAGGCTAGTGGTGGTCTGTGGGGCCAGTCGTCATTCCTGAAACTCTACTAGAGCCTTGGACAGTGGGCCCGGGTGTTTACAAAGATAGACTTTGAGATCCACGTGTTGCCAGGTAGTCAACCTATAGTGTTGACAGCCTACAGAATGGCACCTGCAGAGTTGAAGGAACTCAAGATTCAGTTATAGGAGTTACTGGATAAGGGTTTCATTTGACCTAATTCTTCACCGTGGGGATCTCCATTCTTGTTTGTGAAAAAGAAAGATGGTACTATGAGATTATGTATAGACTGCTGACAGTTGAATAAGATCACCATCAAGAATAAGTATCAGTTGCCAAGGATAGATAATTTGTTTGATCAGTTGCGTGGAGCGATGATCTTTTCTAAGATAGACTTGAGATCTGGATATCATCAGCTGAGGATAAAGGCTTCAGATATTCCTAAGTCAGCATTCAGAACAAGATATGTACATTATGAGTTTCTGGTCATGTCGTTTGGACTGACTAATGCCCCAACAACTTTCATGGATATGATGAACTGGATTTTCAAGCCGTTCTTGGATCAGTTCATAGTGGTTTTCACATATGACATTTTGATCTATTCCAGAGATGATGAGCATCATGAGCAGCATCTGATGATAGCATTATAGTTGTTGAGACAACACCAGTTATATGCTTAGTTTAGTAAGCGCGAGTTCTGGTTAGCTGAGGTGTCTTTTCTTGGACATGTCATCTCAGGAGATGGAGTAAGTGTTTGTTGGATCCTAGATGGGTGATTAGATGCTCTAGAGGGGGGTGAATAGAGCTGAATGCACTTAAACAAAATTCATTAGACCTTCAAGATATATCACAAGATAAGGTTGCTAAATAGGAAATTTATGTGCAACTAAAACATGCATAGCAAGGGAGAGAGAGATTGAACATACACCAATTGACAAACTATTTAGAGTGGTTCCTTACTTCAAACTAGAAGTGAGTCAGTCCACTTACCTAGAGAGGTCACCCTCTAGGATTTCCTGACCATTGCACCCTTATATTCATTTATAAGACTAACAATACATGACCAACCAAAGGACTTACCTATCCAATACAAAGAGTCTTCAACCTTGCCAAAGACTTACCCACTTTGCAAGAGTCTTCCACCTTCTTCCAAGGACTTACCTACTCTTTCACAAGTCTTCAGCCTTCAAGGAATCACCCACTCTTCTTGGATCTTCCACCTTTGACTTCACCTTCACTCGGAGAAGATTCCACCAAGGACTTTCCCACTTGAGCAAGGAGTCTTCTGCCTTCACCAAGGTCTTACCCACTCTTGCTCTAAGTCTTCAACCTTGATCTTCACCAAGGGATGCCTTCCCTTGTTCTTCTTCACCTCTCTTAGCCAAGAGAGAGAGCCTTCATCTTAATGGTCGAATTGAGAGAAAGGGAGGTGGTGGAAGTGAGAGCCTCACAAGATATACATGTAGGACTAGCTCTCTTATAGATTTCCTACTCACTCTAACAAATGTAGCAAGTGATTAAGCTTAGAGAGAGAGAAGAGGCTGTAGGAAGCACTCAACTATAGAATAAGAACCTCACATAGAGTTTTGCATTGAATGCTCAACCTTGAAATGAAGCCCGAGGGGTCCTATTTATAGCAGGGGATGCCTCTTAGACTTTGGGAATACTTGAGAACAAAAACTAGCCATTTTGTGGCTTGAAACATATATATTTTCACTTGTTGCAACACCACAATGACTAGAAGCACTTTTCTGCACTTTTCAGTACAATGCAATTGGTCGAGTTTCTATAAAGGTAACTCGACCGATAGAGTAAAAGAGAAAGCCGATATTCAGGCTATCAGTCAAATTTGTCTTGGGAAAACTCAACTGACCAATGAAAATCGAATTGGTCAGGTACTCCATCGGTCGAGTTCTGTGAAGTGTAAACTCGACTGATCAAAAGTCATTTTCAAGATCCAATCAGGATCGGTCGAGTTTGCAACTCACAAATCTCGACTGATGAACAACTTGATGTGAATTTTAGAAAATGGCTTTTGAGTGCTTAAACATTCGATCTAAGTGCTCCTGATTTTTTCTAAGCTTAATTACAAGTCATACAATCATTACAAGTGATTTACAACATGATTCTAATGGATTTACATCATATTACAAAATCGTGCACTTGTATTGACTTGACTTGACTTTTCTCCAATTTGATATGCGTAAGTTAGGGCATTTGGAGTGTGTCTATACCGAATCTGAAATCACTCAAGTAGAGACATTAGACACCAATTTGTGGAATGGTTAGTCATCATCAAAACACGAGTTTAGTCAATTTAGACGTGAGTCAACATTGACCTAATGTCTCTAAACCCGTGTTTTGATGATGACTCACGTTTAATTTGACTAAACCCATGTTTTGATGATGACTAACCATTCCACATATTGGTGTCTAATGTTTCTACTTGAGTGATTTCAGATTAGGTATAGACACACTCCAAATGCCCTAACTTGTGCATATCAAATTGGAGAAAAGTCAAGTCAAGTCAATACAAATGCACGTTTTTGTAATATGATGTAAATCCATTAGAATCATGTTGTAAATCACTTGTAATGGTTTTATGACTTGTAATTAAGCTTAGAAAAAATCAGGAGCACTTAGATCAAATGTTTAAGCACTCAAAATCCATTTTCCAAAATTCACATCAGGATGTTCATCGTTCCAGTTCTGTGAGTTGCAAACTCGGCTGATCCTGATTGGATCTTGAAAATGACTTTTGATCGGTTGAGTTTACACTTCACAGAACTCGACCGATGGAGTACCTGACTAATTCGATTTTCATTGGTCGGTCGAGTTTCCCCAGGACAAACTCAACTTATGGTCTGAATATCGGCTTTGTCTTTTACTCTATCGGTCGAGTTACCTTTATAGAAACTCGACCAATTGCACTGTACGGAAAAGTGTAGAAAAGTGCTTCTAGCCGTTGTGGAGTTGCAACAAGTGAAAATATATCCATTGCAAGCCACAAAATGGCTAGTTTTCATTCTCAAGTGTTCCCAAAGGCTAAGAGGCATCCCCAGCTATAAATAGGACCCCTTGGGCTTCATTCCAAGGTTGAGCATTCAATGCAAAACTCTATGTGAGGTTCCTATTCTATAGTTGAGTGCTTCCTACAACCTCCTCTCTCTCTCTAAGCTTAATCACTTGCTACATTCATTAGAGTGAGTAGAAAATCTGTAAGGGAGCTAGTCCTACATGTATATCTTGTGAGGCTCTCACTTCCACCACCTCCCTTTCTCTGAATTCAACCATGAAGATGAAGGCTCTCTCTCTTGGCTAAGAGAGGTGAAGAGGAACAAGGGAAGGCATCCCTTGGTGAAGATCAAGGCTGAAGACTTAGAGCAAGAGTGGGTAAGACCTTGGTGAAGGCATAAGATTCCTTGCTCAAGTGGGTAAGTCCTTGGTGGAAGTTTCTCCGAGTGAAGGTGAAGTCAAAGGCGGAAGATCCAAGAAGAGTGGGTAATTCCTTGAAGGCTAAAGACTTGTGCAAGAGTAGGTAAGTCCTTGGAAGAAGATGGAAGACTCTTTCAAAGTGGGTAAGTCCTTGGTAAGGTTGAAGACTCTTTGTATTGGATAGGTAAGTCATTTGGTTGGTCATGTATTGTAAGTATTATAAATGAATATAAGAGTGCAATGGTTAGGAAATCCTAGAGGTTGACCTCTCTAGGTAAGTGAACTGACTCACTTCTAGTTTGAAGTGAGGAACCACTCTAAATAGCTTGTCAATTGGTGTATGTTCAATCTCTCTCTCCCTTTCTATGCATGTTTTAGTTGCACACAAATTTCCTATTTAGCAACCTTATCTTGTGATATATCTTGAAGGTCTAATGAATTTTGTTTAAGTGCATTCAACTCTATTCACCGTCCTGTAGAGCATCTAATCACCCATCTAGGAAACAACAATGTGGACCCTAAGAAAGTCAAGTATGTCCTATAGTGGGAGCATCCTTAGACTCCTACTGAAATCAGGAGCTTCTTAGGATTGACAAGTTACTACAGGAGGTTCATGCAGAACTTCAGTGTTACAGCGTCACCTTTGACACACTTAACGAGAAGGAATGCACCATTTGTCTGGTCAGACAACTCTGAGGAGTTTTTAGATCTTGAAGAAGAGGTTGACTACAACACCAATGCTGATCCTTCCTAAAGCAGATAAGGGCTACACAGTGTTTTGTGATGCTTCAAGGAGAGGTTTAGGCTGTGTGTTGATATAGGAAGGCAAGGTAGTAGCTTATGCATCTAGACAACTTAAGAAGAATGGGGAGAATTACCCGACACATTATCTGGAGTTAGCTGCAGTAGTTCATGCTCTTAAGACATGGTGTCACTATCTTTATGGTGAGGCATGTCAGGTGTTTACAGATCATAAGAGTTTGAAATAGATCTTCACCCATAAGGATTTGAATCTTAGACAATGGAGATGGTTAGAATTGATCAAGGATTATGATGTGATGATAGATTATCATCCTGGAATGGCGAATGTGGTAGCAGATGCCCTTAGTAGGAAGTCAAGTCAACAGTAGATGTATTCTCTATGGCATGTTTCAGGAGAGACCTACTAGTAGAGATGTGGAAGTTGAACTTAGACTTAAGGGTGACATAGCAGATTGGTTTGATTGCACAGATGCAAGTCAAGCCTACTTTTTATGATTAGATCAAGGAACTTCAACAAAGTGATAGTGAGTTACAGTAGATCATGCAGGACATGACAAGGGAAAAAAGACCAGAGTTCAGGTTTTCAGATGATGGTTTGTTGTATCTGCATGATAGGTTGTGTGTACCTGGAAACCGTGATTTGAAGGAACAGATTCTTGAGGAAGCACATGCATCAATGTACGCTATGCATCCCGGAAATACTAAGATGTACAGGAATCTCAAGGAGCTGTACTGGTGGTCAGGTATGAAAAAGGATGTAGCTGAGTACGTGACAAGATGTAGTGTGTGCCGACAGGTTAAGGCTGAGCATCAGAAACCTACAGGTACTTTGCAATCTCTTCCCATACCAGAGTGGAAGTGGGAACATATCACAATGGATTTTGTGGTAGGGTTGCCCATGACACTTAGAGGTTGTGTCTTGATATGGGTGATTGTGGATAGAATAACTAAGTCTGCTCACTTTCTTCCTGTTAAGTCAACCTTTAATGTCCCGAAGTTGGCCAAGATATACATGGATGAGATAGTTAGGCTGCATGGTATCCCAGTTTCAATTATATCATATAGAGATCCTAAGTTCACATCCATGTTTTGGAATCAGCTGCATTGTGCTTTAGGCACAAAGTTGAGATTCAATACAACTTTTCACCCGTAGATGGATGGTCAGTGAGAGAGGACCATTCAGAATCTTGAGGACATGCTGAGAGCATGTGTCTTGCATTTCAGTGGAAGTTGGGAAGAACACTTGAGCCTTATAGAGTTTTCATACAACAATAGTCACCATTCCAGTCTTGGTATGGCCCTGTATGAAGCTCTATATGGAAGAAAGTGTAGATCACCCATATGTTGGTATGAGGTGGGTGAAAAAGAGATTCTTGGACCAGAGATAGTGGATTTGACTTTAGAGAAGATTATAGTGATTAGAGAACAGTTGAAAGCTGCACATGACAGGAAGAAGAGTTACACTGAGAAGAGACGTAGACCTCTTGAGTTTGAGGTTGGTGATGAAGAGTATCTGAAGGTTTTACCATGGAAATGAGTGTTGAGGTTTGGCAAGAGAGGCAAAATGACTCCTAGGTTTATGGGCCCATATCCCGTCGTTGAGAGGATTGGACCTGTAGCCTATAGGTTGGATTTGCCATCCGAGTTAGCTAATTTACATGATGTGTTTCATGTATCGATGATGAAGAAGTGTTACCCTGATATAGAGAAGATAGTGGACCCAAAACCTGTACAGCTTAGATCAGATGTGTCCTATGTTGAAGGACTAGTACAGATAGTTGATTAGAGGATCAAGAAGTGCTGGTGCCGCTCGATTTCTAATTTACACATTTTATTTATTAACCTCCACACGACGCTAATTAGTTAATTGATATGTGTGATTTGGATGAGTGAAAATACACAATTAATCGAAACTTAAATTACTCGATTAAATTTTGAACTCAGTAGCACATGACCAGTAACAGTACAGTTTGGGTATAAACCCAGGTTGTACATTTTTAGTAAGACAATAGATGCTCGATTTCAAAGAAATGACAATGACATGAAAGGGTTCAATAGAAACCTAGTTGCACACTCCCGGTCATATTTAATGTGACTTTATTAATAATTATACGAATCGACACATTTCTCAAGGATATCATAAGAAATTCTCAATTATTATCAATAATTCGTGTCATGATAAGTAATTACCTCTTAATTGGGTTAAGTGATGCACAACTCAGGATAAGGGTTGATGTGCACGTTTTTCTAGGAATTTCAAATAATTTACAAGTGCTACTGATGATTTCTCATATGTTGAGTAATCAACCCTTATCAGTATATTAAGATGTTTAATTTCATGATTTCAGTATGTATGTGCCAAGTTGATAAGTATTCTATTTATTTAAATCTGCCTGCAAGTACAGTATGTTGATTTCTCAGTAAATTATAGTTTTTGAGCATATTGCACTGCCAAGTTAGAAATGATATACATGTTGTATTTATAAGTTTCAGATAAATAGACTCAATACCATAGAGATACCAAAGACAAGAATAAGTAAGAGAGAGATGCAATGTAGTAAGAGATTTTCTAGAATAATAAAATAATAGACATAGGTTCCCTGAACACCGTAGATTCCCTACGGATGTCTGCACTGTAGGGAGGAAACGATCCACCCTGGAAGTGACCAGTATATGGGGATCGAAACACACCCATAGAGCGTGCGGGGAGACGAAGCCCTTGAGGAAGTCTCCTAAGAGAAGATAGGTTACCCAACATGAACCGGATATCCCGGTGGTAACCCAGAGGTACCCACAGAGTGTACCAAGATGAGGCCCACAAAGCATCTCAGACCCTCCTCCTGTGTACTCATCCTAGAGGAGAGGTCCAGTTAAAGGCCAGCTGTTTAGCCGCCTTAGTCAGACGTGACGGTTCAAGTCAAGCAGACCCGGATTCAGTTCTAGGCTAAGCTTCCTAGGTTTCAAGTTAAGTCTTGTACGGTGAGATCGTAGTTCGCTACGAGTCTTCATATGTAGAGTACACTGCATATGATCAGGGAATAAGATAAAATATGTTCATATAGGTTCACAAAGTTTATTATAAGTTCAAGAGTTAAGAAAGATTTGAGTTAGTTTCGCAGCAGTTGTCCTTTAAATGAAATTTTAGTAATATCTATTATTTAATCATATCTACAACTTTGTAGTAGTTGTTATCTTAATGAAATGTTGACATCTCCTGTTGTTTAAATTATATTGCTTAGATCTACTTAGTATAGTATTATCTTGTATTTTATTCCAATTAATAAAAATAAAATGAGTTATATGTGATGGTTGGGTGAAATTCTATTCACTGAGCCAGTAGCTCACCAACCTACTGAAACATTTTTTAGGTCAACATCAGCACAAGGAAGCTGAAGGATTGTACCACCCAAGTTCTTAGAAGGTAGTTTGTAGTTAGATAGAGGTCTCTTAGTCCTTTCCCCTCGGTCCTTGGGCATGTGGTGTGGTAGTGAGAGAATGTAATGTAATATGTTTTTTTTATATAAGCCAGGAGGTTCTTTTATTCATCCTACCCTCCTCGTGTAGGAAAAACCATCAGTATAAAGATACATCTCCTGCTAAAACCTGCAGGTATTATACCCATATACATATACAACATAAACAACCCTACACATCTCGCTTAAACTGAATATAAGGTGTATTCTTCTTCTCAAGAAGGGCCATCCCTCTAATCTTCATTGGTAGGTTTCTACTATCAGAGAAAACAAAAAGCTCCGGATATCTGTTTCCAGCCATTCCCAGCACCCTTGGTACAGAGTTTATAAGCTTATGCACCACGGAACCTCTAATCGCCCTATCATGAACCAGATGTCTAATCTCTCTAATAGCTGATGTTATCCTCCAAGGCTCCTGAGCGTCATTCCATAAAATATCAGAAATCTGTTGATCATCCATTTCAAAAGTCGAGACTGCTAAGTTGTGATCCTCTAAAAGCTTAAGGCTAATAATACATGCAACAATGTAAGCTTCTATATGATCATGTGTCTTTAGCCATGCTCGGAAAGCGATACAGATGTCTCCGTTGTGATTACGTACGATACCAACAGCCCATCTCCTCCTATGCCCATGGGGGTCAATCTCCGCACCCACAATGACGTTGAGTTTAAGATTATGTAAATCCGGAGGAATCCATCTCTCAAGAATAATCCTTCTCAATTTCAGGCGCGGTTGGTCTATTCCAGCTTCAGATAAAACTTCATATCTGTAGTGCTCCTTATGAATGAAAGCTTTTGTGCTCATCGCCTTGTTGATGTGGAAAAGAATAAGATTCCACTCGGTATCAACAGAGGAAAAAATTCCATCAAAACGCGCCTTGCATCTCATTCGCCACAAGCTATGAGTGATGAGGATATCAATCCTTCCAGCCAGCCAATCATTAAAAGATCTAGAAATACCCTTGGCACAACATGCCATTAAAGAAACTAAGCTACGGGGTGCTTGCATGCCCGTAATAACAGTAAACTTCTCCCAAAGAGACGATGCATACTGTCCGTGAAACAACAGATGATTAATATTTTCACAACTAGGCTCCTCGCAACAATT
Source organism: Alisma plantago-aquatica (assembly GCA_963693085.1). Lineage (NCBI taxonomy): Eukaryota > Viridiplantae > Streptophyta > Magnoliopsida > Alismatales > Alismataceae > Alisma > Alisma plantago-aquatica. Next base: position 1,011,186,883 of record OY856409.1, read on the forward strand.
GCATTTAGACGCCATTTGAATCTTGCATTTCCTGATATTATCGTCTATAGGGATTGCTCCATGCTTAATACGCCATAAGGTCGCACTTTCTCTTGGAGTGTTCAGAAACCAAATCTTCTTATCATCAACGCTACTGTTATACTCATTATCTAGGAACATGCGTTTGACAGATTTAATAGAGAAAGCACCGTATACATCAGGGGACCAGATGATCCTATCTTCCATTTCTGAGATGAATTGATTAGACAATTTAATCAGGTCCAAACCATAGTTATCTGTTGTGCTTTATATTCTGCATGAAAAATGTAATATGATGTGTAAATCTACTTTATCTATTTAGTAATGTAAATAGTAGTTTCTTCTGCAGTTTTATTACGTTCTGATGTTATTCAAGCTATTAGGTTTTTCCTTTAAGTTAATTCTAAGTAACTAAGTAAAGAAAAGGTTAAGGGTGGTTTACCGAGGGTGACTTCCCGACCTCTAAGGTCATTAGAGATGGCACGGGGATTGGGGCGTCACAAGGAGGCACCCAAGAAACACACTCAGGAGTCTGATTGGGTGTATGTGGCTAAAGTTCCATTTCCTCATAGTCTATTGGGATTGCCAGGAGGATGCAAAATGCCAGTGGATAGTGAACTTCAAGATCGTACCCCAAGGGTAAACCAATTACTAGGTTATCCATCTCTCACAAGTACTCAAAGCTACAGAGGAGGACTAGGATCTGAGCTAGTTATGAACATATATTTATGGTGATAGCCATAGTCACTTTATAGTTGCATGAAATAAAAGTCAACCAAGCAGTTAATTTCAAGAAACCCATAAAATATTAGAAATCATCGTGAAACTAGAGCGATTAGCCATAAGTGTCACCACATACCTGATTTGAAGTCTCAAATATAAGCAAGATATCCAATCCAATTAAGAAATCCACTCAAGCAAGACAAGCAACCAATCAAGCACATCTTGATCCTAAAAATATGTATAATTTCTAATTGTTACCATCATATCCCAAACAACTCTTTATTGACTTGGGACACTTTTCTAAGGTTTCTAAGTCTCATAAGGATTCATTAGGGTTTCTTAGATAAATTTCTCAATCCTTATCCTTTTTAGGTCAACAAACCCTAAAACATGTTTTCTACTCATAAAAACACTAATTACTCAAATTATCCATATTAAGGATTCCTTATTATCAATTTAGTTTAGGATCAACATATCTTCGTCCTATATATGAATTTCTAAAATCCATTAATAGTCATACACATATATTCAAAATTAGGGTTTCTAAGCCCATGAATATAATCTCATATACACTGAACCCTAAATTAAGCCAATTATGCACAAAGATCACCTTTTTAGATCTACATCTACCTTTTATTAATCAACTGGTTAATATTGGCTTAAAGTATCCAAAGAACATCATTAAATCCAATTATTATCAAATCTTAGGGTTTTCATTAATAAAACAATTAAATATGATAACCTTATATACTTTTTGCATTGCAAGCAAAATTAGGATTCAATCACATTTTTAATAGATTCCTTGTATTATATGATAAAAAATCATATATAACCAGTTGTCATCTGAGTTACCAATAATTAATTATGAATTTGGCAAGTTACAGTACCTTTGGCCAATGACGTACTGCCATGTCAGTGCTTCAGTTCTTTTTTTCTTTTCCACGTGGACCAGGCTTCCGCAATAGGATTCTACCAAGTAGCGACTCACTCTATGTGAGTAAGGCATCGAACTAGGGTGGTTGTACACCTTTGCCCCTCTGCCTTTGACTTGAGGGTCACACACGCCTAGGGGAAAGGAGGTAATTTCCTCCTTACTCATCTTCTTCCCCCGTTCCTCTGATCTCTTCACAAACTAGTGCCATGAGCGGTCAACCCGCCAGTTGACTTTGCGCCCTAGTACGCCGAAGGGTTAGGCAAGGGTGCAGGCACCATCGCTGTGTTCGGACAGACTCTCTGGTGGCCTCACATCAACCAGAGAGGCACGAACCAGAGTAGGCGAGGAAGGTCACCTCAGCAATAGAATAGGAACAACAAGTTGGTCGTGGGGAGGGGTTTCTATTGGACCTTGACCTCGCAGAAGTGCCCCTCGAATTCACAGGACATCTTCTCCTCTTGTGAATGGGGTTATTAGGTCTTTTATAGGCAGGGTCGACCTGTCGAGAATTGATGGAGTCCTGGTTCCATGGTGGTTTGGGGAAAACTCCCAAACGTGCACAAAAAAGGGACATCTATGGGTCTTTAGGTTCGATTTCCTCTCCCAAAATCAAATATCTAATTTTTAGGACTCCTTGTTGATTAAGGAGAGAGAATCTGTGAACTAATTTCTTGCTTTACTGTTACACCTTCCCAAAATGGGCTGGAGGTGGGAGATAAGTGGATCACCATTGGATCTCAGATCTAATGGTCCACGTTGCACGTGCCAAATAAAAGGCTGATAAAAGGAATTCTAGTATGAATGTAAATTGTGACATTTAATGGTATGCCTCTCACTTTAAAAAATTTTCAAAAATCTATATCTCTCAAACCACACATCCTTTTAATCCCAAATTTTGAGGGAACCTATTTGATAACCTAATCTACTTAAGTACCAAGTTTGGAATCAAAATTCGAAAGTAAAAGAGACTTTTCTTCATGTGCAATTTATCACTTAATAAGGCATATTTTATTCATATTTTCTCTCTCTTACTCTCTTATTTTCCTTTATTTGGATTTCTTTTACCATTAGAAACCATGTGGATTTGAAATATCATCCGTGATGATCAATCATATATCTTTCCACATATTTCCTATATTTTTCATCATTATTTCAATTTCCTTTTTTATTTATGCATTATTTGATTTCCTTCAACTTTTCTTCCTCTTTTATCATATTGGACTCACTAATACATTAGGATCCACGAAATCACATGCAGTAGGGAAAAATGTTGAAAAAGAAACTCATATATTTATCATAAGTCATACAATTTACAGACAATTACATTTCTTTGGAAAAATTGCATTTCAAACAACATAAGCCCAAAAATTGGGGTTGTAACAACCACCCACAAAGGATATGCAAATTTCTATTTTAGAAGGTGGTTCTGAAGCAAGCTTAGGGGAGTTTTGTCAAGTACCATATGTTCCCCCACATAAGTGAGTAGAGAAGTCTGATGTGCCATCCCCAGATAGTCTGAAGCTGAGGAAAAAGGAAACACATTTGAAAAAAGTTTCTAGACATCTTCTGAAAGCTCCATATATTACACAAGTTGATGAGGTGATGAGTGCACTAATCAAGGGGAAGCTACCAAGGAAAAGGAAGGATCCATGATCTTTCTAGATCCCATATTCTATAGGTGGAAAAAATTTCAAGCAGGCACTATGTGATTCGGGAGTGAGTATTAATCTCATACCTCTTACCACCTCCCAAAAGTTAGGATTGAAAAAGCCAACAAGAACATCCATGGCAATCAAATTGGCATATGGCTCTATTGTGAAGCCATACGGGATATGTGAGGACGTGTTGGTTAAAGTCAACAAGTTCATCTATCTAATTGACTTTGGGTGATGAACATGCGTGAGGTACGAGGATCAGAGATGATTTTAGGACGACCGTTCCAAGCTATGGCTGATGTGATCACTACCATTGGAAGAGGCTATTTGACACTCGGGATAGACGATGATAGAGTGGAATTTAGACTTGCAGATGAATCTTCACCACCATCCCATGACAATCTGGGCTGAGAAGGATCATTAATGTTGAGCCTTGGACATTAAACAAGGGCGCTTCATGGGAGGCAACCCGATTTCATTTTTGTCATTTACAATTTGTTTAGGTTTTTTTCTTAGTTACATTTCGTCTTTTTCATGTTACATTTTAGTTGGTGTAAAAAAGTACCTTGATACTCTTATTTGGTGTGCAGACAGGGTCAAAGTCAGTATTACCGACTCCTTATCAGTTTAAATTCTGCAGAAAGTTGGTACTATTGAGTTCAAAGTTGGTACTACCAAAATTTTTCCAGAAAATCACCTAAATCTTTGACCCAAGTCAGTACTATCGATTTCAAATTTGGTACTACTGAATTTTTCCAGCAAAAAGGTGACAAAAGCTATAAGAAGAAGTTGTCAGTACCACTGATACACATGCCAATGGGCACCAATTTTCAAAGCTCAAAGAAGGAGAGAGAATGTCATATCTTGATGACAAAAAGACATAAATTAGTGGCACCAGAAAGAGGGATATATGCTTGCACAAATTGATACAAAGAACTACCAATCATCCACCACCACCACCGTACAAAGCATCTGGTATACCTATTCTACCTCTAGATTTGCATTTTTGACTACGAGGACATGGTCAAATTCAAGTTTAGGGAGTTAGGTGTTGGAATGGATTTATCTTTGCTTTTTACTTACTTTTAGCTTTTGTTTTTGTAATTGTAGGATCCACAATCTATCTAGTGTAATGTGGAGTTTAAATTTTAAATTTTGTTTGTTCCTGGCAATTATCGTGCATGCTTTCAAGTTTTTCTATGGAAATTGAGAATATTTTTTTATGGGATTAGTTGTGAGTACTTGAGTAATCTCACTTAGAGGAAGTGTATGGGCTAGTTTGCTTAAGGATATTTAATATGAATGGACATCTTAATTATTCATGAAATGTGGATGAAGATGGGGTTTGAGCTTGAATTGATCAAACAATTAACTGGACCTTAAATTGAAGTTTAAGAAAGAAATCCTAAGGATACCCTATACACATGTCATTAGAGAGGGACATATCATAACTTCATGAAAGGCTTTGTCTCTTAATTATGTGATTCCACCCATCCTCCACTCATTATCAACTCACCACCGTAATATGAACAAGTACTTCGAATTATTTTCTCTTATTGCATTCCATGGCATAGTAGGTGACATGATAGTTAGTTTGGTTTTATTGCCATAATTACAAAAAAGAAAAAAATACCATGGTGTGTACTTCAACAATTAATGTAAACATCATTCTAGTTGCATAAACAATTACATGTAGATTATATGCATTCCATATCATTCATTTCTTTATCATGTGGATTTCAGTCTCTTTAGAAATTTCAGTGCAGGGATATACATCCATACCCCTCAGAAAAATAGAAAAAAATGAATGATATGTAGTAAAGCCCAAGCATAATGTTTCATCATTCCTAGAATAATAGGCCAATGAAAAAAAATAAAAAAGGTTTATTAATGTTTTAAAGTTAAGAGGGAGAAAGGATGCCCTCAACTCTTCACAAAAATGAAGGAAACATACACATGATGCATTCTTTTCTTCAATTGTTTTTTCAAATTGATGGCATATTTTGACTCATGCATCATTCTACCAATAAAGTAGGCATTAGGATTCATGCATTTTTCATTGTTTTCACCATATAGGTTCATCATGTTTTACTTTTGGCATAAATGATTTGGAGGTACTTGTGATTCTTCAATTGCCACCCATTTCATACCATCCATTGCTCTGATTGGTAGGCCACTTAAATGATTTTTTCTCCTCATTAATTTTTATATGGAGAACGGCTTCCAAGTAGATTGGTAGTTAGGAAAGATCAATGTAGAATAGGGAATCACATAATGCACTAAGCAAATGCCTATTAGATTATGATGTTAACTTCTCTCTTGATAGTGTTCATTGATCTAAGGGTGGATATCTTTTATGAATGTTTTTGGTCGCTATAGAGTAGTTGATTTTTTAGTGATCAGTGAAGGCCTCTTTGGGATCGTCAAGTGGGAATAGTTGAGAAATAAAATTCATATTATTTTGTCCTTTTGCTGACTTGTCTCAAATAGATTTGAGAGTGTGTTGCTTGAGAATGAGAAACATTTAAGCTTAGGGGAGTTTGATGCATTGGATATTTGTCATTTTTTACAAGCTATTTTATATTGATTTTAGTGAACTTACTACTCATTTTCATATTAATTTGTGCATGATTTATTAATATTAGCCTTTGTTACTCAATTGCATCAAATAAATATAATATTAATGTTTATGAATGATTTATTATATTTCAAAGTACTTATGTACATTTTGTGCCTTTTAGGTACCAAAAGAGTCACACAGACTCAGTACTACCGACTTCATAAGTTGGTAGTATTGAAATCACATCAGTAGAAGATTCAAGGAATCGTATAGGCTCGGTACTATCGAATTACAAACTCGATACTTCCGAGTCTGTCCGATCAGGAAGATCTGAAGATGGTGTCTAATCTGTCGGTTGAGGATCTATTTTGTCTCAAGTCACTTCTATGACTTAAGGGGAGTTTGTCCAGGCCTAATCTATCACGTTCTATTCCATTACATGATGGCTACAACACGAGAGTGGAGAACGAGGAGGAGAAATGCACATTCGAGAGGTTCCAGGCACGTTCGACGGGTAGAATTTGTGGTTTGTAGATCCGTTGTTCAGTATGGAGCATCCTAGTCACGTTTCTCTAGAGGGTTCATCGATTTTCTATGTTCTCCACATTTTCCCTTCTTCCTAGCATATTTTTATCCATAAAAACCATGAAGGGCTATTCCCCGTGTTCTCTAGGACTCAGGAGTAGCCCGGTTACATTGTATATGGATCTTTTGCATTAGTGTTTTGTTTTATTCTTATTCTTGGGCATGTTGCTATGAAATCGTATTGAATTATCTATGTTGTGCACCATATGTGATTAATTAGATCTTTGATAGATTTAGAAGGAGGGTTAAGGATTGGAAATCTATAGTAACACATATTTTATATTGCCCTTTGAGAAAGGTGGCTTACGAATGTGAAGATATTACCCAGAGCATTTGTTAAAGTACCTAACTAATTAGCCAATTACTATGAAAATGGGATTGGCATTAGAATAGTGAACTACACTACGGGAGTGGATAGTTCTTGCTACATGCTCTTTGTCCAGGAGTGGGAGGAAAATATATTAATCTTAGATTAAAATTACAGCGTCAATCATGGTGAAACAACAGTCCTAGAGATTTCTTCTCATTGTGATCACAAACTATTAAATTATTTCTCTTTCTTGCAGTTAGTTTAATAATTCTCAAATCAATGTTTTCTTCAACTAGTTGATCGAAAGCAGTTCGTAGTAGTTTCTTGTATTACATTTCCCCATGTTTGAGTCATTGGCCTATATTACTTTGACGCGTACGCTTACGTTTTACACATACAGTTTAGTCGTGTCAAATATGTTGGTTGTTTTTCTACAACACTTGTTTCCTCAAGATGTTGTAATAGTTTCCATATCCTATTTTATGACATGTGGTGATTTCTATAGTGTACGATAATATAATATTGTATGTCCAATGGTGATTGGATACATATGATTATATATATATACCTCAATATAATATCAATGTTGAAGATGCCCTCCAAGTGCAATACACATGAAAACTGTGTTCGACTAAGTGTGAACATGCTCAATGTGGTGCATTGTCTACCTTGAAGAAGTGTGATACTAAGTATGTGGGCCTTCCCAGTAGGGTACATTTTTTATTGTGTTGACATTTGGTTGAACTTGAGTATGTGATATCGATAAGATTTGGCACCTAGATGCATAAAAATGTAATGTATCTCATATGATGATTTATTGACACATAGTTGTGCAGCCATATGTCTAAGAATGGCATAGGATATGATTGTTAATTGCTTCCTGTCTAAATAGCTAAGTTGTGATCAATCATCCATAGTTCATTCAGGATTTAATGTACTTTGGATCTTTGGTCACTAGAAGATTTCTCATTGTAATATTATGAATTCATAGTGAGGGCTATCTATTTGAGAGTAATAAATGGAAGTCCAAATTAATGTTGTCAATTTAGATTTTTGAAATGAACATTAATTTTCAAATCAATTTGTTGAGTCATGCAATTATCTTCTATGTAGATCGACAAACATAAACAATCCTTTTCACTATGATTGACCCATGAGAAAAACATTTAAATTTAAATAACTTTAATGATTGGTTTCGATAATTGAGAATCGTTCTCATGCATGAGTGTAATCTCTATGTTATGGACACACCACTACCTATTGAACCAACTCAGAATGCGTCTAGGGTGGAGCATTCTAATGATGCCATGGACATCAAGTGTGTCATGCTATGATCCATGAATCACAAACTTTAGAAGAAACATGAGAATATGTATGTTATTGAGATGATAACACATCTCAGGAACATGTATCAAGTAAAAGAAAGGCAAGAGGGATATGATATACCCACGCATTTAAGTGCAAGATGGTGGAAGGTGATCAAATTAAACCCCATATACTCAAGTAAAATGGATATGTGGAAAGTCCAAAAAGACTAGGGTTTCCTTTACGCCAAGAGTTGGCCACATATATGAACCTACAATCATTGTCAAATTCATACAAATAATTTGTCATGAAATATTACAATATGAACAAGTTGGTAAGACATTGACATACCTACTTGGTATGTTGAGAACAACTAGAGAAAATGAAAGACAAAAGCCAAATTTGTGCAAATGGTAAGCAAATGAAAAGGAAAATTCAAGGAAAAAGACAAAGCCAATAAAGTTAATAGGCTGGCCAAAAGTCTTCTGCACCTGAGGAAAAACTAGGAGTATCTATGGGAGGTAATTTTCACCATTGTGACCTAGTGTGTTTTGCCTAAGGTACGCCTAAATCAATTGAATCCTGCTTAGATGCACCCCATGTTTCACACAACATGGAGTCTTATAAAATTTATAAAGCCCTAATACGATCTCTCACATAAACTAACACACTTCGTGCACAAGCACACTGGGTCTTGTTATAGTATAGGAAAGCAGCAAGCTAGGATTCGAACCCAAGAGAGAAAAGGGGGAAGTAGAATTGAGTTAGTTTTGACTAGGTTCCTACTGTAGAGTCTAGCATTGATGGGTTGAAGGTTGATTTTGTTGACTACATTAAGGGTGAACAAGCAAACAATTAAAGGAAGAACAAGAATCAAAACCTAAGCTAACCCTAGACAATTAATTCTAATGATCAAGATATAACGAGATAAGCAAGAAATGAAGAAAATTACACTAAGGCAAGCAAGACAAGATCTACACTACACCAAGCTAGCAATTAGGACTAAAAGGCAATTAAAGACCTAAAATAGCAAGAACAAGGCAAAAGCAAGCACAATTAACTAAGAAGGTAAAGGGACTAGCTAAGCAAGCATGAACTAAGCAAGAAGGTGCATTATGATCTTAATGTAATCATGGGAAGTGTGGGATGTTTAGGGGAATGTACTTATCAATTGAGTTGGGGGCACTCTTTCATCTAGATTACCAAACCAAACAACAAAATAGATGCTAATGAATTGTCCTAAACTATTGATTGGACATGGGTGGGATAGGGTGTGTATAGGGGAATTAGTCCATATCACCTCCTATCCAGCCTTGCGAGCCTCACATGGATTAGAGTTTTGGTAGAATTCTATAAGGATGTAATCAAGTCCAGGTTTCTAGATAGAAGCTCCTAGGGCAATTAGGGGCCAATGGTAGTAATGCAAGGTGGGAATGAGGTTTTGGGCTTCATATCACCCACCATCTAGCATTTAGGGAGCTCCAAGCCAATTACACTAGATACTTCTAAACTAGCTACTTCTCTCACCTAGGTGTAGGAGAATTGATTAACATGTAGGAAGGTAAGTACATATCTAGCGACCCACTAATTGGACCTAGGAGCAATTCCCCAATTAGCTACTTATATTCAATTTTCCTAGAATCCTAGGTGATTGCAAGCTCAAACTACAAAACAATTTATGGAAAATGAAATAAAAATAAAACATAATCATTAATAAATGAAATTAAAATGTTTAATATCATTCCCCCCCAACATGGTATCAAAGTAACATTTTTGACCCCAAACAACCCACCTAAGGGGCCAAGCTACTCATAGAAAAAGAAAATAAAAAAATTGATAAAGAAAAATGAGTAGAGGAGCAGAAAGCCAAGTAGCTCAGTCAAGAATCCTCCTTCTCCGCCTCCTAGCAGCAACTATTTAAGAAATTCCCTCCTCCAAGGTGAAATGGAATATATGTGTGGTGGAAAATCGCCAAAAACCATACATGGAAGGGTTTTGGGGTGGAAGGTGATAGAATGGAGGTGAAATAGAGTAGGAATGGAGTATGGGGACAAAATGGATGCTCAAGGATGGTAACCTTTGACCTTCAACTGCCCAAAGTATTATATAGGGGTCTATGGTTAAGTGGGAGCAATTAGGTAAAATTATACTAGGGAAGCAATAGGGTTTGATATGTAGCATGATCGTTCTTGGCAGAACGACCATGGTGGGGTTGAGTAATAATGGTCGCAGTGAATATTAAAAGTGAAATGGGAATTTAGGACTTCTAGGTTTTCCAGTATGGGCATTTTGGCCAACATATGCATTTTGGGACTTCCTAGCATGGACATTCTAACCAAAATAACTATTTTATCCAACTGAGTCATTTTTTGAAGGTTCTGCTGATTGGGGCATGTAACAAATGGCCATAGAATGGCCATGCTAGGAAACTGTGTCATTTTTTGAAGGTTCTGTTGGTTGGGGCATGTCCCAAAATGGTCATTCCTTAGTATAACATGCATTTTGGGGTCCTTCCCATGCATTTGGGTCTTGAACTTGGTCATCCATGGAGGTTATTACTTCAATACATTCTTTGATCTCTTGGGGTAGGTTGGGAGTCATTTTGGCTTCATTTTGGGATCCTCCAAGCATGGGAAGAATCTAGATTCAAACTTCCTCAATCCCTTCCATCAAGTAGTGGTCAAAGTACCTATAAAATATGTAAAAATCATCCATAAGTGCATTTGATAGTAAACCATTTATTGGGGGAAGTAGCATGCATTCTAACAAGTTTAGATGTAACTTAAGAACAAAAAGGCATAAGATGAAGCCCTAAAATAGGACTGGATCACCACCCCAAACATAAAACATACATGTCCTCAAGTATTCTCCAACTAAATATCTCTTCAATCTTTCAACAATTAATAAATAGTAAATGCATTGCAACAAGTTTATATTGACTAAATGAGCTCAATGATGACTAAGTATATTTATTCCACTTCTCTCCTCTCCTCTTTCACATCCAATCACGATCAAAGCCCTGAGCATATAAACTTCAAATATAAGGCATAGAATGTACAATCAATCCATATGGCTTTCATTCAGCTTTGGGTAAACTGTTTTATGGTGGTGATAATAAAAATGACTAGAGTTATTGTTTTACCTCCATACATTCAATCACATATGTCAAACCACAGTAAGCAACCCACATGGCTTCAAAAAAGGGTGAAATGATCTAGGTTTGATGTTTCCTAGATTCATGGGCATGCAAATAAAAGAAGGGGTTGAGGTAAGAGGTTGGAGTGATATTATAGGAGTACTTAACTTTTCTTTATTTAGATACTATTACATAGGAGCATATTTTTTCATTTTCTTTCTCTTTTTTGCAGTGAGAGAAAAAGAATCAAAACCTAAGATAACATTATACAATTAGTTTTAATGAGAAAGAAATGACATGATAAGCAAGAAAGGAAGCAAATAATACTAAGGCAAGCAAGAACAACTCTACACTACACTATAGAAATTAGGACTAAAAGGCAATTAAAGACCTGAACTAGCAAGAACAAGGAAAAAGCAAGCACAACTAATTAGGAAGGTAAAGGGAATAGCTAAGCAAGCATGAACTAAGTAAGAAGGTAAATTAGGGTGCTAATGTAATTACAGGAAGTGTGGGGTATTTGAGGGAATGTACTTGCCAATCAAGTTGGGGATGATAACATGTAGACATTATTCTTTAGTTTAAATTACCAAACCAAACAAAAATATAGATGTTAATGAATTTCCATAAATTAATAATTGGACATGGATGGAGTAGGGGATGTATATGGTAACTAGTCTCTACCACCTCCTATCCACCCCTACAGGCTCATATGGATTAGGGTTTAGGTGGAATTCAATTAGAATGTAGTCAAATCTAAGTTTCTATGATAGAAATGTTGGATCTAGAGCTCTAGAGGGGGGATGGGTGAATAGAGATTCAAAGCTTGCATAAGAATGGTTAGACCTTCAAATTATATCAATTGAAACCAAAAGCTAAAAGTGAATTGAGGTCCTATCTGAACAAGCATAACAAGGATGAGTGAGATTGAAACAAACACTTGGACAAGGTGTTTAGAGTGGTTCCAATCTCCAAACTAGGATACCATCAATCCACCACCTACAAAACTCAAAATCTAGGACTTTGCAACCCATGTATATGTATATTCCATTATAAGACATATAAGAATACCACCTTACATCCAAGGGCTTACCTATCCAAGAGCTAGTCTTCTACCTCACATTATGTCTTACCCACTCTTGCAAGTTGCTTGATTCCTTCTCCTAGGACATTTCCTCCTTGCCACAAGTCTTCAACCTTGATGATTTCCCCACCATGCTCCTTGGATCTTCTGCCTTGTCCTTCTCCTTCACTTGGAGAAGATCTTCACACATTCTTCCACCTTGAAGAAGAACACCATCTCCTCCTTCACTAGTAGAAGATCACTTCAGCCTTTGCTCTTTGATAAAGGGGATTGGGAAATGGATAGATGGAGAGATTTACAAGGTAACAATGAGGTAGCTCTTTTACACATGCCTAACTCACTCATAATCACAAAATGCTTTGTAAATGAGAGAGAGAGAGAGAGAGAAAGGGGCTCAAAGGGGCTTAGCACACTCATGAATGAGAAACCTTGGAATGAACTCCCAGAGGTCCTATTTATAGATGTGAGTGTTCCTTTGAGTGTGGGATCACTTAAGAATGAAAAATAGCCATTTTAAAACTTGCAATAGGTCTATTTGAAATTCTAACAACTGTCCAATGGTTGGAATAACCTTTTCTGCATTTTCTATATAGTGCATTTGGTTGAGTTTCAATAAAGGTAACTCGACCGATCCATAATTCGACAAAGAAAATTTTCAAAATATTGGTCGAACTTGTCCTAGGGTAACTCGACCGATCAACTAAAATCAACTTTGGTCAGAAAGTTGTTCGGTTGAGTTCTGTGAGTATACAACTCGACTGATTCAATCATTTCCAAAAATCCAACACTGATCGGTCAAAAATCATACTTGAATGATTAAGCTTCTGTGACAAATTTGCCAAAATGATTTTCAAGTGATCAAAAGAAGGAATTAAGGCCCATGATTTTTTCTCATCTTAGTTACAAGTCATATCATCAATACAAATTATTAAAAAATATTCTAAGCTGGTTTGGAGTGTTTTCCCAAATTTCATATTTGCATTGTTTTTTACTTGAACTTGGACAAGATAGGGCTTGATGAATTTGATCATTTTCATGTACCTAATGGGTGAAATCAATCTTAAACAAACATATAAGATACATATGAATGGAATGGTTAAGGCATTATCAAAATATGCACAATGTATAACTCTCAAGTCAACATTCTCCCCCCATTTGACAATGACAAATCGTTCCTCAACATATTGAAAAGGATATGTAAAGTTATACCTTGGACTTGTGAATTGAAAGGGAATTCATAATTTTAACAATGTGAATTTCTCCCTCTCAATCTATGCTCACTCTTACCTGCATAGTTAGTCTTTCTACATGAAGCTCTATAACATGTATAATATATGGTCCTTTAGCAAGTCACATGATAAAACATATATTTAGATAAGAAAAGGATCCCGTAGGCAAGAAAACAATATGATTGAGCTTCAAAACATCAAACTTCTCTCCCCCTTTTGGCATTATCAAAAAGTAAGGGGGGTAGAAGAGAATAAAAAGAGGTCTTCTCCAAGCACAAAAAAAACATGTAACCACAAGATAAAACATTTTACCACAAAACACACATCAGAGAGACGTGAGAGAGAAACAAGCAACTAGTGTCAAAATAAAAATATGGAAATAATACCAATAACTCACATGATAGAGCATACATAGAGTTATGATACATAAGATTAATATTACAACACAGAAGCATGTTCTCAATGCAACTACAAGACAAAACGATGAAAACAACATGATGATAGAAATCGTACAACTCAGATAATGTTCCCAAATGGTTTTAGTACAAAAAGATCTAGAATGATATATATGATCAACATCTAAGAGATAAAAACATCTAAACATCTAGGCTATATATGTCCACAACATCGTCATCGTCATCATCATCAACTTTAGGCTCGTAGTCGTCATTTCCATCTATAGGTGCAAAAACTTTACCTTCATCACCAGAGCCACCAACAAATCCATCATCATAAGAACCATCCTCATGGCCATCATCTTCAGATGCCTCCTCGTCATCAGAAACAACTTCCTCATCAACCTGGTCGGGCATCTCCTCATCAGTAGAAGGACCAAAACCACGACCAGGCCACATGGCATTTTGATCATCCCAAGACATGCCATGATCATGGAGCTCCTTGACCTGAGGGAAAGTGGGAGTATAAGTGCCAAGGCCTGCAAGCATGGTAGCTATGGGGCCAATAGGGAGAGGTAGCACTCCAGGGGTAAATCCACCAACAGTAGAGGGTGTAGCAAAGGAAGCAACATGTGGAGGGGCCAGATAGAAGTGATTATATGCATAGGAAGCATAATGACCACCTGGGTAGGGCTGGTAGGTAGGGTAGGGATAGGTACAAGATAGGTTCATAGTAAACATGATCTAGTAAATATACCAATGCTGATGCTCTTGAACCTGTAGGTTGTATGCCTATTGATGCACCATGTAACCTATGAGGCTTCATTGGATACATGAAGCGAGGCGTGGGTAGGTCAGGAGGGTGGTGGAAGTGGAGGTGCCTGGGTGGAGGAAGAGGCTCCAAGTGTGGTGGAAGAAGATGTAGGCAAAAAGGTTTTCTTGATAGTGGTCTCACTGATACATACTCCTTTTCTAGAAGGTTTTTAATGAAGATCGTGAAAAGTGACTTCTCAGTTATAAAGGTGAAGAGACCACAGATCAAGGCTAGGTAGGGTGGGTGGGTACCTTGGGTATTCTTCCTGGAGTCTAAGCAATTCATGTAGTGGAGAATATATATAGATCACTTGACTCCTATGTTCTTCAAAAGAAAAAACATAATTACTGTAGTATTGTCTGCAACTTCAGTTTGGTTCTTCTTTGGGTGAAAATTGTAGTTGACTACCAGAGCAAGTATGCAGTTTTTTTAGACCCAAGGAAGAGGATGGTATGGTGAAATTCTTCCTATATGGTGTCTGAGGCTTCTTCAAGAATTTATGAATATCAAGGAGAGTAATATCATATTGATTGTAGAAGGCCTCAGGGTCAAGTAGGTCAAAATACTCAGGATAGTCTTTCATCCATGTGTCGGTTACCTCAGTACCATTGAGAAAGATATTCAAGGTATCTTCTGAGATAGTAAATTTCTTACTGGAAATCATGGTGATAATCACTTGAGTATTAAGAGGGGGTAATAGAGTGTCATAATTCCATCAAAAATTTACATAGAATTCATGAACCGCCTTAGTGCTTGTAATGGAATTTGGAAGCACCGACGTTCAACACTCATGGCTACAAGGTGATGGTCATAAAGCAACTCGGTAACCTTATCTATCACCTCTTGTTTACACGGAAAGACTCAAACAAGGGATGAAAAGAGAAAGGAATCTTAGGAAAAGGAGCTCCTGGTACCTATTTAAAGCTTCATTGAAAACAAAAAAGGTGTCATCAAATGGAATGAGGTGAGAGTTGGAGGAGGATGATGGTGCTCCGGAAGGTGCAACTCATTTTCTTCTATTGGAGGTTATGGAGGTGAAACTGAGAAGTTTGGGATACCAAACACAAGAAACACTCCACCAAAGGCCATCTAAACACCTAGGGAAGATGGGAAAAGGTGCTAGGTAGGTCAAACAAGGGCTGGTTTGGGCTAGGAGAGGGAAGATCAAGGATAGGGTTGAGAGCTTGAGAGAGCTAGAGTGAGGATCGATCGACTTTTCTCTAATTGAGAGGGAGAAAAGTTGAACAAAACCTACTTAATATTTGTTCCATCCTAGCCATCTGTCGAGTTCTGTGAGAAAGAAACTCAATTGAATGGCTTTTTATAAAAGCCATCAGTCACCAATAGGTCGAGTTAGCAACTTGACCGACAAAAGTTCTATCCCAACTTTAGAAATTTTAGTTACTAGCCATTTGAGTGCTAATTAAATTTATTTTTCTAGACATTTTTCATTTTAAACATAATTAGGCACATATCACTCATCATTGGGTACTATTTGGTGAAACAACCATCGTTTGTGAAAAATACCCAACACAAGCGAAAAATAAGGCATAAGAACATGAAAATTTTAGCACTTAAGCAAGAAATGGTGATCAATGCATGAGCAAAGCATATAGGATAGATACCAACTAACTAGAAGTCATATTAGATTCATCCACATCAGTTACAAGTAGTTTAGATCTAATAAAGTTAATTTTCTCTATAGTAGAGGTTTGGTAAAAATGTCCGCCAACTGATTTTCCATGTCTATATGCATGATATAAATATCCTTTTTGGCAATATGATCACAAAGAAAATGATAACGAATCTCTATATGCTTGGATCTACTATGCAATATAGGACTTTAAGATAAATTGATTGCACTATTATTGTCACAAAATATAGGAGACTCATAAAAATAAATGTGAAAGTCTTGGAGAACTTGCTTCATCATAGAGCCTAGGCACAACAACTCCGAGAAACAATGCATTCAACCTCGGTAGTTCATAGAGCCATTGTGCTGTGTTTCTTGGAGAACCAAGACACCAAACATGGTCCTAGTTGGAAGCAAGTGCCACTTGTGTACTTTTTATCAATCAAACATCCTACATAATTAGCATCACTATAAGTAGTAAGAGTAAAATCCCTTGACTTAGGATACCATAGTCCAAAATTTTGGGTTTTGGCTAAATATCTTAAAATCCTCTTAACAGCTATAAGAAGTGATTTCTTAGGACTTGATTGAAAGAGAGCACACAAGACAAAACTAAACATTATGTCAATTCTAGAAGCAATTAAATAAAGTAAGCTTCCAATCATACCTCTATAGAGCTTCTCATCCACTTTCTTACCTGCTTCTTCTCTATCAAGTTTGGTAGTTTTTGTCATGAGGGTCTCCATCGTCTTGGTGTTCTCCATCCCAAAGCACTTGAGTAGCTCACTTATGTACTTGCCTTGGTTGATGAAGTTCCCATCTTGAGTTTTCTTGATTTGAAAGTTGGGAAAGAAAGTAAGCACACCCATCATGCTCATCTCAAACCCACTCTGCATAATATCACTAAACTCCTTGCAAAGATCAAGATTAGTTCTATAAAAAATAATATCATAAACATAAATTTGAATGATAAGAAAATTGTTAGAAATGTGTTATCTAACAAAAAGTTCTTTAGTTTCTCATACCAAGCTCGAGGTGCTTGTTTGAGACCATAGAGAGATTTTTGCAATAGATAAACATGGTTAGGAAAACTATTATGTTCAAATCCCGAAGGTTGTGCAACATACACTTCCTCCTCAATTGTACCATTCAAAAACACACTTTTAATATCCATTTGATATAGAAGGAAATTCTTATAACTAGCAAAAGCAAGCAACATTCTAATGGACTCAAGTCTAGCTACAAGTGCATATGTTTCATCAAAATCTATACCATACTGTTGATTGTAGCCTTGAGTCACTAACCTTGCTATATTTCTTACCACCAACTGCTTTCATCTATCTTGTCGTAGTAGACCCACTTGTTGCTAATGATCTTTCTATCAAATGGTCTTGGAACAATGGTTCACACTTTGTTCTTCCTGAATTGTTCTAGGTCTTCCTACATGGCTATCATCCATTCATCAACCCCAAGAGCTTCTTTGACATTCTTTGGCTCGAGTTGTGAGATGAAGGAATTTTTGGCTTGTTCTTTGTTATAGGCAGTCCACGTCTTCACTCTTTCAAAGGGGTCACCTATGATTAGCTCTTTAAGATGATTCTTTGCAAAGTGGGGGGTTGGATACTTCTTTTCTTCATCTATCTCTTCTTATTAAGACACCACCTCTTTTCCTTTTTGGGTGATGTTGAGTTCTCTCAAGATAGGAATTACTTCATCTGCATCATCATCATTAATAATATCCTTGGAAACCGAGGGATTAGTCACAATAAATTTGACATTAATAGATTCTTCTACTTTAGATAGATCAACATTATACACTCTATAAGCCTTGCTAGTAGTGTTATAGTCCAGAAAGAAAGCCTTGTATGATTTTGGATCAAACTTGAGTTCAAAACAAAACAAGGACGCCCAAAAATGTGAAAATACTCGATAGAAGGCTTCCTACCACACCATATCTCATAGGGGGTTTTCTTCAAAGAGGGATGTGTGAAAACCTGATTTTACACAAAACATGAAGTACTAATGGCTGCGACCCAAAACTTCTTTGGAGTGTCATACTCTAAAAGGATGTTCCTAGCCATTTCCTGTAGTAACATGTTCTTCCTCTCTACAACCCCATTTTGTTGAGGTGTTTGAGGTGAAGAAAAATTATGTGCATATCCAGATGCTTCACAAAAATGTTCAAAAAGATCATTTTCAAATTCCCCCCCCCATGATCACTATGGATATAAACAATGCAACAAGAAGCTTTGTTTTCAACTAGTTTGTAAAATCTAAAGAAAACATCAAGTGTATCGCTCTTAGAAATGAGAAAGAAAGTCCAAGTATATCTAGAGACATCATCGATAATAACAAGACAATACTTAGAACCACAAAGAGATTGAGTTCTCATATGTCCAAATAGATCAATATGGATAAGTTCAAGAGCTCTCTTGGTGCTAAGTACTCCTTTGTATTTGAAGGACTTGGTTTGCTTTCCTTGGGTACAAGGTTGGTATTCCTCATCCTTTTCAAAATCCAATCTAGGAAGTCCCTTGACCAAGTCTTTTTTTCTCAACTTATTCAATTGATACATATTTACATGACCTAGCCAATGATGACAAAGAGAAATATCATTCAAATTGACTACAAGCCATTGACCAACAATAGGCTTAATAGAGTCAACCAAAAGTACTTAAAAATACCATTCCTAGTTCCCTTATATATGACATTGTAAGAGAGGGAATCTAGGAGCAAGCATTCAAAAGAAGTAAATAGCACAAGGTAACCATTATCAAATAATTGACTGACATTTATTAAATTGTGATGTAGACCATCCACAAAGAGAACATTCTTAATACACAAGGATTCACCTACATCACCCTAACCTTTTACTTTACCTTTCTTGATCTCCCCGAAAGTAACCAATCCACCTTTCTTCATTTGAAATTGTTAAAATGGCTTATATCACCTGCCATGTTCTTTTTGTATCTACTATCAACAATCCATTTTCCTTTTTCCTGCAAGAAAGGAGAATGTCAGTTCTGAACTAAAAATTTGGGATTTAGTATTAGCTTGGGAACCTATTTTATCTTTGGGTTGGTCCCCTTAGGCTTATATAGACAATAAGTAGAATAATGGTCAGCACTCTTGCAATGAGAACAAATCATAAGATTCTTTGAGCTAGAAGACTCTCCATGGAAGAAAAGAGGTTCCTTACTCTTCTTCTTGCCTTAGGCCTTACTCTTTCCCTTAGGAGCTCCCCCTACAAATCCCAAACCACTAGTACCACTTGGTTTGGTAGAATGGTCAAGGATTTCATTTAGGGAGTTCTTCCCTTTGAGGAATTTCTGTAGAGAGCCTCTAAGTCTATGATTGTCATCAATAAGAGAGATAACAGTAGAAGAAAAACTATCAAGATCATGTCTAGCATGAACAATGTTGACCTCTAAATAGAGGGCTTTCGTCAAATAAGAATCATTTTCAAGAGTGATAGAAGCACCATCATTACTACGAAAAATAGGTCTAGAATATAGATTACTTACTTGAGCAATAAGCCTAGAATTTTCATATTTAAGCAATTGAATTTCTTTGAGATAAACATCTCTGTCATCTCTGTGAGCATCACTAACAAGCTTAAGTTCAACATTTTTAGTTTTAAATAACTCAAGCTCATTTAGGCACTTTTGGTTGTCTTCCTTAAGAGATGCAATATTCTTAAGATAAACACCATTCTATACTTCAACTCCATTGTATTGGAGATCAAGATCAAGAAATTGACCTTGAAAGGAAACAATGCTCTCAAGGTGAATTTTCTCATTTTGCTAAAGAATATCAAGTTTAGCATACAAGTCACCAATAATCTTACCCAACCTATTCTTTTTAGATTTACATTTAGAATAAGAAGAAAAGGTAGAATTAAGTATGTCAATAAGAGTTTCTTTAGCTAACTCAAGAAAACTTACCTCACTTATCTCACCAATATCTTCACTTGTGAAGGACATGAGTGCAAGGTGGCATTCTCCATCTTCATTAGAGCTTGAGCCACTAGAGGATGGTCCTTCCCAAGCTGCATGAGTTGCGTCTTTGTGCCTATTGTCCTTATTCTTGTATTTTCTATCTTTCTTGTACTATTCCTCCTTAGAGCTGCTCTTGGTGGTGTGACTTTATGGCCTTAGGACATTCACTCTTGTAGTGTCCTTTTTTACCACACTTGTAGCACCTTGGAGTATATGAAGAAGATTGCTTCCCTTTGAAGTGATTTCCGTTGGAGAAGTTGGTTTCATGATCACTAGGGCCATCATCTTCACTATAGGAGGAGGGAGAGGTCTGGTAAGCAAGTTGTTGTTGAAGGATGAGAGCCTCCACTTGATCTTTGAAGATACTATCTTTGATCTTCCTTGATTCCTTATCTTCTTGCATTGCTTCGTCTTCTTGCATGTCAAGTCTTGGCTCATGAGATAGTAGATTGCCAATAAGCTCCTCGGTTGGAAGATCATGAAGACTTCTTACTTCTTGAATGGAGGTCACCTTTGACTCCCATCTCTTTGGAAGAGACCTTAGGATATTTGAGTTGATTACTCCTTTATCCAAAGTATGCCCCAAAGCATCTAGGCCGTTGATGATGATGTCGAGTTTTGAGTACATCTCAACAACTCCTTCTTTCTTCCCCATCTTGAAGTTCTCTAGGATGTTGTTCAACATGTAGATCTTTACCTCCATCGCTTTCTTTGTGCCTTCATATGTGACACACAACTTGTATCATATCTCATAGGTTGTATCCCATGAGGAGATGAGGTTGAACTCAGAAGGAGTGAGGGCTACATAGAGGATGCTAATTGATTTTCCATTGATTTGTGCATTCTTTAGAGTTGCTTCATCCGAAGTTGATACTTCTCTAGTTGGCTCCTTGTAGGGTGCAATCATCACTTTCAAAATATCAAAGTTCATTCCTTGAATGTAAAATTGCATCCGCCACTTCTAGTAGAGGAAGTTGGTGCCGCCGAAGACCCAAGGGTGTATGGAGAAGCCTCCCTCTAGGATGAGGGAACCAAATAGGTTCTCACCCATCTTATCATCTCATAGAAGATTTGTCGGAGAACATCGTTGCTCTAATACCACTTGTTGGATCTAGGGCTCTAGAGGGGGGTGTGAATAGAGCTTCAAAACTTTTATAAGAATAGTTAGACCATCAAATTATGTCAATTGAAACCATAAACTAAAAGTGAATTTGAGATCCTATCTAAACAAGCATATCAAGGATGAGAGCGATTGAAACAAACACTTGGACAAGGTGTTTAGTGTGGTTCTAATATCAAAACTAGGAGAATGTCAATCCACTACCTAGAGAGGTCTACCTCTAGTACTTTGCAACCCATGTATGCTTATATTCCATTATAAGACATACAAGAAGACCACCTTACATCCAAGACCTTACCTATCCAAGAGCTAGTCTTCTACCTCAAAACAAGTCTTACCCACTCTTGCAAGCAGCTCGATTCCTTCTCCTAGGAAATCTTCTCCTTGCAACAAGTCTTCAACCTTGAGAATTTACCCACCATGCTCCTTGGATCTTCCACCTTGTCATTCTCCTTCACTTGGAGAAGATCTTCACACCTTCTTCAACCATAAAGAATAACAACAACTCCTCCTTCACCTGGAGAAGATCATTTCATCCTTTACTCTTTGAGAAAGGGGATTGGGAAGTGAAAGATGAAGAGCTTTACAAGGTAACAATGATGTAGCTCTCTTAAAACATGCCTAACTCACTCATAATCACAAAATTCTTTGTAAATGAGAGGGAGAAAGGGTATCAAAGGGGCTTAGCACACTCAACTATAACACAGACCAATGATAGTATGAATGAGCAACCTTGGAATGAACTCTAAGAGGTCCTATTTATAGTTGGGGGTGTTCCTTTGAGTGTGGGATCACTTAAGAATGAAAAATAGCCATTTTGCAACTTGTAATGGATCCATTTTCATTTCTAACAACTCTTCAATAGTTGGAATCACTTTTTCTAATTTTTAAGTATAGTGCACTCGATCAAGTTTTCAATGAAGGTAACTCGACCGATCCACTATCTGATAAAGCCACTTTTCAAACTATCAGTCGAGTTTGTCCTGGGGTAATTCAACCGATAAGCTAAAATCAACTTTGGTCAAAAAGTTGGTTAGTCAAGTTCTATGAGTGTACAACTCGACCGATCCAATCATTTCAAAAAATGCATCACTGATCCGTCGAGATTCAAACTCGACCAATTAAGTTTCTATAAAAAAAATTCCAAAATGATTTTTATGTGATCAAATGATTGAATTAAGTGCCTCTAACTTTTTCTCATCTTAGTTACAAGTCATATCATCAATATAGATGATTAAAAAAATATTCTAAGGTGATTTGAACTATTTTCCCAAATTGCATATTTGCATTTCTTTGAACTTGGAAAAGCTAGGGTTTGATGAATTTGATCCTTTACATGTACCTAATGCCTTAAATCAATCTTAAACAAAAACATTAGATACTTAGGAATGGAATGGTTAAGTCATTATCAAAATATGAACAATGTATAACTCTCAAGTCAACAAGAAAATCTTAGGATAATTATGGGTCGAGGGTAGGAGGGAAGGTGGAAATGAGGTTTTAGACCACACTCTCCCATGCCTCGAGAGTTTATCATGTTGGGCTTTCCCGGGGTGGGTTCTCTTGGTCACCAAAAAATTTTAGTGTGTTAATGTAATTATGGGAAGTGTGGGTGACATGACTTTACCGTGCATATAATGCAAGTGTGCACGTCAATGTAATATAGGCCTTGTGAGGCCCGAGTCGAACATAGGGAAACGTAATTATTGGTAGAATACTACTAACTACTCACGATCAACTAAACCAATTATAAAAGTTTGGAAGTTGTTTTGAAAAAGAAAAATAAAAACAAAAGAAAACAAAGCAATTGATTAAATGGTTGGTTTAATCAATTCAAAAGAAATCTCTAGGATTGCGGTTTCACCGCGGGTTCTCATTGTACTAATTCCTTCACAATTATCACAACTCATCTCTGTTTTCAGATAGTGTCATGTAGCCAGAATTTCTCGCTTCGGCGACACAATTCACTACCTTAATCTAGGTCGGTTCCACACCAGTAGCAACATATGCCCTAGACTAGGTGCATGAAAAACATGTCTCTGGGTTCCCACCATTAACTGTACATCACCTTTTCCAAAGGATTTATTAGTTAATGTGATTATCACCTCTTTTCTACCGTTAATTCTTCGTCAAAAGTAATTAAATGTATTAGATTACCATTATGGTGATCAAGCACAATGATAGCAATGGAGAAAATGATATCATACCACAGATTTGAGGGACAAATTATGATAAACTATGTAAGAAGAGTCATACAACGATTGCCCGGGTTACTCCCGGTCCTAGAGACAAGGGGATCAGCCCTGCATGTTCTTCTCAATGCAAAACACCATGAGGGAATGAGAAAACATGGAGAAAACATGGATACATATGGTGTAACCCCTGAACGGAAAAGAACTGGGTGATCCTCGACGTGGGATGAGCGTTCTGCAGCCTTCTGGCGGTGAAAAACTCCATCTGTGTCTCTAAAATCTCCTGGGGTGTAGCTCTCGGCTCCATTCTTCACTCTCTCCTCCTTCAGGACTTATGCAATGGAATAGAACGTGAATCATGACTTTGGGCTGTCTTTTCCTAGGTATAGGTACCACTTACGGCTGCCAAAAGAACGCAACCATCCGATTGAAGTCGTGCTGGACAAAACTCTGATCTGACAGCGTCGATACCATCAATGGGGTGTTGATGGTATCGACACCTTAGGGTATCGATGCTTTCTTCAATTTCTAGAAGCTGCCTGATGGCATCTCGATACCATCGACCGTTCCCATCGATGGTATCGACAGAAAGATATTTGGATCACTGTTGGACTTTAGAGACCATAGACATTGGGTCAATGGTATCGAACTATCTACTTCCTCTCCAGCTTTGCTACTGTTGCTCTGTCGATGCTATCAATTGGTCCAGGAATACAAATTGCCTGAAATAAAGAGAGGAACACAAATCAAATCTGAGAAATATGATAATTTATGCAAAAATAAAGTAAAACAATATGAATTTGATGCAGGCAAGGATAATAGGCTAAAGGAATTGAATCATGCAATATTAACCACAAATATGACCAATAAGCGCATAAAACGAGTGTAAAACTAGCCTATAAAAGTGACTCAAAACCCCTGCATCAAACTCCCCCAAGCTTGAACTTTTCTCATCCTCGAGCAACCAAACTTATAGAATAAAATTGTGAGGGTCAACTAAAGAACATATTCACATAAAAAAACATCACAATATGATTCCCACCTGTAAGGCACATACCGGATCTCACTAACCACAGAACGATAACTACCCTAAAGGTGACAATGATCATCCATGAGAGATGTCCACCCTGTAATCAATGAACACAATCAAATAAAGAAAATACTATAATAAATTCCTCCGATTCATGCGTGGTGCATCTTGTGATCTCCTATCTACGTTACTCAAATCCTAACTACTGTCTACAATAGAAGCAGATCTCCTGATATACAAGAATAAGGAGATAATCATGGGTGGCCTACCATTTTGAGCAACGGGTGGATGGAATGGACGGCTGTGAAAGAACAAAAACCACAATACAGTTTAACATGCAGAAACAACAAAAATGACCTAAATGATGCATATGCATATGAAAATGACCTAACACCTACACTTTAGGTGGAGTGATACATGCTCTACTATTCTGTCTCAATGTGAGATAGAATGTCTATGAAACTACATCATGTGCTTATTTTTCCTATTATGCAGGTGAAATAAGTTCCTTTCTCCCTCTGATTTCTACTTATTTTTTTCTTTTCTTTTCTTTTTTCTTCTTCTTTTTTTTCAATTCTTTTTCAATCCCCAATTTTCTCAATTGACTACGGAAATATTTACAAAACATAATATTTTTTTTTGGGCTTATTTTCAAATAACTACTACAATTGATGCATTACAATCTACTTTTCAGAGAGTATAGAACAAGTTACCCGCTTTTCTTATTTTTTAGAAAAAATAAGGCACATAATATAATGTCCTATATGCTCAAAAATATGCAAAGTGCAACTACATGAAAGTAAATATTTAGCTACAATGACATGCACTCTAGAATGCATGCATAATTGATCTACAAAAAATTTTATTTTTCATTTTTTATGCAAAATCTAGCTACAATGCAATCCTATCTAAATGACATGCCATCAAGAGATGAAAAACTGTAAGGTGCTCCCAGTTCTTATGGTGGAGTGTGAATGAAGTGAAGTGGATAGATCACAAGACTAAATGACAGAACCATTGGAAAAGATTATATGTCTCTCCTTACTGACATGTGCACAGGGTAACTAAG
Organism: Alisma plantago-aquatica; assembly: GCA_963693085.1. Lineage (NCBI taxonomy): Eukaryota > Viridiplantae > Streptophyta > Magnoliopsida > Alismatales > Alismataceae > Alisma > Alisma plantago-aquatica. Next base: position 1,011,212,673 of record OY856409.1, read on the forward strand.
AGGTTTCTCTCTTCTCACTTCAAATTAAAGTCCTATTACCGTTTGGTCAGTTTAAGCTCAACATCCATATCCTTCCTCATTTCTTGAACCATAAGGATATACAATTATGATCATATGTTTTAAAGTTGACCTACTCAATTATTTTCATAAGTTATGTGCTCAATTTCAAACAATTCACACATCATCTCCATATGAAAAGCATTGAGATGACACACTTACATTAGACACCCACGGATTACACTAGATAGAAAGTGGGTCCTAAAAAGTTGTAAATAAAACAAATTACAAAACTAGAAGAAAAATTGCAAAAAGCTAAGAAAAATGCTCAAATAGAAGAAAAATAAAATAAAACTAAGATAGAAATTGTTCCATCTCCCCCCCAAGCTTGAATTCAACTATGGCCTCATAGTCAAGAACAAACTCAGAAGGTGGAAAAATGATACCCTGCTACTGCTGAGGTGGTGGGTGTGGTGGGTATTGGTGGGTATGGGGGTTTCACTCTGGATACTGCCCCTAAAAGTTGGGATCATAGGGTGGCATGGGTGGTGGCTGTGGATATCCCCCAAAGTAGTCTCTGCTCCAGTAATGATCGTAGAAAGGCTATTGCTGCTGCTCTATCCTGCCCAACCTGTTGTAGACCTACTGCTAGTTGGCGCTCGTTCTCAAAGATCGCCTGCTGATATTCATAGATCCTATTCTGCGTATCTTGGATCCCTGCAAAAGCTGTCTGATGTGACTGCAACATTGTCTGCTGGGACTCCTGGATCGACTGGAGCATGGTATACATCCCCTGCATAGAATATGGGTCATCTCCGTCATGGGAGGGCTGTGGTGGCTGTGGCTGGGAAGAAGAGGATGCTCCATAGTTTCGGGGATGCTTTCTCAGAGCAACTCACCGTCGAAGAGGAATAGTGGCTTCCTCCTCCCCTTCTTCATCATCTTCGCCCTCTGGAGCCTCCGCCTCTTGAGCTGCTTCTTCTTCCTCATCATCAACATCAATGATCGACCACCTATAGCTTTGGCCTAGTCTGATGTTGAAAGTAGGGTCAGGCAGTTGCCTCCTCTGAAAGACTCCTGCCACGTGGCAGGTGGCGTCAACAATGCCATGACGATCTTCAACGAGGCCTGCATTCACAAAATGGCTCAAATTGAGCGTGTTCTTGCACTCTTACTTGGGTAGCCCGAACAAATTCAGGCCCAAGTACATTGCAATTAGCATAATTAGACCCCCAAAATAAATGGGAGCCCTGTGAGAAACATTCCTCTTAACCACCATTACACGCATGAGGAAGAAAGCTCCAAAATTGATAGGTGTCCGCTCCAACAGACTATAGAGGAAGAACATGTCTGTCTCCTGAAATTTGCTTTGAGACAGCTTTGATCTTGCAAAGAAGGTGTTAGAGAGAATCTAGTGCAAGATCTTGACAAATGGATGCTCAAAATTAGCTATGGAGGCATTGTTCCAGCTGATCGAGTATCCCGCCGGTATAGTAACTAGCTTGGCAACCATGGCATTATAATCCGCATTGTGCGCTGGCTAGCAGAGTTCGTTATGGGCCCACTCATAAATCGTGTTGAACTCGCGAAGGGTCATCATATAGTCTTGATTGTAGAGGTGGAAAGAAAGGCACGCCTGTTTCCACTCTGTGCGTGCCAGTACTAATTCATTGGGAATGACACAAATATCCAGAGAGGCCATGAACTCGATGACAATTTCCTTGTAAGTGGGCCACTCGTTGAAGAATGGATGGCCTTCGACGTGGTCAAGGAAAAACATAGGAGACTCACCCAATTGTCCCTACAGTACATAGGCCATATTGGCCTCAAAACCCAGATCCGTGATCAACTGCTGGTCTCCATACTGGGTCGGCTCGATGGAGCCCTTCAATAGCTCCTCATACACCATTTTGAACTCTGATGATGGACGGACTAGCCTCGGGCAAGAGACTAATCCTTGCTGTGGGGCGGGTAGTGCAGGTGGTGCAGGCCGAGATGATGATGCTCCTGATCTCACCATGGTTGCATTGCAATGAGTGAGGAAAAGAAAAGAGAATGTAGCTCAGAGAAGATGATTGGAGCACTCAAAGAAGATTGAGATCTGTAAAACCAAAGAAGATACTCAAAGACGATCATCGATAGTGATCTTGGTTGCTCTTAGGCGCTAAGGGATTCTAAGCCTCATATGTGGAGGGTAGGTAATGAGATTGTGTTATTAGAATGAAGATTTGTCCTCCTTTTTATAAGGGATATCTGAGTCTACTATCGGTGCGTCGATACCATTGACAGTCCCATCGATGGTATCGATGACTGTTAGAATCCGCCCCTCACTGCAATCGATGGCTGTTGATGGTTCGATGTGGGGACCCAAATCGACCTCGTATCAATGGTAGCGATAGGATGTCGATACCATCGACACAGTCCACAGATAGGCATTGTGGACCGCTGGATGAAGACCTCAGATCGCTGACGTGTTGTCGATACTATTGACCCATTTGTCAATAGTATCGACACCTGTATGTTCCTTCGATCCCCGCGAAGTCTGACCAATTCAATGTTGATATAGACATGTCGATACCATCGACCAATGTGTCGATGGTATCAAAATCATTGAGACAATCCATATGAAAATCTCCAAAAAAACTCGCTACCATCGACGACGAGTTGATACAATCGACGCCCGATCCTTTTTCTACCTATTCCAGTTTTGATACCATCGACGAGGTCGTCGATGGTATCGACTGAATGAAATTTCAGTAGAATTGTTCACTGTTCCAAATTCAATACCATCGACCCAGATGTCAATGGTATCGACCGTTCCCCATCCTGCACACTCAACAAACACATCAGGGTATCATTTTTAGAGACTAAGTGCTAAGTTAATGAAAACTACCTAGGAATGCAAAAAAAATTAAAGAAACAAACATGCACACTACCAAGGTTGGGTTGCCTCCCAACAAGCACCCTTCTTTAACATCTTAGGCTAGACGATACAGGTACCTTAACTTGGGTTGTCAAGGGAGGTCTCTAATGATTCATTTGGCAATTTCAATTAAACTATATCATTACCAATCCCCAACATCAAGTAGCCTCGCCCAATGGCAGTGATTACATCAGCCGTAGATTGGAACGACCTTCCTAATAACATCTCACATTCTTGCAGCTCATGCATGTCCATTACTACAAAGTCCACCAAGAAGATGAATTTTTCGACTTTGACTAGCACATCCTTGCATATACCTTGTGGCTTAACAATGGATCCATCTGCCAACTCGATTATCATGGAGGTTTGTGTTGGCTTCTTCAATCCCAACTTTTGAAAAGTGGACAGTGGCATAAGATTAATGCCTGCTCCTGAGCCACATTGTGCTTTTGGAAAATATTGACCACCTATGGAACATGGGATGTAGAAACATCCTGGATTTTTCTCTTCTTTGCCAACCTTCCTTGAATTATAGAACTCATTGTTTCTTCAACACATACAACATTTGTGTCTTTGATCCGCCGTTTCTTGTCGATGATGTCTTTCATGAATCTTCCATATGAAGGAATTTTCTCTATAGCTTCCACTAATGGAATGTTGATGTGGAGCTTTTGAAAGATCTTAAGAAATTTCTTGAAGTGCCTTTGCTCTTTCCTCAGCTTCAGACTATCCGAGAATGGCACACTTGGTTCTTTGATGTGCTTGTGCGGTGGAATATTTGTAACTTTAGGGGTCTCCTCCCCTAAGATTGCTTCAACGCCACTATCTAGGATCAGATTCGCTACATCATCTGTGGATGGTAAGACTTGTGGCTGCTTCTCCACATTGCTAGTGGCCGCTCCACTCTGAAGTACATCTTTCACTTGCTCTTTTGTCCTAGGAATCTCTTTAGAAATCTGAGATATGGGCATGGTAGTGGTGGAATCTTGGAGTGAACTGAATGACATCCCACATCCTCCTGGCAATCCATACAAACTATGAGGGTATGGAACTTTGGGTTTGTCCTCCAAGTCATTACGCATGATACTCCGTTCACATACCTCCTCAACAGGAAGCTCTGATGCTTTGCTGACTGAAATGTATTTAACCTGTTGATGTCGCTGAGCAGACTCTGCATTCCCGGCTATTTTTTGTTGAATGATTTGCTTCATTGCAGACACCTCCGTCGCAAGTTGGGTCATGGTCATCTCTAGAGTCCTTAGTTGTGCACCATGGCTCTTTAGAGTCAGCCTAAACTAATTCATAAACTCTCCTTGTGATTTAATTTTCTTGCTAAATGTGCTCATCAACTCTTGATTTTGCTATATTTCTTGGTTGAGCAACTCATTGCTCTTGTCCTCTGCACTCGACTGTGGTGTTTGCTTCGGGTCTTGTAGAAAATTATTTGGATCCTTGCATGAAAATTTCTTATCCTTTCTCCAAGAGTAGTCATTGCTCCTATAGCCCTGTTGATGCATATATTTTACATATTCTTCTTCCTCAGACCCACTACTCTCCTTCTCTAAGAGATTCTTGGCCAGTAGGTCCATCTTCTCATTTAATGCTTGAATGGCCTTTGCATCACCTACAACTCTATTTTGTTCCGGTGCATCTCTATTACCCCACGACTGCTTCTTGGCCATGTTCTTCAAGATCTCCCAACACCTTGTACCTGTGTTGTTCAAGAAGAAGCCCGAGCCCACTGAATCTAAGTTGCTTCTGTCATGCTCATTGAGAGCAAAGTAGAAAATTTTAACTTGCTTGTCCTTTTCCAGCCCATGATGTGGGCACTTCCTTAGCATGATCTGAAAGTGCTCCCATGTCTCTGAATAAGTCTCTCCGGCCTTTTGACTGAAGTTATGGATCTTTCTCACAAGGTCATTCATCTTCTTGGATGGGAATAATCTCTCTAAGAAGACCTCTACCATCTAGTCCCAGGTCTTGACGCACTCGTCATCAAGATTGTGCATCCATTCACGTGCATTTCCCGCTAGAGAACTGGGAAATAGCTTTAAGTAGAGTGCTTCTTACAGGAACTTGTCAATCTTTATCATATCATAGTTTTCCACAAATGTGTTGATGTGGGATACTGGATCTTCATTGTTCATCCCATGAAATGCATTAGACTTGACCAAGTTTATTAGTGTCAAATAAATCTTGTATGTAGGAATGTTGATCGCCTGCTTTTTGATCGACCCCTTAGATGCGGATGAGGAAGAAGCCTTGATCTTCTCCCATATTGTCTGTTGCTCAGCCATTACTTCAGGTTTAGAATCTGTGTCTAAGTCTTCAGGTTGATTGTGGATATGCTCCTCCTCGTCACCTGATCCCAAAGGCGGAATCTCAGGTGTCGACTGTGCGTAGTCTTTACTACGCGTCTTCACCATGCACTAGTACTTGAAATGTAAAAAATTGATTAAGTACAGTGCTAGATGAATAAAGAACTTGAAAGATAAACAATTTACTCTCAATTATTAAAACTATTAAAAGTGGCCTAGAGTGGCCACTTGTAGCACTTGCAGTGTCGAAAATTGCCATTTCCCCGACAACGACGCCAAAAACTTGACACGTCTTTACTGTGCGTATAACGCAAGTGTATGCGTCAATGTAATATAGGCCTTGTGAGGCCCGAGTCGAACACAGGGAAATATAATTATTAGTAGACTACTACTAACTACTCGTGATCAGCTAAACCAATTATAAAAGTTTGGAAGTTGTTTTGAAAAAGAAAAATAAAAATAAAAATAAAAGAAAATAAAGCAATCGATTAAATGGTTGGTTTAATCAATTCAAAAGAAATCTCTAGGATTGTGGTTTCACCGCGGGTTCTCATTGTACTAATTCCTTCACAATTATCACAACTCATCTCCATTTCTGGATAGTGGCATGTAGCCAGAATTGTTCGCTTCCGTGATACAATTCACTACCTTAATCTAGGTCAGTTCCACACTAGTAGTAACCTATGCCCTAGACTAGGTGCATAAAAAACATGTCTCTGGGTTCCCACAATTAACCGTACATCGCCTTTTCCAAAGGATTATAGTTAATGTGATTACCACCTCTTTTCTACCGTTAATTCTTCGTCAAAAGCAATTAAAGGTATTAGATTACCATTATGGTGATCAAGTATAATGATAACAATGGTGAAAACGATATCATACCATGGATTTGAGGGACAAATTATGATAAACTATGTAAGAAGAGTCATACAATGATTGCCCGGGTTACTCCTGGTCCTAGAGACAAGGGGATTAGCCCCGCATGTTCATCTCAATGCAAAACACCATGAGGGAATGAGAAAATGTGGATAGAGATGGTGTAACCCCTGAATGGAGAAGAACTAGGTGATCCTCGACGCGGGATGAGAATTCTGTAGCCTTCTGGCGGTGAAAAACTTCATCTGCATCTCTAAAATCTCCTAGGGTGTAGCTCTCGGCTCTGTTCTTCGCTCTCTCCTCCTCTGGGACTTGTGCAATGGAATAGAACGTGAATCACGGCTTTGGAATATCTTTTCCTAGGTATAGGTACCACTTACGGCCGCCAAAAGAACGAGTCCGTCTGATTGAAGTCATGCTGGATAAGAAACTAATCCGACAACGTTGATACCATCGATGGGGTGTCGATACTTAGGGTATCGATGCTTTCTTCAATTTCTGGAAGCTACCTGATGGCATCTTGATACCATCGACCGTTCCCGTCGATGGTATCGACAGAATGATATTTGGCTCACTGTTGGACTTTCGAGACCATCACCTCTCTGACTTTGCTACTATTGCTCTATCGATGCTATCAATGGACCTTCGATGCTATCGACGGGTCCAGGAATGCAAATTTCCTGAAATAAAGAGAGGAACACAAATCAAATATGAGAAATATGATATTTATGCAAAAATAAAGTAAAACAATATGAATTTGATGCATGCAAGGATAATAGGCTAAAGGAATTGAATCATGCGATATTAACAACAAATATGATCAATAAGCGCATAAAACTAGTGTAAAACTAGCCTATAAAAGCGACATAAAACCCATGCATCAATGGGTTGTTTGAGGGAATGTGATTGTCAATTAAGTTGGGGATGATGATATGTAGAAATTATTCGTTCATTTAGATTACCAAACCAAATAACAAGATAAATGCTAATGAATTGCCCTAAACTAATAATTGGCCATGGATGGAGTAGGGGGTTTATAAGGGAACTAGTCTCTACCACCTCTTATCCACCCTTATGAGGCTCACTGGGATTAGGGTTTATCTAGAATTCAATTAGGATCTAGTCAAGTCTAGGTTTCTTAGACAGGAACTCTTAGGATAATTAGGGGCTGAGGATAGTGAGGGAAGGTGTAAATGAGGTTTTAGACCCCACATCACCTACCACATAGCCTTGTGAAGGCTCCAAGCAAATTACACTAAATTCTTCTATTCTATCTACTTAGATCTCTCATTTAGGTGAAGGATAATTAATCCACATGTAGGAAGGTGAATAGATATCTAGGAGTCCATTAAGTGGACTAAGGAGCAATTCACATATTAGCTACATATAGGAAATTTACCCAAAACCCTAGGTGTTATGAAAATGATAATAAAGTATAATATCATCATTAGCAAACAAAATAACAATGTTAATAAATTGTTTTTCCCCCATCATGGTATCAAAGTAACATTTTTGACCCCAAACAACCCACCTAAGGGGCCTAGCTACTCATAGAAAAAGAAAATACAAAAATGGAGAAAGAAGCATGAGTAGAAGAGTCAGAAGCCATGGTAGTTCAATGGAGACTCTTCCTTATCCACCTCCTAGTAACAACAACTCAAGCTTGTCCTTCTTCTAAGGTGGGATGACATGGATGTATGGTGGAAAGTGGCCACAAAACCGTAATAGAAGGGATTTGGAGTGGAAGGTGATGGAATGGATTTGAAAATGGAGGGGGAATGGATGAGACAGTGATAGAATAAGATAATAGGTAGAAAAAAGTGGCTAACCTTGTGCTACAAAAACTATCCAAGTATATATAGGCAGTGGGGAAGCACTAGGTTAAGTGAGGGTAGAATGGGAAATGTTATGCAAATTTGTTGCTAGGTTTTCTGGTAGCACTACTATCTTGGGCAGCACGATCATGGTGGGTAGTGTGTAGAATGGTCGTGGTGAGGTGGAATGGGTGAGATGAAAAAATGGAAATAGGTTAGGTTGTTCTAGGCATTCATAAATCTGGTGGCACGACGTGGTGATGACAAAGACCATGGTGGGTCACTTGCTACATGGTCATGGTCGTTCACATAGCCATTTTAGGTGAGGGAGTAGCTAGGTCTGTTCTGCTGAGAATGGGCATGTTGGGTCTTGGTGCCACGGTCATGCAGGGTCCATCTTGGCATGACTGTGGTAGCATGCACGGTCATGTTGTTGAGTCTTCATCTTCACTTCTTGAATGGAGCTTCTACTGCGATTTTGACTTAATCAAAATGGTTTTTCTTTGACACCATGGCCATTTTGGGGTCTATGACAACACTTTGAGCTTGATATTTGTTCATCCACGAACTTCTTTGCTTCACTTGAGTCTTGACCACTAGGGGTAGGTTGGGAAATCTCACAAACATGCCTTGGACCCCTCTAAGTGGAGGAACCCTAGGATCACCCTCCATCTCCCTCGTCCATACAAGTGTGGTCCAAGTACCTAAAAAATGCACAAAGAACGTATGTAAGTGCATTTGATAGAAATATGCATATTGGGGAAAATGACATGTAATCTAACAATTATAGATGTGATTGAAATGCAATAAGACACAAGATGAAGCCCTAAAGTAGGGTTGCTCCATCACCCCAAACTTAAAACATACTTGTCCTCAAGTATGCTCCAACTCGATCTCTCTTCAAATTTTCAACCAACAAGAAATGGCAAATGCATTACAACATATGTGTATTGACTAAACGGGATCAATGATGACTAATTACATGTATTTCACCTCCTTCCTCTCCTCTTTCAAAAACGAATCATGATTAGAGAATTGATTGTATAAACTTCAAAAATAGGATATAGAATGCACAATTAATCCATATGATTTCATAATTCTTTGGTAAACCATTTATGATGATGACAATAAAAATGACTAAAATTGTTGTTTTCCCTTCATGGATCCGATCTCATATGTTAAACCACACATGGATGCAAAAAAGGATGCAATAAGCTAGGTTTGATGTTTCCTAGATCAATGGGCATGTGAATAGAAGAAAGGGTTGTGGTAAGAGATTGGAGTGATATTACATAGGAGCACTCATCTTTTCTTTATTTAGATGCTATTATATAGGAGCATCTTGTATTTTCTTTTTTGCTTTTTTTTCCCTTAGTATAGTTGGACACTTGGTGATGAGAGTGAAGTGGGGGGATTTGGATATGGTCACCCCAAACTTTTGGAGGTGGCCAAGGCTAATATGTGCTATTTGGCATCTTTTCATGAGGTAGAGGGGTAAGAAATGGTGAAAGAAAAAAGTGAGTCAAAGAGTGGTTAGTAGTGTGGGATTTCACATGAGAACTTCTGCATGAAAATTACTCCAACAACTTCATCAAGAAATGACACACCACATGAATGAGAAATATGAAAACCACATTTTTATCATGAGATTCGACAAACCCTAAGTGTATGTGGCTAGCTTAAATCACAATTCAACCAATCAATTCACAAGCATAAAAGAGGTGATTCCCATGTAACAAGTCAAAAATCAAGACCATTTAGCAAAATATCGTGATAATGTAGCATGCATTCATTTAAGTTCAACATTTTTAATCTAATAAGTACATTTTGGGTCAAAACAAACCTTTTAGACAAGAAATTCTAAATCTGGACAAAATTGACCACAACAGTGCCAAAATTGCCTTTAATCACATCTAAACCTTCATTATGAAATATAAAGCAAGAAACAAGAAAGTTCTAGATAAAACATGCATCATCATCATCATTATCATCATCATCATCATCATCATCATCATCATCATCATCATCATCATCATCATCATCATCATAATCATCATCATCATCATCATCATCATCATCATCATCATCATCATCATCATCATCATCATCATCATCATCATCATCATCATCATCATCATCATCATCATCATCATCATCATCATCATCATCATCATCATCATCATCATCATCATCATCATCATCATCATCATCATCATCATCATCATCATCATCATCATCATCATCATCATCATCATCATCATCATCATCATCATCATCATCATCATCATCATCATCATCATCATCATCATCATCATCATCATCATCATCATCATCATCATCATCATCATCATCATCATCATCATCATCATCATCATCTAAGCCTCAATCCCAACTATGTTGGGTTCAGCTACATGGATCGTTTATTTCCATTCAGCTCTATCATGGGCCATATTTTGGTTGAGACGTACATATTTAAAATCTCTATTTATAATCTCATCCCATGTTAATTTAGGTCTTCCTCTTTTTCTATTTATTGTGCTTGACTCAATAGCATTGCTACGTCTAGGCACATTTGTTGGTTTACATTGCACATATCCATACCATATGAGTCGGGCCTCGCACAACTTGTCCATAATGCTCTCCACCCCCACTTTATGCCTGATATAGTCATTTCTCAAGTGATATTTTCTTGTCTTCCCACACATCCATCTCAGCATACACATTTCAGCCACGTTCATCTTGTTGAGACCTTGTTCACTCCCATAGAGCATGGTTGGCCATATAGATGTTATATAAAACTTAGTTTTTAACCTGAGAGGGATCTTTTGATCACATACAACTCACGTTGCACTCCTCCATTTCAACAATCCAGCAGTGACCCTATAACAAACATCATTTTGGACATCCCCATCTATTTGAATAATAGAAACCAAGTAAAAAAATTTATCACATTTTGGTATATCTAATCGGTCCAACTTGGCTCCATCATTCACACTGTGAGATTGACTGAAATTGCAATGCATAAACTCAATTTTACTCCTGCTAATCATCAATCCATTTGATTCCAATGCCTTTCTCCAACGTTCAAATTTATCATTTAATCCATCTTTAGTTTCTTCAATCAAAATAAAATCATCAACAAATAACATACATTAAGAGAACATAATCATGAACATTCTTTGTCAACTCATTCATAATAAGAACGAACATATATGGGCTGAGTGTGGATCCTAGGTGTACCCCAACTATGATAGGTAAAGTTGGTGTCTCTCCTCCAACCCCAAACTTTCAAATCTTGTTGTCCTTGTCATGACACTAAAGTCTAGGAGTGATAGGGTAGACAATCACTACTATTTTGGTGGATCAGGGGGTGCTCCTCCCTATGGCGGATGATAGTGGTAGTAATTGTCCCAATAGTCTTCCTGTGGAGGTGAGTAGGTCTCATAGATATCTGGGCAGTGCACCCCATCAATCTTCCTACAACTGGGGGTTCCTCTAAACCTAGGCATGCTAAAAGTGATACATGTGGCTAATCTAATGGTGCATATGTTGATGATCCAACCACATTGCATCACGTGTCCTCTCAAATACCTCATGTATCCTCATTATCCCCTCCTGAGTCCTTGGGATTCCCTCCAATTGTGCCTATATAGTAGACATGTTGTAGGCATTGACTATGGGATGTTGCAACTTTGCCATCTCTATCTCTCGTCTCCATGCCCTATGAGGCTCTCTCTCCTCCACAACTCTCCTCTGCTCTGCTGCCTGTGACTCTCCAAATCTCTTAGTAAAATCAGTGTGGTGTTGCTTCTAATGTCCCTAGGATACTCTTCTTCCCACCTCCTCAAAGTATCTAAGAAATCCGGAGATGGGCCACACCCCTCTAGGAAATGTGTAGCATGTAAGGTAGCTCTAGTGAGACTCCTGCATAAGGAGGGTTAACCTGATAAATGATCTTCTAATCCACCACTGAAATCATAGATGAGCGAATCAAGTAATGCAAGTAATCTTCCCTTCATCTGCCTTGGTGTATCTAGATACATCACGATCTTGGGATAGAAAAATAGAAGTCACAATTCCTCCCATAATAAAAGGGCTCTTGGTCTTAGAACTATTGTAACGACCCCCTTCCATAGTGATCCCTTATTTAGGAAGATCAAGAGGGCAAGGGACATCACCATAAATACATGATCAATGTTTATCAAATAACTAGAAATAATTAGTAAATTTCACTAAATTGAAATGTTTGATACAAGATTAAACATAAATACTCCAACATGGTTTACATAATATGGGTTTCTAAAGTTTACCATATAAAGTACATCTACCTAACTATATCCTCCAAGAGTTTCATTACATTGATTTATTTGATGCTTTCTTCTCTGGTTGTCCATTTTCATCATACTTGTAGAAATGATAGCAGATTATTAAAAAATGCCAAGAAATAAAACTCAGTCAGTATAACAAGTTATACTATTATCTGGGAAACATAATATTCACATATGTTTGTAACAACATACATTTACATCAATTATTGTTATATAATCAAAATTAACATTTTCTTCATTACTTCTCAACACATTTTTACTCAACCTCTGGGATACCCTTTTAGGGTCTTATCCCTATAGTGGACAAAATGCCACCTTCTCAATCTGGAGTTAGGTGTCGTGTTGGTCTTCCCAATCTGGGGACAAACCAAATATGACCTTCCTAATATGGGGACAGGTTCTAGTATTCTTAAATATGACCTTCCAAATCTATGGTGTGGTCACTCTCAATATTCTCAAACTTTCACAGTTGGTATGAGGGTTTTGAGCAAGTTATAAGCATATAATATGATATCCATAGTGACATTATAGCTTGCAAGAAATAAACAAACAAACAAACAAGTATTTATCTGCTATTCATTTTGACAATCCTAAAAAAACATCGGAAAACTAATGTGATTAGTCTTAGGCGTTACCACATACCTTGTTCGGAAGTAACTTGATATCCAAGAAAAATGCAATCAATGCAATCAACCAAGAAATTATCCTAAAAATATTACACAACACCCAAGTGTTACTATTTTGTTCAAAAATCACATTATGACTGCCTTGGGGTCCAAGTTAGGATTTCATTACAGTTTTGGCTTCCTAAACCCTAATCATCACTTTTCATACCTTTTGGGTTGACAAACCCTAATTTTATCATTAATTGCACTTTTAAATATGTAATTGTATGTGAAAAACTAGGTTATAACAAGTGTGAGTTCCCCTAGATTTACTTGCTTTTCCTATACCATCCATCCCAACACAAATAGATCTTTTTTAGTGCAGCTCCCCTGGTTCTCATACTGAAAAAATGGTGTTAACTAAGACCTTTTGAATATATCTCAAAATGGGGTTATACATCAAATTTGTCTTTGATTTACCTTATACAAAGATGCTTTTCCCGGTGAACCTCTTCCACATGAATGCATAGTTTACATAAGTGTTCTTCAATTTTTTCAACAAGTAAGAAATGGTAAATGCATTGCAACACATGTATGTTGACTAATTGAGCTCAATGATGACTAAATACATGTATTCCATGTCTCTCCTCTCCTATTTCACAAAGCAATCACGATTGAATCATTGAGCATACAAACTTCAAATATAGGGCCCAAAATGCACAATCAATCCATATGGCTTTCATACAACTTCGAGTAAATCATTTCATGGTGGTGACAATAAAAAAGGACTAGAGTTGTTGTTTTACATTCATGAAATGAATCTCATATGTCAAACCGCAGTAAGTAACCCATATGAAAAAAAGGGTGAATGATCTAGTTTTGATGTTTCCTAGATCCATGGGCATGAAAATATAAGAAATGTGCTGCAGTTTGAGGTTGGAGTGCTAACACATAGGACTACTTATCTTTTCTTTATTTAGATGCTATTACATAGGAGCATATTTTATTTTATTTTTTCATTTTCTTTCTCTTTTTCTTTTCCTAGGGTACATGACGGTGAGAGTGAAGTGAGGATCCTTGAATTTTGTGCTAACTTCTCAAACAAGGGCTATGTCTTCTCAGATGGCCTATCCATAAAATCTCCTCCACAAGAAGAATCAAATGTAGCTTGACCCTTTGGAGAGAGTTTAGAGTAGAAGGATTGAACAAGCTCCCATAAAGGAATTTCATGGTGTGGGAAATCTCTCAACATCTTGTATAATCTCTCCCAAGCATCATAGAACCACTCATTGCTCACTTGAATGAATCTCACTATGCCATGTCGCATTTGTGTAAATGATAACCTCCCATTTTGTGATGTTATCTTACTAGTTTTTCTTAATGTTCCATACTCTTTCTTAGATAAATTAGACAGAATCCTTAACTTTCCACTTTATTGTAAATATACCAATAGACTGACATTTCTCATTTTCTTCTTATAGAAAAACCCAAAAAATTACAAAAATCCCCAAACGGTCCCAAGATCGAATGAAGTCCAAATGGTCTCAAGACTGTATGAACCCAAACGATCTCAAGACCGAATGAAAGCCAAAAGGTCCCAAGACTGTATGAAGGCTAAACGGTCTCAAGACCGAATAAAAGGCAAACGGTCCCAAGACTGTATGAAGCCAAACGGTCCTAAGACTGTATGAAGCCAAACGATCCCAAGACCGTATGAAGGCCAAACAGTCTCAAGATCGAATAAAAGCCAAATGGTCCCAAGACCGTATGAAGGCCAAACGGTCCCGAGACCGCATGAAGCCAAGCGGTCTCAAGACTGCATAAATCCAAACGGTCTCAAGACCGTATGAACCCAAATGGTCCCAAGAACGAATGAGTCCAAATGGTCTCCAAACCGTTAAAGACCCAAACGGTCCCAAGATCATTTGGGATTCCTTGGAAGCCTATAAATAGGACCAAATGAGTCCTCATTTGGGATTGAATTCTTGGACGTCCAGAGGCTACCCCAATCACTCCAGAGCTATTCATCCTTGATCCTTCATCCTTCACCCCAAGGCTTCCGGTCCAAGATCCACATTCCATCCTCAAGCTACTTCCTCTCTCATCGACATAAAAGGTGGGAAGTGAAGGATTCTTCATCAAGGCAACCACGTGGTGTGAAGATAGTTTCTCTCTACTCCAAGGGGTCGACCTTCATCCCTCCTACGTAGAGATGATGCTTTCTTTCTCTCTTCCCACCTCCTTCTTTGTTCTTGCCATGAGCGAGTAGTCCCATACACTAGGGTGCGGGGAGTAGCCCCACTACCCATGTTTTCATTTCATACATTGTAATTCAAGAGTTTGCAATAGAGAAATACTATCTTTTTAGTTCAACATCAATCGTTTAATGAACGCTAGTTTCTTGATCACCAACTTGTGTTATCTATTATCTATTAGTGCGAATTGTCTATGTTTTTACTTATAGATTATAATATCGACTGCTTGTTGGTTCCAGATATATGTAGTCACCATATATCTATTTTGGTATCTAGGAACGTCTTTCAAGGAGTGGAGTAAACTCACCTCCATCATTGTACTTTCATACTATGAAATGGAATCAGTTGATGTATGAAGTACAACTTTGATAGGTTGAGGAACACACTTTACAAAGGGAGTAATGCAAAGTAAGTTACCATTCATTCGAGGATGGTTGGCATTGCAATACTCCCTCGTTTCTCATAGTTAGTTATCCGAAAGTAAGCTAAGTCTACAAAGATACTAAATGTTTAGACCCTTTTCCTTGTAAGCCATGTTATTATGATGTATGTTTTGATCCATGTGTAGTGATAGTGAAACTTGATCACATCCTAGTGGTTTCCCAAATATCGTTTACAAACTCAAATTTACTTTCTTTACTTTGCACTTTAGTTTAATCATCAAATCAACTTTTAAGTAGATAAGTAGAATTATTACATTTTCCATCTTGTTAAACTCTTAATAAGACTGTTGTCTCATGGATTCGACCCTTAACTAGACTACGATAATACTTCCACATATCTTAGCATATGTGGGTGGAGATCTTATTATAGCACATGAAAGGCTAAACTTAGAGACTTACTATCTCTAGGATTTTTAGTCGTGCACGCAACTCCACACGAGTGGAGGCTCCATCAAAAATTGGTGTCGTTGCTGGGGACAACAGAACATTTTAATTCCATTTGTCAACTTGCTAGTTGATTAGGATTTTACACTTTACCTTGATAATTACTTCATATATGTTTTTGATCTCATCATCTTTTCCACATCATCTAAAGTGTGATTTTTCTTCTACTCAGGTAGAAAACATGTATGCAACCTTCGAATAACATAAAATTCTCCCTTGAACTAGAGTACGACTCTGAGATAGAATGAAGCTTCCACCAACACATCAGACTCAACCACCAATGAGCCAGACAAATGGCTGAAGAACAACGCCAGGCCGCCCTAGTGCTGGAAAGAGTCAACACAACCATAGCAGCTCAGAGAGCACAACTCATCACTGATACATGTGCTCAAATTCAAGCTAAAGTTCATGCTAAAGAGAAAGCCCGTATCCGTGCCGAAAACGAAGCAGCTACAACAGCTGCTCAACTTTTGATAAGGAACAAGCAACTTTGGGATTACGCTGTTCCTAAGAACTCTGAAGATAATCACCCAGTCCAGCCACCTCTCATCAACACTCCTAACTTTGAGATCTAAACACAATGGATCCAAATTATGCAAGGCATCTCATTCTTTGGGAATGCCGGAGAGGATTGCATGGATCACCTGAAGCAATTCAAGACACTCTGTCTATTGGTACCACACACCGGAGCAACTAATGATGCAATCATGCTTTGAATTTTCAACTTTACTCTGTCTAGAAGGGAATTGAGTTGGTATAACTAATTAGATGGAGAGCCAATCACCACCTGGGTTCCCTTGGAAGAAAAGTTTTTGGAAAAGTTATTTCCTCCCTCATTGACTTACCATATCAGGGGACAGATCAACCAATTCTCCCAACTTCCTGGAGAATCTCTAGCAGAATCCTGGGAAAGGTTTAAGGAATTACCGAGGAAATGTCCACATCACGGGATCTCACAACATCAGCTCATAGAAACATTCTATAGAGGAGTAAGTGATGACAATAAGAAGTTTTTGGATTCCTCTTCTGGAGGGAATTTCATGCGAAAGAATTATGAGGATGCATGGAAGATTGTCACACTCAGAGCTGAGAACCAATCTAATTGGGGAAGGGCATCTACTAGAGGAGTTCTAAAGGTTTGTAAAGCTGAGGAATATGTAGATTTGAAAGCCATCACCGAAGCTCTAAAAACCATAGCTCATAAGCAACAAGTTCTTGAAACATCGTTTGGGGAATATGATAGGAAGAAGAACTCCCAAGTTCAACAAGTTAAAGCAGCCACTGAGACTTGCGAAGCTTGTCATGCATCTGATCACCCCACATTATCATGTGGTCTCTTATACAATGTAATGATGGATCTACAACCACCACAATTACAATATGAACCAATTATTGAACATCCCGAGGATCAGCTACCAGAGCAAGTGAATTCTATCCACTCCATACCAGGCCAAGTATATTATAATCCAGATCAACTGGTAAACCATCCCAATTTTTAGTATGGGAATCCTGTGGGAACTACCAACCCGTAGCACCATACGCAAGGTGGGTCTTTCAATAGACTACCACGTGGATTTGAAAACAATTATAATTGAAACCAAGGAAACTATAGGAGTGGGCCTCAAAGACTTGTCTTCCCAAGAAATTCTTCTACATACTACCCTCTGTTGCATCCACAATTGCAACAAACTCAACTTTTTTTGAAAATAGCTCAATATCATTAAAAGTAAGCCATACGGCATCTACAAGATAGACATCTCTCAACAAGTAACCAAGCAGCAACTCCTTTTGCGGAAAGACATAGCACAAGGCTCAGATTGGGATGCGATAGGTACACTTCTGCACCGTCCACCTCTTGTAGTGGCTGTCTAAAACAGGTATCTGGGATGGAATTTGTTAATCTACCAGAACCTATGAGTACATCTTGAGAGGAGTATGCAAAGCCACTGACAGAGATTACCATCATGAAGACAACAAAAGATTACCAGACAAAGAGCTTGACCCCAAAGCAACGACACAAAACTAACAACACAGACACAACACCCCACCAAACAGGACGAGAAACACAACTACCAGCGACGCACTAAGGTTGCCAACCAGCAGACCCGGGAAGGAGGCCAAACCCTAGTGATGCAGATATAGAGGAAGGATGGCTCATGCGGATACAAGGGCGGGGAGTAGAGTGGTGCCGGGAACTCCACCACCACTCCCGACCACCACTACGAACAGGGGGTGGAAGACCTACACGAAGCCCAAACCCATCTTACTCCTCCTCTGTCTGGAGCACTAAGTGGTGCCCGATCCCACCGTCCGCCCAAGAAGGGACCCGAGGAGACGCTTAACAAAACGTGCTCTAGTTAGACTAGAAGAAAAAAACCACTCTTACGCAAGGAGAGACAGAAAGAACAACTACCAACGTCGAAGAGGAAGACGACTACCAAGGTTGAGAACCAGCGACTAACAAAAAAAAACAACCTAAAACTAAACAAACGAAACAGACTGGGAAGGGGAAGTGCAAAGCTACTGGATCCGACAGAAGGGAGAGCGGTGAGGGCGCTGCTCACAGGAGGACTGAGGTGTGCCTCTGAGTCCCGTCGCATCCGGCTGTCCGACACCACCATGACTTCAGCTCCAGCAAGCGTTGCGCCGCTCGATGGAGTCCATCGAGCCTCCACCGCCCGCCACTCGTCATCACAATTGCAACAAACTCAACTACAACAACCATAACAACCTCAATTTCCAGCACCTCAACAGCAACAACAACAAGGGCAGCAACAAGCTACACAATATCAACAAAATAATGCTCCACCTCTGCCAACATATGAGTTATCCATGATTAGGAAAATGGTGCAATCTCAACAGACCATGCTTGCCAATCAGCAAGTCCAACAAAAGTCTTTGGAAACTCAATTGGCACAAATCACAGCCCAGCTGAAACCCCCGATAGGTACTTTTGCTGGTCAGCCAGAAATGAACTCGAGACACAATCAATGCAGACCAGAACAACTGAATGTAGTCACCACAAGGTCTGGCTATGTCCTTGCTAAAGCCACCGATGTTATTCAAGAAGACAAAGATATAACTGAAGTCAACCCAATTGCAAGCACAAATCAAGAAACTAAAAAATTTGTAGAGGCTGGGAAGGAAAAGAAAAAGGATCAAGTTACCAAGGAACCAGAAGTCCCACCGTATAAGCCTAGGATACCTTACCCAAGTATATTGAGAGAAACTAAACTGGACACTAGATTCTAGAAATTCAAGGAAGCTATGAAGAAGCTATATGTCGATATTCCTTTCCTTGACTCTCTTTCTAAAATCCCAACTTGGTCCAAATACTTGAAGACTTTACTATCAAAGAAATACATGACTGAAGAACATGAGATTGTCCAATTAGCTCAAACTACTTCTAACATCATTCTTAATAAGATGCTGAAGAAGCAGAAGGACCCCAGCTCCTTTGGCATCCAATGTTCTATCAGAAATACCTCTTGCAAGAAAGGATTAGCCGATTTGGGGGCCAACATATCCATTATGCCATTTTCCATGTGTAAAAGATTGGGTTTTACTGATTTATTGCCCACAACAATGATAATTCAATTGGCTGATTCTACCATCACTACACCTTTGGGAATTATCAAAGATATCCCAGTAAGAGTAGGGAAAGACTCGTATGTTTCCTGTGACTTTGTTATTATGGACATAAAAGAAGATCTGAGGTATCCAATAATATTTGGTAGACCCTTCCTTGCTACAGCCAGAGCACTAATCGATGTTGAAGCTGGCACAATTACTTTAAGATTAGGAAAGGAAGTTGTTCAATTCAGAGTCTTTGACAGCATAAAAGGTCCTAGTATCCATGAAGAAGTTTTTCTTCTCGAGGCAATTGAAAATGTCTCAATTAAAGCAAGAACCTTCCAAACCATCTGATGATTTGGAAAACATATTAACAAATCCAGAAGCTGAATTCTCAACCGATGAACTAGTTCAGCAATGTCTGCGATACCTTGAACAAGCCGAAGAAACCCCCCAAAGCTACCTTTGAGGAGTTGAAATCTGTCACCATTTTGGAAACCGTAGAAGTACCCAAGACACCTAAAATAAAAGCTCTACCAGTTGGGTTCAAACATGTATTCCTTGACAAAGAAAAATTATGTCTGGTCATTATCAGTTCCACTTTAATAGATGACCAAGAAGAAAGACTACTTATTGAGTTACGAAAGCACAAGAAAGTCATTGGATACAAGATGACTGACTTAATGGGAATAAATCCAGCTCTGTGCATGCACAGATTACCCATGGTGGAAGAGTTTAAACCTTCACGGGAACACCAGAGGAAACTAAACTCAAATCTCAAGGAGGTGGTTCACCTTGAGGTTCTTAAACTCCTAAAAGATGGTATCATCTATCCAATTTCCAATTCTCCATGGGTTAGTCCGATCCAAGTGGTCCCTAAAAGGGGGAACCACTATCATTTTGAATGATAAAAATGAATTGGTGCCTACAAGGACTGTCACTGAATGGAGGATGTGTATCGATTATAGGAAACTGAACAAGGCAACAAGAAAAGATCACTTCCCTCTACCTTTCCTTGATGAAGTCCTTGAATGTCTAGCCCACCAAAAATTATTTTGCTATCTTGACGGCTATTCAGGGTTTTATCAAATTCCGATACACCCTGAAGATCAAGAAAAGAGGACTTTTACTTGCCCTTTCAGAACTTATGCCTTTAGAAGGATGCCTTTTGGATTATGTAATGCACCCACAACATTTCAGAAGTGTATGTCTGCCATATTTATATGATTAACTGAGTCCATCATGGAAGTTTTCATGGATGACTTTTCAGTTTATGGGGACTCTTTTGACAACTGTATGCTTAACCTCAGTAGAGTGCTACAAAGATGTTAGGAAACAAATCTGATCCTTAATTGGGAAAAGTGTCATTTTATGGTGATAGAAGGAGTTGTCCTCGGGCATTGAGTGAGCAAAAGAGGGATTGAAGTGGACAAAGCAAAGATAGATGTCATTTCAAATCTGACACCACCAAAAGACATCAGGGGAGTACGAGCTTTTTGGTCCATGCTAGATTTTATCAAAGATTTATCAAAGATTTTTCAAAAATAGCAAAGCCCATGTCTCACTTATCGACTAAAGATGCAGATTTCAAATTTGATCAAGAATGTCTACGCAGCTTCATGATCCTAAAGAATGCCCTGACCTTGGCACCTATACTAAGAGCCCATGACTGGTCACAACCCTTCAAGATAATGTGTGACGCCAGTGACTACGCTATAGGGGTAGTACTAGGGAAGAGAACAGATAAGAAACCCTATGTGATATATTATGCATAAAAAACACTTGATGAAGCCCAAAAGAACTATACAACTACAAAATAAGAGTTCTTGGCAGTCATCTATGCTTTTGAAAAATTCCATTCTTATATGATCGGATCAAAGGTCATAGTATACACAGATCACTCCACAATAAAATATCTGATTCAGAAACAAGATGTAAAACCCATACTTATTTGTTGGGTGTTGATGCTTCAAGAATTTGATTTGGAAATTAAAGATAAAAGTGGGGTAGAAAATGTTGCCGTTGACCACTTAAGTCGCATTGAGCCTCAGGATGAAGACAATATACCTACCTGAGACTCTCTACCCGACGATCAACTCATGAAAGTCGCCACCAGATTTCCTTGGTACGCCGATATAGTAAACTATCTGGCTACAAGAATTGTCCACCCTGTTTCTTCCTACCACGACAGAAAGAAATTTCTTCATGACATCAAGTAATACTTTTGGGATGAACCATATCTTTTCCGCTTATGTGTAGACGGATTATTCCGCCATTGTCTCCCTGAAGAAGAAATTATCCCAATCTTAGAACACTGTCATTATGGCCCCACTGGGGGGCACGTGAGTTTGAAGAAGACCACTCTTAAAGGTCCTATAGTCACGATTCTTCTGGCCAACAATAGCAAAGGATGCACAAGAATTTGTGCAATCCTACAATAAATGTCAACTGTCTGGAGGGATATCGAAACGAAACGAAATGCCACTAACTCTGTGACAGGATATCGAACTTTTTGATGTATGGGGAGTGGACTATATGGGTCCATTTCCCCCATCATATGGATTCTCCTATATTTTGGTTGTTGTGGACTATGTATCCAAATGGGTAGAAGCTATGCCCACCGTATCTTGTGACTCTAAGCCGGTTATATCTGATGGAGGGTCACATTTCTTGGAAAGAAGCTTCGAAGCTCTTCTACAAAGATACAGAGTAAAACATAAGGTCGCTACGCCTAACCATCCGCAGACTAGCGACCGAGTTGAAGTTTCAAACAAATAATTGAAAGTTATCTTAGAAAAAATTGTCAACAGAAACCACACGGATTGGTCCACCAAACTTCCTGATGCTCTCTGGGCATATCGTACAGCTTACAAAACACCAATAGGAACAACGTCATTTCATTTGGTGTATGAGAAGTCGTTCCATCTCCCAGTTGAATTACAACACAGAGCATGGTGGGCTATCAAATAATTGAATTTCAATTTCAAAAGTGCCAGTGAATACAGAAAACTTCAATTACAAGAGTTGGAGGAACTAAGAATGGCTGCCTACTAGAATGCCAAGATCTACAAAGAGCAAACTAAAATGTGGCATGATGGCCACCTTAAAAGGAAAGATATCATTGTTGGAGAACAAGTCATTCTTTTCAACTCCAAACTCAAAATGTTTCTCGGGAAGCTCCGCACAAAATGGTTTGGGCCCTTCACTATCAAGCATATCTATCCAACTAGTGTTGTCATCATCTTTGATGATAATGGAGGATAAAGGACTATTAATGGCCATAGACTGAAAAAATACTATACTCTAGTCGATAAAACTCCAAGACAAACTATCAACATTCAAGATCCCACAACATTAAACTGATCAAGTTAGAATTTCGTCGAGCCAGCGACGTAAATCCAAAGTGCTACTTGGGAGGCAACCCAACAACTGAGTATCACCTTTCTTTTTATTTTTCTTTTTGCTTAGCTTTTGATACATTTTTTTCTAGCTCTCCTTGTTCAGAAAATATAAAAATTTATATAAGCAACCAAAACAAATATAAAAATATAAAAATCATTGACCAAAATAGTTTTTGACCGTATGAACCCAAACAGTCTTGAAACTGCTTGGTCCTCACGGTCTTGAAATCATTTTGCCCTCACGGTCTCGAAACCATTTGGACCCAAATGGTCTTGAAACCGTTTGGTCCTCACAGTCTTGAAACTATTTGGCTCTCACGGTCTCGAAACTATTTGGACCCAAATGGTCTCGAAACCGTTTGGACCCAAACGGTCTTGAAACCGTTTGGTCCTCATGGTCTTGAAACCGTTTGATCCTCACGGTCTCGAAACCATTTGGATCCAAACGGTCTTGAAACCGTTTGGTCTCAACGGTCTCGAAAGCGTTCGGACCCAAAAGCTCCCAAGACTATTTGACCTAAGGAGAATTTGTACAGTCGCCTGTCCTTTTTCTATAAATACTCCTCGACCCCTCCCTTTTTCTTTCCATAGATTCTTGAATCTTCTCTCACGCAAACCTTGTTCCATTCCTTCCAGTTTCTTTGCTCCCACATGACCCATTCACACTCTCTATTCACACTCTCCGTTCACGCTGCTTCCTCGCTCCCTCGATTCTGAGCTCGCTTCCACCATCTTTGCACATGCTCGCGCAACTTGCTATATCCTCTTCTTCGTTGCTCTGTCCGCCATGACCATATCCTCATCACAGTAAGGTAGAGGACACTCTCAACCATCACCACCACTACAACACGTCTTCTCTTCTTTTTACAATCATTTCTATCACCATTACTGTCGCCGCTATCGCCACCACCACCGGCGCCATCGTCGCTGGCACCGTTTTCGTCGCCCCTGCCGCTTCACCTTCCTAACAGGTTTGGACACAAATGGTCTTGAAACCGTTTGGACAACAAATGATATTGAAACCGTTTGGACAACAAACAGTCTCAAAACCATTTGGACATCAAACGATCTTGAAACCGTTTGAATACCAAACAATCTTGACTATCACATCATTTTTTTAAAGGTTTTAATCTTCTCAGTTTGATTGTTAGATGTGAATCTTACATAATACTACACTCCTTTGAATTCCATTTTTACTACAATTTCACTCTTTTCTAAATAATCTCTTGTTCAATTTTCAGAATGGCATCACCTGTGAAAGAAGATGTTGCCTCCCACATCTGGACTAGGGAGAAATTGTTGGAGCGCCGGAATAAGCTCCAGCACATCGTTGACTTTTGCAACAAAATGGGAAAAACTCCTACTGGCTTGCCCAAAGTCATCCAAGACCTTGAGCAAGTCAACAAATGTTTAGCAGAAGACCCAGATGAAGAAATTGAAGACCCTTCCTCCACTGATGAAGGTTCAGACTATGCACCAAATTCTGAGGAGGAATCCACACCAATAATGCCAAAGGGAAAAAGGAAGGCCCAGGAAACCACTACAGAAAGACTCACCAAAAGGCGGGCATGGAAGCAAATCCGGCCCTCAATTGCAAGAGAACAAATCCTGGTAGAACACGCCACGCTTACTGCCACCACCACAGAACCAACATCATCTGATATGTATATCCAAAGCCTACAGGCTGGTGACAAAGTATATTTGCTTGAATATACTAAAATGGATGGGAATCTATGACAGAGTTCTTGCCCTGCTCAATGAGGTGAACCTTTCAAAACTCTGCTTCATCGCAGAGAATTCCTATGTTGAGCCCACACTGGAGTTCTTCACCTACCTAACCAAAAAATCCGTGGACACAAACGATAAACTAAAAGACGGAGGTGACCGCAGGCTAGTAACCTCTCTCTTTGGAAAGAAAGTCATCCTGACTGAGAACCTGCTAAATGAAATCTTCATTGACAACCAAGATCAACTAAAGAAAGCTAAGGAGGCAGGCATGGACCATCCCCAATTTAACAGACATACCTTCTGGAAGTCTTTGACAGGGATTCCAAGCTATGAAATGAAGACTTGTAAAGCTTCCAACATACATTCTGGCCTGGTACACCCTCTACACAAAATCATAACAGGAGCTCTATTCCCTAGGATAGAGAGCGGGAATGTTATTATTTTAGACCTCTTTATCTTGTGGTCCATTCTCAATGGATATCCGATTAACATAGGATGATAATTGATTCAGAAACACACATTTTTTGCCCTTAGAAAGGAAATCTGTGTGGGTGGTCACATAACATCAATTCTAAAATATATTAAGATGGACAGACCAATTCCCAAATGTATGGTGATAAAGGGTGACATCCTAACAAATAAGCAGAGTCTAAAGAACTCATATATCATAAAGGAGAAGGATTCCAAACTTCATTATATCTTTTGCCCAACTATCAAAGCATCCCGGACACTGTACCACTTCCAGAACTGGCTGACTATGACAAAGAAAAGCTTCTCTTCATTGAAGAGGAGCTTTCCAACCTCCTAGCCTCAGTCAAAGAAAAAGAGAAAAAAGCAAAGACAGGGCAGACAGAGCATTGTGTCACTACCCCAGCAACAAGGCCAAAGAAAATACCAGTGACACGACCTTCAAAACTATGCATACAAAAACAACAGCAGTCGGGGACGCCCACATCAAAGATCAACCCAGAGGCAGACCCATCACACAGTGTAGAGAACATAGTAAACCCAACACCAGAACCCTTCATCTTCGATCTGGATGTTGGGATTACCTCTACCAAACACTGCCACCACACTACCACCTTCCATCATTCTGCCACCCACCACTTTTTCACCATTTTCCATAATAATGCCCACCAAACCACAACTTCACCTGCATCTTCCCCCTCACTCATTTTCTCTTCAGGAATCCCATTCTCCACCTCGACGCCCAATCTCACCTTCACTTCAACCACTTTCCCCTCGGCATTCTCGGTTCTACCTTTTTCACTCGGGATGTCGCCACCATTCTCATCCACCACCACCCCAATATCACTGGTGACTCCATCTACAGTCACCACGTAATTCACGAGTCCATCAATAGTGTCTCTTTCACAAGGCACTACCACCCTTCCACCCCGACTCCAGCCATCTCACCCATCCATCTCTGGGGTCCCCCTTTCACAAGTCGGTGAGGAATTCAGATGGCAATTTGACGCTATTCAAAACCTCCTCACCGACCCCTCTAACATACTACACTCCATTTTTTCTTGTGTGCAGGGACTTGCTACACAGGTCTCCAAGATTGACGAACAAAACCACGCCTTACTAGGCATCCTCTCAAGCATTCAACACTGGTAGGAAGCAGCAACCCAACAAGTCGACCCATCGACGACTGCTTAAAACACCTGCCAGAGTTGGTACTTGAGATGAAAGGCCAGCAAGAAGCGTTAGCCCAACAAGTCGACATGGTCTCTAAGCAAACTCAACCTTTGCCTGAGACCCTTCGCAAGCTTCAGCAGCAACAAACTACCCTAAGCACGTTCTTGGACGATATCAATAGCAACCTCACACATCTCAACCACTGCCAAGAGGAGAACTCTAATAATGAACTCAATCATCTATGTTCACAAGTAACCAATCTATCAGCACGAATCCTCTCTGCCAAAGCAAGATATACAGATCTTAAAGAAAGCCATGAAGCACTGCTCAAAACCTATGAGCACGTGAAAGTGGCACTCAAAGAATTACAAGCCATCCATCGGCAGTGCAAGAAAACATCGATCAAGAAAATAACAGATAAGGAAGCGGATGATGATGAAGATGAAAGTCAAGATGATGATGAGGATTCTGATTCCTTGGCTGACTCCAACAACGACAAATCCTCCTCAGACGATCAACCCGATGACCCAGGCAATGCTGGAGAGGGCGCCAGCCGAGGGGCAGAACCTGTAGAGAAGAGAAATAATAGAGACCACTCAGAAGGTGGAAACAAAGATACTAAGTCCCCCGATAATAATGACAATGTAACAATGTCATATGGGGACCAATTCTTTAACTTCTCAACTATGGGATCCCTAGGGGACACTGCAAAATAAGTCGCTTTTATTGAGTTTCAACAATGCATAATGGAAACCAACATTAGCCCACCCACAACAGCCATTCATCAATATTCCGCTCCGGAGCAATCTGCACCCCTCCCCCCAGAATAGGAGGAATCGGACAGAGTGAGTCTCAACACAGATGATAGACTCAACTATGGAGATGACTCTGACAAAGATGAAGATCTGCCTCAATTTTTGGACGATAGCAAGTAGACTTCACTTCCTCCACCACAAGACCTTCCCCCGCCGCCACCTCTACCTCACAAGATGAACGACTTGGACATGGCTGCCATCTCTACATTATATGTTTAGGACATCTTTATCCTGAACACTATTATAGATGATGACAAGAATGGGGGGGCATCATCTATAACAATACGAAAACAAAGCACAGGTTGACACACGAAGACTTCTGTATTCTCCTTCGACCACAATCGGAGGTGAAGATGGCTATCTTTCGCGTCCTCCTTGATAACACTATAGAGGAATTCTGGAGCCCAAAGTTGCAGCCTATTTTCAACGCTTCACCTTCTCTATCCTTATCCTTATTACACACGGACTTATAGGAAAAGTCCATAGAGAGACTGTGAACTGGTCTTGCACAGAAGGCATGCTACATCATAGTGCCCTTTAGAGTTTCTAGACACTGGTTGCTAATGATCGTCAACATTGAGGCCAGTGACGCCAAGGTGTATGACTTCTGCGCCAGTAAGCTAACGACCGGATAGATAAATTTTGCTGGTTTAGAAGCCGGGGAACCATTATACATTCCTTTACGGCTTCTCAAAGTAATATGGGCTGCCTGCCCATCTCTTCGACATGCTTGGAACCAACCCTGGTTCCAAATCATCAACCCAACAGTCCAAACACTAGAAGGTTCAGGGGATTGCGCTTTCTGTACAATAAGATTCACAGAAGCACTAAATAGACAAATCCCCTTTATCGAGTTAGCCACAGAGGATATGCACTCTCTACGAGGGTGTTATTCTATGGAGCTTATCTGCGACAGATGGTTCTTTAAGGACCTGATAATGGCACAAGACGACGTCCCTCGATACCTTTTTTTTGCTATCCAACGTCCACAAAAGCGTCCATACAGAACAATTCTAAAGGAGTTGGAGAAAAAGCAATAGCAGACCTCCAAGGTCCCAGAACAACGTCAATGGGACCCTTATACTTTCGATATGGCAGATGACAAGGGGGACATTGATTTGTTAACCGGGGCCACCATCAACAGGTTATACCAACCAATGGTGCCTCTATCTGTCATACAACCAACGTTTCCAAACTTTAACCTTGCCACATGGAAGACCCTTTCTGATAATGAACTCAGACTCATCATGTCTAGGCTATATGTAGATAACGATGAGCTTGTTTTCCTGAAAGGAAATATTCTAATAATGGCAGATTCACTCCGTGAAACCATACAAGTTAAAGGTTCTTTATCTGTGAGCATGATGACTGCCTACCAGTTTCTTCTAGCACGGGACCTGCCTACAGTTTATATGGCGTCAACATACATGAAGGATGATTTACTCAGATCTAAGAACTTTGGAACCATGGAGGCCCTTATCTTGTATCTTCAAATACAACTCTGAAGTTCATTATGTTTCCTTTTCTTCACTCTGAGCATTGGATGTTGTTGGAAACAAACTTACACGAGGGAACTACAATCATTTACAATAGTTTTGACAACCAGTTCAATCCAAACCAAAAAGAGTATGTTGTTACAACAAAGACACCCACGGAGGAAGTGGCGAAGGACTGTGCTGAACGACTACATGATCTTCTCAGCAAGTAAACAATGGCATACAACAACGATCATTTTCACCACCCAGCCTTTAGCCACAGATGTCCCCAGCAGATCAGAGAATCTAACGACTGTGGTTTCCACATCCTTTACTGGATGTATACCCTTACTGTCCTCGGTACGCGTGTGGAGGACATGAAGGATGTGGATTATCATGCTTTACGTGGAAAGTTTGCAGCTAATCTCCTACGATTGCATGGAGCAAACAAGGGATTAACAAAATCGTGATACCCTTGCCCATGTACTTCTCAACCTATCACCTTAACACTCTAAGGACAGAGCGGATGATAAGTTAGGGGGGGTACACTCGGCAAGGGCAAGGTATTACTTTCAAACCTTCTTCTCTCTACTCTTCCAATTTCTTTGTTTCTTTCGCACATTTTTTTTTCTTTTTTTCTTTTTTTAACACTTAGATTTTTTTTATAATTTCTTGGATAGAATAACTTTTGTACATAAGACATCATTCTTTTTGGAAAAGGGACACCCCTAGCTAAGTTAGAGACAAAGTAGTCCTCACTTACATAAGTAGAATTTAGGCATGTAATGGAGAATTAATAAATCACCTCCATACTCAATTTTCATGCTTTTGATTCAATTCTACATTAGACTCTCCACAGGTTAACATCGTGGCCGAAACAAACCAGACACTCTCAAGGACATGAGGGAACCAGGCGAAATCCAAATCAAGGAACCTTGCAAGTGGACCACCAAGTACAAAACCGAAACAAGTGCATGTCTAAAAACTCTAGGGAATAGTTTTCTTCTTTTCAAAAAGAGTCTTGGTAGCCCAAATAAAATCCCTAAATATCCAATTCCTAAGCCGGTGAGCATATGAATAAAGCCAGAGTGTTGAATAAAAACATGAGAGTTGTGTCATGCATAAGGACATTTATGAAGAGCCAATAAAGATCTTGCCCAGCCGGTACATTCAGCTTCCCTCACAAAGGCAGATGTGTCACACCCGGTAGTGAGATCCTAAGGTCTCCACATATATGAAAAAGCTGACAAAGGTCTTGCCCGACTAGTACATTCAGTTGCCCTCACAAAGGCAAATGTATCACACCTGGTAGTGAGACCCTAAAAGTTTAGATAAACCCTCCCCCTTAGAAGGGGGAGTTACACATCATCCTTCATCCAACCCTCAAACCTATCTTAGCTCCTGATAGGATTTTCAAAGAAGTATAAAACAGCTTAGAGTCAAAGACATGCATAGAATGCGATTAATGAAAGGGTGGTCCCAACACAAGTTACGCGATACGGAAGAAACCTGAGCTCCACGCAACTCCCGATACCCGAATGAGTCGGTGCAAGTAGAAACCTCGATAAAACTCTGGGAGATCTCTAGTTTAGAACTGAAGCAAGAGTATGGAAATCTTCATTGAATAAAATTGCCTCGCCACTACATGCCTTAGCTCTATCCAGCTTGAGGACAAGCTAGACTCTAAGTTAGGGGGTGATAACCTCCCATTTTGTGATGTTATCTTACTAGTTTTTCTTAATTTTCCATACTCTTTCTTAGATAAATTAGATAGAATACTTAACTTTCCACTTTATTGTAAATATACCAATAGAATGACATTTCTCCTTTTCTTCTTACAGAAAAACCCAAAAAAATTGCAAAAATCCCCAAACGGTCCCAAGACCGAATGAAGTCCAAATGGTCTCAAGACCGTATGAACCTAAATGATCTCAAGACCAAATGAAAGACAAATGGTCCCAAGACCGTATGAAGGCCAAATGGTCTCAAGACCAAATAAAAGCCAAATGGTCCCAAGACCATATGAAGCCAAACAGTCCCAAGACCGTATGAAGGCCAAACGGTCCCAAGACCGTATGAAGCCAAATGGTCCCAAGACCGAATAAAAGACAAATAGTCCCAATTCCGTATGAAGCCAAACGGTCCCGAGACCACATGAAGCCAAGTGGTCTCAAGACCGCATGAAGCCAAACGGTCTCAAGACCTTATGAACCCAAACGGTCCCAAGACTGAATGAGTCCAAATGGTCTCTAAACCGTTAAAGACCCAAATGGTCCCAATACCATTTGGGATTCCTTAGAAGCCTATAAATAGGACCAAAGGGGTACTCATTTGGGATCAAATTCTTGGACGTCTAGAGGCTACCCCAATCATTCCAAAGCTATTCATTCTTCATCCTTCACCCAAGGCTGTCAGTCCAAGATCACATTCCATCCTCAAGCTACTTCCTCTCTCATCGACATAGAAGGTGGGAAGTGAAGGATTCTTCATCAAGGCAACCACATGGTGTGAAGATAGTTGCTCTCTACTCCAAGGGGTTGACCTTCCTCCCTGCTACGTGGAGATGATACTTTCTTTCTCTCTTCCCGCATCCTTCTTTGTTCTTGCAATGAGTGAGTAGTCCCATACACTAGGGTGAGGGGAGTAGCCCCTCTACCCATGTTTTCATTTCATACATTGTAATTCATGAGTTTGCAATAGAGAAATACTATCTTTTTAGTTCAACATAAATCGTTTAATGAATGCTAGTTGCTTGATCACCAACTTGTGTTATCTATTATCTATTAGTGCGAATTTTCTATGTTTGTACTTCTAGATTCGAATATTGACTGCTTGTTGGTTCCAGATGTATGTAGTCACCATATATTAGTTTCAGTATCTAGGAATGTCTTTCAAGGAGTGGAGTAAACTCACCTCCATCGTAGTACTTTCATACTATGAAATGGAATCAGTTGACATATGAAAGTACAACTTTGATAGTTCCAGGAACACACTTTACAAAGGGAGTAATGCAAAGTAAGTGACCATTCTTTCGGGGATGGCTGGCATTGCAATACTCCTACATTTCTCATAGTTAGTTATCTGAAAGGAAGATAATTCTACAAAGATACTAACTATTTAGACCCTTTTCTTTGCAAGACATGTTATTATGATGTATGTTTTGATCCATACGTAGTGGTGGTGAAACTCACTCACATCCTAGTAGTTTCCCAATTTTCGTTTACAACCTCAAATTTACTTTCCTTCCATTTACTTTACTTTGCACTTTAGTTTAATCATCAAATAAACTCTTCGATCTAAATATCAACTTTTAAGAAGATAAGTAGAATTATTACGTTTTCCATCTAATTAAA
Organism: Alisma plantago-aquatica; assembly: GCA_963693085.1. Classification (NCBI taxonomy): domain Eukaryota; kingdom Viridiplantae; phylum Streptophyta; class Magnoliopsida; order Alismatales; family Alismataceae; genus Alisma; species Alisma plantago-aquatica. Next base: position 1,011,244,662 of record OY856409.1, read on the forward strand.
CTCTTAACAAGACTGTTTTCTCATGGATTCAACCCTTAACTGTACTACGATAAGACTTCCATGTATCTTAGCATACATGGGTGAAGATCTTATTATAGCACACAAAATGCTAAACTTAGAGACTAACTATCTCTAGGATTTTTAGTGGTCCACGCAACTCCACGCGAGTGGAGGCTCCATCAGTAAACATTGAAATGGCGTAGAATTTCTTCTAAAAGACATTCTTTATGTCTGCCCAACTCATGATGTCTATTTTCAAGTCATACCAATCTTCGGCCTTGTCTTTGAGGAAGAATGAGAACAAGGTCAGCCTGATTGAGTCCTCACAAGCTGTTAGTGTCCTGAAGGTAGAGTAGACTTCAAGAAAAGAATCCAAATAATCATAGGGGTTCTCTCTCTCTGAGCCATAGAAGGTGGAAAGGAACTCAAAAAGATCTATACAGATGGAGAGTTTCTCCCCTAGAATTTGATCCTCTATTAGCAATTGATGATTGTAGTTGTCATGCATGAAGCATGCTTGAAATTTCTTGTGAGGTGCATTTTTGCCTTCCATCTTGTCTTCCACAGGTTGCTTGTCACATGTACAAGGCACAACAAAAAAGGAAGACATGTTAGCAAACTAATTAGCACAAATAATACAAATAATAAAGGATAGAAATGATGACAGCAGTAGGAAAAGATCAAAGCTAAACTAACTAGCTAGGTTGAGAACCTTTCTCCCTGGAAACGACACTAGTAAGCTTGGTGCATTTTGCCTAAGATACACCTAAATCAATTGAATCTTGATTGGGTGTGGCCTAGGTTTCAGACAATAGGGGGTCTTTTGAAATTTATAAATCTGTAATATGACCACTGACATAAACTAACACACTTCACCTGCAAATGCATGAGGTCGTGTTATAGTATAAGAAAGTGACAAGTTAGGGGTCAAACTCAAGAGAGAAAAGGGGACACTAAACCCGATTTAGATTTAATTAGGTTCCTACTGCAGAGTCTAGGGTTGAAGGGTTTGAAGGTTGATTTTGTTAATTACACTAAGGATGAACAAGAAAACAATTGAAGAAAGAACAAGAATCAAAACCTAAGCTAACCTTAGCCAATTAGTTCTAATGAGCAAGAAATGATGAGCTAAGCAAGAAAGGAAGTGAATCATACTAAGGCAAGCAAGAAGATCTCTACACCACACTAAGTGAGCAATTAGGACTAAAAGGAAATTAAAGACCTAAACTAGAAAGAAGAAAAGCAAAAGTAAGCACAATTAACTAGGAAGGTAAAGGGACTAGCTAAGCAAGCATGAACCAAGCAAGAAGTCACATTAGGGTTTTAATGCAATTATGGGAAGTGTTGGATGTTTGGGGGAATGTACCTATCAATTGATTTTGTGGTGATAACATGTGAACATTACTCTTCACTTAGATTACCAAACCAAACTACAAGATAGATGCTAATGAACTGGCCTAAACTACTTTATGGTCATGGACTGGATAGGGTGTGTATAGGGGAACTAGCCCCTATCGCCTCCTATCCACCCTTGCGAGGCTACTTGGGTTACGTCATAGGTGGAATTCTATAAGGATCTACTCAAGTCTAGGTTTTTAGGATAGAAGCTCCTAGGACAATTGGGGGAGAGGGTAGTAATGGAAGGTGGGAATGAGGTTTTGGGCCTCATATCACCTACCTTCTAGCCTTTAGGAAGCTCCAATCCAATTACACTAAGTGCTTCTAGACTAGCTACTTAGATCTTTCACCTAGGTGTCGGAGAATTGTTTAGCATGTAGGAAGGTAAATAGCTATCTAGGGACCCATGAATTGGACCTATGAGCAATTCCCCAATTAGCTGCATATAAGTAATTTTCTTAGAATCCTAAGTTATTTCAAGCACAAAACACAATGAAAATATGGAAAATGAGATCAAAATAGAACATAATCATCAATAGATGAAACTACAATCTTTACATATCGGTTTCCCCCTACATGGTATCAAGGTAACATTTTTGACCAAAAACAACCTACCTAAGGGGCCTAACTACTCATAAAATAGGAAAACAAAAAAATGGAGAAAGAATAATGAGTAGAGGATTAGAAAGTTATGTAGCCTCCTCCCTCTCCACCTCCTAGAAACATCAGCTCATGCCCTTCCCTCCTCCAAGGTGAAATGGCATAGATATGTGGTGGAAAATGGCCAAAATCCCTAAATGGAAGGATTTTGGGGTTGAAGGTGATGCAATGGAGGTGAAATGGACTGGGAATGGAGTAGGGGGGAGAAAATGAATGCTCAAGGATGGTATCCGTCATCCTCCAGCCACCCCTAAGGTTTATATAGGAGTCTAGGGGGTGTAGGGTTAAGTGGGGGCAATTAGGTAAAATTATACTAGGAAAGCAACGAGGTGTGGTTGTTAGCATAGTTGTTCTGGGTAGAATGGCCATGGTGGGGTTGAGTAGGAATGGTTGTGGTGGAATATTTAAAGTGATAGGGGAATTATGGACTTTTAGGTTTGCCAACACGGGCATTCTAGCTAGAACGGCCGTTCTAGGATTGCTCAACATGGCCATTCTGACCAGAATAGCCGCATTGGCCAAAAAGTCATTTTTTGAAGGTTCTACTGATTGAGGCATGTCCCAAAATGACCATTTCCTGGTAGAACAGACGTTTTGGGTCTTTCCCATGCATTTGGGTCTTGAACTTGGTCATCCATGGAGGTTATCACTTCAGTAAATTATTTTATAAGTTGGGTTAGGTTGGGAGTCATTTTTGCTTCATTCTGGACTCCTCCAAGCATGGAGAAACCCTATATTCAACCTTCCCGTATCCCTTTAATCAAGTACTGGTCAAAGTACCTAAAATGTATAAAAACCATCCTTAAGTGCATTTGATAGTAAATCATTTATTGGTGAAAGTAGCATGCATTCTAACAAGTTTAGATGTGATTATCAAAAAGAGAAGCCCTAAAATAGGGTTGCATCATCACCATGATGGACATTAAAAGAGAGTTTATCCTCTCTACTTAGAGGAATGAAAGAACAAGAGCAGGGAATAGAGATATCCATTTCAGGTATAAACGTTACATAGATAAACTTATCTACTTCTTCATCTTGGGAATTCAATACTAGATATGGATCTCACATATGCTCAAATATGCAGGATCTAAAAAGAAGTAGACTCTTGAAGAAAGGTTGCAAATGGAGCAAAAACTGCTACCACTGTTGTGGAACCTACTATTTTCTCTACCTAGCTGACTTGTAATAGAGTAGATAACTGCTATCATGTACCTACCATAAAAAGAAATATAAATTTTTATCATTTTTGGACAAGAATAGTTTTGAAATAATAAAATTTTCATTTCTAAATATGAGATATTTTATGGTAGTACCCCTATGTATTATGGACTTCATTTTATTAGACCTTGAGACACATGTAAATAACATAAATACCAAGAAGTTAAAACTCAATGACTCAAACTAAATATATCTCTGGTATTGTCTTCTATGGAACATAAATGAGAGGTACATTTAAAGACTCCACAAAGATGCTTATCCAGACTTTTTGGATTTTTAATTAATAGAGACATGTGAATCTTATTTATACGGCAAGATGGTGTATGCATCTTTCACTAGAAATAATGTGAGAGATAGTGACTTATTAGGAATCATACCAACTAGTGTGTGTGGACCTTTTAGCACAAGAGCTAGAGGTGGATATCATTACTTCATCACATTTACTATTAACTTCAGTAGATTTGGATATGTGTATCTTATGAAACACAAATTAAAATCACTTAAAAATTTTAGGGAATTCATGAAAGATGTAGAAAACCAACTTGGTAAGAATATTAAAGCACCACAAACTAATCATGGTGGAGAATATCTTAGCTAAGATTTTGAGGTCGTTCTAAGAGACTGTGGTATTGTATCACGATTAAATCCAACTAGAACACCACAACATAATGGGGTCTCAGAAAGAAGGAATCACATGTTGTTGGACATCGTACAATAAATGATGAGCTAAGATAATCTTCTTTCCTTATGGGGACATGCTCTTGAAACTACCACATTTACACTTAACTGAATTCCTCCTAAATCCATCAAAAAGACACCACATGAGATATGGAATGGGAGATGTCCCAATATGTCTTTTATATAAGTTTGGAGATGTGAAGCTTAAGCCAAGAAATAATAATGTGAAAAGTCTGGATCGAAATCGGATAAATGTTTCTTTGATTGACACCCTAAGGAAACTAAGGATACTACTTCTATATTCCATATGAGATCAAAGTATTTATTTGTAGAATTGTTGTGTTCCTAAAGAAGAAATTTATTTCCAGAGGAACCAATGGGAGGAAAAAAGAACTTGAAAAGTTCAAGATCAACTAGATAATATTGAATCAATACTGGTAGTTAAGGAATAAGAGGAACCAAAAACTATTTTGGAACCTCAAATTCGTATTGTAACAAATGAACCTCAAAGGTCTCCTAAGGAACATCTTGAGCCTAGAGAGATATAGATTTTTCATAAGTCAAAAAGACAATTTTTAGGGCATAGATGATGAGACAACAACCTACAAGGAGCCTATTAAGGGACTAAAATGTAGTAAATCTCTTGAGGCCATGAGATCTAACATGGACTCCATCTATTCCAACAAAGTATGGACTTGATGGATCCACATGAAGGGGTAAAACCAATAGGCTACAAATGGGTCTACAAGAAGAAAAGCTACATGGATGGTAATGTACAAACCCACAAAGGTTGATTGTTTGCAAAGGTTTCAGGCAACTTCAACATATTACTATGATGAAACTTTTTCACCAGTTTCCATGGTTAAATCCATCAGGATCATATTTGCCATTGTAGCTTAATATAACTACAAAATTTGGAAAATGGTCATTAATGATTCTTTCCTTAAGAGGAATATTTTAGAAAATATGTATATGACACAACCCAGAGGTTTTATTGATTAAAAGAAGCCATTAAACATGTAAGCACAAAGGTCAATCTGTGGATTGAAACAAGCATCTAGAAGTTGGAATCTTCATTTTGATGAGACAGTCAAATAGTTTGCTTTTGTTCAAAATGAATATGAACCTTGTGTTTAGATGAAGGTTAGTGCGAGCATAATTGTATTTCTCATATTGCATGTAGATGACATACTATTGATGGAAAATGGTAGGCTACTCTATAGTTGGTTAAAACATGATTCGATAATATGCTCTCTATGAAGGATTTGGGTGAAGCATCCTATAGACTAGGAACCAAGATCTACAGAGATAGATATAGAAGGATTATTGGATTACGCCAAAGTACATACATTGAAAAAGTGCTAAAGAGGTTTAGCATGCATGTATGTGAGATAGGAAACATACCCATATCACATGGAATAAGTCTCTCTGAATCTCAATGTACCAGCTCTTTGGAAAAGTGGGCACACATTTGTAAGATTCCATATACCTCAGCAATTGGATCTATCATGTATGAATGATATGTACACACCCAAATTTCTTGTATGATTCAAGAATGAAGACTAGGTACCGGTCATATCCCAACGTTGGTCACTAGATCACTAGAATGAATACCTTTTTGTACTTAAGAAGAGCTAAGGACCAATTTCTATCTATGGATATGAGGAAGAGTTAACAATAAAAGGTTGCACTGATATAAGCTTTCAAACTAACAAGGATAATTACCAATTACAATCAAGATCTATATTTTGCCTAAATAGTAGATTTGTAAGATGAAAGTGTTCAAAGCAAGAGACAACAACTAATTCTACATTAGATGATGAGTATATCACCACATCCAATGCAAAAAAGGAATATGTATGGGTCAAGAAAATCATTGGTGAACTAGGAGTGGTTCCATGAATCGACGATGTAGTACAACTATACTATGAAAATAATGGGGTCATTGCACATGCTAAGAAACCCATATCACATTAGCATTTTAAGTATATACTCAGACATTCCCATCTCATATGAGAGATCATATAGTGAGGATATGCTAAGATTTGTAAAGTACCAACTAAAAGTAACATTGTGGATCCATTGACAAAATTTCTTTCATAGCATAAGCATGATGGTCATTTTAGATCACTTAAAATCATATTTGTGAGTGATTGATTCTAGTACAAGTGGGAGACTATTGGTTGTATACCCTGAGAGCCATCATGTGATGATTATAACTAGGATACTATGTATACATTTTGGTTATTAATAAAAGACAATTCCACTTATATTGTATGTTTTAGTATTAAAATAATGATTAAACCATATACTGTCCTAAGAATGTTTTCATTGAGGATCTGAACATGAGATGATATGTATACTTAAAGAGTACTCCTTATCCTTATGTACGTAGTTAATTATTATTGTGGATATTATAGGACAACAATAATACACCAGACTAGCATGTACGGTGAGTGATGACTATGTCTTTTTTAGTAGTGGTATTAGATGTCACCTTAGATACATAGGTACTTGTTAGAGAACAAGTTGTATTGGATAGACCCACCTTGAAATTGACACATGGAATTCATGTAATGTGACTTGTTAGTATCATATCTCAATGTGACAGTTGTGATTATGATCCTTAGGTGTGAAGTCACTACAATAATCACATGTTGTTCTTTGTACTTTGACCACTAGCCCAATACGCTCCGAATAAGAATTGCCAAAAAGGTAGTGGTTGGGTGCACTGTGATGATTGTGATTTAATGTGAGTGATGTAGATGGAGTTTGTCCCTATATTGTAGTGATATCCTCGTCACTTGATAAGTGAGACTTTAGATTTTCATGGACCTTCTCATGTGAGTCATTGTATCATATTGAGATCACAATATCTCAAATACTATGCTCCAATTCAATTAACATAGATTGAATAATAAGAGAATGAAAATTGCATGCCTTGGTTTTAATACATAAATATGTGGTAAAGGGATTATATGGTTGTGATAATAATTATCACTTTACATGTATAAGCTATTCTCCAACTAACTCATATTACATGGGTGTCAATGATATATTTCCAGAAACCAACCTTTTTTGTGAGGTATAGAATATCACTACCAATGTAATTAGAACCTACCATGTCACACACATAAGGATGCATAAGAGAATTGAAATTCGCAATGAAAAATATTATTGAAATGGTTTTGAATCATAAATATGCCAATTTCTTGTCTGTTTGGGCGACCAAATGTCCAACTAGATGACTAGATTAGTGGGCAAGTTAATCAATTGATTGTGAATCGATTATTTGACTTTCACATCAGGAATTTCCTACTGGAGAAACTAGAATATCAATTGGAAAATTGTTATTCAAAAGGGTAAGTTTCCATATTTGATTTATAATCAAATTTGAAAACCAATTCAGATCTACATCCGGACTAACCCAGTCGGTTCATTGGGAGTACCACTCGATTGCTTGGTAGGCTATCTAAGTCGCATTAGGGATCCACTCAGATGATTGGGAGTCCAATCAACCGATTAGAATGGTAGTTTGAGTTAGGGGTGTAAATGGTGCGAGTACGGTGCGGGTTTGAACATACCCATTCTCATATCCATTTTAATTTTGTGAATTTGATTATGGTTCTAGACCTCATAATAAAAATCTAGACCCACACTGTACCCTCACCCACAATTCTTATATTATTTATGAAAGAAGAATTATGTCTTTGTTCTATATATTCTAATATAATGAAATGTATCTATATACATGATATTAACATGGCATAGTTATATTAAGTAATGTAATACTTTTTAGATTGAAGATTACTTGAGTTGATTGTTTACATTTTTTATTCATCCTCATAATGTTTGAGTTATGTAGCATATCTATTGGTTGTATGTCCTAAGAACCATAATGTGATGATTGTAATAGGAATATTTTGTACTTGATTTGATTATTAATAAAAGGCAGTTCCATTTATTATGTTTTCTTTTTAGAATTGAGATAATGAATAATCCTACTAATGTCCCAAAGGTAATTCACTCATTGACATATGATTTTAGTTGAGAACCTAAACATGAGACCGTATGCATAATAAGAGTAAACAATATTGATTGTTCCTAGTCAGTAATAATGATGTATATCATAGGACAAAAATAATATAGAAGACTAGCATGTATTGTGAGTGAATACTATGTCCCTTTATTCATGATATTCAATATCAACTCAGATGTGTGGGTACTTGTGAGAGAACAAGTTTTATTGAACAAACTTGAGAATGACACATGGAAGTCATGTATTGACTTGTCAGTGTGGTATCTAAATGTGACAATGGTGACTTTGATCCTTAGACCCGAAGTCACTACAATAGTCACAAGTCATTCCATGTGTTTTGACCACTCGACCAACGTGCTCTGAAATATGAGTTCCCAAAAAGGTAGTGATTGGGTCATTATGATACTTGGGGAATGTTTGTGTTGATGTAGATGTAATTGTCCCTCCATTAGGAGTGATAACATGGGCACTTGATAAGAGAGACTATGAAATGCATGATCATGCACATGTGAGTCAATATATGATATTGAGATCATAATATCCTGATAAAATCTTGAGTAGCCATCTAGATAACAAAAATATTGTTGATGGGCTAAGCGCTCAAGAACTTGGTCTAGGAAGGGAAGTGGGAAATGGTCTCTCCTAGTTTCCTTGTTGAGCTTCCTATAGTCAATACACATTCTCCATCCTATAACAGCATGAGTGGTAATGAGTTCATTTTTATCATTTCTAATGACAGTGGTCCCCCCCTTTTGGGAACAACTTGATTAGGACTGACCCATGGTGAATTGAAGATGGGGTAGATGATTCATGCAGTCAAAAGTGTGATTATCTCTAGACAGACAACTTCCTTCATGTTTGGATTGACTTTTTGTTGTAGATCTCGGGAGGGTTTTTTGTCTTCCATCATTGGTTTTTTTTAATGCAAATGGATTGATATATCCCAACTAAATCTATCATTTTATACCCTAAGGCAGTTTTCCTTTTTCTAAGTTCTACCATAACTTTATTTTCTTGTTCACAGGTAAGATCAAAATTTATGATGATAGGGCACAATTTTTGTTCATAAAGGAAGACATATTTCAAACCTATGGGACGAGTTTTCATTTCTGGGGCCTTAGGTGGTTCAAGTTTTTCTTCTATGATGGAGATCATTTTAAGGTCCTCAATTTCAGCATCTGGAATTTCCTCAGAATCATCTAAATGAGCGCTACATTGGTCTAATTCTTCATTATCAGGGTCACATTCAGGAGGGGTAGTGAGGGCCATGTGTAGGGGATCATCAACTAACTCCCATTCTTACCTTATTTGGGATAGTTTATCAACACAATCGAGGAGATACACCTCTTCTTGGAAACTAGGGCCTTTCATGCTTTCAAACACCCTAAACTCTAGGGTTTGTTTCCCTAATCTTAATAGAATGATTCCAGCCTCAACATCAATCAAGGCCTAGGTGGTGGTTAGGAATGGATGACCAACAATTAGTGTGTAACACAAATCTTCCTTTATGTCCATGATCACAAAGTCACATGGGACATATGCATCTTTCCCAACCTTGACTAGAATGTCTTCTATGATTCCCATGGGTTTGGTCATGGACGAGTCTGCTAATTGAATGTTAATGGTTGTGGGTAACATGTTAGTGAATCCTAATCTTTTGTAGAGAATGTAAGACATGATGGATATGCTGGCTCCTAAGTCAGCTAGGCCCTTTCTACAAGCATTGTCACCTAGGTAACACCCTATTTTGAAAGAACCAGGGTTCTTCTATTTTTAAGGGATTTTAGGATTATGTCTGAAGTGGTCTGAGCAAGTTTGAAAGTTTCATATTCTTCTATTGCATACTTCCTAGTCAAGAGGGACTTCATGTATTTGGACCAGGTAGGCATGTCTTCTAAATCATCAAGGAAAGGAATATCAACATGTTATTTTTTCATGGCTTCCCTAAACTTCATGAAACGGGGTGTTGAGCCTTGTTTGTTTGAGGCGGGCTTGGTAGGGAGGTCGAGGTTTTTAGCTGAGTTCTTCAGCTTCTACTTGTGGGGGTTCAGGGATGGTTGATTCAGGAATGGTATTTGAAGGAGGACTTGGTTTTCTTTCCTTGATTACAAGGTTGGTATTCCTCATCCTTTTCAAAATCCAATCTAGGAAGTCCCTTGACCAAGTCCTTTTTTCTCAACTTCTTCAATTAATACATATTTACATGACCTAGACAATGATGACAAAGAGAAATATCATTCAAATTGACTACAAGCCATCTACCAACAATAGGATTAATAGATTCAAGCAAAATTACTTAAAAATTACCATTCCTAGTTCCCTTATATATGACATTATAAGAGAGGGAATCTAGGAGCAAGAATTCAAAATAAGTAAATAGCACAAGGTAACCATTATCACATAATTCACTAACACTTATTAAATTGTGATGTAGGCCATCCACAAAGGGCACGTTTGGTTTACAGGATTTTTAGAAATCCTGTATTTTGTGCATCCCATATTATTAAAATGCTGCATTGTCAAAATCCCGCAAAATAAAATTTTATGTTTGGTTTGCTGGATTTTGTAAGTGTGGGATTTATTTTTTTTCGTGTCCACGACGTTCGCCATGTTGGATTTTGGCGTCCGGGAGAATTTTGATGGAGACCAAAATGCGGGATTCCTATTATGTCTGAAAATCCCGGGATTAGCCTCAGTTCTCCAATCCTGCAAACCAAACGTAAAATTTGTTGAACTGGAGTCCAAAATACAATCCAATACAACAAAATCCAAGTAACCAAACATGCCCAAAGAGAACATTCTTGATACACAAGAATTCACCGACATCACCCTAACCTTTTACTTTACCTTTCTTATTGTCCCCGAAAGTAACCAATCTATCTTTCCTCATTATGAAATTGTTAAAATGGCTTATATCACATGTCATGTTCTTTGTGCATCCACTATCAACAATCTATTTTCCTTTTTCCTACAAGAAAGAAGAATGTCAGTTCCCAACTCAAAATTTGGGATCCATTGTTAGCTTGGGAACCCATTTCATCTTTGGGTTGGTCCCCTTAGGCTTGTATAGACAATAAGTAGAATAATGATCATCACTCTTGCAATGAGAACAAATCATAAGATTCTTTGAGCCAGAAGACTCTCCATGGAAGAAAAGAGGTTCCTTACTCTTCTTCTTACCTTAGGCCTTACTCTTTCCCTTAGGAGCTCCCCCTACAAATCCCAAACCACTAGCACCACTTGGTTTGGTAGAATGGTCACGGATTTCATTTAGGGGGTTCTTCCCTTTGAGGAATTTCTACAGAGAGGCTCTAAGTCTATGATTGTCATCAGTAAGAGAGATAACATTAGTAGAAAAACTAGCAAGATCATCTCTAGCATGAACAAGGTCGACCTCTAAACAAAGGGCTTTAGTCAAATAAGAATCCTTTTCAAGAGTGATAGAAGCAACATCATTACTACGCAAAATAGGTCTATAATATAGATCATTTACTTGAGAAATAATCCTAGCATTTTTATATTTAAGCAATTGAATTTCTTTGAGATAAACATCTCTCTCATCTCTGCGAGCATCACTAACAAGCTTAAGTTCAACATTTTTAGTTTTAAATAACTCAAGCTCATTTAGGCACTTTTGGTTGTCTTCCTTAAGAGATGCAATATTCTTAAGATAGACAACATTCTATACTTCAACACCATTGTATTGGAGCTCAAGATCAAAAAATTGGCCTTGCAAGGAAATAATTCTCTCAAGGTGAATTTTCCTATTTTTCTCAAGAATATCAAGTTTAGCATACAAGTCATAAATAATCTTACCCAACCTTTTCTTTTTAGATTTACATTTGGAATAAGAAGAAAAGGTAGAATTAAGAATGTCAATAAGAGTTTCTTTAGCTAACTCAAGTAAACTTACCTCACTTATCTCACCAATGTCTGCACATGTGGAGGCCATGAGTGCAAGGTGGCATTCTCCATCTTCATCAGTGCTTGAGCCACTATAGGATGGTCCTTCCCAAGTTGCATGAGCTGCATCTTCGTACCTATTCTTGTTATTGTCCTTCTTCTTGTATTTGCTATCTTTCTTGTTCTATTCCTCCTTAGAGCTGCTCTTGGTGGTGTGACTTTATGGCCTTAGGACATTCACTATTGTAGTGTCCTTTTTTACCACACTTGTAGCACCTTGGAGTAGATGAAGAAGATTTCTTCCCTTTGAAGTGATTTCCGTTGGAGAAGTTGGCTCCACTTGATCTTTGAAGATACTATCTTTGATCTTCCTTGATTCCTCATCTTCTTGCATTACTTCCTCTTCTTGCATGTCAAATCTTGGCTCATGAGTCTATAGATTGCCAATAAGCTCCTCAGTTGGAAGATCATGAAGACTTCTTACTTCTTGAATGGAGGTCACCTTTGACTCCCATCTCTTTGGAAGAGACCTTAGGATCTTTGAGTTGATTACTCCTCTATCCAAAGTATGCCCCAAAGCATCTAGGTCATTGTTGATGATGTCAAGTTTTGAGTACATCTCGGCAAATCCTTCTTTCTTCCCCATCTTGAAGTTCTCTAGGAGGTTGTTCAACATGTAGATCTTTGCCTCCATCACTTTCTTTGTGCCTTCATATGTGACACACAACTTATCCCATATCTCATAGGTTGTATCCAATTAGGAGATGAGGTTGAACTCAGAAGGAGTGAGGGCTACATAGAGGATGCTAATTGATTTGCCATTGAATTGTGCATTCTTTAGAGTTGCTTCATCCGAAGTTGATACTTCTCTAATTGGCTCCTTGTAGGGTGCAATCATCACTTTCTACATATCAAATTTCATTCCTTGAATGTAAAATTGCATTCTCTACTTCCAGTAGAGGAAGTTTGTGCGGCCGAAGACCCGGCGGTGCATGGAGAGGCCTCTAGGTTGAGGGAACCAAATAGGTTCTGACCCATCTTAGCGTCTCATGGGAGATTTGTTGGAGAACATTGTTGCTTTGATACCACTTGTTGGATATAGGGCTCTAGAGGGGGGTGTGAATAGAGCTTCAAAACTTGTATAAGAATAGTTAGACCTTCAAATTATATCAATTGAAACCAAAAACTAAAAGTGAATTTGAGGTCCTATCTAAACAAGCATATCAAGGATGAGATTGATTGAAACAAATACTTGGACAAGGTGTTTAGAGTGGTTCCAATCTCCAAACTAGGATAATGTCAATCCACTACCTAGAGAGGTCAACCTCTAGGACTTTGCAACCCATGCATACTTATATTCCATTATAAGACATACAAGAAGACCACCTTACATCCAAGGCCTTACCTATCCAAGATCTAGTCTTCTACCTCAAACATGTCTTACCCACTCTTGCAAGCAGCTCGATTTACCCACCATGCTCCTTGGATCTTATGCCTTGTCTTTGCAACAAGTCTTCAACCTTGAGGATTTACCCACCATGCTCCTTGGATCTTATGCCTTGTCTTTCTCCTTCACTTGGAGAAGATCTTCACACCTTCTTCAACCTTGAAGAATAACAACAACTCCTCCACTATCTGATAAATGAGAGGGAGAAAGGGGCTCAAAGGGGCTTAGCACACTCAACTATAACAAGGACCAATGATAGTATGAATGAGCTACCTTGGAATGAACTCCAAGAGGTCCTATTTATAGTTGGGGGTGTTCCTTTGAGTGTGGGATTATTAAAGAATGAAAAATAGCCATTTTGCAACTTGTAATGGATCCATTTTCATTTCTAACAACTCTTCAACAGCTGGAATCACTTTTTCTGCTTTTTAAGTATAGTGCACTCAATCAAGTTTCAATAAAGGTAACTCGACCGATCCACTATCTGATAAAGCCAATTTTTAAACTATCGATCGAGTTTGTCCTAGGGTAACTCAACCGATAAGCTAAAATCAACTTTGGTCAGAAAGTTGGTAAGTCAAGTTCTATGAGTGTACAACTCGACCGATCCAATCATTTCAAAAAATTCATCACTGATTCGTCAAGATTCAAACTCAACCAATTAAGTTGCTATAAAAATATTTCCAAAATGATTTTTAAGTGATCAAATGATGGAATTAAGTGTCTCTGGTTTTTTATAATCTTAGTTACAAGTCATATAATCAATACAAATGATTACAAAAATATTCTAAGGTGATTTGAAGTTTTTCCCCAAATTACACATTTGCATTTCTTTGAACTTGGAAAAGGAAGGGCTTGATGAATTTGATCCTTTACATGTACCTAATGCCTTAAATCAATCTTAAACAAACATATTAGATACTTAGGAATGGAATGGTTAAGTCATTATCAAAATATGGACAATGTATAACTCTCAAGTCAACACGAACATCTTAGGATAATTAGGGGCCAAGGGTAGGAGGGAAGGTGGAAATGAGGTATTAGACCACACTCTCCCATGCCTCGAGAGTTTATCATGTCAGGCTCTCCCAGGGTGGGTTCTCTCGGTCACCAAAAAAATTTAGTGTGTTAATGTAATTATGGGAAGTGTGGGTTGTTTGAGGGAATGTGATTGTCAATTAAGTTGGGGATGATAATATGTAGAAATTATTCTTTCATTTAGATTACCAAACCAAATAACAAGATAAATGATAATGAATTACCCTAAACTAATAATTGACCATGGATGGAGTAGGGGTTTTATAGGGGAACTAGTCTCTACCACCTCTTATCCACCCTTACGAGGCTCACATGGATTAGGGTTTATCTGGCATTCAATTAGGATCTAGTCAAGTCTAGGTTTCTAGGATAGTAACTCTTAGGATAATTAGGGACTGAGGGTAGTGAGGGGAGGTGTAAATGAGGTTTTAGACCCCACATCACCTACCACCTAGCCTTGTGAAGGCTCCAAGCTAATTACACTAAATTCTTCTATTCTATCTACTTAGATCTCTCATTTAGGTGAAGGATAATTAATCAACATGTAGGAAGGTGAATAGCTATCTAGGAGTCCATTAAGTGGACTTAGGAGCAATTCACATATTAGCTACATATATGTAATTTACCCAGAACCTTAGGTGTTATGAAAATTATAAGAAAGTATAATATCATCATTAGCAAACAAAATAACAATGTTAATAAATTGTTTTCCCCCATCTTGGTATCAAAGTAACATTTTTGACCCCAAACAGCCCACCTAAGGGGCCTAGCTACTCATAGAACAAGAAAATATAAAAATGGAGAAAGAAGCATGAGTATAAGACTCAAAAGCCATGGTAACTTAGTGGAGACTCCTCCTTCTCCACCTCCTAGCAACAAAAACTCAAGATTGTCCTTCTTCTAAGGTGGGATGACATGGATGTATGGAGGAAAGTGGCCAAAAAAAGCCTAAAAGAAGGGATTTGGAGTGGAAGGTGATGGAATGAATTCGAAAATGGAGGCAGAATGGATGAGAGAGTGATAGAATAAGATAATATGCAGAAAAGAGTGGCCAACCTTGTGCTCCAACGGCTATCCAAGTATATATAGGAAGTGGGTAAGAACTAGGTTAAGTGAGGGTACAATGGGAAATGTTGTTCAAATTTGCTGCTAGGTTTTCTGGTAGCACTGCCATCCTGGGCAGCATGATCATGGTAGGTAGTGTGTAGAATGGTCGTGGTGAGGTGGAACGGGTGAGATGACAAAATGGAAATAGGTTAGGTTGTTTTAGGCATTCGGAAATCTGGTGGCATGGCATGGTGATGACCACGACCATGGTGGGTCACTTGCTACATGGTCATCAACGTTCACACAACCATTTTGGGTGAGGGAGTAGTTGGGTATGTTCTACTGAGAATGGGAATGTTGGGTCTTGGTGCCACGATCGTGCGGGGTCCATCTTGGCATGAATGTGGTAGCATGCACGGTCGTGTTGTTGAGCCTTCATCTTCACTTCTTGAATGGAGCTTCTACTGTGATTTTGACTTAATCAAAATGGTTGTTCTTTGCCACCATGGCCATTTTGGGGTCTTTGACAACACTTTGAGCTTGATCTTTGTTCATCCATGGACTTATTCACTTCACTTGAGTCTTGTCCACTAGGGGTAGGTTGGGAAATCTCATGAACAAGCCTTGGACCCCTCTAAGTGGAGGAACCCTAGGATCACCCTCCATCTCCCTCATCCATACAAGTGTGGTCCAAGTACCTAAAAAATGTGCAAAGAACGTCTGTAAGTGCATTTGATAGAAATATGCATATTGAGGCAAATCACATGTAATATAACAGTTATAGATGTGATTGAAATGCAATAAGACACAAGATGAAGCCCTAAAGTAGGGTTGCTCCACCACCCCAAACTTAAAACATACTTGTCCTCAAGTATGCTCCAACTCGATCTCTCTTCAAATTTTCAACCAACAAGAAATGACAAATGCATTACAACAGATGTGTATTGACTAAACGGGATAAATGATGACTAATTACATGTATTTCACCTCCTTCCTCTCCTCTTTCAAAAACCAATCATGATTAGAGAATTGATTGTATAAACTTCAAAAATAGGATATAGACTGCACAATTAATACATATGCTTTCATAATTCTTTGGTAAACCATTTATGATGATGAAAATAAAAAATGACTAAAATTGTTGTTTTCCTTTCATGGATATGATCTCATATGTTAAACCACAAATGGATGCAAAAAAGGATCCAATAAGCTAGGTTTGATGTTCCTAGCTCAGTGGGCATGCGAATAGAAGAAAGCGTTGTGGTAAGAGATTGGAGTGATATTACATAGGAGCACTCAACTTTTCTTTATTTAGATGCTATTATATAGGAGCATCTTGTATTTTCTTTTTTCTTTTTTCTTTTCCCTTGGTGTAGTTGGATACTTGGTGATGAGAGTGAAGCGAGGGGATTTGGATATGGTCACCCCAAACTTTTGGAGGTGGCCAAGGCTAATATGTGCTATTTGGCATCTTTTCATGAAGTAGAGGGGTAAGAAATGGTGAAAGAAAAAAGTGAGTAAAAGAGTGGTTAGTAGTGTGGGATTTCACATGAGATCTTATGCATGAAAATTACTCCAACAACTTCATCAAGAAATGACACACCACATGAATGAGCAATATGAAAACCACATTTTTATCATGAGATTCGACAAACCCTAAGTGTATGTGGCTTGCTTAAATCACAATTCAACCAATCAATTCATAAGCATAAAAGAGGTGATTCCCATGTAACAAGTCAAAAATCAAGACCATTTAGCAAAAGATCATGATAATGTAGAATGCATTCATATAAGTTCAACATTTTCAATCCAATAAGTACATGTTGGGTCAAAATAAACTTTTTAGACAAGAAATTCTAAATCTGGACAAAATTGACCACAATGGTGCCAAAATTGTCGTTAATCACATCTAAACCTTCATTACGAAACATAAAGCAAGAAACAAGCAAGTTCTAGCTAAAAGATGCATCATCATCATCACCATCATCTAAGCCTCAATCCCAAATATGTTGGGTTCAGCTACATGGATCCTTTGTTTCCATTCAGCTCTATCATGGGCCATATTTTGGTTAAGATGTACATATTTAAAATCTCTCTTTATAATTTCATCCCATGTTAATTTAAGTCTTCCTCTTTTTCTATTTATTGTGCTTAACTCAATAGCATTGCTATGTGTAGGCACATTGGTCAGTCTGCGCTGCACATATCCATACCATATGAGTCGACCCTCGCACAACTTGTCCTCAATGCTCTCCACCCCCACTTTATGCCTGATATAGTCATTTCACAAGTGATATTTTCTTGTCTTCCCACACATCCATCTCAACATATATATTTCAGCCACACTCATCTTGTTGAGACCTTTATTCACTCCCATAGAGCATGGTTGGCCGTATAGCTATTCTATTCTTACTTTTTAACCTGAGAGGGGTCTTTGAATCACATAAAACTCCAGTTGCACTCCTCCATTTCAACAATCGTGTAGTGACCCTATGAAAAACGTCATTTTGGACATCCCCATCTATTTGAATAATAGAACCCAAGTAACAAAATTTATCATATTTTGGTATATCTAATCGGTCCAACTTGGCTCCATCATTCACACTGATATTGACTAAAATTGCAATGCATAAACTCAGTTTTACTCATGCTAATCATCAATCCATTTGATTCCAATGCCTTTTTCCAACGTTCAACTTTATCATTCAATCCATCTTTAGTTTCGTCAATCAAAATAAAATCATCAACAAATAACATACACCAAGAGAACATCATCATGAACATTCTTTGTCAACTCATCCATAATAAGAACGAACATATATGGGTTGAGTGTGGATCCTTGGTGTACCCCAACTGTGATAGGTAAATTTGGTGTCTCTCCTCCAAGCCCAAACTTTTAAATCATGTTGTCTTTTTAACTCATGATTCCCTCCCGAGTCCTTGGGATGCCCTCTAATTGTGCATGTATAGTAGACATGTCGTAGGCATTGACTATAGGATGTTGCAACTTTGCCATCTCTTTCTCTCATCTTCGTGCCCTATGAGCCTCTCTCTCCTCCACTACTCTCCTCTACTATGCTGCATGTGACTTTCCAAATCTCTTGGTCAAATCATTGTGGTGTTTCTCCTAATATCCCTAGGATACTCCTCTACCCACCTCCTCAAAGTATCTAAGAAATTCAGAGATGGGCCACACCCCTCTAGGAAATGTGTAGCATGGTAAGTTAGCTCTAGTGAGACTCCTACATAAGGATGGTTGACCTTATAAATGATCTTCTAATCCACCACTAAAATCATAGATGAGCGAATCAAGTAATGCAAGTGATCTTCCCTCCATCTGCCTTGGTGTATCTAGATACATCACGATCTTGGGATAGAAAAATAGAAGTCACAATTCCTCCCATAATAAAAGGGCTCTTGCTCTTCGAACTATTGTAATGACCCCCTTCCATAGTGATCCCTTATTCAGGAAGTCCAAGAGGGCAAGGGACATCGCCATAAATACAGGATCGATGTTTATCAAATAACCAAAAATAATTAGTAAATTTCACTAAATTGAAATAGTTTGATACAAGATTAAACATAAATTCTCCAACATGTTTTACATCATATGGGTGTCTAAATTTTACCATATGAAGTACATCTACCTAACTATATCCTCCAAGAGTTTCATTACATTGATTTATTTGATGCCTTCTTCTCTGGTTGTCCGTTTTCATCATACTTGCAGAAGTGATAACAAATTATTCAAAAATACCAAGAAACAAAACACAGTCAGTATAACAAGTTATGCTAGTATCTGGGAAATAGAATATTCACATATGTTTGTAACAACATACATTCACATCAATTATTGTTATAGAATCAAAATTAACAAAATTTCTAAATGGAAGGATTTTGGGGTGGAAGGTGATGCAATGGAGGTGAAATGGACTGGGAATGGAGTAAGGGGAAGAAAATGAATGCTCAAGGATGGTATCCTTCATCCTCCAACCACCTCCAAGGTTTATATAGGAGTCTAGGGGGTGTAGGGTTAAGTGGGGGCAATTAGGTAACATTATACTAGGAAAGCAATAGGGTGTGGTAGTTAGCACAGTTGTTATGGGTAGAATGGTTGTGGTGGGGTTGAGCAAGATCGATTGTGGTGGAATATTTAAAGTGATAGGGGAATTATGGACTTCTGGGTCTGCCAACACGGGCATTCTGGCTAGAACGACCGTTCTAGGATTTCTCAGCATAGCCATTCTGGCCAGAATAGTCATATTGGCCAAAGAGTCATTTTTTGAAGGTTCTACTGATTGAGGCATGTCCCAAAACGACCATTTCCTGGTAGAATAGACATTTTGGGTCCTTCCCATGCATTTGGGTCTTGAACTTGGTCATCGATGGAGGTTATCACTTCAATACATTATTTTATAAGTTGGGTTAGGTTGGGAGTCATTTTGGGTTCATTCTGGACTCCTCCAAGCATGGGGAAACCTTATATTCAACCTCCCCCTTCCCTTCCATCAAATACAGGTCAAAGTACCTATAAAACATATAAAAATCATCCTTACATGCATTTGATAGTAAATCATTTATTGGTGGAAGTAGCATGCATTCTAACAAGTTTAGATGGGATTAAAGAACAAAAGATAAGCCCTAAAATATGGTTGCATCATCACCATGATGGACATTAGAAGAGAGTTTATCCTCTCTACTTAGAGGAACGAAAGAACAAGAGCAGGGAATAGAGATATCCATTTTAGATATACATGTTATATAGATAAACTTATCTACTTCTTCATTTTGGGAATTCAATACCAGATATGGATCTCACATATGCTCAATTATGCAAGATCTAAAAAGAAGTAGACTCTTGAAGAAAGGTTGCAAATGGAGAAAAAATTGTTACCACTATTGTGGCACCTACTATATTCTATAGCCAGTAGACTTGTAACAGAGTTAGATAATTTCTATCATGTACCTACCATAAAAAGAAATATAATTTTTTATCATTTTTGGACAAGAATAGTTTTGAAATAATAAAATTTGCATTTCTAAATATGAGATATTTTATGGTAGTACCCTTATGTATTATGGTCTTCATTTTATTAGATATTGAGACACATGTAAATAACATAAATACCAAGAAGTTAAAACTCGATGACTCAAACAAAATATATATCTGGTATTGTCTTCTAGGGCATATAAATGAGAAGTACATTTTAAGACTCCACAAAGATGGTTATCTAGACTTTTTGGATTTTGAATCAATAGAGACGTGAATTTTATTTATTGGGCAAGATGATGAATGCATCTTTCACTAGAAACAATGTGAGAGCTAGTGACTTATTAGGAATCATACCAACTAGTGTGTGGACCTTTTAGCACAAGATTTGGAGGTGGATATCATTACTTCATCACATTTACTATTAACTTCAGTAGATTTGGATATGTATATCTTATGAAACACAAATTAAAATCACTTAAAAATTTTAGGGAATTCATGAAAGATGTAGAAAACCAACTTGGTAAGAATATTAAAGCACCACAACCTGATCATGGTGTAGAATATCTTAGCGAAGACTTTGAGGTCGTTCTAAGAGACTGTGGTATTGTATCACGATTAAATCCAACTAGAACAACATAACATAATGGGGTCTCAGAAAGAAGGAATCACATGTTGTTGGACATCATACAATAAATGATGAGCTAAGATAATCTTCTTTCATTATGGGGACATGCTCTTGAAACTACCACATTTACACTTAATTGAGTACCTCCTAAATCCGTCAAAAAGACACCACATGAGATATGGAATGGGAGATGTCCCAATATGTCTTTTATATAATTTTGGAGATGGAAGCTTAAGCCAAGACATAATAATGTGAGAAGTTTGGACCAAAATCGGATAAATGTCTCTTTGATTGACAGCCTAAGGAAACTAAGGATACTACTTCTATATTCCACATGAGATCAAAGTATTTGTTTGCAGAATTATTGTATTCCTAAAGAAGAAATTTATTTCTAGAGGAACCAATGGGAGGAAAAAAGAACTTGAAAATTTCAAGGTCAACTAGATAATATTCAATCTATGGAGGTATTTAAGGAACAAGAGGAACCAAAAACTATTTTGGAACCTCAAATTCGTATTGTAACAAATGAACCTCAAAGGTCTCCTAAGGAACATCTTGAGCCCAGAGAGATATAGATTTCTCATAATTCAACAAGACGATTTTTAGGTCATAGATGATGAGCCAACAACCTATAAGGAGCCTATTAAGGGACTAAAATATAATAAATCACTTGAAGCCATGAGATATAACATGTACTCCATCTATTCCAACAAAGTATGGACTTGGTGGATCCACATGAAGGGGTAAAACCAATAGGCTACAAATGGGTCTACAAGAAGAAAAGTTACATGGATGGTAATGTACAAACCCACAAAGGTTGATTGGTTGCAAAGGTTTCAGGAAACTTCAAGATATTACTATGATGAAACTTTTTCACCAGTTTCCATGGTTAAATCCATTAGGATCATATTTTCCATTACAACTTACTATAACTACAAAATTTGGAAAATAGTCATTAAAGATTCTTTCCTTAAGAGGAATATTTTAGAGGATGTTTATATGACAAAACCTAGAGGTTTTATTGATCAAAAGAATACAATAAGCATGTAAGCACAAAGGTCGATCTATGGATTGAAACAAGCATATAGAAGTTGGAATCTCCATTTTGATGAGACGGTCAAATAGTTTGGTTTTTTTTCAAAATGAATATGAACCTTGTGTTTAGATGAAGGTTAGTGGGAGCATAGTTGTATTTCTCATATTGCATGTAGATGACATACTATTGATGGAAAATGGCATGATACTCTATATTTGGCTAAAACATGATTCAATAATATGCTCTCTATAAAGGATTTGGGTGAAGTATCCTATAAACTAGGAACCAAGATCTATACAGATAGATATAGAAGGCTTCTTGGCTTACGCCAAAGTACATACATTGAAAAATTGCTAAAGAGGTTTAGCTTGCATGTATGTGAGAGAGGAAACTTACCCATATCATATGGAATAAGTCTCTCTAAATCTCAATGTACCAGCTCTTTGGAAAAGTGGGAATACATGAGTAAGATTCCATATACCTCAGCAATTGGATCTATCATGTATGAATGATATGTACACACTCAAATTTCTTGTATGCTTCGAGAATGAAGAGTAGGTACCAGTCACATCCCAGTGTTGGTTACTAGATAACTAGAATGAATACCTTTATGTACTTGAGAAGAGCTAAGGACCAATTTCTATCTATAGATACTAGGAAGAGTTAGCAATAAAAGTTTGCACTGATATAAGCTTTCAAACTAACAAGGATAATTACCAATTACAATCAAGATCTATATTTTTCCTGAATAGTAGATTTGTAAGATGAAAGTGTTCAAAGCAAGAGACAACAACTGATTCTACAATAGCTGACGAGTATATCACCACATCCAATGCAAAAAAGGAATATGTATGGGTCAATAAAATCATTGGTGAACTAGGAGTGGTTCAATGAATCGATGATGTAGTACAACTATACTATGAAAACAATGGGGTCATTGTACATGACAAGAAACCCAGATCACATTAGAATTTTAAGTATATACTTAGACATTCCCATATCATACAAGAGATCATACAGTGAGGATATGTTAAGATTTGTAAAGTACCAACTAAAAGTAACATTGTTGATCCATTGACAAAAGTTCTTTCATAGCAGAAGCATGATGGTCATTTTAGATCACTTAAAATCATATTTGTGAGTGATTGACTCTAGTACAAGTGGGAGACTATTGGTTGTATACCCTAAGAGACATCATGTAATGATTATAATTGGGATACTATGTATATGTTTTGGTTATTAATAAAAGACAATTCCACTTATATTGTATGTTTTAGTATTAAAATAATGATTAAACCATATAGTGTCCTAAGAATGTTTTCATTGAGGATATGAACATGAGATGATATGTATACTTATAAGAGTATTCCTTCTCCTTATGTACTTAGTCAATTATTATTGTGGATATTATAGGACAACAATAATATACCAGACTAGCATGTACGGTGAGTGATGACTATGTCTTTTTTAGTAGTGGTATTAGATGTCAACTTAGATACATAGGTACTTGTTAGAGAACAAGTTGTATTTGATAGAACCACCTTAACATTGACACATGGTATTATGTAATGTGACATGTTAGTATCATATATCAATGTGACAGTTGTGATTATGATCCTTAGACGTGAAGTCACCACAATTATCACATGTTATTCTTTGTACTTTGACCACTAGCTCAATACGCTTCGAATGAGAATTGCCAAAAAGGTAGTGGTTGGGTGCACTGTGATAATTGTGAATTAATGTGAGTGATGTAGATGGAGTTTGTCCCTATATTGTAGTGATATCCTCATCACTTGATAAGTGAGACTTCGGATTTGCATGGCCCTTCTCATGTGAGTCATTGTATGATATTGAGATCACAATATCTCGAATACTATGCTCCAATTCAATTAACAAAGATTGAATGATAAGAGAATGAAAATTGCATGCTTTGGTTTTAATACGTAAATATGTGATAAAGGGATTATATGGTCGTGATAATATTTATCACTTTACATGTATAAGTTATTCTCCAACTAACTCATATTACGTGGGTGTGAATGATATATTTCTAGAAACCAACCTTTTTTGTGAGGTATAGAATATCACTACCAATCTAATTAGAACCTACCATGTCACACACATAAGGATGTATAAGAGAATTGAAATTCGCAATGAAAAAGATTATTAAAATGGTTTTGAATCATAAATATGCCAATTTCTTGTCTGTTTGGGCGACCAAATGTCCAACTAGATGACTAGATTAGTGGGCAAGTTAATCAATTGATTGTAATAGATCATCTGACTTTCACATCATGAATTTCCTACTCAAGAAACTAGAATGTCAATCGACTAATTGTTATCCAAAAGGGTAAGTTTCCATATTTGACTTAGAATCAATTTTGAAAACCAATTCAGATCTAGATCCAGACTAACGTAGTCAGTTGATTGGGAGTACCAGTCAATTGATTGGAAGGCTGTCTGAGTCTCATTAGGGATCCACTCGGCTGATTGGGAGTCTAATCAACCGATTAGAATGGTAGTTTGAGTTAGGGGTGTAAATGGTGCAAGTACGGTGCGTGTTTGATCATATCCATTCTCATATCCATTTTAATTTTGTGACTTTGATTCTGATTCTAGACTCATAATAAAAATCTAGACCCACACCGTACTCGCACCCACAATTCTTATATTGTTTATGTAAGAAGAATTATGTCTTTGTTCTATATATTCTTATATAATGAGATGTATCTATATACATGATATTAACATGGCATGGTTATATTAAGTAATGTAATACTTTATATATTGAAGATTACTTGAGTTAATTGTTTACATTTTTTTATTCATCCTCATAATGTTTGAGTTATGTAGCACATTCATTGGTTGTATGTCCTGAGATCCATAATATGATGGTTGTAATAGGAATATTTTGCACTTGATTTGATTATTAATAAAAGGTAGTTCCATTTATTATGTTTTCCTTTTAGAATTGAGATAATGAATAAGCCTACTAATGTCCCAAAGGTATTTCACTCATTGACATATGGTTTTAGTTGAGAACCTATGCATAATAAGAGTAAACATTATTGATTATTCCTAGTCAGTAATAATGGTGTATATAATAGGATAAAAATAATATAGAAGACTAGCATGTATTGTGAGTGAATACTGTCCCTTTATTCATGATATTCAATATCAACTCAGATGCATGGGTACTTGTTAGAGAACAAGTTTTACTGAACAAACCTGAGAATGACACACGGAAGTCATATATTGACTTGTCAGTGTGGTATCTCAATGTGACAATGGTGACTTTGATCCTTAGACCCGAAGTCACTACAATAGTCACAAGTCATTCCATGTGTTTTGACCACTCGACCAACGTGCTCTGAAATATGAGTTTCCAAAAAGGTAGTGATTAGGTCATTATGACACTTGGGGAATGTTTGTGTTGATGTAGATGTAATTGTCCCTCAATTAGGAGTGATAACATGGACACTTGATAAGTGAGACTATGAAATGCATGATCATGCACATGTGAGTCAATATATGACATTGAGATCATAATATCTTAAATAGTATGCTATAGTTCAAGGAACATAAATGAAAAGTTAAGAGGATGACATTCCATTCCGCAACTTTAATCTGGATATCTGTAACGAAGAGATTATATGGTCAATGACACATTTTTCACTTTTACAAGTTGTAGTTGTTCAACTCATTCCTACTACTTGAGTGGCAATGATGTGTGGTTGGACACTACTCTTTGCTTGTGTTATTTTTTACATTTAGGAACCTAATAGGTTACACACATAAGGATGAATTAGGTAATTGAAGTTCACAATAAAAATATGATTAAAATGGTTTTTAATCATATATAGGCTGATTAACCCTCTGATCAAGTGGCCAATATATCTAATTGGTCAATTAGATGATTGAGTTAATATATCAATTAAATTATCAATTGATGGAATGAGCTTTCTACTATATAGACATCATCGACCAATTAGGAAACTTGATTAGGCTATCACAATGCAATAGGGAAATATGGGTACTTGTTAAAGAATAAGTTTTAGTAAACAAACCCGCCTTGAGATTGACACATGGAAGTCATTGTTGGATCAATGAGATCTATAGGGGAGTGAATAGAGCTAAAAAACACTTGCACAAAATTTGTTAGACCTTCAAGTTACTACAAGATATAGGATTTCAAATATTGAATATGTAATGCAACTAAGCATACATAGTGAGGGTGAGAGAGATTGAACAGACACAAGGAACAAGCCATGTAGAGTGGTTCCTATCTCCAAACTAGGAGATAGTCAGG
Source organism: Alisma plantago-aquatica (assembly GCA_963693085.1). NCBI lineage: Eukaryota > Viridiplantae > Streptophyta > Magnoliopsida > Alismatales > Alismataceae > Alisma > Alisma plantago-aquatica. The sequence continues at coordinate 1,011,271,056 of OY856409.1, forward strand.
CCATTACCTAGAGAGGTCAAGTCCTAGAATTTTGCAACCCATGTATACTTATATTCCATTATAAGACATACAATGTGACCTTAATTTTCCCGGGACAAGGATTCCCACCCTCCTTTTTAAGGACCAAAAAGAGCCAATAAACCTTCCACAAAGGGCTTACCTATCCTTGAGTAAGAGTCTTCTACGTCTAAGGACTTATCCACTTTTATATCTAGCTAGAAACCTTCACCAAGGTGATCTACTACTACAACAAGTCTTTGGCCTTGGGGATTTACCCACTCTCCTCATGGATCTTCTACCTTTGCCTTCTCCTTCATCTCAAAGAAGCTTTAGCACCTTCTTCCTCAACCTTGATGAAGCTTTGCACCTTCTCCTTCATTGGAGAAGTTTCACCAACTTGATCTTGAATATAGGGGTTGGGTAAAGAGAACCTTCGAGAGCTTTACAAGAATATAATGAATCACTCATATGGACATTTTGATTTGCAAATAAGAGAGAGAAAGGGCTCAAGTGGACTGGATGCACTCAACTATAGCTAGGAGCTTGAATAAGATGAAGGAGCAACCATGGAATGAACTCCAAAAGGTCCGATTTATAGTTGGGGGTGTACACTAGACGCTAGGAGCACTCAGGAATGTTTTCTATCCATTTGGGGTGTTGCAATGGATATAATTTTGAGTTTGGAAACACTCCAACAGTTACAATCACTTCTCTCTCACTTTCCGTATAGTGCATTTGGTCGAGTTTTAATAAAGGTAACTCGACCGATTCCACTATGTGATAAAGCTAATTTAAAGCATCGGTCGAGTTTATCCTGGATGAAACTATACCGAACCACTTAAATCAATTTTGGTCAGTGTAAGGATTGGTTGAGTTATTTGTATGGTAAACTCAACCTAACCTGAATGTTCTCAAAATGTATCAAGGGGATCGATCGAGTTTGTCACAGATAAACGTTAACCTAAAAACTCCTTGTAATGAATTTTGGAAAATGTCATTAGAGTGATTAAACGTTCGAATTAAGGGCTCCTAATTTTTCTCATCTTAGTTACAAGTCATTACATAAATACAAATCATTACAAAAATCATCCTAAGGGTTTTAGGGTGTTTTCCACAAAAGTGCATTTGCATTGCTTTGACTTGAACTAGATCAAGCTAGGGCTTGATAGAAATGATCCTTTTCATGTACCTAATTCCTAAAATAAATCTGAAATAGACATGTTAGATACATGTGAATGGGATGGTTTAGTCCTTTATCAATATATGGACAATGTATAACTCTCATGTCAACATCATCCACCTTTTTGATAATGACAAAGCATTCCTCAACATATTAAAGAAGGATATGAAAATTTCAATTTTACCTTTGAGAAGGATGTGAGAGTTAAACCTATACCTTGTGAGTGATAAGGGGATACATAATTGAACAATGTAAATTACTCCCCCTCAATTCATTCTTACATATTCCTGCATGATTAGTCTTTCTACAAGCAACCATAGCACACACACACAGACACACACACACACACACACACACACACACACACACACACATATATATATATATATATATATATATATATATTCTATGGTCCTCTAGAAAGTCACATGATATTTCAGATAATTGGAAACAAAAGGATCACATAAGCAATAAATTCAATATGGTTGAGCTCATTTCTCTCCCTTTTTCATATCAAAAAGGAAGGTGGTAGAAGAACTATAAAATGTAGGTCTTCACTATAGGCTCAAACTACACAAGCAACCATACATAACACACACCAAATAGAGACAAAATAGAGAGAAATAAGAAATCGAGAGTCATAATCAAAATATGAGATAGCATACCAATAACTCAAAAGATATAGTCAATCAACGACTTAAGGTACATAATAATAAGATTACAACACCGAACATGTCCTCTAGAAAGGAAACTACAAACCAATGAAAAATGATGAGATGATAAAATAGTATGCCTCAGATATAGTTCCCAAATAACTAAACATGATAGTCTATATATATATATATATATATATATATATATATATATATATATATATATATATATATATATATATATATATATATATATATATATATATATATATATATATATATATATATATATATATGAGCACTCTATAAGACTATAGAACTAAACATCTATAACATTTGCTAAATCAACTATGTACTCATCATCGTCATCCTTAGGCTTTGGTTGGTAATCCTCATCATCATAAGAGGGTGGAGCAATGCCAACGGATGTGGACACACCATCATCACCATTAGAAGATCCATCATCACCAACATCATCATCATCCTCAGCATCATCACCATATTCAACTTCTTCCTTAGCATCCTGGTCAGGCATCTCCTCATCAGTAGGAGGTCTAAAAGCACGAGTACCAGACCATCTGGCATTCTACTCAGCCCAGGACATGCCACATGCATGTAAAGAATTTGTTTATAGAAAGGTGGGAGTAGAGACTCCATCATAACCAGCAAGCAGAGTGGCAATAGATCCATCAAGAAGAGACAAAAGAGGAAGAGCGCCAGGTACAGGGCAGGTCCACCATCAGTAGCAACAGGGGTTGCAGAGGAAGCAGCAGGAGGTGGGGGTCAAGGTAACATTTACTGTATGTATAAGAGGAATAGTCAGTGTCAGGGTGTGCCTGGTAGGGTGGGTATGGATGGCTACATGATAGGTTCATATGTGACTTGATCTGACAGAGGCCCTGGTGGAGATGATCCTGAACACTAAGGTTATATGCTTGTTGATATATCATGTATCCCATGAGAACTTCATTAGATACAGAAAATGAGCCATGGTTAGGTTGGGATGGTGGTGGCGGTGAAGGGGTCTAGGTGGAGGGAGAGGCACCTGGTGTGGTGGAAGAGGTAGGAAGAAAATTCTTCTTGATGGTTGTCTCACTAATGCAGACCCCTCTATGACTTGGTTTTTAACTATGGTCATGGATGATACATTTTTCACAATGATGAGAAAACACACCACATATCAAGTTTGAATAAGGGAGATGGGTGCCAGTGGTGTTATTCTTGGAGCCAAAGTAGTTCATCTGATGTAGAATTTAACGAGGCCTCTTGGCACCAATATTATTCAAGAGACAATACATGATCATTGTCGTGTTCTCTACAATCTCCATTTGATTCCTCTTGGGATGGATATTGTAATTGTCCACTAAGGCGAGTCTTGTCTTGATATCAAGGGAAGAGGAGGGTAGGGTTTACTTCTTCCTATGAGGGACATCTAGTTTCTTCAGTAACCTATGGATGTTTGGAAGGGTAAGAATGGGATCAATGCTCTTGTAAAACCCTTAGGGTCCAAAAGGTCATGGTAAGAGGGATAGGAAGCCAACCAAGAGGGGATGACATCAGTACCAGATAAGTAGGTATTCAAAGACTCTTATGAGATTATTATCTTGGTACCGGTGATCATCAAAGTCAAAATGACTTGGGTATTATATGGTGGGACTAGGGTGGTGTATTTCCATGTCAAATTGGCATATAATGAATGGACAACGTTCATACTATACATAGCATTGGCAAAGAACAAATGCTCAACACACAAAGCCCTTAGGTGAGATGCTATGAACACCCTAACAACCTCTTCGATCACCTCAGTCGTTGCAAACTGAGGCTCAAAAAAAGATAGGAAAGGAAAGGGAGTCCTAGGGAGGAGTTTCTTGTACCTATTCATGGCTTGTATGGAGAAGAAAGAGGTTCCATCAAAGGAGATAAGGAGAGAAGTAGTGGAGGAGGACTGAACTCCATCTGGTCCACTTTGTTTCCTAGGGTTAGAGGCCATTGAGGTCAGATTGAGAGGTAAAGACCACCAAACAAGAAGAAGAACAAGATAAGCAGGTCGCCTAACCACTAAGGTCATATTTGGGAGAGGAAAAGAGGATGAATCAAAGCCAAGAAGGGTGTAGGAGTGGATGGGTTATCCTAGGGTTGAAGGAAGAGAATTAGAGAAGGGATTTCAGTTAGAATTTCTCTAGTTGAGAGGGAGAAAAGTCGACCGATACCCTTTATAAATTTGGTCCAGTGTCGTTTCCAGTCAAGTTCTGAGTTTAGGAAACTCGACTGATCGGGTATTTCAGCTTTGTCCTCAGCCAGGGTTCAGTTGAGTTGTAGCAGGTCAAACATGACCGATTAGAATATTGTCCCAAAAATTTAAAAAAACTTAATTATAAGGCTCTAGAGTGCTATATAAATTCATTTTTCTATCCCATTATGCATTTTAAACATATTGAGGAACATTTCACTCATCATTGGCTATTATTTTGTAGTAAAACATCATTTTGTGAAAAACTAGCAAAAAACAAGTGAAAAAGGCATGCAGACATGTCAATTATATCACTTTCAATTAAGGGTTATCAAATTTAAACAAGAAATATATAGGTATGATAACATCTAGCTAGATTGTATGTCAATATCATCAAGAGTAGTTATAAGAAATTTTGATCTAACGAATGTAAATTGCTCTCTAGCTAGAGATTTAGTAAAAATGTCTACAAGTTGATTCTCCATGTCCACATGCATGATATAGATATCCTTCTCGGCAATGTGGTCATGAAGAAAATGATGACATTCCTCTATTTTTTTACTATGGCATACCTCTATATTTTTAGCTCTACTATATAATATAGGATTATAAGAGAGATTAATTGCACTAGTATTTTCATAGTAGATAGGAGAAGCATCAAAATAAATGTTAAAGTCTTGGAGCATTTTCTTCATCTAAAGGACTTGGGCACAAGAACTTCCAACTGTAATGTATTCAGCCTTAGTATTTGAAGGAGCCATTGTGCTTTGTTTCTTAGAGAACCAATAAACTAAGCATGATCCTAGGAAGAAGTAACTACCACTTGTGCACTTATATCTAACAAGAACCATGCATAATCAACATCACTATAGGTACTAAGAGTAAAGTCCCTTGACTTGGAATACCATAGTCCAAAATTTTGAGTTTTGGCTAGATAGCTCAGAATCCTCTTAACCGCTATGAGGTGTGATTTCTAGGAGCTGATGAAAGTGAGCACACAAGACATAACAAAAAATTATGTCAGGTTAGAGGCACTTAAATAAAGTAAACTTCCAATCATACCTCTATATATCTTCTCATCTACCTTTTCTCCTTCTTCATCTCTATCAAGCTTGGTAGTGTTTGACATGGGGGTGTCCATCGGCTTGGTGTTCTCTATCCCAAAGCACTTAAGTAGTTCAATAATGTACTTGCATTAGTTGAAGAAGTTACATTCTTCAATTTGGTTGATTTAGAAGCTGAGGAAGAAAGTAAGATCCCTCATCATGATCATCTCAAACTCACTCTACATTAGAGAACTAAATTCCTTGCAAATATCAAGACTAGTTCCGCCAAAGATAATATCATCAACATAAATTTGAATGATCAAAAAGTTGCTAGAATTGTGTTTTAGAAACAACGTAGAATCAAATTTACCCATGATATAGCCATTGTTTAGCAAAATGTTCTTTAATTTCTCATACCAAGCTCTAGGGGTTTGTTTGAGTCCATAGAGTGCTTTTTGTAACTAGTAAGCATGGTTATGCAATTTATCATGTTCAAAGCTGATAGGTTGAGCCACATAGACTTACCATTTAAAACACACTTTTAACATCCATTTGATAAAGCATGAAGTTCTTGTACTAGAAAAAGAAAGTATCATTCTAATAGATTCAAGTGTAGTAACAAATACATATGTTTCATTAAAATCAATACTTTCCTATTGGTTGTAATCTTGAGCTACTAATCTTGTTTTGTTCCTTACAACTTTCTCACTTTCATCAAGCTTGTTGCGGTTGACCCATTTGGTACCAATGATCTTCCTATCATTTGGTCTTGGCACTAATGTCCACACTTTGTTCTTTTTAAATTGTTCTAAACTCTTCTTGCATGGCTTGGATACATTCATCATCCTTGAGAGCTTCTTTGACATTCTTTGGCTCAAGTCAGGAGATGAAGGTGTTGCCGAATTGCTCTTTGTTGCATGCAGATCGCGTCCTCACTCTTTCAAAAGGATTACCTATAATGAGCTATTTATGATGATGCTTTTCAAATTAGGTAGTTGGATCCTTCTTTTCTTTGTCTTTCTCTTCTTCATCAACTAGCACCTCTTTTCCTTTATCAACAATGTTGAGCTCTTTCAAGTGAGGGATCACCTCATCTACAACATCATCATTAATAATATTCTTGGAAATAGAGGGGTTAGTCCCAACAAATTTAACATTAATATATTTTCTACTTTAGTTAATTAAATGTTAAATACTCTCTAAGCAAGCTAAGTAGTGCTATAGCCAAGAAAGAAAGCCTTGTACGATTTCACATCAAACTTATTGAGAGAATCCTTGTGTAAGACCCTTGACCTGAGTTTTGGGGTAACCCTATTTTATTTGTCTTAATCAGTGCCTAGAACCTTTCTCTAATCTTTTGATATGTAATTAGGGCTTGTGGAGAGCTTAAGTTTCAAGTTTGAGCTTATTTGGATGTTTGTTTGTGCTTTATGTGCTAATTTTGTGCAAATTGCAATTTACCTAAAGTAGGGGGTTGATGTGAAATTTTTCACCTCTAGAGTGTTCCTTCTTTTTCTTGACATTATCTAGTAGAGAGATAAAGAAGTGGGCGCCTTGTTTGAGCCTTGGTTGAGGAGTGTCACCCTTAGTGGTGATTAGGGTTCCTATGTTTATATAGTGTGTTGTCTCGACCTAGGTTGCAACCTAGGGTTGGTTTGGTGAGTGTCGTGGTCGAGACACCCCCTCTAGGTGTTGGAGTCACTACCTAGGTGTTCTTGATCGATATGGTTGCCTTCTTGTTGAATGCCTCAACCTAGGATGTGTGGAGATCTCTTGTCTCGGCCTAGTAGTGATGGATGGTGCTTGTCGCAGCTATGGAGGGTGATCCATGGAGGGTCACGACCGCGACCATGGTGGGTGACCAAGGTGGTCAAGACACAACCTAGAGTGTATCACCATGTTTTGCATGTTAGGCTAGGGTAGTTGCATGTTGGTCTTTTGAGTGGACAATTGTCCCTTTGGTACCTTGGAGTGTTGACACATCATCCCTTGCCTTCTCTCTCATCTTCTACCTATATAACCACTTATCTCTCCATGCATGTAACCATTTCAGACTTCCACCTTCTTCCTTCTCTTTTGCTTGTTCTTGGATCTTGGTGGAACAAGGAGCTTTGACCTTGGTGCTTGGTGACCGAACTCTTCTTGCATGTGGTGCTTATGGTGACCATAGCCCATCTTCAACCTTTGGTAGGTGTTTATCTTCCTTAATGGTTTTTATTTTGATCTTGTACCTACATTTTCCTCTCTTTTCTCGGCCCTAGACCATGGTTCCTCCATGGTGGTCCTTTTGAGAGAGAAAATCCCCATTACAAGGGTCATAGATCATGTTTTGACAAGGCAGACCCAAGTGTGAGGAGGGTTTCTTCTCTCTTTATCCCTCTCTCTCTTTTGGCTCGACCTAGAGCTTTTTGGCTCTCTTTTCTTGGATGATCTTTGAACTTTGTGTCTTCTCCTTCTTGAGGTGATCTTGTGGCTGATAGTGGAGCTTTTGGTGGAGCTTATACAACCCTTGGATCATTTCTTGGAGCTCTTGATCTTGGAGCCTGGAATCCTTGGTGGTGATCTTCTTAAGGCGGGTTATATAACACTTAACCTACTCTATTATAGCACTCCTTTATGCATGTTTGATATTGTCTTCTCTCTCTAAAATTCTCCCTTGTCATGCTAGTAGATATGATAATCTCTACAACTAGTTTCGTGGAGATATCTTGCTAGGTTTGCTAGAAATTCAAAACCCTAATCTACATGCACCCATTTTTGTGGTTGATATGTTATGGAGGTTCTTCCCTATCTTTTGACCTTGGTCTTGCTATTATGCATTATGTTCTCCTAGATGTTGAAGTGAGGTTAGGTTCTATCTTGGATACCTTGATCGTGATTTACTCTCCCTTGGATGAAATCCTTTCTTGGTGGTTCATTATCTATGACCTATGGTTCTTGATGATCGTTTGCATGGGCTTTTCTTTCTTGATTATTATGTTTTTTCCCTTAGTTATGTTCATGTTTTAAAATCAATATATCATTATTTAGTATGGTTGAGACACCAAACCCATGTTGGTTGCGACCATGGTTAGTCTTGGTCGAGATGCTTTCCTTTTTATGGGTTGGACCTAATGTGGTTTGAGGTTGCGACGCTTGGTGTTGGTGGCCAAGATGACCTTATTTTGGTTGGGTTGTTGCCCTAGTTTTTGGGTCTTGATCTTGTCCTTGTCTGGGTCATGGCATATCCCTTGAGAGAGGTCATGACATGTTGGCCTTGGGTCGTGATATCTTGCTTTAGTTTGAGGTTGAGTTAGCCATGTTCCTTGGGGTCGCGATAATCTTGTGAGGGGTTAGAACCCTAACCCTAGATGGGTCGCAACATAGTAGGTGTCGTGGTCAAGACACCCTAGGTATCGTGGTCGAGACACCCTAGGGTTCACGTTCATGACATGGTTTGGATGCATTGGTCGCGGCCTAGTGGTGTATATGGTCGAGACATGAGGATGATAGTGGTTGAGAGGTATGCTTGGATACATAATGATATACTTGCATGAGTAATGTATAAGCAACATAGAGTGCTATTTAGATAATATCTAATCAACTCTAATTATGTTTCGAGTCCTAATATTCCCCAAGATGATGGGAAGTGGTGAATCTATGGTTGATAGTTGAATCTAGCTTTTTAAACCCTAATCGACTAAGAAGAAACCATAACTTGAATAATGTGCAATGTTCGTGCTTGTTTCTCTTTCATGGAATGGCTATGGTGTATGATGTTATCTATCTTATTTATAAAATTCTAACCATGTAGGTTTTATGAGCTTGATATCATAGTTAGTGTATGCTTTGGTGACTATGATATGAAACAGGTTGAATGCGCCTTCATGAGGCATGTTGAGGCACTTGTGATATAGGAATGATGTGAATGTGTCCTGTGACTTGGTAGTGGCTTATTGTCTATTATGATATGATACTTCCCAATGATGAATTGAGGGATTGGTATCACGTAGTAAGTGACTTTGGTATTGGTGATGTGGTGAATGGCAATGATTCATCCATCATGTGGTGATAGTGTGACAACTTCACACCCTATACACTTACATTTTTTTGAAGTTGTACTATACCCTAATTCTTATACAATTTGTTATGGCTTTATATGTTATAACTTGATTCATGCCAAAGGACGCTAAATTGTTCTAACTTATCAAGTGAAACACTAATCATGTAGTTTTGCCATGTTCCATAGATCCATCTCAGTGTCAGCACTTGTAGGATGGTGAAACGAGCTTTCCCTAGTGAAAGCCTAGAGTCATATACTGCTTAGTATATGCATTCACATGATTGGATATGGGCCATACCCTAGAAGGAGTATGGCTATGGGCCGTAGCTCAGTGATTTGATGCTTATGAGGTTTCACATGATTAGTTGCAGGCCATACCCTGACAGGAGTGCGACTGCTGGTCTTAGATCAATTTTCAATAGCGTCGTGACCTATACCAAGATGGGCTAGGATGTTTCATAGTTGACTATATGTCACTAGTTGTAGTTGACTGGTATGTCCCTACAGATACTCGTGTACTGACCATGAGGTTTGATGAGATAGTGGATTCTGGCTCTTCCATTGACCTTGTACGACACTAATTTTGACTTAGCAATGGTTAGTTGGATTTGAGTGGTATGACTCAAATCCTCGAGGCACAATAAAAATACATAATCAGTCGTGTAATATACTTTCTTAGGTTCATAATTAAAAAAATTGGATGAGGCCTTGCCTTATTTTTGTACAACATAGTTGGTAGAGATTATACATGTTCTTCATATTGTTTTTGAATTTTTAGATGAAAATAAATGCCTTGATGTATCATTAGCTGGATCTTCTTACCATAGTTATATCTTTACTTTTATTATTTTCTTACCTTATCTGTGTATATAATAGCATTGGTGAAGAATTATATCTCCTATTGAGATTTGGATCTCACCCTATGGGTTTCTCCACCTCTTTTAGGTGTATGTGTACGAGGAGGTAGAGATTGTGCAGTTGAGGCTGAGCAGCAGCAAGAACAGTAGCAGGCAAGGTTGGATGCGCTACTAGTCTTTTGGTGTAGAGTCCAAGAGTCATCCCCATACACTCAGGTCTTTGGGATGATTTTTGGGTGTGTTTTGTAGACATGCTATCAATACGTCATTTTGGCTTATGTGTCCTTTGATGTAAATCTATGGAAGATGTTTATATATGTACATGGATTAGGTTTTCTCATAGCAATATGATGGCATATCTTATAAGAACAAGTTGATGTAAGCACCTTATGATTTATTATATCTAATGCAGGTATCCTGTGAGAACTTATATGTAAGGGTTTTTACAACTTTGTTTCTTAATGAAATTGGTTTTAATTTTTAGTGTTTTTGGATAATCTTCTTGTTTAGTTTTGTTTCTACCTTTAGTTGGGAGTTATCTCATTGGTTTGTGGAGTGGGGCATTATAGTTAGGTTGGTATCAGAGCTTAAGGTTTTCCGAGTCTATAGAGGCCTAGGACTAGGATTTGTGTTTATTCTTGTGTCCTCTAGGTTGTCTTATTGTGACTTCTGCTTTTGCAAAAGGAGTAGAAAAGCTGAAAGATGTCTGGAGAACATGAAAACACACTATTGAAAGCAATGTTGCTGCACCCGGTGGTGGTGCAAGGAACCACAAATGAGAAGATCGGGTGTCATAGGTCCCCCAGTTTGACCTATCCATGCATGAGAATACTACCTTTCAGTATCTTTTCAGGTTGTTCATGGCTACTACGAAACATATGGAGGATGGGATGCCTACACCTTAGCCTAGGGCACTGGTTCCCAATGTGAAATCTTCATGTATTGGGAAGAAATTTAAGCGTCTTTGATGTGTTAGGGTAGTGGAGTATGTTGGGATGGTTGATCCAACAGATGCAGATTTGTGGCTAACCAAGATTGAGAAAGCCTTCAAGATCCTTAGCATCCCATAGGCCCGATAAGGTGAAGCATGCAATGTATGTTTTGAAAGGGAGTGTTTTCCATTGGTGGGCCATAGAAGAGGAGAAGAGGCCTAGAGTGGTTGTTGGATGGGAGGAGTTCTGAAGTGAGTTTGTCATTCGGTACTTCCCATAGACGTACCTTGATGAGAAGATATCTCAGTTTGAGCGGATCCGGCAGGGGTCCATGTCTGTCAACAAGTATGAGGCTAAGTTTATGGAGTTTCTACGATTCTGTCCTCACATGGATGCTACAGATGGTGAGAGGACTCAATATTTTGAGAAGGGGTTGAATGCTAAGTTGTCTACCATGGTGACTACTTTGAAAAATCAAGAATGATTTTCCACGTTCATGGAGTCTGTTGGGAGGATAGAAAGGTATGTGATAAAAATATGAGAAGTGAATGCAAGGAAGAGGCATGCACAGTCCCAAGGACAATTGTTAGAAGTATTTAAGAAGCTGAGGTTTTCTGCACCGCCAACACCATATTGGTTTAGTGCGCAAATGCAATGGTCACTGAGTAAAAGTAGAGTTTGTAGCCTTACACCTGCTAGAGCCCACAACCCAGTGTCTATGTCAATGACGGGGCCGGCTAGGCCATGTTTGAAACTAGGGCTTGCCACAAGTGTGGGCAGGTAGGACATCTAAGGCAGGTGTGCCCATTGAGAGACAACGAGGTGACCCAAAAATCAAGGCAGAGCCAGTAGGGCTCACAGAGGTAGTAGCACAGCAGTGCAGGAGGATGTGGATGTGGTCAAGCGTCACAAGCCAGAACGTCTGCTCAGGGAAGCAAAGAACAAGGGTGACAAAGGACAATGGCTAGATTCTTGATAATGCGTCGAAGTGCCCTACAATCACTAAGATATTAATCCTAGAGTTTAACCTTTTTTACTGTCCAATTAAGTCTAGTAAAAAAGGGTCGATCCCACATGACAACATTTTTAAGATGGTAGACTCTAATCCCAACTGGTTTTCATTTGAACTTTTATTTCTCTTTGGTATTTATATTTATGGAAAAAGAAAAAGAAATTAGATTTGGGTTTGATGGTTTATGCTATAACAGGAAATACAATGCAAAAGTAAAGGTTACACTAGCAAGGAAGCAAGGTTACTCTATCACAAGAAAAAGAGAGATTTTTAGCACAATAAAAATATTGAGAATGGAAAAACTAGAACTTAGATGAAATGGATCAAATGATGTTTATGGAATGGTTGAACTCATATTAAGGGAATATCGAGGCCTTTAGGGGTTTCACCACCTTATCCTAGGCGAGAATGAACCAAATATTTAAAACAACAAGCAGACGAAGGTATGTGAATTAAATAAATCCACAAAAGATGAACTCCACATGAGCCCATTGGTCCTGGTGCTCATGTTTCTTAGTTTATCATCCGAAAAGAGATAAATCCACAGTTGTTCCAAAATCTCTATGTGATTTGGTTTTATCATTCTAAATCCCAATTTCCATGGTCATTTCCATTGGGATTAACATAAGATCTAATCGAGTAATCACCTCGATAGATCATCAATTTCTAAACCAAAAAGCCGTATAATAAGAGTCATCTTTAAAACTTAGTTTGATTCAAACTATGGATAAGGATCTATTCCCCTTTCCTTAATAAAGAAACTACTTTCTCATGATTGTGGAGTAGAGAGAGGTGGAGGGATAAAGTATTCTAGCCATAGTCTAGACTTAGAAAGGAATTCAATCCTTAGGCTAGAGACTGTTAAATGGTTGAATCCTTAATCCCTTGCTCCAGAGTTGTAGAAGGGTGAGAAGAAGAAGATCTAGATCTAACAAATAATCGAAGAAAAAGAAGACTGGAGAACAATATAAAAGAACTTAACTTCAAGAACAAACAATAAGTATTGTTGATTTCTAAATGCAAAAATACTAGAGGAAACAATCGCTAGGAATTTCTTCATACAAAAGGTGATGGTGAAATATGGAGAACCCCCCCCCATTTTATAGGAGAAGGAGGGGGTAGGCTTCCCTCAAAAGAGGGAGAAAAAAAGGAGGGGAACCGACAGCTTGAATATTTTAGATCTAGTCAATAGACTCTTGATTCTCTTTAATTATTTTGACCATAACTCTCTTTAATGCAGAATCTCACAGCAGCGAATTCAAGCGAATTCACACTGTCCATTTAAACAGTGGGAAAATTGAAATGCATCCTACCTTCATCTTTTATTATCTTCAACAATTCCTAAAAATTGAGAGAAATCTCTTAAAAATTCAAGAAAGAAATATTGAGAGGATGAAAGTGCAATGGATTTATGAATTAAAATAAAATTGCCAAAAAAAATTGGATTAATTATCCTAAATGATGCACAAATAAATGATGAGTATACATTCATCAAAATACCCCAAACTTGAATCTTTGCTTGTCCTCAAGCAAATTAAATTACAAATAAAGTCCAATTTATACTCCTAATATGTCATTCATCACCCTTGTAACATCACTATAATCCTTACCTCCAATTTTTGACCAAGTGACCCAATCTCCTAGAACCACGTAGCATAAAGTTCTATATTCCCTATCAAACAATTATCACATCTTGCTTCTAAAATGAGATTTTGTAGAAAAACATGCTTCATATTACTTTCACTTTGACTCTCTTAATTTTTGTTTTATTTTTGTAAGTTTTTGCACAAGAACAAGACGAAATTGGGGGGTGGTGTGAAAATAGATAAAGGAGTGATGAAAAAATATTGATCCCTCCTCTATTCAACTCGGGATATAAATTTTTGGAGTTGTGGCTAAATTTGTCATGATTTTTTTCATGTGCACTTTTGGCATATTTTGATGGTACGCCCCTTTGTGGGGTATGGAGTTTTTATTTTGGGAAGCATGCCACCCCAGACTTGATTTTTGTTTGGTGGTGATTCTTTGCTTCTCTTTTTTAGAAAAAAATAGAGGGAAGGAAGAGATGTTCTTGTGCTTATAACTTCAACATTTTTTTACTCATATATTTTTATCAGAGAGTGTCATTGCTCTAGTCAGAGTATTCATATAAATCACATCATATAAATTTTATAACAAGATAATCCATTGCTTAAATATAGGGAAAAATTATGCTTGGTTTTGATCAATTCCTTATGACTTGCCAACTATTCCAAGGAGTGATGTTATTGAGGGGTCCTAGGTGACACAGTGGTTTCAGACAAGGCAATTTGTAATAGATTTTGAAAAAAAAAACTAAATTCAAGGGGGTAAAATGATAAACATCTATTCAAACTGGCTGACTAGGTAATGGCCTTTTTATAATAAAAGAAACTAAAACATGGACGACTAGATAATGGCCATAAAAGAAGAAAATATAAAAGAACTATATGCAAAACAAAGTAAAACAACATGTTGAAAGGAAAAGATAAGGGGTGAAAACGTACCACCCACCCCACCCCGAACTTAAAACTTTACTCATCCTGAGCAAAATCAAAATTCGAGATGGGGAAGAGGAGTCGTTGTTGTGGATGATGAAGGATGGTGGTGGAGGCTACCCTAAAAGAGAGAAAAAAGTAAAACAAAAGTGGTGATGTTAGAAAGGAAAAGAAAAAACATAAACATACAAAAATGGTTTGGGTTGCCTCCCAAAAAGCACCCTATTTTTACGTCAAAGGCCAGACACGTCCAAGAAAAAACCAACTTGTTGTTTGGGCTGAGGTTTTGGGGGAGGTTGAGGGTTAGCTAAATTGAGATCTTCCAAGAAGGAACGTTTATTGGTATCGGAAGTGAAAAAGTCTTTAGTGGTTATGTATCTTTTGAGTCGAGGCCCATTTACCTTAAATTCACCTAAAAACTTATCTCAAAGAAGAAAAGTACCATGTGGATAGGCACATTTGACGAGGTAGGGGCCATACCATCTTGACTTAAGCTTTCTATGAAAAAGTCTTAACTTAGAGTTATATAATAAAACATGGTCACCCTCTCTAATGTCCTTGCATTTTATGTGACCGTCATGCCATAGTTTAGTTCAGCCTTTGTACATTCTCACATTCTCATAATCTCTCATTCTAAGTTCATCTAATTCATTGATTTGGAGAAGACATTTTTTTTCCCGATGCTGAAAGATCAAAGTTCAAGCTGATGGCCCAGTTGCCTTTGTGTTCTAATTCTATTGGAAGATGGCACAATTTTCCATAAACCAGTCTGAAAGGGGTAGTTCCTATGGGTGTTTTGTAGGAAGTTTTGTATGCCCACAGTGCGTCATTGATTTCAATGACCAATCTTTTCCAGTGCAATCGATGGTTTTTTCTAAGATGGACTTGATTTTCCTATTGGATACTTCAACTTGCCCACTATTTTGAGGATGGTAAGGGGTGGCGACTCTGTGATAGACCCCGTATTTCTTCAATAAAGCCTCAAAACTTTTTTCTAAAAAATGAGATCCCCCGTCAGAAATTACGGTGCGTGGGAATCCAAATTTAAGAAAAAAGAATGTCTTTAAAGAGTTTTTTAATGGGTTTGTAATCACAAGTTTTAGTGGGTATAGACTCACCCACTTTGACACATAATCGACAACAACTAATATGTATTCATACCCATAAGAGGAAGGAAATGGGCCCATGTAGTCAATTTCCTAGACGTTAAAGATTTCTAATTCCTACAAAGAAGTTAAGGGCATTCGGTCACGTTTGGAGATGTTATCCATCCTTTGACATTGGTCACATGAGAGAACATATTTATAAGAGTCTTTGAAGATGGTGGGCCAAAAGAACCCACACTGTAAAACTTTCCTAGTTGTTTTTTGATAACTCATGTGCCCACCATAGGGCCCAAAATGACATTGTTCCAGAATGTCAGAACTTTCCTCCTGGAAAATACAGCAATGATACAGACCGTCGGCATAAAGTATAAACAAATAAGGTTCATCCCAATAGTAGTTTTTGTACATCATGTAAAAACTAGCTTTAGAATGTCCCTTGTATTCAAGGTGCAGCACACGAGCAGCTAAATAGTTTTTAAAATTAGCAAACCAAGGGAACCGGGAATCTACCGTAAGCAGTTGATCATCAGGTAGTTATTCATTTATGGGGGTATCATTAGATTGGCTATATCTAAGTCAACTTAGGTGGTCATCCATGACGTTTTCAGACCCCCTTTTTATCTAAGATTTCTAGGTCAAACTCCTGCAACAACAATATCCATCTTATGAGTCTAGGTTTGGCATCTTTCTTAGTCATAAGGTAACGAATGGCTGCATGGTTAGTGTAAACGATGACGTTGGAGCCAACCAAGTATGATCTAAATTTTTCAAAATCATAGATAATGGCTAGCATTTCTTTTTTAGTGACAGTGTAATTTCACTGAGCTTCATCTAAGGTCTTAGATGCATAGTATATGACATGGTGTTTCTTATCAACGCATTGTCCTAGGATGGAACATACAGAAAAGTCACTAGAATCACACATGATTTAAAAAGGTAGGGTCTAGTCTGGTGCATGGATGATTGGAGTGGATGTGAGAGCATTTTTCAAACACAGAAAACTAACATTTTGAAGAAGGTTGGTGAGAGGTTTGCCGATCTTGGAGAAGTCACGGATGAATCGCCGATAGAAACTGGCATGTCCCAAAAAGGCTCGAATGTCTTTTACTGAGTTCGGAGGTGGAAGCTTGGTGATGACCTCGATTTTAGCCTTGTAAACTTCTATGTCTTGGTTACTTACTCTATGGCCTAGAACAATTCCCTCCTTAACCATGAAGTAACACTTCTCCAAATTTAGGACTAAGTGAGACTCAACACATCTATCAAGAATAAGAGCTAGGTTTCTAAGGCAAGAGTCAAAACTATTTCCATAAATGGAGAAGTAATCCATAAACACCTCCATGACGGTTTAGGTTAATCGTGCAAAGATGGCTGACATACACCATTGGAAGGTGATTGGTGCATTTTACAAACTGAAGGGCATTCATCTAAACGCGTAAGTACCAAAAGGACATATGAAAGTTGCTTTGTCTTGTCTTCAGGATGGAAAGGAATCTGATAAAATCCTGAGTATCCATCTAGATAATAAAAATATTGTTGATGGGCTAAGCACTCAAGAACTTGGTCTAGGAAGGGAAGTGGGAGGTGGCCTTTCCTAGTTTCCTTGTTGAGATTCCTATAGTCAATACACATTCTCCATCCAATAACAGTGTGAGTGGTAATGAGTTCATTTTTATCATTTCTAATGATAGTACCCCCCCCCCCTTTTGGGAACAACTTGATCTAGACTGACCCATGGTGAGTTGGAGATGGGGTAGACGATCCATGCAGTCAAAAGTTTGATTACCTCTAGATGGACAACTTATTTCATGTTTGGATTGAGTTTTTGTTGCAGATTTTGGGAGGGTTTTTTGTCTTCTATCATTGGTTTTTTTAATGCAAATGGATTGATATATCCCAACTAAATCTGTCATTTTATACCCTAAGGCAGTTTTCCTTTTTCTAAGCTCCACCATAAGTTTGTTTTCTTGTTCAAGGGCAAGATCAAAATTTATGATGATAGGGCACAATTGTTGTTCATCAAGGAAGATATATTACAATCCTATGGGAAGATTTTTCATTTTTGGGGCCTCAGGTGGTTCAGTTTTTTCTTCTATGATGGAGATCATTTTAAGGTCCTCAATTTCAACATCAGGAATTTCCTCAGATACATCGAAATGAGCCCTACATTGGTCGAATTCTTCATTATCAAGGTCACATTTAGGAGGGGCAGTGAGGGCCATGTGTAGGGGATCATCAACTAACTCCCATTCTTGCCTCAGTTGGGATAGTTTATCAACACAATCAAGGAGATAGACCTCTTCTTGGAAACTAGGGCCTTTCATGCTTTCAAACACCCTAAACTCTAGGGTTTGTTTCCCTAATCTTAATAGAATGATTCCAGCCTCAACATAAATCAAGGCCCGGGTGGTGGCTAGGAATGGATGACCGAAAATGAGTGGGTAACAAAAATATTCCTTTATGTCCATGATCACAAAGTCACATGGGACATATGCATCTTTCTCAATATTGACTAGAATGTCTTCTATGATTCCCATGGGTTTGGTCATGGACAAGTCTGCTAATTGAATGTTCATGGTTGTGAGTAACATGTCAGTGAATCCTAATGTTTTATAGAGAGTGTAAGGCATGATGGATATGCTGGCTCTTAAGCCAGTCAGGCCCATTCTACAAGCATTGTCACCTAAGTAACACCCTATTTTTAAAGAACCAGGGTCCTTCTATTTTTTAGGCATTTTAGGATTATGTCTGAAGTGGTCCAAGCAAGTTTGAAAGTTTCTTATTCTTCTGTTGCATACTTCCTAGTCAAGAGGGACTTCATGTATTTGGACCAGGCAGGCATGTCTGCTAAAGCATCAAGGAAAGGAATATCAACATGTTGTTTTTTCATGGCTTCCCTAAACTTCATGAAACGGGTGTCGAGACTTGTTTGTTTGAGGCGGGCTTGGTAGGGAGGTTGAGGTTTGTAGGTGGTTTTTTTTAGCTTCTACTTGTGGGGTTCAGGGATGGTTGGTTCAGGAGGAGTTTCGGGTTCAACAACTACCATGTCTTCATCCTCAAAATCTAAAGGTATGGCCGAAGGTTTTTTTGGAAGAGGAGGGGAATGTACTTTTCCTAAATGAGTAGAGACAACCTTGAGTTGTTTGGGATGTTTGGGATTGTTTTCAGGTTGCCCAGCAAGAGTACCGATAGGGGATTTCTTTTGGGCAAATAGGTGTGCTAACTGGGCGTCAGTTTCCTTTTGGTGAGCTTGTTGGGCAAGAATGATTTGCTCCAAAGTGGCTATTCTTTCCTCGGTTGAGGGAGGGGGAGTAGGAACATTTGGTGGTGGTTGATTGAGATTTTGAGGAGGAAGGCTCAAGTTTTGAAATTTTTGTCCTTGGTAGGGTGGTCGGTTTTGGTGGTTGCCTTGATAGTTCCCTAGGTTCCCAAAATTTCTTTGATTGTTGTATGGGAAGCCAGGTGGTGGCCGATAATTGTTTTGAGGATAGGGGGGCTATGTTGGGATTGGAGTTGGCTGGAGTTTTCAGCACCAGAAGGGTTCTCATATTGGAATCTAGGATGGTTTCTAGTTTGATTGGGGTTGCAATAACCCTGGCCTGGTATGGTGTGAATAGAGTTGAGGTCCTCCAATTATTGTCCCATCTCTGGTTGCATGGGGGTGTTTTAGAGATATTGGCAATGTAAGGTGGTGTGATCATATCCTTGGAAGATGCAACAAAGAGATTCTACAACTTTTATTTGTTGGGGTAGCTATCTATAGGTTCCTAGGGATGACTCTAAATGGTCTTGTTTTAGACCAATTAAATTAAGGCTTTCTGCTATGCTTTGGATGTCGGGATCAACTTCATCTTTAGCAACCTTGAGGACCCAACTAGCCCCCCATCTATATTTTTTTTCAGAAGCATGTTTAACAACCTCCCATGCACTAGTTAGGTTTTGGTGCATGAAATTTCCTCCATATGAGGAATCAAGGAAAAATTTGGTGTCATTGTCAACACCGCGATAGAAAATTTCTATGAGTTGGGCATGAGAAATGTCATGATGAGGACATTTCTGAAGCAAGTCTTTGAACCTTTCCCAGGCTTCTCCTAGGGTTTCTCTTAGGGACATAGAAAAATGAGTGATTTGTCCCCTGATTTCATAAGTGAGGGAAGGAGGGTAAAAAACTTCAAGGAATTTATTTTGTAGGACTTCCCAAGTGGTAACATGTTCCTCACTCTCCATGGTGTTGTACCAGCCAGTAGATTAGCCGGTGAGAGAATATTGGAACAATCTAAGGCAGATTGCATCTTTAGAGACGCCTGGTAGTTTGTTCAAGGAACAAAGGTCAATGAACATTTGAAGATGATCTTGGGAACTCTCCCCATTGTTTCCAGAAAAAGGGTTGGCTTGGATCATGGTGATCCATTGGGTTCAAATTTCAAAATATGGGGCAAGGATTTCAGGAGGCACAACTGGATGTTGTGCATAGGCGGTCGTGGGAACAGAAAAATCCTTTAATTGTTTTTGCCTTTCGGCTTCCCTCCTATCGGCATCTAACGTTTCTTGTTCAGCCATGTAGGCTTCTCAAAAAGTGGCTTCTCAAAAAGCGGATTCTCTAGCTACTTGATCGGCTAATATGTGCTCCCTTTGAGTCGTAAGAGCATGGTTGATCCTACGAGCGACTTCCTCTTCATCCATCCTAATTCGGTTTTGAAAACTTAGACGGTGGAAGGTTCTATCTATCTCAAGATCAAAGTTGAATGGTGTAAATTTGGCGTATGAGCGTCACATACACAAATAAGTAGTTAATTGTGTATAGAAAAAATGGACTGTTGGAATGGAAACTCACCAGAAAGAGGATTAGCACTTCCATAATTTTACTCGAAAGGCATAAAAAATGAAGAAAAAAAATGAAAAAAAAATTGGGGTTTGGGAAAACTATCAGTTGTCCCCGACAACGGCGCGAAATTGATAATGTGTCCAAATGCACTACAATTTGTAAGCTATTAATTCTAGAGTTTAATCTTTTTTACTATCCAATTAAGGCTAGTATAGAAGGGTTGATCCCATAGGACATCATTTTTAAGATGGTAGACTCTAATTGTAACATCCATGACCTGGGTTATGCCTTAACCCTGGGAGTTTTGCTTAAGTAAGTTAATTAGATCCTTAATTTTATCTTGTGAAAAGCAATTAAGGCCCATGAGGAACTTATGTTTCAATTTTGGTCATGTTTCATTTATATTGAAGCAATGTTTGTTTATTTTGGACTAAAATGCAAATTACCCAAGTTGAGGGGTTAACTTACAAATGTTACATGATTAAATATTCATCATGTGATGAAGCATCATTAGAATGAATATGATGCAAAGGTATGGCTTGAGAAATCCTGAGTACCAAGAAAGAGTTGATTAAGCAATGTCTGTGCATTAAAACCCAATTTTTGTGTAATGTGCAATTTACCCAAAAACCTAGGGTTCAATATGCAAATCACCACTTCAAAATAGTCCCTAATATTTCTTGGCATCATGTAGATCAAATAAAATGAGAGGGGCATCTCATTAGAATCACTTTAAAGGAGAGAGAATCTTGATATTAAAATAATCAAGATTTAAGCATAATTGAAACCCAAATTCAATTTAATGTAAAAATAATTATATTAATTGGATTGCCCTTCAACCAAAATTGTGTTGGTTGAAAAATCAACAAGTATGGACGTCCTTGTGCCTTGCAAAGGCAATGAAAATATCCAAAGGAATGGATAACTCACTCACGTTAAAATAAAGGAAAGTAATATCCACTAACTTATGGATATTATTATTAAATGAATTAAGGTGCTTAATTTGCTTTTCTTTAAATCATGGATAATTGAGAGGAATAATAGGAAAAGAGTATAGCCTCGTCCCTAAGGAAGATAAGGGGGCAAGTGGCAAGGAAATTGAGGAGATAATTCCTACTTTCTCTCTCTTAAATGAATTTTCAATAAAATTCATATATATGCTCCTTTATCCTTGAGGTGAAGGGGTAATTTCGAATCCACTTCTTATCTTTGCTTGCAAAACGACCAAGGGATCTTGGAAGATCAGGAGGACGACCCCCAACCTATTGGTAAGCTTCTTGACCTCCTTTCACCTCAATTCCATGGTAGAAATCGAAAATCAATGCATGATTTCTTCTTATCTCGATCCCATCTTCAATTCTAACGATTTCTTTTCACTCAAAGCTTGAGGACGAGCCTTGGGATAGTGAAAGGAGTTGCATCCACCATTTTTGACGTGATCTTGAAGCTTTGAAGCTCAATTGGAGGCGGGTTTTATAACTTGAACCCTTAATATTGTTATTGCATTCAATTCCTTATCAATTGTTGATCCTTTCTTCATTCTCGAAATTTTATTTGGTTGATTGATGAAATCACCATGAAAATCACAGAAAGTTTAGTGGGTTTAGAGCTTTATGATGATGAAATCATCATAAGAACACACCTTCCCAAATATCTATTGCAAACAGTTTCAACAATATGGTCCAATCAGTTTCACCAAACCATTTGGTAACCAAACAGTTTGCAAACCGTTTTGAGGTTTGGACCCCAAACTGTTTGGCTGGGTTGACCGTCTAAGGTCAGGACCCTAGTACATGTTGGATGATGATCTAATGGATCCAATTGATTGATTTAATATATGGACAATCCTCCAATTAGAAGCCCTAATCTGGTTAAGTGCTGAAATTTTAATTGGCTGAGTTAAAACTTTGGGTTGATTAACCCAAATGGTCTCAAGACCATTTGGAGATCACCCAAACGGTCTCAAGATTGTTTGGAGGTCAACCAAGACCGTTTGGAGGTTTAGGGTTGAGTATGATTGAGTAATTGAAGATCCAGAGATATCAAATTGAAATGCAATCAATAACTACATTGATGATCAATCCAATGATGCAAACCCTAATTGGATTTCAATAAATTTTAATGATGGATGGGGAAAACGGTCTCAAGACCGTTTGGAGGTCATAAAAACGACCTCAAGACCATTTAGGGTCAGGTTATGTCATAGTTTGATGATGATTCATTGATTTCAATGGAATCAGTTCTATAATGTTAATCAATGAAGGTTCCTCGATTTCAAAACCCTAATTGAAGGTTTCTTGATTATAAATCGTAGTTCAATTGTGTTCAAAACCTAAATTGATGTTCCAGTTGAAGGATGATTCAATAGTTCAATTGATGAATGAATCAAGGAGTCAATTGATAGGCGGTTCATTGATGGAAACCTTGAATTGTTTAAGTGTTGAAAGACCTTTTTGGCCCATTCGGTTTTGAGAGGGTTTGGACCAAACGGTCTCAAGACCGTTTGGGTCCAAATATTCGCAAGACCATTTGGGTCCAAACAGTCTCAAACCATTTGGAGACCCAAGTCCAATCAATTTCAACACACATTTTGCCCAAATGGTTTCAAACCGTTTAGAGAATAAAGGGTCAAGAATGTTTAGTGATTCATTATGATCATATCAATTGAAAACTTATTGTGATGAAGAATCAATTAACCCTATTTTTGTTACTGATTTATCTCAAAGATAATCACTAGGGTTGAACCTTTAAGGTACCAAGTGATTGGTAACCTTAGGTGAGTTAATCCTCGAAGCTTATAATAAGTAATACTTCAATACACTATGTCAACCCTAATTGAATGTACTTAATTGAAGGGTTGGTTGACCTAATCTAACTAAGTTTGACATAGTCAATATCCTAGAGAGGATGAGAGAGAGAGGAATCCATACATGTAGGATAATCATGTAATGGATAAGCCTCAACACCTTCAATATGAATAAACTATGAATTTAGGATACGATCCTTGATGAAGAGATCATGAAACCCTAATCAAGAAGATTGATGAACCTTAAACCTAATCTAGGGTAAAGATGTAACCCTAATCAAGCGTAAAAACATTATAAATCCTAACTATGGGTAATATAATGTGAAATCCTAATTGGGATGAAAAGAAAACCCTAATTGAGGGTGATTCCATAAGAAAACCCTAGTTGAGGGTGATTCCATAAGAAACCCTAATTGAGGGTGATTCCATGAGGAACCCTAGTTGAGGGTGATTCCATGAGAAACCCTAATTGAGGGTGATTCCATGAGAAACCCTAGTTGAGGATGATTCCATAAGAAACCCTAATTGAGGGTGATGCCATGAGAAAACCTTAATTGGAGTGAATAGTAAACCTTAATTATGGGCAATGTGATATGAAACCCTAATGTAGGGTGATGCTATACGCAATCCTAACCCTAAGGAAGGATGATAATGTGTGAAACTCTAAACCCTAATAAAGGGTGATGGTATGGGAGACCCTAATTCTAATAATGGAATGGTGACTATTACACTAATAATGGAAATACCTAAAGCGGCTGATTATAGGCAACCTTATAGTAAGCAACGCCTTAACATGATATGAGTCCATATCATAGAGGATAGTTGGACAATTCTTATGTATATCCTATACACTTTATGATAAAAGTGATAGGTTAGAGGTTGCAAGTATTAATATGGGGAAAATACCTTAATACAAGATAAATTGATAAGCTCAAGTAAGTTAGAAGTAATAAAGAAAATGATACATCAAGAATTAACAGATATCAAATTTAGCATTTCAGGGTTGATATACATTGATGCATCTCAATCCAATATACTTGGATAAGAAACACAAGAAGTGTGTGTTATGTAAATTTTTACAATGAAGATGTAATGAATTCAAATCACTTTGATAAGTGTTGACTAACATACTATGAGAAAGGGGTTAAGCCAAGATAACGAGTATGCTATAAATATATCATGGTAAGGTTGAGAGATGGACTCATACCTTGAATTGATAATCACTTATGATATATGATGAGAGTAATGATCATGAGAGAATACTTGTGATTTTAAAAGATGCTCCTAGAGGAGTGTATCAATATATTAGGGTTGGATTGATAATATGAACATGAAACCCTAAATAATGTAAAATGGGATATGAGAAACCCGAATTTGATGTGAATAGTAAACCCTAACCCTATTAAGGGAATAAAGATGTTACTCTTGTTTTATAAGATGTACATTGGCCTTATGTGCCAATATGTTGTGATTGCTAAGTAAGAGGTAATAAGATGTGTATTGGCCTTGTGTGCCAATATGTTGTTGTTGCTTAGTAAAAGTAAAAAAATGTGCATGGACTTTATAAGTCATATGAATAAGTTGTTTCCTAGTAAAAGGTGACAAGACACTTAATGGGCCTTGTAAGTGATGTGAGATGCTTGTGTAACAAGTATCATGTATACATCGGTCTAAGGACCTAGAGGTAATAGTTACCTAACAAGTGGTAACAGTGTTCAGTGATGAACTAAGGGTTTAAATACCCAGATTTGATAAGCATGGTAATGATGTGGTTGAGGGATAAGAATTCCCAGTATTAAAATGAGGAACTGAGATCCCAATGTCTTATAAAGACTGAGAAGTGATTGATGAAAATAGTACATGTTTCTTTGTAGCATTTGTCTTAATAAGTTATGTTTGAGAACTTGATTGATGCTAAAAGAATATGATAATGTACTTAATTAATTAAGTAAAATCATATCATAATGATCCCTGACCATAGATCCATCATCGTTAGTAATTTGGTGATGGTGAAACGGGTTGCTCCGCGGAAAAACCCAGAGTTCACATATTTTCAAATATGTGGGAGTCAATGGGAAAAAATATCCTTACATCCTCTTGGGGGAATTGATGGTAGGTAAACATTAAACCTCTCAATCCTTCATTATATGTACCGAGATGGATGTATCACAAATCTCCCGAAGGTTAGGATGGATGTATCATGAATCTCCCAATAATATTA
The DNA here is from genome assembly GCA_963693085.1 of Alisma plantago-aquatica. Lineage (NCBI taxonomy): Eukaryota > Viridiplantae > Streptophyta > Magnoliopsida > Alismatales > Alismataceae > Alisma > Alisma plantago-aquatica. The sequence continues at coordinate 1,011,296,482 of OY856409.1, forward strand.
TTGTCGGATTGATGGAGGTAAACATGAAATCTCTCGATTGCGAAGAGAGTGCAGCTGACCCTGCCTCTATAGCGAAGTTGCCAATATACCCTGTAAAACTATGCAGCAGAGACACAAGATGTCCTACATGTGATCTTGCACTAACTGAGATGTGGGAGGTCTTGGAAGACGGCTCTTCCATTGACCTTTTATGGTACAAATTTCGACTTCGCAGTGGTCGGTTGGAGTATGAGCAGCATACCTCATCTCCTCAGGGCATACGTGTGATTGTAAAATGTAATCAGCCGTATAACATGTTTGCTTAAGGATTGAATACCGAAATTTACTAGTTGATGTTACATTTCTTTTATGCATCTCTAGTTGATATATGTTATTTATATCTCTTTACATTCATTGCAAATAGATGAATGAATTACAACTCTACCATGGGTAGATGCAATGTCCTCCTTAGGAAAGGAGATTACTTTACTTTGTTCATACAGAGATCCATCTGTTGTTAAATACCTAAGATTTCTCTGCTCGGTTTTATTTTAATAACTACAATAATAATGTTTTGGCAGAGAGTTATATCTCTCACTGGGGCAATTTTCAATTGTCTCACCCCTGTGAGATCCAATGTTTTTAGGTGGACGCGGATAAGAAATAGAAATCCCTACAACAGAGGAAATACAGCAACAACAGGGACAGCAGTGAGATCTTAGATGGAGATATTGTCTGTCAAGTCATATAGATAGTAGTTCTATGTGTCATCTCTGTACTCTCAGGACCTCGGAGATAGTAGTTAGTGTTTTTTATTAATCGATTTGAGATTTTGGCTTGATGCCTCGAGGTTCTTATACTGCTTGTGTACAGTTCTAACAGGGAAGTTAATGTTTGTAATCCTCAAGAAGAGATAGTACAAGTTATGTACTTATGAACCAAGATGTAAATGTTATACATTTGTTCTTGATGAAAGAGTCTTCCTGTCTTTGGATCTCTTTGTAAAAAGTTTTAATTTTTAGTGATTTTTAGTAATTCCGCTGCTAATGATCGCTTCCGCTTAAGTAAATCCTGTTTTTGTAAGTTGGATGCTACAATTGGTGGTATCAGAGCTCTAGGTTCACTGAGTCTACAGAGACATAGGACTAAGGTTTTCGAGTATGTTCTAGTGTCTTCCAATACATTTGATAGTGTCTTCTGCTCATATAGGAGAAGAAGAACTTGATGATGTCTGGATCACACAAAGAACATGCTGCCGAGAGCGGCATTGCTGCACCAAGAGGGAGTGCAAGCGATCAGGCAAGAGAAGAATGACTACCTGAGAATCCCCAAAATGATCTAATTGTGATAGGAAATCATACCTTTGATATCACTGTTGGGCAATTTAGGACAGCTATGATGCATATAGTGGACTGGGTATCAGCAATGCCACCTAGATTACCAGCCCCCAATGATGAAATTCTAGATTTAGACCGAATTTGTGCTCAACCTCAGCCTGTTGAATCAATAAATAACAATGGAAGGAATATGATACAACTAGAAATTAGGATATGTCACAAGTGTAGGAAGCTTGGACATATCAGAAGGTATTGTCCAAAGAAGGAAATTAAGGGAAGAATTGAGAAAATGCCTATCCAAACTTAGGAACAAAGGCCTAGTAGTTCCAAAAGGAATAAGTTTTTGGTACCACCGGTACAACCATAGCCTAGTGCACCATGGCAATGGCTACTTGGAAAGGGTAAATAACCTTCTAGACCACATCTAAAGACCAGAGTTTTCTACCAATGTAGACAGGTAGGACATCTGGCAAGAGATTGCTCAGCCAGAAACATTATGATGAATCAACCTCTAAGGCAGAATCAGCCTGAGGCAGTGAACTATCCATGAATTATGACATGTTAGACGAAATAATGTTATTCTAATATGTCATTTTGTGGTATTCTGAGTTAAATCAAGAAATTAGTTGATTGAGCTTTCCTTGAATGGTCCTGTGAGGACTTACATTTTGTACAGTAACATTATAGATATTTTATATTGTTCTTACCTTTATGAAAAAGGATGAGGTATAGAAGAGATGCCTAGATAAAATCCGGGAATGTTAAAATCTTATGCTTGACATAATATGAAAAGTAAGGAATACGATAGTATATAAAGTGCATACTACTTAATCTCAATATTTATATACCCTGGCCAGGTATACAACTATTGATGATAAAGTAAGTGTGGAAACTCTTAGATTGTTGTCTTTTTTATTGCTCTGACCAAGTAGTCATTCTGAGACAATCTAATGAGTATCATGAAATTAGAAATATGGAATGGAAAAATGAGTCATATCCTAAGAATAAGAAAGAGAAATCTAATATGATCTTAGATCAGTATTGTGTATGAGGAAGTAAAAAGTATACTCCTCATAAGATAAGAATGAGAACAAGGGAGGTGATCCCTATTCGATAAAGTTTGTGTGTATAATAAAGATCTTTTCCGATAATGAGGAAATGGGAAATGTGATGAGATCATAAGATGCTCATGAACATGTTAGATAATAACAAAGAAAGGAATAATGTTATGTAAACATCCTTATAAATTCCTATGTTGAGGGCAAGGAATCTAGGATGAGACAAAAAGTAAATGATTCATGAATAGTTGAAAATTCATGAAATAATAAAAAGAATATGATCCCTTGTTTACTTTCCTTTTGGGGACATGGCAATCAAGTGGGTCTTAGGACACTTGATGTGCATAAGATAAAAATGTTAATGTGATGGATACTTAGAAAAGTACTAGTTTATCTTGGACTTTAGTTCTAGGGTAAAGACATATGTAACAAGTAATGTCCTAAGATGAAAGGAAGATAAATATGTGATGTGTTTTCAACACATGTGACAGATACCAAGGTAAGAGATCCTGGTATCTAAAGAAATATCAGATGGTTTATGTTGGCTACCTGGAATGGTCAACCATGAAATCAGTTTAATTATACATAAAATAATATGAACATCATATGTTAGGGGTTTATGCTTTGCATAAACATAACAATTGAAGATATCTTTGAGATAAGTTCTTAATTGATAAAGTAATCTCTCGTTATGATAAGATAATGTACAAATAATGAGATAGTTAGTACAAGTAATAAGGAAATCTAGTATTATGTCACCACGTGAGATGGCACAATCAAGGTATGAAAAGACTTATAGTCCCAAGAGGGTGACAGAACATAATTGTAATCATGAAGGTGAAATGTTGAATTAAATAAGGAGCATGGGAGACTCCTCAGAAACAAAAACTTGTCACATGAAACTGTAAATTAAGAAAAAGTGTTACCTGACACAGAATTAATTCCACAGTTAATAATAAAAAGGGCAGTGGAGTAGGTGTCCCGTGTGAACCATTCTATGATAAACTTGTGTGGAATAACTTTGTGTTGATCAAAGCTTTATGGTATCTCCATAACAATGAAATGTTATGTGAAGACTAGATAGTATGATGAATGAATAATATTTTTCTTCCTTTATTGGGGATTTTGGGGACGAAATCCTTGTTAGGGGTTTATAATTTGTAACATCCCTGACATGGGTTATGCCTTAACCCTGGGATTTTTGCTTAAGTAAGTTAATTTTATCCTTAATTATATATTATTAAAAGTAATTAAGGCCCACGAGGAACTTATGTTTCAAATTTGGTCCTGTTTGATTTATATTGAAGCAATGTTTGTTTATTTTGGACTAAAATGCAAATTACCCAAGTTGAGGGGTTAACTTGCAAATGTTACATGATTAAATTTTCCTCATGTGATGAAGCATCATGAGAATGAATATGATGCAGAGTTATGGCTTGACAAAGCCTGAGTACCAAGAAAGAGCTAATTAAGCGATGTCTGTGCATTAAAACCCAGTTTTGGTGTAATGTGCAATTTACCCAAAAACCTAGGGTTCAATATGCAAATTACCACTTCAAAATAGTCCCTAATGTTTCTTGGCATCATGTAGTGCAAATAAAATGAGAGGGGCATCTCATTTGTATCACTTTGAAGGAGAGAGAATCTTGATATTAAAATAATCAAGATTTAAGCATAATTGAAACTCTAATTCAATTTAATGCAAAAATAATTATATTAATTGGATTGCCCTTCAACCAAAATTGTGTTAGTTGAAAAATCAACAAGTATGGACGTCCTTGTGCCTTGCAAAGGCAATGAAAATATCCAAAGGAATGGATAACTCACTCACGTTAAAATAAAGGAAAGTAATATCCACTAACTTATGGATATTATTATTAAATGAATTAAGGTGCTTAATTTGCTTTTCTTTAAATCATGGATAATTGAGAGGAATAAGAGTCAAAGAGGATAGCCTCATCCATAAGGAAGAGAAGGGGGCAAGTGGCAAGGAAATTGAGGAAATAATTCCTACTTTCTCTCTCTTAAATAAATTTTCAATAAAATTCATATATATGCTCATTTATCCTTGAGGTGAAGGGGTAATTTTGAATCCACTTCTTCTCTTTGCTTGAAAACAACCAAGGGATCTTGGAGGATCAGGAGGACGACCCCCAACCTGTTGGTAAGCTTCTTTACCTCCTTTCACCTCAATTCCATGGTGGAAATCGAAAATCAATGCAGGATTTCTTCTTATCTCTGTCCCATCTTCAATTCTAATCATTTCTTTTCACTCAAAGCTTGAGGACGAGCCTTGGGATAGTGAAAGGAGTTGCATCCACCATTGTTGAAGTGAGATTGAAGCTTTGAAGCTCAATTGGAGGCGGGTTTTATAACTTGAACCATTAACATTGTTATTGCATTCAATTCCTTATCAATTGTTGATCCTTTCTTCATTCTCGAAATTTTATTTGGTTTCTTGATGCAATCACCATGAAACTCACAGAAAGTTTCGTGGGTTTATAGATTGATGATGATGACATCATAATAAGCACACACCTCCCCAAATATCTATTGCAAACGGTTTCAACAATATGGTCCAATCGGTTTCACCAAACCGTTTGGTGACCAAACGGTTTGCAAACCGTTTTGAGGTTTGGACCCCAAACCGTTTGGATGGGTTGACCATTGGATGGGTTGAATGTTTGAGGTCAGGACCCTAGTACATGTTGTATGATGATCTAATGGATCCAATTGATCGATTTAATATATGGACAATCCTCCAATTAGAAGCCCTAATCTGGTTAAGTGCTGAAATTTTAATTGGTGGAGTTAAAACTTTGGGTTGATTAACCCAAACAGTCTCAAGACCATTTGGAGATCACCCAAACGGTCTCAAGACTGTTTGTAGGTCAACCATGACCGTTTGGAGGTTTAGGGTTGAGTATGATTGAGTAATTGAAGATCCAGAGATATCAAATTGAAATGCAATCAATAACTACATTGATGATCAATCCAATGATGCAAACCCTTATTGGATTTCAATAAATTTTAATGATGGATGTGGAAAACGGTCTCAAGACCATTTGGAGGTCATCTAAATGACCTCAAGACCGTTTGGGGTCAGGTTATATCATAGTTTGATGATGATTCATTGATTTCAATTGAATCAGTTCCACAATGTTAATCAATGAAGGTTCCTCAATTTCAAAACCCTAATTGAAGGTTTCTTGATTATAAATCCTAGTTCAATTGGGTTCAAAACCCTAATTGATGATCCAATTGAAGGATGATTCAATAGTTTAATTGATGAATGAATCAAGGAGTCAATTGATAGGCGGTTCATTGATGGAAACCTTGAATTGTTTAAGTGTTGAAAGACCATTTTGGTCCATTCAGTTTTGAGAGGGTTTGGACCAAACGGTCTCAAGACCGTTTGGAGACCCAAGTCCAATCGTTTTCAACACACATCTTGCCCAAACGGTTTCAAACCGTTTAGAGAATAAAGAGTCAAGAACGTTTAGTGATTCAATGTGATCATATCAATTGAAAACTTATTGTGATGAAGAATCAATTGACCCTATTTTTGTTACTGATTTATCTCAAAGATAATCACTAGGGTTAAAACTTTAAGGTACCAAGTGATTGGTAACCTTAGGTGAGTTAATCCTCGAAGCTTAAAATAAGCAATACTTCAATACACCATGTCAACCCTAATTGAATGTACTTAATTGAAGGGTTGGTTGACCTAATCTTACTAAGTTTGACATAGTCAATATCCTAGAGAGGATGAGAGAGAGAGAGGCATCCGTACATGTAGGATACTCATGTAATGGATAAGCCTCAACACCTTAAATATGAATAAACTATGAATTTAGGATACGATCCTTGATGAAGAGATCATGAAACCCTAATCAAGAAGATTGATGAACCTTAACCCTAATCTAGGGTAAAGATGTAACCCTAATCAAGGGTAAAAACATGAGAAATCCTAACTATGGGTAATGGAATGTGAAATCCTAATTGGGATGAAAAGAAAACCCTAATTAAGGGTGATTCCATAAGAAAATCCTAGTTGAGGGTGATTCCAAAAGAAACGCTAATTGAGGGTGATTCCATGAGGTACCCTAGTTGAGGGTGATTCCATGAGAAACCCTAGTTGAGGGTGATTCCATGAGAAACCCTAATTGAGGGTGATTCCATGAGAAACCCTAGTTGAGGGTGATTCCATAAGAAACCCTAATTGAGGGTGATGCCATGATAAAACCTTAATTGGAATGAATAGTAAACCTTAATTATGGGCAATGTGATATGAAACCCTAATGTAGGGTGATGTTATACGCAATCCTAACCCTAAGTAAGGATGATAATGTGTGAAACCCTAAACCCTAACAAAGGGTGATGGTATGGGAGACCCTAATCCTAATAATGGAATGGTGACTATTACACTGATAATGGAAATACCTAAAGCGACTGATTATAGGTAACCTTATAGTAAGCAATGCCTTTAACCTGAGATGAGTCCATATCATAGAAGATAGTTGGACAATTCTTATGTATATCCTATGCACTTGATGATAAAAGTGATAGGTTAGAGGTTGAAAGTATTAAGATGGGGAAAATACCTTAATACAAGATAAATTGATAAGCTCAAGTAAGTTAGAAGTAATAAAGAAAATGATACATCAAGAATTGACAGATATCACATTTAGCATTTCAGGGTTGATATACATTGATGCATCTCAATCCAATATACTTGGATAAGAAACACAAGAAGTGTGTGTTATGTAAATTGTTACAATGAAGATGTAATGAATTCAAAGCACTTTGATAATTGTTGACTAGCATACTATGAGAAAGGGGTTAAGCTAAGATAATGAGTATGCTATAAATATATAATGGTAAGGTTGAGAGATGGACTCATACCTTGAATGGATAATCACTTATGATATATGATGAGAGTAATGATCAAGAGTGAATACTTGTGATTTTAAAAGATGCTCCTAGAGGAGTGGAGCAATATATTAGGGTTGGATTGATAATATGAACATGAAACCCTAAATAATGTAAAATGGGATATGAGAAACCCGAATTTGATGTGAATAGTAAACCCTAACCCTATTAAGGGAATAAAGGTGTTACTCTTGTTTTATAAGATGTACATTGGCCTTATGTGCCAATATGTTGTGATTGCTAAGTAAGAGGTAATAAGATGTGTATTGTCCTTGTGTGCCAATATGTTGTTGTTGCTTAGTAAAAGTAACAAAATGTGCATGGACTATATAAGTCATATGAATAAGTTGTTGCCTAGTAAAAGGAGACAAGACACTTAATGAGCCTTGTAAGTGATGTGAGATGCTTGTGTAACAAGTATCATGTATACATCGGTCTGAGGACCTAGAGGTAATAGTTACCTAACAAGTGGTAACAATGTTCATTGATGAACTAAGGGTTTAAATACCCATATTTGATAAGCATGGTAATGATGTGGTTGAGGGATAAGAATTCCCAGTATTAAAATGAGGGACTGAGATCCCAATGTCTTATAAAGACTGAGAAGTGATTGATGAAAATAGTACATGTTTCTTTGTAGCATTTGTCTTAATAAGTTATGTTTGAGAACTTGATTGATGCTAAAAGAATATGATAATGTACTTAATTAATTAAGTAAAATCATATCATGTAGAGCCCTGACCATAGATCCATCATCGTCAGTAATTTGGTGATGGTGAAACGGGTTGCTCCGCGGCAAAACCCAGAGTTCACATATTTCTGAATATGTGGGGGTCAATGGACGAAAATATCCTTACGTCCTCTTAGGGGAATTGATGGAAGGTAAACATTAAACCTCTCAATCCTTCATTATATGTACCGGGATGGATGTATCATGAATCTCCCGAAGATTGGGATGGATGTATCATGAATCTCTGAATAATATTAATGTCGGATCGTTGGAGGTAAACATGAAATCTCTCGATTGCGAAGAGAGTGCAGCTGACCCTGCCTCTATAGCGAAGTTGCCAGTATACCCTGGAAATCTATGCAGGAGAGACACAAGATGTCCTGCATGTGATCTCACACTGATCTAGATGTGGGAGGTCTTGGAAGCTAGCTCTTCCATTGAGCTTGTATGGTACCGATTTCGACTTTGCAGTGGTCGGTTGGAGTATCAGCGTATAACTCATCTCCTCAGGGCATAAGTGTGATTGTAAATTGTAATCAGCCATATAGTATGTTTGCTTAAGGATTGAATACAGAAATTTACTGGCTGATGTTACATTTCTTTTATGCATCTCTAGTTGATAGATGTTATTTATATCTCTTTACATTCATTGCAAGTAGATGAATGAATTACAACTCTACCATGGGTAGATGCAATGTCCTCCTTAGGAAAGGAGATTACTTTACTTTGTTCATACAAAGATCCATCTGTTGTTAAATACCTAAGATTTCCTTGCTCAGTTTGATTTTAATAATTGCAATAATAATGTTTTGGCGGAGAGATATATCTCTCGCTGGGGCAATTTTCAATTGTCTCACCCCCGTGGGATCTAATGTTTTTAGGTGGATGCGGACAAGAAATAGAAATCCCTACATCAGAGGAAAGATAGCAACAACAGGGACAACAGTGAGATCTCATATGGAGATATTATCTATCAAGTCATATCGATAGTAGTCCTATGTGTCATCTCTGTACTCTCAGGTCCTCAGAGATAGTAGTTAGTGTTTTTGATGAATTGATATGAGATTTTGGCTTGATGCCTCGAGGTTCTTATACTTCTTGTGTACAGTTCTAACAGGGCAGTTAATGTTTGTAATCCTTGAGAAGAGATAGTACAAGTTATGTACTTATGAACTAGGATGTAAATGTTATACATTGGTTCTTGATGAAAGAGTCTTCCTATGTTTGGATCTCTTTGTAAAAAGTTTTAATTTTTAGTGATTTTCAATAATTCCGCTGCTAATGATCGCTTTCGCTTAAGTAAATCTTGTTTTTGTAAGTTGGATGCTACACTAATCCCAAATGGTTTTTATTTGAACTTTTATTTCTTTTTTATATTTGTTATTTATAGAACAAGAAAAATAAATCAGATTTGGGTTTGATGGTTTATGCTAGAATAGGAAATACAATGCAAAAGTAAATATTACACTAGCAGGGAAGCAAGGTTATACTATCACAAGAAAAAGAGAAATTGTTAGCACAATAAAAATGTTGAGAATGGAAAAACTAGAACTGAGAAGAAATGGATCAAATGATGTTTATGGAATGGTTGAATTTATATTAAGGGGATATTGAGGCTTTTAGGGGTTTTCACCACCTTAGCCTAGGTGAGAATGAACCAAATATTTAAAACAACAAGCAGACGGAGGTATGTGAATTAAATAAATCCATAAAAGATGAACTCCACATGAGCCCATTGGTGCTGGTGCTCATGTTTCATAGTGTATCATCCGAAAAGAGATAAATCCATGGTCATTTCAAAATCTCTATGCGATTTGGTTTTATCATTATAAATCCCGATTTCTATAGTCATTTCCATCGGGATTCACATAAGATGTAATTGAGTAATCACCTCGATAGATCATTGATTTCTAAACCAAAAAGCTTTCTAATAAGATTCGTCTTTAAAACTTAGTTCGATTCAAACCATGGATAAGGGGATATTTCCCTTGCCTCAATATAGAAACTACTCATGCATGATTGTAGAGTAGAGGGAGGTAGAGGGAGAAAATATTCTAGCCATATTCTAGACTTAGAAAGAAATTCTATCCTTAGGCTAGAGACTATTAAATGGTTGAATCCTTAGTCCCTTGCTCCAGAGTTATAGAAGGGGGAGAAGAATAACATCTATATCTGACAAACAATCGACAAAAAATATGACTGGAGAACAATCTAAAAGAACTTAACTTCAAGAACCACCCTCTTGTATTTTTGGCTTCTCCCATTCTATCATAGACTCAAACTTCTTAGAGTTCACACAACCACCCTCATCTGACATGAATGCCCCAGAAAGTTCACCTCCTTCATCCAGAACTCGCACTTGCTGAACTTGGCATATAGATAGTGTTTCCTCAACAAAGTAAATGCATGACAGATATGTTGTTCATGTTGCTGACTATCTTGGATGTATATCAGGATATCATCTATGAAGACCACTACAAATAGATCAAGAAACAACCAGAACACTCTATTCACCAAGTCCATGAACGTTGTTGGTGCATTGCTCAGCCTAAATGGCATAACCACAAACTCATAGTGATCGTACCTTATCCTAAAAGCTGACTTAGATATGTTATCCTTCTTGATCCTCAGCTGGTGATATCCTGACCTCAGGTCTATCTTTGAGAACACTATCGTGCCACGTAGCTGATCAAACAAATCATCTATCATTGGCAAAGGATACTTGTTCTTTATCATCAACTTGTTCAACTGATTGTAATCTATACATAGCCTCATGGACCCATACTTCTTTTTCATGAACAACACTGGAGCACCCCATAGAGACGTACTCGGCCTGATAAAAACTTTGTCAAGTAGCTCTTGCAACTATCTCTTCAACTCTTCCATCTCAGCTGGAGCCATCATGTATGGTGTCTGAGCTATTGGTTACGTGCCTAGGACTAGATTGGTCTCAAAATCAATCTCTCGGGGTGGGGGAACACTGAGAAACTCCTCAGGAAACACGTCTTTAAACTCTCTGACAACTGGCACCTCCTGCATACTAGGACTCTCTACCTTAGTATCCATCACATGTGCCAAGAACGCATCACCACCCTGCCTCAACAACCTTCCTGCCACCATCACTGACACCAGAAACCATGGAAGAATCCTCCTATATCCTTGGAAAATTCACATCTTATCACCATCTACAAACTTCGCTTGCTTGGAACCACAATCCAAGACCACTCTATACTTCTCCAAGGTGTCCAATCCAAGGATTACATTGAACTCATGCATATCAAGTGGTATGATATTCACTTGAATGTTGTGTCTTGAAAAAGAAAGGACACATGAAGGACACACCTCCCACAATACTGTGGAACTGACTAATGGGATTTCTAACAACAAACTATCTAACATATGACTAATAGGCAAAAGACAACAGTAAATTACTTCATAAGCAATAAAAGAGTGTGATGCACCTGGGTCAACCAAAACAAATATGAAGCAATAAGAAGATAGATAAGAATGAAATAACTCCATCTGATATGCCACACCTCATGGGTTGACCACCGCCTACGGTTGACTCATGGCGTAGAATTGATGAATGCATATTCATCAATTATTTGTGCATCATTTAGGATAATTAATCAAGACCTTTTTGGTAATTTTATTTTAATTCAGAAATCAATTGCACTTTCATCCTCTCAAATTTTTTTTATGAATTCTTATGAGATTTATCTCAATTTTTAGGAATTATTGAAGATAAAAAGAGATGAAGGTAGGATGCATTTCAGTTTTCCCGCAGTGCTGATTTAAATATATATCATCCACCAAAATTGGCATAACTCTCACATCCCAAGGTGGAATTTAATGTTCAAATATGATTTGGAAAGTAAATTCAAAGGTCTACAAGAAAATAATATTTTTTGGTGTACTTTAAATTCTCCTGACAGTGGGAATTTTCTCAAAATCGCTGCTACAAGAATCTACATTAAAGAGTGTTACATGGTCAAGATAATTAAAGAGAATCAAGAGTCTATTGACTAGATCTAAAAAATTCAAACGGACGGTTCCCCCTTTTACCCCCTCTTTTAAGGGAAGCCTAGCCAATCCTCCTATAAAAGGAGGGGGATTCTCCATCTTTCACCATCACCTTTTGTACGAAGAAATTCCGAGCAATTGTTTCCTCTTGTATTTTTGCATTCAGAAATCAGCAATAAAGATTGTTCGTTCTTGTAGTTACACGTAGTCACATAGATCATAATATTGGATGTATCATCACATAAGTCACAATTTTTGGAGTGATTATCCTATATATTACCAAATTTGGAGAGATCTCATTTCAAGCCAATTGGATAGAGATCTATGAATCAAGAGTAAGGAATGAATTTTATTTCCAACATCTAGGGTTCTAACTTCTAAATTGGCCTAGGTGGGGTTATACATCCATGATTGAGATTTCATAGAATATGTGTACTACAAATCATGGTATATCCATGCTTTATAATGACCCTTTTGTGCAAAAATCTCAACGTAGGATGTCGATAAGGTTTTTATGCTCAAATTAGAAACTTCATAAAAATATTTTGATGATGCATTGACATATGCATACAATTACAAGTTAGTTTAGTCAACAACAAAAAATGTGATTGACAAAAAATCCTAGATATTTTTACGAAAGAAAAATATAAATTCCATAAATTGTGTTGACAAATATTAAAGATTTTATTCTTAAATTCTGCGAAGACAAAAACACAATGGTGTCAACCTACCGCCAACCCTTCTTCACCCGAGCTAGGAATACATTTGCATAGGATGTGTATAAAATAGGTATTAAAATGTGGACATTCAGATGCCATAGAAAAAAATACGGAAAAAACATGACGCCAAAAGAATAGATATTTCAATGGCACACAAAAAAAATATTAAAAAAATCATGCCAAAAAGTGTGGATATTTAAATACCACATATAAGTGAAAAAATACAACTCCAAAAAACATAGATTAAATGCCACACATAAAACATGAAAGAAATATTACACCAAAAAGTCTTAATATTTAGATGTCGCACATATAGTGTGTGCTACCAAATGTCAATGTGTTTCTTCACTCACTTTTCCAAACTTTTGATAAATGTGAAAAATGTGTATAAGCGTGGAAAACCCATGCCTTGAAAACATGGAAAAACACACTAGACAAATTGTAGTGAAAGTTATAAGGGAGGTGGCACACACACATGAGTGTCCAATGTAGAGTTTGTTACAAATATGAATGGCATACTTGTGTGACCAGCATCATTCATCTCATGCATGGGCATGCATGCACAACACAAATTAGGTTAGAAGGGTAATTTGTATAGGTATCAAGACATGTGCTTTCCCACACTTTCTAAGGTACGATTTTCCACGCTTCAAATTGTGAAAACCAACATTCCACATGAATAAAAAGTGTAGAAAAATCTAAGTATGTAAATAAAATCATGCTAGTAGTCCACAACATCTTTTCCAACGTCTAAAAATCTATACTTTTTGGTGTAATTTTTCTTATTTTTTGTGTGGGATTTTGTTACCCATGCTTTTTAGTGTGCTATTTTTCACATTTTTTATGTGGCATATAAATATTCATAGTTTTTGGTGTGATATTATTTCAAATGTTTTTGAATTGCATCTAAATATACACACCGTTTTTCTATGACAGCTAAATATTCACACTTTTTCTTGTGATATTTTTCATATTTTATATGAAACATAATTATACATGATAGTTTGTGAAATTTTCTATGATTCTTTGTATAGAATCTACTTATACACAATTAATAATGTGAATATTTTTTGCATTTGTGATGTAAAAATAAAAGTTTATCCACTCATAGAAGTGTGGAAATTATCAACATAATGTGTGAAAAACTAAAGAAAGATTGTTTAGCACATTAGATAATACGATGTGTGTGCATATAGAAACACATGTTAGTATACATTTTACTGAGTAATATTCCAAAGTATGACATCCACCAAACAATATATTCATCACTGCATCTTTTATAAAAATCAAAACATTAATTGTACAATAATACTTGAATTAGGAAATATATCTAGAGAGAAAAATCCATCCAAAGACATGTAGATCTGCATCTTCATAGTATCCAATAAAAATAATAAGTATGACATCCATATATGGCATTGATCAAATATAAGCATGTACATTGAACATGTAATATATTACTTACTCAAAGGTCATTTCTAGAATTGTTCATAATTCTTGTCAGGTCATCTTGTCCATTCATGGTGTTACTAGCAACCGACAATATTCAATAAAAAAATACAAATGGAGTAAAAGTATGAAAAATATGTATATGATTGATATTTGAATGAAAAATTAGTTTATATATCACTAAGTACCCAGTGTTTACTTTATTATTATTTTTTATTTTTTGGAGGGTTCTAAAGTCACAACGCAAGGCCTCTAGTTTTTTTTGTCAATCAAGTGGTCCTTAAAATCATATGGATAGGAATCATAATTGAATGTGATTTCTTTTTTGAAATATACTCAATTATTGTAACAGGATTCACAAACTTTTTTTTCAAGATTCGTAAAGCCCTCGATAGATTCATAGAATATGTCTACTACAATTCATGGTAAATTCATGCTTTAATAATTCCCAATTTGAATCATGTGTTTAATATTAAAATTTTAAAAGAAGAAAAATTTCAACTTAGGATGTTGATAAGGTTTTTTATACTCAAGTCAAAACCTTCATAAGAATTTGTGATGATACATTCACATATATATACAACTACAAGTTAGTTTAGTTAGAAATGGAAATGTGTTTGAATAAAAATATCTATATCTACTCTACCATATTCTTAGTATAGTAGTTTACTTCTTTTTGGACTACCTACATCTGTTGGATATAATTCTGTAACTTGCTCCTACTTGTAAGAATAAAAAATTATTAGCTTTTATATCATATAGATGAGACCTAGAATATCACCCACATGGTTAACCACATATACTAGGTATATAGATGTGGTAGAAAGGACATGTCGTTAAGATGTAACACGATATAATATAGTTAAGTCTAGAGCGTGCATGTACTTTGTTTTTCTTGAGTGATGGGTGGGTAGTATATGATATACTTGACTGGTTGTTTTACCAGGTGGTTCCCTTATGTTCACAAGTTGTAATTGAATTTATAAATCTTATATTGTTGTAGCTCCATGACTATGAATCATCTTGTAATCCTTTTGATGAAATATATAAAGAGAGATTTCAATAGTTAACTATCATGTTTACATGTGGAATAGTTCAGTTGTATAGTAGTTAACTTTTTTGGTCGAGCAAAAAGCGATATAGTAGTTAACTTTAATATGTCATTTTGTGATTTTTTTGTGATGCCTAGTCGTAATTGGATCTCTATTCGAACTGGTTTATTCAAAATTTTCCAAATCCATTTATGATGGTTGCTAGTTTTAAGTTGAGTTTTGTTTAAGAGTTTTCCCTAATGATCAACTAGGGTTTGATTAATCGGATGGGTCCTTACATCTGTGGTATCAAATCATAGATTAGTTGAGTCTACATGGATAATAGTAATAAGGACTAAAATGATAAATAAGTTATGAAGACGACAAGAGCATGATGCATACTACTTAAATTCATTATTTTGGCTACCGCAGTCTATTGGAAAGTATGGAACTTTTGGTTGCTCTCCTTCTGAGTACTCTGAACAAGTAATGAATTAGAAAGAATCCAAAAAGTAGAATAAATATGTAACCATGATGAATAGTGATAAGATAAAAGTTACTTAGATATGTAAAACACGGAGGAAATTTGAATAGTTGAATAAGTATAAGTACAAGACTAGTGGATGGAAACTACTAACCTAATCCTTCTACAAATATAAAAGGTGTGTCCAAACTCATCAAAATTCAAAATTTTGATGATTAAAGGAAAAATATGTAAAACTATGATGCCTTAAGATGACAGTGATTAATGTAAAAAAGAGTTCCTAAAACTTAAAAGGACACCTTGTATAGATAGGAATTCAATGTTGAAGATAAGATTCTAGAGAATGATGAGATTAAGGGGAGATAAATTAGTGTGTTAAGCTTTGATTACATGCAAAGTTTAAGGGATTCCTGAAATGGTGTGTCCAATGTTCGTATGTGTACATGAAAGTTCACAAAGAATATGTATGATAATAAAGACTTAAGGTGTAAAATCCATACAGGAGAAGGGGACTCAGATGATAAGTACTATATGAGTTAGGAAGAGCGGATCCTAAGGTGATCTCAGACCAATGAATGTGTGTTATGAAAGAGTCAAGATAAATGATCATGAGACAATGAGGGGATTAATAAGACACATAGGAAATGATCTCTTGTAGATAAATAAATTGTGAATAATCATGAGTAATTGAAGTGAATGTAAAGCATGATGAGGAGATAGAAACCCTTGTCTGATTTAGGTACATATTCCTAACAAGGATATATGCCAATAATCAAGATGAAAATTGAGGTTGAATGACAAAAATAATGAAAACTATATTATTTTGCTAAATAAGCATGAAATCAATATGGTAAGACCAAAACAAAATGACAATCAATGATGACTTGATGGTTATTTATGATGCTATCCCAATCCTTATGTATGCTTATAGGAGGAAAATGTATGAATCAGATGTTTCTAGAGAAGGCTTGTCAAGCGGGAACATTCTTTTAGCCAAAAAACAAAGCCAATATAGTGATGAGTAAGAGGAAAGCAGTAGTATGTGAAACATATGATGAGTATATTTATACCCATATTTGCCTATAGTTTTATTTGCTTTTTAGGGGTTGTTGTGCTTCTATTTCCTAGTTCTAGAATAAGATTTACTTAAATGCAATTATCTTCCCTTTTCTAGACCTAAATGCATTGTATATACTTTTCATGCAAAAATAGAAAAATATATTTTTCCTTGCCTATAAGGATGATCAAGCCCTCATGATTCCACGCCTTAAGGGAAGGAAGGCGCTAAAAGTTTTCCATTGTCCACCTTCCAATATCCCAGTCAACTGATTGGCTCCACCAGTCACCAACTAGAGCTCTCTCTACCCAAAGTCTCCCAGATTTTGCGGCTCTGATGTGCACTTTCTGCATCCAACTTACCCTAGTTCAACCCGCGTTGATCCACCAGAGAACTGGATACAAGGTCTAGACTAAGTAACCCATGCTAGTGCTTGGTGGACTGAGTACGGGCCATGCAATTAGCTCCCATCAACCATAAGTATTCAACGTTAGGGTTCTAGAAACAAGGAAGGTGTATATAAAAGGGTACCCTTATCATCCATTCCAAGGGTCTCTAATCATTTTTAGAAGCCACATCTGCAAAGCACAAACCGTAGTGAGGAGCAAGGAGGTAGCGGTCGTAGTAGAGAGACTTGTCTTCCTGCACTAGGCATCATGGCCCCTTCCATTGTTCTATCTATCTTTCCACCAGTGTCTTTCACCATGAGTGAGTAGATGTTTGTACTGGGGCATGGGGACTAACCCTAAAAACCTATATTTTATTCTAGATTGTATCTAAACTCAACAATATTATTGCTAAATAAAGCATCGTTCTTCTTATTTCCTTGACTTGCAAATTGACATCTTGCTTCACATGTATGTTATAATTGTGGATATGCAGGTTGTTGTAATCATGATTAGAACTTCAGAACGATCTTATTATCCCCCTGAAGTGTTAACAAGGGATAGTGAGGTTATTGGGTTATGATATGCTAACGTGTCGAGACTGGTTGGTCGTAGTTAGGGAGTCCAGTCAGATGAACTAGGAACTTGGGTACTGAGACTAGATGGTTCCAAGGGAATTTAATCCATGCAATGATTTGTATCCTGTGAGGGTGCAATAGCTAAACCTCAGGAAAAACACCTTCATCTTGTGTGATTTTGCGGTAACGCAAATGAAAGAGGATAATCAATTTCCACTAATTTTGAACAGATCATTCTTAGTCACCATGAGAGATTTAGTAGAGTTTGAGGATGACAAACTAGTCTTTCAACCAGGAAAGAAGACTATTGAGCATCAGGTTCTAGAAGATTTAAAGAAGGTTCATAACTTGATCGAAGTCTTTAATGAGGAAGGTAACTTGGAACCAAAACAATTAGATCTCCAAAACACTCCCAAAGGTAACAAGGAGCAGCCCCCGAGCAAGGTAGGTATATCATAAAACCATGATCCAGGTCTTATGGATCCAAAAGTCAAGGGTTTGGAAACTCCATTCACGCAATCTACATGAGTACTACAATATCATCGGTCGGGTATGTGATGTTAAATTGGAACACTTGTTAAGATGCAACCCAACTCTTTAATTTCTTTTCTTTTAACTTTCAAAAGTTTAATTTAATTTCTCTTTTATTTCTCTAAAGTCTCAGGATTTGAGGCCTCGGATAAAATGATGTTAATAGAAATGATTGGACCACTCATATTGCTAAGGTGCACCTTCTTTTCAGGGGTCCAATTACTAAAAAATTTATGGTTAAGCCTACTCGACCCAGAGTAGTACTAGGATGGGTGATGAGTCGGGAAGTTTTTCCTAGATCGCATGTGAGTGAGGAAAAAGCACACAATTAAGACTAGTGGTGGTTTTTGGGGTCAGTCGTCATTCCTAAAACTCTACTAGAGTTGTGGGACCATTGATGAGTGAAATAGAGAAGGAGGGTGGTTATGGGTGATCACAAGACAATGAGGTTCCGCCATTCTAGAAGCTCATTCTAGAGTCTAGGAGGGAGTCTAATTCATTGTGTGGTTAATAATGGCACAACTATGTGGTCCATGAAATGACAAGTTTAGGAGTACAATTGATGACGATCATATAAGGAAACGATGCTCGTTGTTGGAGCAAACCAAGTAGATATAAGACAATGAGACCAAGAAAAGTGGAAGGCAATATCCTCAAGTTCATTACCTTGTAATGAATTGACCAAAGAAGATGAGACTCATCAAGAACTTGTGATTTTTTCAAAGAAGATAACCAATGTCGGTCGGTGCTCCTCGGTGATCCACATGCAATCGAGTGAGGCAAACCTCGTGATTGGTCACTAGAGGGGAATTTGGGACTCAGGTGATTGATGGGAAGTAGGGTGGATAAATGTTTTAGCACTGTCAGCTTGAACAATTGTGGCACTCCATGAGTAGAAGGGGTGTTTTGTGCACACAAATCTACTCATAATCAATTAGGGTTTGCTAAAAATAGGAGAGAATGATAAGTCGACTAGCGGTGAAATCATGAGAAGAGGGTGAAAGTAGCACGAGAAGGTTGACTGGTGGTTGCAGAGTGTTTGTGATAACTTGGATATTCACACTTCGATTTTGACTTCTACTTTGTACCTTTCCCTTGTTATCTCCATTCGATTCATGTATATATGTGTTTTGATACAAAATTGATCCATTTAGTTTACTTGTATCACCTTGGTATTACCCAAAATGATAAAAATCAAGTCTACTTTCAAATCACACATCATTACCTTATCCTTAAATTTTAATGATGTCCTTGTGATTTTTTAACTTACTCTGGAGCCCATATGGTAGAGCTTTCTGTCACAAATCCAACGCCTGTCGTTTCATTCAAATTGGGGCTCATATGTGAAAATTATGCCCATTTGGAAGTACATTGATTTCACCTTATTTTAGCCTTTTTGTTTGGGTTTTACCCTTATTGGGCGGAATTTTGGGTGTGCGGCCCATTCATCCCCTTTCCATTTCCTTGGAGATCTGAATAATAACCCTTGGACCAATCTAGGGATGAATGCCCAGGTCCACTCTCTTTTGGTTATATAGCCATTAGGAGTGTGGACTTAGGGTAACAAATGGTTCCATGACAAATGGTATCAGAGCAATCACATATCCTCTATGCATGTTTAACAACCCAATTCCACATACCTTAGAGTGTCTCATAGCATCTCATCTCTTCTTTTAGGGAAACCCTAAGCCACCCAATAGATGATTAGTTATCTTCTCATCTCCTCATGTGGCTCTTCTACTCGTGACTATCAATCACATGATCTCTTGATTTTGGGAAGCTTATATATGGGAAAAACTAAAATTTGAATGAAATGTTTGAGTAAAATGATGATGATGTCAAGATCTGACCTTAATATGAAGACTTTATTATGACCAATGAAAGTACTCTTGAATTTAAGCACTCATGTTTGACCTCTCAGATCATGTTTACTCTGCTTTGCTAAATCTAGACTGCATGCTTTCTATGTTTGAGGTAAAATAACAATGATCTTGATATGATGAGATAAGGAGAATCTGTACTTTATACTTCATTTTTATGAGGTCCCTATTTGATTGAATCCATGATGCCCTATTATTGACCAAACCTCAAACAATTTTAAGCAAAATGTTTCCCTATTTGGATATATATGATGATTACGCCTTGAATGTCTAAGCTCTTTGACTCTCAAAAACATGATAAAAGACTTTGGTATAAGAGGCATCTTCCCTATTGATTTTTATGCCTCTTTGTAAATCTTAATTTTGAATGATATGATGGATATGGATATCAATCTAGAGCTAATATGCTCTAACCCTTCAGTTCCCAACTTGACTCCTATATTTTTAAAATATGCTCTTACCATGATCATGAGAAAGGGAACACGATTATGAACTTGATCTTGCAAAATCTTGAATTATGGTAGCCCTATTATGATCTTGATCCTTGTTATCATGACCTTCTAAAATGTGATTTGATAATAGATACTCTCCCTATATGGATGAGTTGACCAATCAGTTTAAGAATTGATGTAACCTTGAATGTCACCTAAATTTTGAAGGATTATGTATACATAGCATGAAAAGAACATATAATGAATAAAATTATTAGAACCCAATTATGCCATCTGTGAGGGAATAGAGGAAAAGAAACAAAGCAAGTGATTAACAATAAGGTGCCAAGCCCAGGAGGGAAGGCCATCATGAAGACCAATCCCAGGAGGGAAGGTCATAAATGAGCCAAGCTCACGAGGGAAGGCCCCCATGAAGTCCATTCCCAACAAGGGAGGTTAGTAGGAAGACCAAGCCCAGGAGGGAAGGTCACAATGAGCCCCTAAGATATGGAGAAAATCTAGGTTAAATAATTATACACAAAATAATGTGTTCGGATATTGATAGTGAAACCTCAAAAAAAATGTGTATGACATCTCAGTAAAACCTTAGGAAGTGTGGAACCCCAAGTCATCCCTAAGGTCTAAAATAGGAATCTAAACCCTAGCTTCAAAAAAATTGGACGTATGAACTTGATGTCCAAACTTGACTCTCGATATTGATTCGTGAAATCTTGACTCATGATTATTTATCTTTATTTTTATTTGCCTCCTATGATCACCCTACTTGGATCTTGAGGTCACCCTCGATATATGATTAATGACTTCCATGTTCCCACACATCAAAAATGTGAAATGTTGATTATGTTAACTCGCTCGATTTATGACTTAGGTTAAGCTCCATGTGGACTAGGGTGGGCCCTTCCATCAATTTTGAGCACGAAACCACAATGTTGAAATTTGATGTTTGTCTCAAATTGCTAAAATATGAAATCTCAATCATGGATGTATAACCCCACCTAGGTCAATTTAGAAGTTAGAACCCTAGATGTTGGAAATAAAATTCATTCCTTACTCTTGATTCATAGATCTCTATCCAATTGGCTTGAAATGAGATCTCTCCAAATTTGGTAATATATAGGATAATCACTCCAAAAATTGTGACTCATGTGATGATACATCCAATATTATGATCCATGTGACTACGTGTAGACCATGATACTCGATTTCTCAATTTTAGAATGAGATGGATATTGTAAGTGGTGATGATACCTTATGAGAATACTATGATGATTTTGATGTTGAATAGGAAAACCATTTATGACTTGATTTGGTTTTGGGGACGAAATTTCTTTTATGCGGGGAAGATGTGATAACCTGGAAATTCACACTTCGATTTTGACTTCTACTTTAGAGATTTTCCTTGTTCTCACAATCAAATCATGTATATATGTGTTTTGATACAAAATTGATCTATCTAGTTTGCTTGTATCACCTTGGTGATACCCAAACTGATAAAAACCAAGGCTACTTTCATATCATACATCATCATCTTATCCTTAAATTTTAATGGTGTCCTTGTGATTTTTTTAACTTACTCTAGTGACCATATGGTAGAGATTTCTATCACAAATCTAACACTTGTTGTTTCATTCAAATTGGAGCTCGGATGTGAAAATTATGCCCATTTGAAAGTACATTGATTTCACCTTATTTTAGCCTTTTTGTTTGGGTTTTACCCTTATTGGGCCGAATTCTGAGCACGCGACACATTCGTCCCCATGTTCTCATCTTTGGTGAACCGAAGCATAATCCTTGGACCAATCGTGTGCCATCTTTTTGAGGATCATGAACTTTAACCTTTGGATCCAGTGGACGTGGATCGAGCCCTCATCTGACGGTCAAAAGACCATCCCCTTCCTCCGTACACCCCATCGGTGCATCAAGCGTTGCCGCCACCTAAACCTCCTTTTTGGCTTCACCAATAGCCTCTCTTCTAGACCCCATAAGAAAAATTGAAACCCCCAACCTTCTCCATTCCTTCCTCTCTCTTTTCCGCCCATTTTCCCTTGATTTCTCTCCCTGAAGCGCCCTTTCCTCATTTGTCTTCCCCCGCTCTTCCTTGACGGCCGCCGCCTTCGGCGAGGTCCTCTGGCACCTCTAGGAAGGCCTCACCGCAGGACAACCCTCCCAACTGGTGCGCTAGGACAAGCCGCACCTGGGTGGCCAGTTTTTGTCTGTAGTGGTCCTAGGGTAGTCGCTGCCTCGGTGCTCCGGCAACCCTCACTGATAGGTGCCCACCATGACAGGCAAGCTGCATCCCAAGAGTTGGGCTTGACTCTCCCCGAGTGTCGGATCACGAGCGGATGCTCAGATTGTTACGACTCCAATAGCTGAGAGCTTTGGTGAGGGGGACTCGTTTTGTAAGTGCCATGTGACACAATACTTTTGTCAGGTGGGTGAGGTTGTTACCTGGCCTTAAACGCAATGCTCAGTCGAGTAGGGGTTTCTTTCTGTTAGCACAGTTGTCCTTGTTTTTTGGGCTTAGCTGGGAGAGGCTATTAATAAAGTGTTATCTCGGACCGAGCCAGATATCTGGATTTGAATCTCGGCTCTTCCGTCCTCTCATCCCCTTGTCTCTGAACTTCTCATCCCCATTCCCCATTTCCACCATAGGTTTTCATCAGAAGAACCGACCTCCCTCCTCGGTTAGGCGCAATATCTGCCTGAACCCTATCATTTTGGTATCAGAGCAACCACGACTCCTCCCTACGCCATCCACTCCACCGCTCAACCTCAGTAGCATCTTCTTAGAAGAATCTTCTACAGACTCCAGTGACACTGATCCAGTATCCATGGAAGGCAGTACCAGTGAGACGGCGAAGAAGATGATGGAAGGAGAGCACCCGTCGGAGAGGCTTCGAGCACTGATGCAGGACATGATGACACAGCTCAGTGCATTGACTGAATGGCAAAAGCTGATGGAGAGCAGAATGGAGTCCCTAGAGATCGGATCTAAATCCAGATCGGGAGAGACGGTGTTGACGACTGACGACGCCATAGGCATGCAGTGGTCGAACCGAGTCTCGATGCCTACGTACAATGGAGGGGAAGATCTGACTGACTGGAAACAATGCGCGATCAGGTATTTCGCTCAGAATCCTCAACCAACCGAGGTTGCTACATTGAAAATCGTTGCTCAGTTTTTGCGGGGGGATGCCTTGTGCTGGTATAACTAGTATGAGAGGGGGGGCACTTGAGCACCTGGAGTGATTTGCAAGGGGCGTTACATCGCCGTTTTGGCACCGAGATAGATGGGGGCCAATGGAGGCGTTGTCGCGGATGACTCAGATCGGAACGGTGCGGGAATACCAGTGGGAATTTGAGCGTTTAATGAATCGATGTCCTCCGATCTCAGAAGCAATGAGCTATCTGATCTTCCGTGGGGTTCGGAAACCTAAAATCAAGGCAGAATTGAGATTAATAGGATTTACGAACCTCATGGATCTGTGCGAGAAAGTAGTCGGGGTGGAAGCAAAGTGCTTAGTATAGAGAAAAGAAGTGACAACGAGAGGTCAGACTGAACTAACAAAACCGAGAACAGTGGGTACGGCGGGAGGATCAGGACCACCATTGGTCAAACAACTCACAAAAGAAGAACGGGATGACCGAAGAGCTAAGGGCTTGTGCTTTCGTTGTGACCAGAAGTACTTGCCTGGTCATCGTTGTTCAAGAAAATTACTGTGTATGATGAGCCAAGACCAGGAGGGACGGTGGAGATTCTGACGGAACAGGGAATGGCGTCAAGGGACGGTGAGGTAGAAGAAACGGAGGAAGAGGCGGAGAATGTTCCACAACTCAGTATGATTTCTCTGTATTCGGTAACTGGGGAGGTTAGGACTCGTCAATTCAAGGTTTGGGGCATCGTGGAAGGGCATAGGTGCCTGATCTTTGTCAACTCAGGTGTGACTCATAACTTCATTGATCCGAACTTGATAGAGGATTGGGGAATGAAGGTACACCACAACTTCTCTCTGGAGGTGGAAGTTGGAGGAGGAGGAATACTCAAGTCCCAAGGAATGTTGAAGAATTTCCAGGTGCTGATCCAGGGATATCTAACAACGGAAGACATCCATGTTCTGCCTCTGGGATGTAAGCAATTAGTGTTGGGGTTGGCCTGGTTGGAGAAATTAGGGACGATTAGCAACAATTACAAAGAGATGAAGATGATCTTTACTGTGAAGGGCATCGAGTACCAAATCCAAGGCTTGATACCCAGGGGATTGAAGGAGATTGGGGCAGGGGAGCTTGACCACAAGTTGCAGGGAGCGACCTACGCCATGATGTTCCAGTTGTATCCCTTGTTGGAGAAGGAACCAGAGAAGAGTGAGGGAGGAGAAGAATACATGGGAGATCTTTTGCAGGAGTTTCAATCGGTGTTTGAAGAACCGGTGGGACTACCACCAGTCAGAAATGTGGATCATAAGATACCATTGAAGGACGAAAGCAAGACAATAGCAGTACCCCCCTATAGATACGCTTACGCCCAGAAGAATGAGATTGAGAAGCAGGTGGCACAGATGCGCATTCAAGGTCTCATTCGACCGAGCAACAACCCTTTTTCTTCTCCTATACTTCTAGTGAAGAAACATGACGGATCATGGAGGTTTTGTGCAGACTACCGTGCTCTGAATCAGCATATTATCAAGGACAAACACCCCATTCCGGTAATAGACGAATTGCTGGACAAATTGACGGGAGATCAGTGGTACTCTAAACTGGATCTGAGGTCAGGTTACCATCAGATTTGTGTATTTGACAAAGACATACCCAAGACTGCGTTTTGAACTCACGAGGGTCACTATGAATTCATTGTGATGTCGTTTGGCTTGACTAATGCTCCGGCGACCTTCCAACAGCTCATGAATGAGGTGTTCAGGACTATGTTGCGAAGATTTGTCCTAGTGTTTTTTGACGACATCTTGGTGTATAGAAGGACATTGGAGGAACACAAGGTCCATCTGAATCAGGTACTGCAACTGTTAGCACATCACAAATTTTATGCAAAGAAGAGTAAATGTAGTTTCGTTGTTCAAGAGGTCCAATATCTAGGGCATGTAGTGTCCAGAGGAGTAGTGGCGATGGAGGAAGGGAAAATTGTAGATGTTCAACAATGGCCGACTCCGAAGACTTGTAAATAGCTGAGAGGATTCCTTGGACTAGCAGGGTATTATAGAAAGTTTATCAGAAATTTTGCTGCGATTGCTAGCCCTTTGATTGATTTGCTGAAGAAAGATGTGTTCGTGTGGGGAAAAGAAGTGGAAGAGGCATTTGGAAAATTGAAAATGACTATGACTACTGCCCCTATGCTAGCAATGCCGGACTTCACTATACCTTTCACGGTGGAGTGTGATGCCTTAGGGAAGGGAGTCGGGGGAGTGTTGTCACAGAGGCATCATCCCATTTCTTTCTACAGCTGAGTTCTCAAGGGAAGACAAGTGAATTTGTCAACATACGAGAAGGAGTTTCTAGCCATTGTGGAGTGTGTGCAAAAATGGAGACTGTATTTGTTGGGCCATCATTTTGTGATCAAGACGGATCACATGAGTCTCAAGTTTGTTCTGGAACAGAAGATCCACACCCCAACACAAGAAAAATGGCTTCATAAACTTTTGGGCTATTCCTTTGTTGTAGAGTATCGGAAGGGGAGCACGAACTTGGACGCAGATGCTCTCTCCAGGTGTGGTGAGGGTCTGGCCTATGAAGAATTCACCACTGTCGTATTGGATTGGCTAAAGGAGGTGAGGGATGACTATCAAAACCGGACGGAGCTCTAAGTGTTGGTCAAGAAATGGGAAATAGGTGAGCTGAACGTGAACTTGTATCAGAAGAAAGGGGATTTAATTTACTACAAGGGGCGACTTTATATTAGTCCAATGTCGGGGTTGGTCGATAAGGTGGTCACAGAAGCACATTGTTCCAAGACTGGTGGTCATTCTGGCTATGCGAAGACATTACATCGAGTGCGGGGAGATTTTTACTGGCCTGGAATGAAGACGAAGGTGAAATAGGTTGTGAAGAACTGTGTGGTCTGCCAGCAGAACAAGTATGAGGCCCAAGCTCCAGCGGGCTTGTTACAGCCATTGTCGTCGCCCCAGACTATTTGGGAAGGGATATTGATAGACTTCATTGACAGATTACTGAATGTAAATGGGAAATCAACCATTCTAGTGGTGGTCGATCGATTGTCCAAATATGGGCACTTTGTAGCCATTGGGCATCCGTATACAGCAGTATCGGTGGAGGAGGTGTTCATTGCTGAAGTGGTCAGACTTCATAGGACACCATTGAGCATCGTGTTAGATAGGGACCCAGTTTTCACGAGCAGATTTTGGGAGGAGCTTTTCAACAGAAGCGGAACCAAGTTATGCCACAGCTCAGCATATCATCCGCAATCAGATGGGCAAACGGAGATTCTGAATCGCTGTTTGGAGACGTATCTGAGATGCTTTTGCAATTCTCAACCAAGGGATTGGCTGCGCTGGCTGCCGTGGGTTGAGTACTGGTATAACACTTCTCAACATTCATTACATGGGTTAACCCCTTTTGAGGTTGTGTATGGCCGGCCACCACCTTCATTACTTCCCCACGAGGTCAAATCAGCGGCGCCACCCGTTGTGGAGGAATTGCTTAAGGCGTGTGATTGGATTCTCAGAAGGCTCAAAATGAACTTAGATCAAGCAAGGGAGAGGATGAAGAAGCAAGCAGATAATAAGAGAAAGGACATGAGTTTTTCGGTAGGGGGACTGGGTGTGGTTGAAGCTGCATCCTTACCGACAGCAGACTGTAGTCTGTCGTTCATCCCAGAAGTTGGGAGCCAGGTACTTAGGTCCCTACGAGATAGAAGCGAAGATTGGTACGGTGGCTTATAGACTCGTGTTGCCATCCAAGGCCCGGGTACATCCCGTCTTTCGTGTTTCACAGCTGAAACCTTTCCACGGGGTGAGACCGGAGCAGCCAATGTCTCCCCCAAATTGGGATTGGGCCATGGCATCACGTTTTCCTGAGAAGATATTGGAGCGCTGCATGGTTCGCGTGGGTCAAGGAGCAGTTGCGGAAGTGCTGGTGCAGTGGATCGGGGAGATGAAGGAGTCTGCAACCTGGGAGAGCTACGAGAAGATGAAGTCCACGTTTCCATCATGGATCGCTATCGAGGATGAAGCGTGATATTAAGGGGGAGGGAATTGTTACGACTCCAATAGATGAGAGCTTTGGTGAGGGGGCTCTCTTTGTAAGTGCCATGTGGCACAATACTTTCGCCGGGTGGGTGAGGTTGTTACCTGGCCTTAAATGCAACACTCAGTCAAGCACGGGTTACTTTCTGTTAGGACATCTGTCCTTGTTTTTCGGGCTTAGCCAGGAGAGGCTATTAATAAAGTGCTATCTTGGACCGAGCCAGATATATGGATTTGAACCTCGGCTCCACTGTCCTCTCATCCCCTTGTCTCTGAACTTCTCATCCCCATTCCCCGTTTCCACCATAGGTTCTCATCGGAAGAATCATCCTCCCTCCTCAGTTAGGCACAATATCCGCCTGAACCCTATCACGGATCCCCTAGTTTGATGTTGACCTGTCATCTTACTAAAAAACCAAGGAGGAGTATAAGGAGTGAACACGATCCATCTTCGGATCAAGATCTTATGCCCGAGATCGTTCTTTGCATCAAAGGGGACATCCCTTTCCAAATTTCTATATCGTTGTAATGTGATTGTTCAATACTGATATCTCATCATTCCTTGGTCCATTTTGGTCATATAATATATGATTTTGCATCTAGAGAACAAGATCTTTTCAATGGGACTAGTTTCATGACCTCTTTCTACTTGTAGTTCCCTTGATATGCTAAAAATGGTAGCTTTTTATCTCTTTCTTGATTTCTTGTACTAGTTAATGCTCTAGTTTGATTCATAATGCCCCAAAACTATATTGTAACCTAATATCAGTCACATGAACATATTTAGACATCAAGATTCGAACCTTGTATATATTTATATCCTAAAATGGTCTAACATTTCTTATATGACCTAAAATGGGCTATTAATGCTAAAGATCACCTCTTTAATGCCTAATCTTTTTGGATGTGCATAAATCCTTATTGTTGATCCAATCATTAGTTTGTGATGCATGTTATACCAATATACTAACTTGTTCATACTTTTACCCTACTTTGACTTATTAATGACCTTGACCCTCCAAACATGCTTTATGTGGGTACTTTTATGTTGATTTCCAAACCTTGTGCCTATGTGGGTTTGTGATGTAAAAGATGATTGTATGGGCTACATATCAGTAATATTACATGCCTTGTATCCTTATATGCCTTATGGAACATCATTGTGTCATAATGTGACCAAATGCGCTAATCTTGATTGGAAATGTAATCTAGCATGCATGTTGATAACCAAGTCTCAATCTTGTATAAATCTTGCTCTAATGATAATCTATGGTACATTATGAATTCAAATCAGTATCTTGATGATGCTTGTGAAATATAACTCAAGTAGACCGCATTTATACTCTAATGATGACTAGCATGCATGATAATGACTCAAATGACTAGTTTGACTATATTATTGCTTATGTTGACTAAGCTTGCTCAAATCTTATGATTGCTCTATCTAAGATCATGAAACCCTAATACTATGATCCCTATCTTAGTTATCATGTGCCACCCTAGGCTCTAGATGTACCCACAACATACTATGTTGCTCGATAATGCATATGCATGACCTAGTTGAGATATTGAAATCAATGTGGAATGATATGATACCTAGATTTAGGGGACACATCCAACCACCATAATTATGATTAGACCTAATCTTGATGATATTAATCCAATTACACTCATTTGAAATGCCAGGACCTCTATGATGACTTAATTCCCAAGTTCTAGTCAAGCTCATATATATGGTTTTCTAATCAAGTATCTTAATATTATGCTCCAATCAAGGTACGCTTTATCCTCCTAGTGGCCATACTAGTGATATTGAACTTGCTTGTATGTATGCTTAAAGTACTTGGCTTTATATACTTGATTGATCTACTTGTTCCCTATGATTAGTACATTCATTTTGCTTGAAATATGTTGAACAAACCTTGAACATAATTGAAATTTTCCATTATACAAACCCCGTGTGTCTGCCTAAATTCTTGGGGTAAGGGCACAAGGCATACCTATGGACCCTGCCATTGGAAAAGAAGGTCAAATTACACTAAAATGTTGTTTAGTGTAATGGAAAGGCATGTAAAACATGTTTGCTTGTTAATAAGAAAATCTTTAATGTTGTTTATTTCCATATTGCTATTACATTTAAGTTTTTCCAAGCATATATGTTTCTTAAACCTGTGAGTTTAAGTATTTTATACCATACTCAGCACAGTTGTGTTGATGTGTACCCTTTTTATGATTTTAGGTAACAAGTACACTAAGACTCTCATGCTATAATTGTTTCTCTTGTTATATTATGGTAATATGCTACTCTTACTATGATGACATCAAATGACATGCAATTGAAATTCTTATAGGTAACATATGGGTCTAAGATTTTGTGTAAGGTACTAGTTTGCTTCCTTTAATGCCATATTATTTCTTATCTTGTTCTTGTTTGTGGTTTTCTTCATGTATATGTTATGTGATCCATTCTACAGATGGATGCCCAGGTCCACTCGCCTTTGCCTATACAACCATTAGGAGTGTGGACTTAGGGTAGCAAATAGTTCTGTGACAAGTGGTATTAGAGCAATCACATATCCTTAGATGTTTAACAACCCAATTCCACATGCCTTGGAGAGTCTTCTAGAATCTCATATCTTCTTTAAGGACAATCCTAAGCCACCCATTAGATTATTAGTTATATTCTCATCTCCTCATGGGATTCTTCTACTCGTGACTATCAATCACATGATCTATCGATTTTGGGTAGCTTATATATGGGAAAGACTAAAATTTTAATGAAATGGTAAATTTTGAGTAAAATGATGATGATGGCATGATCTGACCTTAATATGAAGACTTTATTATGACTAATTAAAGTACTCCTGGATTTAAGCACTCATATATGACCTCTCAGATCATGTTTACTCAACTTTACTAAATCTAGACTACATGCTTTTTATGTTTGAGGTAAAATGATAATGATCTTGATATGGATGATGAGATAAGGAGGATTTGTACTTTATACCTCATTTTGATGAGGTCCCTATTTGATTGAATCCATGATGCCCTATTATTGACCAAACCTCAAACAATGTTAAGCAAAATGTTTCCCTATTTAATATATACGATGGTTACACCTTGAATGACTAAGCTCTTGGACTCTCAAAATCATGATGAAAGACTTTGATACAAGAGGCATCTTCCCTATTAATTTCTATGCCTCTTTGTAAATCTTAATTTTGTATGATATTATGGATATGGATATCAATTTAGACCTATTATGTTCCAACCCTTAAGTTCCCAACTTGACTCCTATATTTCTAAAATATGCCCTTACCATGATCATGAAAGGAAGGGAACACGATTATGAACTTGATCTTGCAAAATCTTGAATTACGATAGTCCTATTATGATCTTGATCCTTGTTATCATGACCTTATGAAATATGATTTGATAATAAATACTCTCCCTATATGGATAAGTTAACATATCAGTTCAAAAATCGATGCAACCTTGAATGTCACCTAAATTTTGAAGGATTGTGTATACATAGCATGAAAAGTACATATAATGAGTATAATTCTTTGAACCCAATTATGCTATCTCTGAGGGATAAGAGGAAAAATCACAAAGGAAGTGACTAACAATAAGGGGCCAATCCTAGGAGAGAAGGCCACCATGAATACCAAGCTTAGGAGGGAAGGTCACAAATGAGCCAAGCCTGGGAGGGAAGGCCACCAGGAAGACCAAGCCCGAGAGGGAAGGTCACATACGATCCAAGCCCAAGAGGGGAGACCATCATGAAGACCAATCCTAGGAGGGAAGGTCACATATGTGCCAAGCCCAGGAGGGAAGGCCACCATGAATACCAAGCCCATAAGGGGAGGTCAGCAGGAAGACCAAGCCCAGGAGGGAAGGTAGCCATGAACCCCTAAGATATAGACAAAATCCAAGTTAAAGAATTATACACAAAATAATGTGCTCAAATATTGATAGTGAAACCTCAAGAAAAATGTGTATGAAATCTCAGTAAAACCTTAGGAAGGGTGGAGCCCCAAGACATCCCTAAGGTCTAAAATAGGAATCTAAACCCTAGCTTCAAAAGAATTAGACCTATGACCTTGATGTCAAAACTTGACTCTCGATATTGATTCGTGAAATCTTGACTCATGGTTATTTATCTTGATTTTTATTCACCTCCTATGATGACCCTACTTGGATCTTGATGTCACCCTCGATATATGATTAATAACATCCATGTTCCCACATATAAAAAATGTGAAATGATGATTATGTTAAATTGCTCAATTAATGACTTAGTGTTAAGCTCCATGTGGACTAGGGTGGGCCCTTCCATCGATTTTGAACATGAAACCACAATGTTGAAATTTGACGTTTGTCTCAAATTGTTGAAATATAAAATCTCAATCATGGATGGATAACCTCACCTACGCCAATGTAGAAGTTAGAACCCTAAATGTTGGAAATAAAAGCCATTCTTTACTCTTGATTCAAATATCTCTATCCAATTAACCTGAAATGAGATCCCTCCAAATTTGGTAATATATAGGATAATGACTCCAAAAATTATGACTCATGTGATGATACTTCCAATTTTATTATCTATGTGACTATGTGTAGACCATGGTGCTCTACTTCTCAATTTTAGAATGAGATGATATTGCAAGAAGTGATGATACCTTATGAGAATACTATGATGATTTTGATGTTGAATAGGAAAAATAAATCTTGATTGATGACTTGATTCAATTTTGGGTACAAAATTTCTTTTAAGGTGGGGAAGATGTGATAACCTAGAAATTCACACTTCGGTTTTGACTTCTACTTTGGACTTTTCCCTTGATCTCACCATCAAAGTCATGTATATATGTGTTTTTATACAAAATTAATCCATCCAGTTTTCTTGTATCACCTTGGTGATACCCAAATTGATAAAAAGCAAGTTTACTTTCATATCACACATCATAACCTTATCCTTCAATTTTAATTATGTCCGTGTGGTTTTTTTAACTTACTCTGGTGCCCATGTTGTAAAACTTTCTATCACAAATCCAATGCCTTTCTTTTCATTCAAATCGGAGCTCAGATGTGAAAATTATGCCCATTTGAAAGTACATTGATTTCACCTTATTTTAGCCTTTTTGTTTGGGTTTTACCCTTATTGGGCCGAATTTTGGATATGTAGCCCATTCGTCCCCTTTCTCTTGCATTTGGTGATCCAAAGCATAACCCTTGGACCAATCATGTGCCATCTTTCTTTGGATCGTGAACATCAACCATTGGATCTAGTGGGCATAGATCGATCCCTCATCTGACGGTCAAAAGACCATCCCCTTCCTATGTACACCCGTCAGCACATCAAGCACTAGCGCCACCTAAACCCCCATTTTGCCTTCTCCAATAGCCTCTCTTCTCGACCCGTTGGGAAAAAGTGAAACCCCCAACCTTCCCCATTCCTTCATCTCTCTCTTTTCACCCATTTTCCCTTGTTTTCTCTCCCTGGAGCGCCCTTTCCTTCTTCGACTTCCCCCATTCTTCCTTGACGGCCACCACCTTCGGCGAGGTCCTCTAGCACCTCTAGGCAGGCCTCACCATCGAGTATAAGGAGCGGATGCAATCCATCATCTAGCTAACACTAGGTCTAAAGTATCATGTTTGATCATGCCCATATAGGTTTCCTCCTTAAAGGGTTTCTAAAAAAATTCTTTTGGTGGAGACTTGGTTTTAAAATCATCAATAAAATCTTAAAGCTTTTCATTATGTACATCTAATTTAATAATGAAAATAAATTTTGATGATGAAGACCTTGTGATGAAAATCCAAAATTTGGCACCAAAATCAATTTGAGGACCAATTCATGCGTAATTCCACCACAATGACCATATGTTATTATTCTATCATCACTTCATTTTGTACAATTGGTCTAATCCCTCTAAAAGGGGCATATGGCCACATCTTTAGTATATAAGCATAAGAGTGAGAAGGATGTCTTATTGAACACAATCAACATCTTTCAAACCCTAATAAGGCACAACATCCACCATTCCCCATGTCACTCTTATTAATAATTCACACTATCTCATCTTAGAAACTAAGGGGTTATCCAACATTATAGGAAGAAATTTAGGGTTTTCCCATCACTAGATAGTTTACAACCATAGTGCATTCCCTAGATAAGGTAATGATGCATCCCTATTTTAGGGCTTCATCATGTATCATATTTCACTTCAATCACATCTAAAGTTGTTAGATTACATGTTATTCCCCTCAATATGTTTTTACTATCAAATGCACTTATAGAGGCTTTTTGCATGCTTTATAGCTACTTTGAACACTAATTGATGGAAGAGAAAGATGATGGTTGAAGCTAGGTCTTCCCCAAGTTTGGAGGAGTTGAAAATGAATCCAAAACAACTCCCAACCTACCCCAAGTGGTCAAAGAATGTATTGAAGCAATCACATTCATGAATGTCCATTTTGGGACATGCCCCAAGAAGCACAACCTTCAAAAATTCACCCAGTTGGCCAGAATGACCATTCTAGACAAAACGACCATGCTAACAAATCCCAGCACGACCATGCTGGTCAGAACGGCCGTACTGGACAGAACAGTCGTGCTACCAGCCCCAAAAACCCAAAATTCCCCTTTTCATTCCATTTTTCACCATGGTCATTCCCATCCACCGCGACCGTGCTACCCAATGCCCAACACAGTTGTGTTGCCCAGCACGGCCGTGCTACTCACAATTTTACCCAATTTCATGCACTATTCTACCCATTTTACCCCCACTTAACCAAATGCTTCTCGACCACCTATATATACTTGGGTGGGAGCTCTAGCATGAGGTTAGCTACCTTATACTCCTTCCTATCTCGCCATTTTTGTATTCCATCACCGTCCACCTTAATCCACTTCCATTTCACCATTTCCACCATCAAAACCCAAGTTTTCTAGTGTTTTGACCACCTTCCTCCTTCATTCCATGCCCTTGCACCTTGGAGGAAGGAGGAGGATGTCTTTTCAATAGCTGAAGAGGAGGATCACTCCATCTACACCGAGCTCCATGGCTACTTCTCCCTCTTTCTCTTCTCTTCTTGTATTTTCCATTTTCATGAGTAGCCAGGCCCCTTAGGTGGGCTTTTTTGGACCCAAAATGTTACTTTGATACCATGTTTGGGGGGGAATGATACTTAAGCATTGTAATTTCATTTTTTTAGTGATTATGTTCAATTTCTATCTCATTCTTCATGAATTGCATTTTGGTTTGTGCTTGAAATCACCTAGGAATTCAGGGAAATTACTTGTATGTGTGGATTTTGAGATTTGCTCTTAGGCCCAATTCATGGATCTCTAGCTAGTTACCCATCCTCCTACATGCTAATCATTTCCACTAACTCTAGTTGAGAGGTCTAATTAGGTGGTTTAGATGAATTTAGATGGGGGGAGGATTGGGGCTTTCTCTCTCTAGGGTTTCTCTCGCTTCATTCTAACTGGCAACGCTGCTGGGGGGAGGGGCGTCTTCTCTGGCGTGCCCTCCCCTTGGCCTCCAACCTACCACGGTGACTGAAGCATAGGATTCATATTCCTAGAGGTGAAGGCATCGAGCGGATCCAGCTGCTCGACAGTTGCTTCTCTCAACTGGGGAGCGCAGGTGGTGTCTATGCTGCATGAGTCGCGTCCTGATTGAGGTCGGTGTATTCAATTCATTCGACTCCTTTTTGTTCAAGAGAGATGAAAGGAGAAGAGCCCTCCCCTGGCATCGCTCACATGTGCTGCTCTACCGTCCTGGCTCCAGCGCCTCCTCCCCCCACCCCCCGAGATAAGACCTGGCTATCCAGGTTCTTGGCGCTGCTGTCTGCATCTGGATCAGCTCTGGCATCCTAGGTGGAGTTGGCTCCTTGGTTGGGATCTGGTTTTTGCCATTTCTACTGCACGGCCTCTCGAACGAAACTTAGATCCGTCCTCATGGGCTCTGGTGGCGTCCTCCAGGCCCGATGGGATTCCTCCCCTAGGCTCTGACGGCACCCTCCTCGTCATGTAGGTGTCTATTGAGGGTCTTCCGGTTGGCCGTTCGAGTCCTCGTGTTGGCTCTCGAGTTGGTTTCCTATGGTCTTCTCCTGCTGCTTGCTGGACGCCATTCAACAGCTTGTCAAAATGATCTTGTGCAATCAGGGGCATCGATCTCTTGAGTGGCTAGCTAGGCAACATCGCAGGGTATGTTTTGGTGCTTCTATGCAAACAGTTGCACGCAGAGTTGTCCGTTCTGGTTTCATCAGACCGCAAGTTGGTGCCGGACGGGGAGCAGGAGAAGATGTTGCTGCTTGATTTCAGTACCCACTCATCACAATTTTTTGGTGTATCTAAAGCTAGTGATGAGAGGTTTGTGGTCTACATCAATGGATTCTTCTGTTCTTAGCTGCCCTAGTGTTCTGGTTCCGTTAAGATTGCAGGATGTGCTCGTTCGTCCATATTCTGGCTTGGGCTTCGCCTAAGTTCTGGTTCTGAAGGAACACTTTAAGTGTTCGATGATATGCCTCTGTGCAAATAGGGCATCGCACGATGGAGCTTTTGGTCTCTGGCCGGGGCTTTTTCCTTGAACTTCTGAGTTTCCATTTTAGTTGAGATGTTTGCGGGACCTTCGCAGGACATCACATGGTTGTTTGCCTAGGTTCTTGGCCGAAGGAAATCTCGATTTCTTTGCATACTACCACACTTTATGGGTGGTTATAGTGATAGTTGGTGATGTGCAAAGCATGAAAGGTGGAATTTGGTTGCCCCTTGGCTGCTCACTATTGTGTGAATGTGTTGTTTCTGCCTTCCCCAAATGGCTTGGTCCTTTTGTGGTTAGTTTTCATGAGGTTTCTTAGTGGATGTACAATCCATACAAATACCTAAGATCCTGAAATTCAGAGAAGGTCAAAAAGTTATTAAAGCTAGCTCAAGAAAGGAGGTCTTGGTGTTTGCTCTGCTTTATTCTATAATTACTGTTTGTGGGTGGGCTGAATGTATGTAATTGTATGCTCTAATATCCATTCCCCTGATTGAATGTCTATTTTTTAGTTTTTATAGCTTGTTAGGCCTTCTTTGATTTGCTTGTTTCTAGAGATCAACTGAGTACCTCCTGCGATAGGTTTCTGATCCAAAGCTGAGTTTTCTAACTCTTATGTTGTAATGGGGTACTTAGCGCCCAAAGTTTTTGGTATTTTAGTAACACATTTTTTGACCGACCAAAAAAAAAAATTAGTGCACTTAGCATGGAGCTTTCTCAAGGCTAGAATGTGGGTGATGTGAGGCCTAAAACCTCACTTCCACTCCCATTACTACCCTCAACCCCTAATCACCCTAAGATCCTATAACCTAGATACCAAGGCTTTTTTAGACTCCAATTGAATTACACCTAAACCCTAACCCAATTGAGCCGTGTAAGGGTAGGTAGGAGGTGTTAGGGACTAGTTACCATGTACACAACTTATCCTATCCATGGGCAGTTAGTATTTTAGTGCAATTCATTAGCCTCTATCTTGTTGTTTGGTTTGATAATCTAAATGAAAGCATAATGATAACATGACATCACCCTCAATCTAATTGATAAGTTCATCCCCAAACAGCACACATTTCCCTTTATTGCATTAAAACCCTAATTGTCTTATTGGTAAGCTAGTGTTAGCTTAGTTAGCTCTTTACTTTATTAGTTAGCTTCTTGCCTTGTTATTGCTTTGATCTTGCTCGTTTAGGTCTTTAATTTCTTTTATGCTTAGCTTGCTATCTTAGTGTAGTGTAGATATTTTCTTGCTTTCCTTAGCATAGATTGCTCTTTTCCTTGCTTTCCTTGTCTTTTCTTGCTCAGAAGAATTAATTGTCTAGGGTTAAATTAGGTTTTGATCTTGTTTTCTCTCCTTTGATTTCTTGTTCAATCATTAGTGTAATTAACGAAATCACCTTCAAACCCTTCAACCCTAGACTCTGCAATAGGAACCAAGCCCAAAACTAACCTAGCTCTAGTCTCCCCTTTTCTCCATGTGGATCGACCCTATACTTGCCACCTTCCTATACTACGACACAACCCTATGCACTTGCGGATGTAGTGTTTTAGTGTATGTGAATGTGTTCGTGTAGGTTCTTATAAATTTTGAAAGATATTTGTGTGTTCTGAGCTCATGGGGTGCATCTAGTCAAGCCTAATTGATTAGTATGTGCAACTCTAGCAGGATGCACCAAATTGAGGGAAATAACATGTAATCTAACCATTGTAGATGTGATTGAAGTGCAATATGACACAAGATGAAGCCTTAAAATAGGGCTGCATCACCACCCCAAACTTAAAACATATGCATCCTCAAGTATGCTCAACTCAATCTCTCTTCAATTTTTCGAAAAACAAGAAATGACAAATGCATTGCAACAGATATATATTGACTAAATGGTCTCAATGATGATTAGGTACATGCATCCACCTCTCTCCTCTCCTCTTTCACAAAACAATCATGATTAAATCACTGAGCATGCGAACTTCAAATATAGAGAAAAGAAAACACAATCAATCCTTATGCCTATCATATAACTCTTGGTAAATTGGTTCATGGTGGCGAAGTTAAAAAATGACTAATATTATTGTTTTACATTCATGCATTCAATCTCATATGTTAATCCACACTAACTAATCCACGTGGCTGTGAAAAAGGAAAAAAATGATCTAGGTTTGATGTTTCCTAGATCAATGGGCATGCAAATGGAAGAAAGGATTGCGGTAAGAGTTTGAAGTGCTATTCCATAGCAACACTCATCTTTTCTTTATTTAGATTATATTGCATAGGAGCATCTTTTATTTTCTTTTTACATTTTTTTTCTTTTTCTTTGTCCTTGGTGTAGCTAGGGAACATGGTGGTGAGAATGACGTGGGGTAGGATATAGATATGGCCACCCCAAACTTTTGGAGGTGGCCAAGGATGAATATGTGCACTTTGGCATCCTTTCATGAGGCAGAGAGGTAAGAAGATGATAGAAGAAAAGTGAGTCAAAGAGGGGCTACAAGTATGGATTTCAATATGAGATCTCATGCATGAAGGCTACTACAACAATTTCATCAAGTAATGACACACCACATGAATAAGCAATATTGAAACCACACTTTTATCATGAGATTCTACAGAACCCTAAGTGTTTGTGGCTTGCTTAAATCACAATTAAAATAAACAATTCACAAGCATAAGAGAGGTGATTCACATGTAAAAAGTCAAGATTAAGGTCAGTTAGCAATATATTATGATAATGTAGTATGCATTTATCAAAGGCCAACATGTTCAATACAATAAGTAGAGATTGGGTCAAAACATGCTTATAAGAAAGAAGTTCTAAATTTGGGCAAAATTGGCCAAAACGGCACCAAATTGCCTTCAATCTCAACTAAGACTATATCATGGAACATAAAGCAAGAAACAAGAAAATCCTAGCTACAAACATGAAAAAATTATAAAAAGATACATGATATGCAAAGCATGACAAAAACATCATTTTTTTGAAAATTATGCAAAAAATGCATGAAATTGACCTGTATGATGCATGTATGTATAGCAAACACACAAAACATGAAAACAAAAGTATGAGAATTGTTATACTATTTGATCATCTTTAGAAAAAAAAATAGAGGAAAGTTGGGTAAAGCACGTGCTTACCACCCTACCACCCCAAACTCTTAAACCATGTTGTCCTCAACATGAAATAGAAGTTTAGGATGATAGGGTAGAGGACATGGAGTTGGGGTATAGAAACACCTAGTGGGGGAGGGAGATCTCAAGGTGTCCCATGCATGACACAAACACCACAACTATTCTAGCATGCCAACAACACAACCGTGTTGTGGTGAACGATCGTGCTGGCCTCCTTCCTGTAGCTTTTCTACCATTTTGCAATATTCTCTTCAATTTTGATCTTCTCTTTGTTTGTCTCTTCCATGCATCATCTTTCCTCCATTGTACTTATTCTAAACGGATTCACAAACAAAAAAATCATCAAGTATAGTGTGTGTGTTTTCTTAATAAAGTGTAAAAATAAAAAAAAGTATCAAAATTGAGAGGTTGGGTGAAAAATTCCCCAAACCTAGGTGGGTTGCCTCCTACAAGCACTGAGTTTCATGCCTTCAGGTGGGATTCTTAGAGATTCTTCAACCATTCATCCATTTTAATTTGTAGGTGTCAGTTCATGCAATAAATGCACCTCTCACTTGCATTAAACCTATGTTCCTCATCCCTTCAATCACAAAATCTCTCATCAATTTTCTCATATGGTTCTCCTTCTCTCAAATGACTAGTAAGACTCTTCAAGTGACCATGTCCAATATCCTCATCTCATGCTCTCCAGGTTGGGGTCTTTTACATGTTGGTCTTTATCTTCATGTCCATGAAAGAAACTATCATTGTGCCACTATGCACATGTATCTCGACAACAGCTATAGATAGGAATGACCTTCCCAAGATAATGCAAATCTTCCTATCCTCCAATTCCATATCAAGAACAATGAAATTTGCTGAGAACATTGTGCCCTTTTCCTTGCCTATCATCACCAAAACATCATCCACTCTTCCTCTCGAAATTTTTATGGACCGGTCTGTCAATTGGAGAGTGCAATGTTTCGGTTTCAACTTGCCTAAACCCATCTCAACATAGACATTATATGGCATCAAATTCACACTCGATCCAAAATCAAGTAGGGATTTTTCTATGCAATGTCCCCCTATGTAGCTAGGTATGAGTGGGGCTCCTGGGTCTTTCCTCTTCACTGGAAGTGACTGCTGGATGGTAGAGCTCACATGTTCAGTCAACTTGACTCTCTTTGGTATTCTCCCCGTTGACCTTCTCTTTACGGTGCATAGGTTCTTGAGGAACTTGGCATATGATGGGATATGCTTGATAGCATCCAACAATGGAATCTTCACCTTCACTTGGTGGAACACCTCAAGAATGTCAACATTATACTTATGTCTCCTTTTCTCTTCCAGTGGCTCATCTAATACTTTGGGAAATGGTGGTTCACTTGCTTTTGCATGGATTGCATCGACATGATTTACTTTTGGCATGCTAGTAGATCAACCACTAGGGATGGTAGGACCTACAAATGGAGTGTGAGGTGGAACACATGGTATCACAAACTCAACATGCAGTGTCACATAATCATCTTCACCCATATTAATCACAATATCACCACTAGGCTACCTTGGCTTTTCTTTATCAACCTTTCCTTAACTCGTGGGCTGATTAAGAGATTTCCCACTCCTTAGAACTGTCACATCACTTCCTTACTTGTGGTGGAGATGGGGAGCTAGTTGTGGCTGTGAAGGAGGTGGTGGTGATACTTGGTATTTGAAATTGGAGTGGAGGAGGAAATTGAGGTTGGAAGGTGAATTGGTGGGGAAGTTGTGGTGATCGAGGGGGAGGAGGTTGTATAAGGCTTTAGATGGCCTTGGAAGTGGTATATGGGTTGTACTTGCATTGGAGGTAGACTATAGATAACTTGAGTGGAATGCATGGGTCCACTTGCTTCATTGAAATTTATTAAGGGCTTTGAAGACATTTTTTCCTTGTGAAGAGAAAGTATGGAAGATAACTTCTCTACCCTTTCCTCAAGCCTTGTAACATTCTCATGGACATCATCAAAGCCTTTCAACCTAGAGAGAACATCTTCCTCAAACCTTGAGCTATATCTTGGGCTTTGTTATTCTGGGTAGCTATAAGAGTGAGGTGCCTTCTTTTCTTCATTAAAGGAACCAATATAATTCACAGAATGGCAAGGAACATTTGTCACTTGGTTCTTCATGAAACTCCCCATGTCACCAAGAATCTTCATCACTTGCAGGCTTGAATGACTATGAACTAGAGATGCCACACAATAGGGGAAGTCACCATCATTCATCATTCTAGAAGCTTGGACCCTTGAACTTTCTACCAGCTACTCAAACAATGGCCATGTCTCCTCAGGTGGCCTAGCCATAAAAGCTTCCACAAGAAGAATTTACTGTAGCTTGACTCATTGAAGATAGACCAGAGTAAAAAGACTGAACCGAATGCCACAAAGGGATATCATGGTACGAACACTCTCTCAGCATCTTCTGAATTCTCTCCCAAGAATTGTGAAACCACTTTCCCATTTGACTGAAACTCATTATGCCATGCCACATTTGTGTCAACCTGACAATGGAGTAGAATTGCCTTAAGAAGGTATTCTTCATATCTTCCGAACTAATGATGTTCCTCCTTGAATCATACAAATCTTTGTCTTTGAGGGAGAAAGAGAAAAAGGTCAGTCTGATTGTGTCATCACTAGACGTTGGCATCCTAAAGGTAGAGCATACTTCAATAAAGGAGTCTAAGTGCTTGTAGGGGTTCTCACTCTCCAAGCCATAGAAGGTGGGCAACAACCCAAGAAGACATGGAGGGATGGAGAATTGGTCCCCTGACATTTGATCAACTCTAATAGAAATTGGAGAATTGTAGTTGCTAGCCATGAAGTATTCTTGAAGTGGCTTGTGAGGTGCATTTTGGCCTTCCATCTTGTCTTCCCCAAGTGGCTTGTCACATGCACAAGGAGGAATCAAACAAAAGAGGGTAAGTTAGCAAACCAATATGCACAAAGAATACAAAGAATAAAGAATAAAGAATAGCAATGATGAGGGTAGTAAGAAAATATCAAAGCAAAACTAACTATCTAGGCCAAGCACCTTTCTCAGAAACAATGCTAGAAAGCTTGGTGTGTTTCTCAAACACATACAAGTAAATTGTCAAATGACGGTGTAGTCAACACCACAACTACTAGGTATCTATGGTGTTTTCCGTCCCTGACAAAGACTCTAGAAAGTTTGGTGCATCCTGCTAGAGGTGCACATACTAATCAATTAGGCTTGACTAGATGCACCCCATGAGCTCAGAACACACAAATATCTTTCAAAATTTATAGGAACCTACACAAACACATTCACATACACTAAAACACTACATCCGCAAGTGCATGGGGTTGTGTCGTAGTATAGGAAGGTGGCAAGTATAGGGTCGATCCACATGGAGAAAAGGGGAGACTAGAGCTAGGTTAGTTTTGGGCTTGGTTCCTATTGCAGAGTCTATGGTTGAAGGGTTTGAAGGTGATTTCGTTAATTACACTAATGACTGAACAAGAAGTCAAAGGAGAGAAAACAAGATCAAAACCTAATTTAACCCTAGACAGTTAATTCTTCTGAGCAAGAAAAGACAAGGAAAGCAAGGAAAAGATCAATCTATGCTAAGGCAAGCAAGAAAATATCTACACTACACTAAGATAGCAAGCTAAGCATAAAAGATATTAAAGACCTAAACGAGAAAGATCAAAGCAATAACAAGGCAAGAAGCTAACTAATAAAGTAAAGAGCTAACTAAGCTAACACTAGCTTACCAATAAGACAATTAGGGTTTTAATGCAATAAAGGGAAATGTGTGCTGTTTGGGGATGCACTTATCAATTTGATTGAGGGTGATGTCCTGTTATCATTACGCTTTCATTTAGATTATCAAACCAAACAACAAGATAGAGGCTAACGAATTGCACTAAAATACTAACTGCCCATGGATAGGATAAGTTGTGTACATGGTAACTAGTCCCTAACACCTCCTACCTACCCTTACACGGCTCAATTGGGTTAGGGTTTAGGTGTAATTCAATTGGAGTCTAAACAAGCCTTGGTATCTAGGTTATAGGATCTTAGGGTTATTAGGGGTTGAGGGTAGTAATGGGAGTGGAAGTGAGGTTTTAGGCCTCACATCACCCACATTCTAGCCTTGAGAAAGCTCCATGCTAAGTGCACTAATTGTTTTTTGGTCGGTCAAAAAATGTGTTACTAAAATACCAAAAACTTTGGGCGCTAAGTACCCCATTACAACATAAGAGTTAGAAAACTCAGATTTGGATCAGAAACCTCTCGCACGAGGTACTCAGTTGATCTCTAGAAACAAGCAAAGCAAAGAAGGCCTAACAAGCTATAAAAACTAAAAACTAGACATTCAATCAGGGGAATGGATATTATAGCCTGCAATTACATACATTCAACCCACCCACAAACAGTAATTACAGAATAAAGAAGAGCAAACGCCAAGACCTCCTTTCTTGAGCTAGCTTTAATAACTTTTTGACCTTCTCTGAATTTGAGGATCTTAGATATTTGTATGGATTGTACATCCACTAAGAAACCTCATGAAAACTAACCACAAAAGGACCAAGCCATTTGGGGAAGGCAGAAACAACGCATTCACACAACCGTGAGCAGCCAAGGGGCAACCAAATTCCACCTTTCATGCTTTGCACATCACCAACTATCACTATAACCACCCATAAAGTGTGGTAGTATGCAAAGAAATCGAGATTTCCTTCGGCCAAGAACCTAGGCAAACAACTCTGTGATGTCCTGCGAGGTCCTGCAAACATCTCAACCAAAATGGAAACTCAGAAGTTCTAGGAAAAAGCCCCGGCCAGAGACCAAAAGCTCCATCGTGCGATGCCCTATTTTCACAAAGGCATATCATCGAACACTTAAAGTGTTCCTTCAGAACCAGAACTTAGGCGAAGCCCAAGCCAGAATATGGACGAACGAGCACATCCTGCAATCTTAACGGAACCAGAACACTAGGGTAGCAAAGAACAGAAAAATCCATTGATGTAGACCACAAACCTCTCATCACTAGCTTTAGATACACCCACAAATTGTGATGAGTGGGTACTGAAATCAAGCAGCAACATCTTCTCCTGCTCCCCGTCCGGCACCAACTTGCGGTCTGATGAAACCAGAACG
Source organism: Alisma plantago-aquatica (assembly GCA_963693085.1). Taxonomy (NCBI): domain Eukaryota; kingdom Viridiplantae; phylum Streptophyta; class Magnoliopsida; order Alismatales; family Alismataceae; genus Alisma; species Alisma plantago-aquatica. Next base: position 1,011,341,128 of record OY856409.1, read on the forward strand.
GACAACTTTGCGTGCAACTGTTTACACAGAAGCACCACAACATACCCTGCGATGTTGCCTAGCTAGCCACTCAAGAGCTCGATGCCCCTGATTGCACAAGATCATTTTGACGAGCTATTGAATGGCGTCCAGCAAGCAGCAAGAGAAGACCATAGGAAACCATCTCGAGAGCCAACACGAGGACTCGAACGGCCAACCGGAAGACCCTCAACAGACACCTACAGGGTGAGGAGGGCGCCGTCAGAGCCTAGGGGAGGAACCCCATCGGGCCTGGAGGACGCCACCAGAGCCCATGAGGACGGATCTAAGTTTCGTTCGAGAGGCCGTGCAGCAGAAACGACGAAAACCAGATCCCAACCAAGGAGCCAACTCCACCTAGGATGCCAGAGCTGATCCAGATGCAGACAGCGGCGCCAAGAACCTGGATAGCCAGGTCTTATCTCGGGGGGTGGGGGGAGGAGGCGCTGGAGCCAGGACGGTAGAGCAGCACATGTGAGCGATTCCAGGGGAGGGCTCTTCTCCTTTCATCTCTCTTGAACAAAAAGGAGTCGAATGAATCGAATACGCCGACCTCAATCAGGACGCGGCTCACGCAGCATAGACACCACCTACGCTCCCCCGTTGAGAGAAGAAATTGTCGAGCAGCTGGATCCACTCGATGCCTTCACCTCTAGGAATATGAATCCTATGCTTCAGTCACCATGGTAGGTTGGAGGCCAAGGGGAGGGCACACCAGAGAAGACACCACTCCCCCCAGCAGCGTCGCCGGTTAGAACGAAGCGAGAGAAACCCTAGAGAGAGAAAGCCCCAATCCTCCCCCCAGCTAAATTCATCTAAACCACCTACTTAGACCTCTCAACTAGAGTTAGTGGAAATGATTAGCATGTAGGAGGATGGGTAACTAGCTAGAGATCCATGAATTGGGCCTAAGAGCAAATCTCAAAATCCACACATACAAGTAATTTCCCTATATTCCTAGGTGATTTCAAGCACAAACCAAAATGTAATTCACGAAGAATGAGATAGAAATAGAACATAATCACTAAAAAAATGAAATTACAATGCTTAAGTATCATTCCCCCCGAACATGGTATCAAAGTAACATTTTGGGTCCAAAAAAGCCCACCTAAGGGGCCTGGCTACTCATGAAAATGGAAAATACAAGAAGAGAAGAGAAAGAGGGAGAAGTAGCCATGGAGCTCGGTGTAGATGGAGTGATCCTCCTCTTCAGCTATTGAAAAGACATCCTCCTCCTTCCTCCAAGGTTCAAGGGCATGGAATGAAGGAGGAAGGTGGTCAAAACACTAGAAAACTTGGGTTTTGATGGTGGAAATGGTGAAATGGAAGTGGATTAAGGTGGACGGTGATGGAATACAAAAATGGGGAGATAGGAAGGAGTATAAGGTAGCTAACCTCATGCTAGAGCTCCCACCCAAGTATATATAGGTGTTCGAGAAGCATTAGGTTAAGTGGGGGTAAAATGGGTAGAATAGTGCATGAAATTGGGTAAAATTGTGAGTAGCACGGCCATGCTAGGAAACACAACTGTGTTGGGCATTGGGTAGCACGGTCGCGGTGCATGGGAATGGCCATGGTGAAAAATGGAATGAAAAGGGGAATTTTGGGTTTTTGGGGCTGGTAGCACGACTGTTCTGTCCAGTACGACCGTTCTGACCAGCATGGCCGTGCTGGGATTTGTTAGCATGGTTGTTTTGTCTAGAATGGTCATTCTGGCCAACTGGGTGAATTTTTGAAGGTTGTGCTTCTTGGGGCATGTCCCAAAATGGACATTCATGAATGTGATTGCTTCAATACATTCTTTGACCACTTGGGGTAGGTTGGGAGTTGTTTTGGATTCATTTTCAACTCCTCCAAACTTGGGGAAGACCTAGCTTCAACCATCATCTTTCTCTTCCATCAATTAGTGTTCAAAGTAGCTATAAAGCATGAAAAAAGCCTCTATAAGTGCATTTGATAGTAAAAACATATTGAGGGGAATAACATGTAATCTAACAACTTTAGATGTGATTGAAGTGAAATATGATACATGATGAAGCCCTAAAATAGGGCTGCATCATTACCTTATCTAGGGAATGCACTATGGTTGTAAACTATCTAGTGATGGGAAAACCCTAAATTTCTTCCTATAATGTTGGATAACCCTTTAGTTTCTAAGATGAGATAGTGTGAATTATTAATAAGAGTGACATGGGGAATGGTGGATGTTGTGCCTTATTAGGGTTTGAAAGATGTTGATTGTGTTCAATAAGACATCCTTCTCACTCTTATGCTTATATACAAAAGATGTGGTCATATGCCCCTTTTAGAGGGATTAGACAAATTGTACAAAATGAAGTGATGATAGAATAATAACATATGGTCATTGTGGTGGAATTACGCATGAATTCGTGGGCTCTGATCTCCAAAACACAAGATAAACATAGCGGAAGCGATTCGATTAACAGCGGAATACGAAAATCACGAGAAATTAAAACTTTTCGAAAACGAGATCTTAAAAACCTAAAACTCCTTTAATAAATGTAAGATGAACTATTTACATCTCTGATAAATCACTTCTCGAGTGATTATATACGTCATGATACAAAATCTCAAGATTTCAAAATTCTCTGATCAACAAACTCCTAGGATCTGAGTGTACAGAGACGACATAAGACTATTTTGACTACAAGACTAGACAACACAGTGTTTCCACCTGAAGTCACTACTGCTCCTGAATTTGCTGGTGTTGCTGCTGTCCACCTGCAGATCGGTTCCTTTGACCTCGACATCCACCTAAAGGTAGAAATCTACGGGGTGAGACAATTTTAAATAATTTTCCAAGCGAGAGTTATAACTCTCTGCCAGAAACTTTGTTAAAAGCAATCAAAGGAATATCATGAGCAGGTAATTTAGGTTACTCACAGCAGGCTTGATAACAAATACTCATCTTTATTTAAGGAATATGAAGAACACGTATACTAATGCTTGAATAGGATATTAAAAACAAGCAATGTAATATCAATCAATGTTCCTCGTAGTTCAACCTAAGCAGTTATGCTACGCAGTTGATTATGTTTTACAAACATCATTATGCCCTGCAGAGATGAGGTATACCGCTCATGCTCCAACCGATCACTAGTAAGTCGCATCGGTATCATACTAGGTCATCGAAAGAGCCAGATTCTCATGACCTTCAACTACCTCAGTCAGAATGAGGATAAACATGCGGGACATCTGGTGTCCCTGCTAATATAGCTTACCAGGGTATTCTGGTACTTCGCTATTAGAGTCACAGTGGCATTCTGCACTCTCTTCGCCATCGAAAGATTTCATGTTTATCTCTCATCGATGCGGTATAAAAGATTCCCTTGGAAGAATAGTGTTACATCATCCCGGCATAAACATATAGTGAAGGGTTGATGGATTAAGATACATCAACATCAACTCCTACACTAGGATGTAAGGATATACACATCCATATTCCCCCACATACTCTAAAGTATGTGATCCAGGAGTTCCCTTAGGAAAACCTGTTTCACCATCATTTAAACTCTGACAATGATGGATCTATGATCAGGGCTCTACATGATATGATTAAACTTGGTTATGAGGTACATTTCAGTATTCTTTTAGCATCATACATGTTTTCAAACATTAATTATTAGCATAGCAGCTATGAAAGTAGAATACTAAATGTATCAAGTCTAACTCACATCAATTATCATTTCTCAATCGTCCAATCACAAGTCATTTGACAAGCATGACCTTGATGATATTCATGGCTCTTACAGCCTATCATTCTCATAAGATGCCACTTACTAGGCATCAACATATGTCATTACTCATAAAGCTAATAACATGCTTCCAATGAATATGAAATCATAATCCTTACCTGGATATGATCACCATCATGTATAGAAACATGCATGGTTAATTCAATTGATAATAGTAAGCAGTTCATATCAAGAGTTGTACCCTTATATTCTTACAAGGGTTAGATTCCCTGATTTTCATCAATTAGGGTTTACTATTCACAATATATGTCCTCACCCTAGAATTAGGGTTTACTATTCACAATATATGTCATCACCCTAGAATTAGGGTTTACTATTCACCTCATGGTGAATTAATCTCATTACATCACCATGCATGAGAAACATCATCATTAAAGCCCTCAGATAAGATCAAGATTCACCAATTACCATAATTAGGGTTTCCATGATCTCTCATAAGTGGATCATACCCTAATCATGCACATTCATGTATATTGAAGGTATTTTACTTGAGTTTCCACCATAAATGGTACTTCTCTCTCCTCTCACTAGTAGATGGTGACTACACCACTTAGATTAGGTTAGGTTAAGTCCCCTTTGATCTACATAAACCAAATCACCACTATCAAGTGATTCAGGTTTGATTAGAAAAAGGTATAACTCAATTAAACCTCTTAGGGGCATTTTGGTAAATTACCCATTAATCATCCTCATGGGTCAATTCATTAATCACTTAGTCCCTTAATATCTTAGGTTACCATTATGGTTTAGATTAGATCATCATTGAACCATTTACACCTTCAAGTGATTAAGTATAATCAACCTTGAAAATCTTCAATTGGTTTAGGGTTTGATCTTCAACCTTCAACCCATTTGATTCTTAAATGACCTTGAACTCGTTTAACCTCAAACGACCTAGAACCCATTTGGGCCTTTAAACGAGTGTGGACCCCCTTGATCTTAAACGGGTGTGAACCCATTTGAGATCAAACAAGTGTGAACCCGTTTGAGATCAAATGAGTGTAGACTCGTTTGGACTTAAACGAGTGTGAACTCGTTTGGACTCAAACGAGTGTGAACTTACTTGGGTCCAAACCACATGAACATAAAAGGTGACACATAGGTTATGTTTGAATAGGGTTTCCTATGTTGAAGCCTTTAATTGGCCAAAGCCATGTTAACCACTTACAGATTGAGTCAATTAGGATGAGCCTCAATCAATTGGACTCCAATTTGACCCTTAATTGAAAGCCAATTAGGGTTAAGTCTAACTCAATTAGGGTTTCCAATCGGCTAATCATCAATTCTCAACAATGAGAAACAAATTGTAATTGAACCCATCAATTGAACTCCAATTGGGCCCAAACTTGGCCCAAACGGTCTTGAGATCGTTTGGATGACCTCCAAACGGTCTTGAGACCGTTTGCCCAAAGTTTGACCAAAATCTAAGTTGATTTGATTAGGATTGAACCCTAATTAGGTCTAAAACCAGCACTTTTATCAATTCTTCAACCTATTGAAATTGGACCTACAATGGATCAATTTTCCTTAACCCTAGACCTCCAAACGGTCTTGGGGTGTCAGTAAACGAGTGTGAGACCGTTTGGGTGAACCCCAAACGGGTTTGAACCCGTTTGGATCCTCCAACCCAAAACTCAACAAGATCTATAATTAAAATCAGCAATTTCAACCCGATTAGGGTTAGGGTGTTGAAGTGCCTTCAACTCTCAATTGGTTAGGAATTAGATTATAATTCTTTGTAGGAAAGAAATTCAATACATTATAAACAGACCCTCAAATGGTCGTACCTTGGTCAACCTATGAAATGGTCTTGGGGTCGTTTTGATCCAAACGATCTTGCAGGATCGTTTGAGATCAAACGGGTTGAACCTGTTTGACCTTAAACGAGTTGCACCCGTTTGGACCAAAAGGGTCCAAGGTCGTTTCATAAAGTGACCTAGGAATCCAAGCCCATCATCCTCAACCTCTGTTCAGGTCGGTTCCTCCACCGTTTTGCTTGCAAAAGAGCAAGGAAGAAGGGAGGTAGAAGAAGAACTAATCATAGAAAACAAGAACAAAGATATGCATAACAAAGCTAAGAGTTAGAGTTATAAAACCCACCTCAAACGTGGTTCCTAGAGCTTACAAGCTTCCAAGCTTCAAGCCTTTAATGGCGTCTTGAGCTCCACAGGTCGGCCAAGGTCAATTCTTCAAGAAAAAGATGGGGATGGTCGGCTAGAACAAGGAACCTAAGTAAGAAAACTAGCAATTCAACCTTGTAATACAATTTCCTCCATGAATCCAAGCTAGAAGGTGGTGTTCTCTTACCTAGAACAGGTTGGTCGTCCCCTTGAGCTCCTGAGCTTTTCTTTGTCCGATTGAGAAAGATAAGAAGTGAGGAATTGAAGGAAAACGTTTGCTTGGTTTGGAAAGAAAGGTGCTTATATAGCTTAGGCTGATTTTCACCATAAGGACCTCTAAAGCATGTAATTCTCATCCAAGTCCCTCCTTATTTATAAGGCACGTTCAAGATATCAAAACTTAATCAAAGCCCATCAAAACTCAAGATATAAGGGTAAAGAAAACCAATATGCACACTAAGGTATATATATATGAAGGGTCTTCTTACTCATACTAGGTGTTTTCACTACAAAGGTCATCCTTCTTATCCAATTATTTAATAGAAGTGCACCTCTCATCCTTTCTTCTCTAAATGATGTCAAGAGTCATAAAAGATATTCTAAAAAGTGTATAGCACAAGTTGCACCCCACATTTTGGGTAAATTGCACTTTACACCAAAATTAGGGTTTAAGCACAAGGATTGCTCCACAAGCTGCACCTTGGTGCCCAAACTTGGGAAATCCATCATACCTCATCATATTCCTTCATATGATGTCTCTTTATTAGAGGAACATCTTAACCTGTGTTATTTGCAAGTTAACCCCTCTAATTGGGTAATTTGCACACAGGTCCCTGTATTACCAAACAATACTACAATCATTGTTTAAAAAGGACAGAAATGAAAATGTATGTTCCTTAGGAACTTAATTACATGCCAAAAGATAATCACAAGTATTTAATTACATTTCTTAGGCAAAACACCTAGGGTTAATTCATAACCCAGGCTAGGGATGTTACAAATTATCCACCCCTTACAAGGATTTCGTCCTCGAAATTGATAAAACATATTAAGAGAAAAGAGTAGGATATTTCCTTCTGATTTCTTCCTCTAGTTCCCAAGTGGCTTCTTCAACACCACGGTGATTCCAGAGAACTTTTACAAGACTTATCTCTTTCTTCTTTAGCTTTTTAATTCTGTTATCAAGGATTGACACCGGTCCTTCCTCATAAGTTATATCTTCATTCAATTCTACTTCCATAGGTTGTAGAACTGACTCGATATCGGGATGACATTTCCTTAACATAGAAATGTGAAACACAGGGTGTAGTTTTTGTAATTCTGGTGGTAACTCTAGTCTATAGGCTACCTTTCCAACCCTTTCAATGATTGGATAAGGCCCTATAAATCTAGGAGCTAACTTCCCTTTCCTTCCAAAGCGAAGGACTCCTTTCCAAGGCGAGACCTTGAGATATACTCTGTCTCCAACCTGGAACTCCAACGGTCTACGACGCTTGTCAGCATAAGATTTTTGCCTATCTTGTGCAGTCTTAATCTGTTGTTGTATTACTTTAATCTGTTGTTAATATGACACTTGGGGATTGAATTCCATGTGTTTTGACCACTCGACCAACGTGCTCTGAAATATGAGTTTCCAAAAAGGTAGTGATTAGGTCATTATGACACTTGGGGAATGTTTGTGTTGATGTAGATGTAATTGTCCCTCAATTAGGAGTGATAACATGGACACTTGATAAGCAAGACTATGAAATGCATGATCATGCACATGTGAGTCAATATATGACATTGAGATCATAATATCTTAAATAGTATGCTATAGTTCAAGGAACATAAATGAAAAGTTAAGAGAATGACATTCCATGCCTCAACTTTAATCTGGATATCTGTAACAAAGAGATTATATGGTCAGTGACACATTTTTCACTTTTACAAGTTGTAATTATTCAACTCATTCCTACTACTTGAGTGGCAATGATGTGTGGTTGGACACTACTCTTTGCTTGTGTTATTTTTTACATTTAGGAACCTAATAGGTTACACACATAAGGATGAACTAGGTAATTGAAGTTCACAATAAAAATATGATTAAAATGGTTTTTAATCATATATAGGCTGATTAACCCTCTCATCAAGTGGCCAATATATCTAATTGGTCAATTAGATGATTGAGTTAATATATCAATTAAATTATCAATTGATGGAATGAGCTTTCTACTATATAGACATCATCGACCAATTAGGAAACTTGATTAGGCTATCACAATGCAATAGGGAAATATGGGTACTTGTTAGAGAATAAGTTTTAGTAAACAAACCCGCCTTGAGATTGACACATGGAAGTCATTGTTGGATCAATGAAATCTAGAGGGGAGTGAATAGAGCTAAAAAACACTTGCACAAAATTTGTTAGACCTTCAAGTTACTACAAGATATAGGATTTCAAATATTGAATATGTAATGCAACTAAGCATACATAGTGAGGGTGAGAGAGATTGAACAAACACAAATACAAAGCCATGTAGAGTGGTTCCTATCTCCAAACTAGGAGATAGTCAGGCCATTACCTAGAGAGGTCAAGTTCTAGAATTTTGCAACCCATGTATACTTATATTCCATTATAAGACATACAATGTGACCTTAATTTTCCCGGGACAAGGATACCCACCCTCCTTTTTAAGGACCAAAAAGAGCCAATAAACCTTCCACAAAGGGCTTACCTATCCTTGAGTAAGAGTCTTCTACGTCTAAGGACTTATCCACTTTTATAGCTAGCTAGAAACCTTCACCAAGGTGATCTACTACTACAACAAGTCTTTGGCCTTAGGGATTTACCCACTCTCCTCATGGATCTTCTACCTTTGCCTTCTCCTTCCTCTCAAAGAAGCTTTAGCACCTTCTTCCTCAACCTTGATGAAGCTTTGCACCTTCTCCTTCATTGGAGAAGTTTCACCAACTTGATCTTGAATATAGGGGTTGGGTAAAGAGAACCTTCGAGAGCTTTACAAGAATATAATGAATCACTCATATGGACATTTTGATTTGCAAATAAGAGAGAGAAAGGGCTCAAGTGGACTGGATGCACTCAACTATAGCTAGGAGCTTGAATAAGATGAAGGAGCAACCATGGAATGAACTCCAAAAGGTCCTAATTATAGTTGGGGGTGTACACTAGACGCTAGGAGCACTCTGGAATGTTTTCTATCCATTTGGGGTGTTGCAATGGATATAATTTTGATTTTGGAAACACTCCAACAGTTACAATCACTTCTCTCGCACTTTCCGTATAGTGCATTTGGTCGAGTTTTAATAAAGGTAACTCGACCGATTCCACTATGTGATAAAGCTAATTTAAAGCATCGGTCGAGTTTATCCTGGATGAAACTATACCGAACCACTTAAATCAATTTTGGTCAGTGTAAGGATTGGTTGAGTTATTTGTATGGTAAACTCAACCTAACCTGAATGTTCTCAAAATGTATCAAGGGGATCGATCGAGTTTGTCACAGATAAAAGTCGACCTAAAAACTCCTTGTAATGAATTTTGGAAAATGTCATTAGAGTGATTAAACGTTCGAATTAAGGGCTCCTAATTTTTCTCATCTTAGTTACAAGTCATTACATAAATACAAATGATTACAAAAATAATCCTAAGGGTTTAGGGTGTTTTCCACAAAAGTGCATTTGCATTGCTTTGAATTGAACTAGATCAAGCTAGGGCTTGATAGAAATGATCCTTTTCATGTACCTAATTCCTAAAATAAATCTGAAATAGACATGTTAGATACATGTGAATGGGATGGTTTAGTCCTTTATAAATATATGGACAATGTATAACTCTCAGGTCAACATCATCCACCTTTTTGATAATGACAAAGCATTCCTCAACATATTAAAGAAGTATATGAAAATTTCAATTTTACCTTTGAGAAGGATGTGAGAGTTAAACCTATACCTTGTGAGTGATAAGGGGATACATAATTGAACAATGTAAATTACTCCCCCTCAATTCATTCTTACATATTCCTGCATGATTAGTCTTTCTACAAGCAACCATAGCACACACACACACATACACACACACACAAACACACACACACACACACACACACATATATATATATATATTCTATGGTCCTCTAGAAAGTCACATGATATTTCAGATAATTGGCAACAAAAGGATCACATAAGCAATAAATTCAATATGGTTGATCTCATTTCTCTCCCTTTTCCATATCAAAAAGGAAGGTGGTAGAAGAGCTATAAAATGTAGGTCTTCACTATAGGCTCAAACTACACAAGCAACCATACATAACACACACCAAATAGAGACAAAATAGAGAGAAATAAGAAATCGAGAGTCATAATCAAAATATGAGATAGCATACCAATAACTCAAAAGATATAGTCAATCAAGGACTTAAGGTACATAATAATAAGATTACAACACCGAACATGTCCTCTAGAAAGGAAACTACAAACCAATGAAAAATGATGAGATGATAAAATAGTATGCCTCAGATATAGTTCCCAAATAACTAAACATTATAGTCTATATATATATATATATATATATATATATATATATATATATATATATATATATATATATATATATATATGAGCACTCTATAAGACTATAGAACTAAACATCTATAACATTTGCTAAATCAACTATGTACTCATCATCGTCATCCTTGGGCTTTGGTTGGTAATCCTCATCATCATAAGAGGGTGGAGCAATGCCAACGGATGTGGACACACCATCATCACCATTAGAAGATCCATCATCACCAACATCATCATCATCCTCAACATCATCACCATATTCAACTTCTTCCTTAGCATCCTGGTCAGGCATCTCCTCATCAGTAGGAGGTCTAAAAGCACGAGTACCAGACCATTTGGCATTCTGCTTAGCCCAGGACATGCCACATGCATGTAAAGCATTTGTTTATAGAAAGGTGGGAGTAGAGAATCCATCATAACCAGCAAGCAGAGTGGCAATAGATCCATCAAGAAGAGACAAAAGAGGAAGAGCGCTAGGTACAGGGCAGGTCCACCATCAGTACCAACAGGGGTTGCAGAGGAAGCAGCAGGAGGTGGGGGTCAAGGTAACATTGACTATATGTATAAGAGGAATAGTCAGTGTCGGGGTGTGCCTGGTAGGGTGCGTATGGATGGCTACATGATAGGTTCATATGTGACTTGATCTGATAGAGGCCCTGGTGGAGATGATCCTGAATACTAAGGTTATATGCTTGTTGATATATCATGTATCCCATGAGAACTTCATTAGATACAGAAAATGAGCCATGGTTAGGTTGGGATGGTGGTGGCGGTGAAGGGGTCTAGGTGGAGGGAGAGGCACCTGGTGTGGTGGAAGAGGTAGGAAGAAAATTCTTCTTGATGGTTGTCTCACTAATGCAGACCCCTCTATGACTTGGTTTTTAACTATGGTCATGGATGATAGATTTTTCACAATGATGAGAAAACACACCACATATCAAGTTTGAATAAGGGAGATGGGTGCCAGTGGTGTTATTCTTGGAGCCAAAGTAGTTCATCTGTTGTAGAATGTAACGAGGCCTCTTGGCACCAATATTATTCAAGAGACAATACATGATCATTGTCGTGTTCTCTACAATCTCCATTTGATTCCTCTTGGGATGGATATTGTAATTGTCCACTAAGGCTAGTCTTGTCTTGATATCAAGGGAAGAGGAGGATAGGGTTTACTTCTTCCTATGAGGGACGTCTAGTTTCTTCAGTAACCTATGGATGTTTGGAAGGGTAAGAATGGGATCAATGCTCTTGTAAAACCCTTAGGGTCCAAAAGGTCATGGTAAGAGGGATAGGAAGCCAACCAAGAGGGGATGACATCAGTACCAGAGAAGTAAGTATTCAAAGACTCTTATGAGATTATTATCTTGGTACCGGTGATCATCAAAGTCAAAACGACTTGGGTATTATATGGTGGGACTAGGGTGGTGTATTTCCATGTCAAATTGGCATATAATGCATGGACAACGTTCATACTATACATAGCATTGGCAAAGAACAAATGCTCAACACACAAAGCACTTAGGTGAGATGCTATGAACACCCTAACAACCTCTTCGATCACCTCAGTCGTTGCAAACTGAGGCTCAAAAAAAGATAGGAAAGGAAAGGGAGTCCTAGGGAGGAGTTTCTTGTACCTATTCATGGCTTGTATGGAGAAGAAAGAGGTTCCATCAAAGGAGATAAGGAGAGAAGTAGTGGAGGAGGACCGAACTCCATCTGGTCCACTTTGTTTCCTAGGGTTAGAGGCCATTGAGGTCAGATTGAGAGGTAAAGACCACCAAACAAGAAGAAGAACAAGATAAGCAGGTCGCCTAACCACTAAGGTCATATTTGGGAGAGGCAAAGAGGATGGATCAAAGCCAGGAAGGGTGTAGGAGTGGATGGGTTATCCTAGGGTTGAAGGAAGAGAACTAGAGAAGGGATTTCAGTTAGCTTTTCTCTAGTTGAGAGGGAGAAAAGTCGACCGATACCCTTTATAAATTTGGTCCAGTGTCGTTTCCAGTCTAGTTCTGAGTTTAGGAAACTTGACTGATCGGGTATTTCAGCTTTGTCCTCAGCCAGGGTTCAGTTGAGTTGTAGCAGGTCAAACATGACCGATTAGAATATTGTCCCAAAAATAAAAAAAACTTAATTATAAGGCTCTAGAGTGCTATATAAATTCATTTTTCTAGCCCATTATGCATTTTAAACATATTGAGGAACATTTCACTCATCATTGGCTATTATTTTGTAGTAAAACATCATTTTGTGAAAAACTAGAAGAAAACAAGTGATAAAGGCATGCAGACATGTCAATTATATCACTTTCAATTAAGGGTTATCAAATTTAAATAAGAAATATATAGGTATGATAACATCTAGCTAGATTGTATGTCAATATCATCAAGAGTAGTTATAAGAAATTTTGATCTAACGAATGTAAATTGCTCTCTAGCTAGAGATTTAGTAAAAATGTCTACAAGTTGATTCTCGATGTCCACATGCATGATATAGATATCCTTCTCGGCAATGTGGTCACGAAGAAAATGATGACATTCCTCTATTTTTTTACTATGGCATACCTCTATATTTTTAGCTCTACTATGTAATATAGGATTATAAGAGAGATTAATGGCACTAGTGTTTTCATAGTAGATAGGAGAAGCATCAAAATAAATGTTAAAGTCTTGGAGCATTTTCTTCATCTAAAGGACTTGGGCACAACAACTTCCAACTGTAATGTATTCAGCCTTAGTATTTGAAGGAGCCATTGTGCTTTGTTTCTTAGAGAACCAATAAACTAAGCATGATCCTAGGAAGAAGTAACTGCCACTTGTGCACTTATATCTAACAAGAACCATGCATAATCAACATCACTATAGGTACTAAGAGTAAAGTCCCTTGACTTGGAATTCCATAGTCCAAAATTTTTAGTTTTGGCTAGATACCTCAGAATCCTCTTAACCGCTATGAGGTGTGATTTCTAGGAGCTGATGAAAGTGAGCACACAAGACATAACTAAAAATTATGTCAGGTTAGAGGCACTTAAATAAAGTAAACTTCCAATCATACCTCTATATATCTTCTCATATACCTTTTCTCCTTCTTCATCTCTATCAAGCTTGGTAGTGTTTGACATGGGGGTGTCCATCGGCTTGGTGTTCTCTATCCCAAAGCACTTAAGTAGTTCACTAATGTACTTGCATTAGTTGAAGAAGTTACATTCTTCATTTTGGTTGATTTAGAAGCTGAGGAAGAAAGTAAGATCCCTCATCATGATCATCTCAAACTCACTCTGCATTAGAGAACTAAATTCCTTGCAAATATCAAGACCAGTTCCGCCAAAGATAGTATCATCAACATAAATTTGGATGATCAAAAAGTTGCTAGAATTGTGTTTTAGAAACAAAGTAGAATCAAATTTACCCATGATATAGCCATTGTTTAGAAAAATATTCTTTAATTTCTCATACCAAGCTCTAGGGGTTTCTTTGAGTCCATAGAGTGCTTTTTGTAACTAGTAAGCATGGTTACGCAATTTATCATGTTCAAAGCTGATAGGTTGAGCCACATAGACTTACCATTTAAAACACACTTTTAACATCCATTTGATAAAGCATGAAGTTCTTGTACTAGAAAAAGAAAGTATCATTCTAATAGATTCAAGTGTAGTAACAAATACATATGTTTCATTAAAATCCATACTTTCCTATTGGTTGTAATCTTGAGCTACTAATCTTGTTTTGTTCCTTACAACTTTCTCACTTTCATCAAGCTTGTTGCGGTTGACCCATTTGGTACCAATGATCTTCCTATCATTTGGTCTTGGCACTAATGTCCACACTTTGTTCTTTTTAAATTGTTCTAAACTCTTCTTGCATGGCTAGGATACATTCGTCATCCTTGAGAGCTTCTTTGACATTCTTTGGCTCAAGTGAGGAGATGAAGGTGTTGCCGAATTGCTCTTTGTTGCATGCAGATCGCGTCCTCACTCTTTCAAAAGGATTACCTATAATGATCTATTTATGATGATGCTTTTCAAATTAGGTAGTTGCATCCTTCTTTTCTTTGTCTTTCTCTTCTTCATCAACTAGCACCTCTTTTCCTTTATCAACAATGTTGAGCTCTTTCAAGTGAGGGATCACCTCATCTACAACATCATCATTAATAATATTCTTGGAAATAGAGGGGTTAGTCCCAACAAATTTAACATTTATATATTTTCTACTTTAGTTAATTAAATTTTAAATACTCTCTAAGCAAGCTAGTAGTGCTATAGCCAAGAAAGAAAGCCTTGCACGATTTCGCATCAAACTTATTGAGAGAATCCTTGTGTAAGACCCCTGACCTGAGTTTTGGGGTAACCCTATTTTATTTGGCTTAATCAGTGCCTAGAACCTTTCTCTAATCTTTTGATATGTAATTAGGGCTTGTGGAGAGCTTAAGTTTCAAGTTTGAGCTTATTTGGATGTTTGTTTTTGCTTTATGTGCTAATTTTGTGCAAATTGCAATTTACCTAAAGTAGGGGGTTGATGTGAAATTTCTCACCTCTAGAGTGTTCCTTCTTTTTCTTGACATTATCTAGTAGAGATATAAAGAAGTGGGCGCCTTGTTTGAGCCTTGGTTGAGGAGTGTCACCCTTAGTGGTGATTAGGGTTCCTATGTTTATATAGTGTGTTGTCTCGACCTAGGTTGCAACCTAGGGTTGGTTTGGTGAGCGTCGTGGTCGAGACACCCCCTCTAGGTGTTGGAATCACTACCTAGGTGTTCTTGGTCGAGATGGTTGCCTTCTTGTTGAATGCCTCAACCTAGGATGTGTGGAGATCTCTTGTCTCGGCCTAGCGGTGATGGATGGTTCTTGTCGCAGCCATGGAGGGTGATCCATGGAGGGTCACGACCGCGACCATGGTGGGTGACCAAGGTGGTCAAGACACAACCTAGAGTGTATCACCATGTTTTGCATGTTAGGCTAGGGTAGTTGCATGTTGGTCTTTTGAGTGGACAATTGTCCCTTTGGTACCTTGGAGTGTTGCACATCATCCCTTGCCTTCTCTCTCATCTTCTACCTATATAACCACTTATCTCTCCATGCATGTAACCATTTCAGACTTACACCTTCTTCCTTCTCTTTTTCTTGTTCTTGGATCTTGGTGGAACAAGGAGATTTGACCTTGGCGCTTGGTGACCGAACTCTTCTTGCATGTGGTGCTTATGGTGACCATTGCCCATCTTCAACCTTTGGTAGGTGTTTATCTTCCTTAATGGTTTTTCTTTTGATCTCCTACCTACATTTTCCTCTCTTTTCTCGGCCCTAGACCATGTTTCCTCCATGGTGGTCCTTTTGAGAGAGAAACTCCCCATTACAAGGGTCATAGATCATGTTTTGACAAGGCAGACCCAAGTGTGGGGAGGGTTTCTTCTCTCTTTATCCCTCTTTCTCTCTTTTGTCTCGACCTAGAGATTTTTGGCTCTCTTTTCTTGGATGATCTTTGAACTTTGTGTCTTCTCCTTCTTGAGGTGATCTTGTGGCTGATAGTGGAGCTTTTGGTGGAGCTTATTCAACCCTTGGATCATTTGCTTGGAGCTCTTGATCTTGGAGCCTGGAATCCTTGGTGGTGATCTTCTTAAAGCGAGTTATATAACACTTAACCTACTCTATTATAGCACTCCTTTATGCATGTTTTCTATTGTCTTCTCTCTCTAAAATTCTCCCTTGTCATGCTAGTAGATATGATAATCTCTACAACTAGTTTGGTGGAGATATCTTGCTAGGTTTGCTAGAAATTCAAAACCCTAATCTACATGCACCCATTTTTATGGTTGATATGTTATGGAGGTTCTTCCCTATCTTTTGACCTTGGTCTTGCTATTATGCATTATGTTCTCCTAGATGTTGAAGTGAGGTTAGGTTCTATCTTGGATACCTTGATCGTGATTTACTCTCCCTTGGATGAAATCCTTTCTTGGTGGTTCATTATCTATGACCTAGGGTTCTTGATGATCGTTTGCATGGGCTTTTCTTTCTTGATTATTATGTTTTTTCCCTTAGTTTTGTTCATGTTTTAAGACCAATATATCATTATTTAGTATGGTTGAGACACCAAACCCATGTTGGTTGCGACCATGGTTAGTCTTGGTAGAGATGCTTTCCTTTTTATGGGTTGGACCTAATGTGGTTTGAGGTTGCGACGCTTGGTGGTGGTGGCCAAGATGACCTTATTTTGGTTGGGTTGTTGCCCTAGTTTTTGGGTCTTGATCTTGTCCTTGTCTGGGTCATGGCATATCCCTTGAGAGAGGTCATGACATGTTGGCCTTGGGTCGTGATATCTTGCTTTAGTTTGAGGTTGAGTTAGCCATGTTCCTTGGGGTCGTGACAATCTTATGAGGGGTTAGAACCCTAACCCTAGATGGGTCGCAACACAGTAGGTGTCGTAGTCAAGACACCCTAGGTATCGTGGTCGAGACACCCTAGGGTTCACGGTCATGACATGGTTTGGATGCATTGGTCGCGGCCTAGTGGTGTATATGGTCGAGACATGAGGATGATAGTGGTTGAGAGGTATGCTTGGATACATAATGATATACTTGCATGAGTAATGTATAAGCAACATAGAGTGCTATTTAGATAATATCTAATCAACTCTAATGATGTTTCGAGTCCTAATATTCCCCAAGATGATGGGAAGTGGTGAATCTATGGTTGATAGTTGAATCTAGCTTTGTAAACCCTAATCGACTAAGAAGAAACCATAACTTGAATAATGTGCAATGTTTGTTCTTGTTTCTCTTTCATGGAATGGCTATGGTGTATGATGTTATCTATCTTATTTATAAACTTCTAACCATGTAGGTTTTATGAGCTTGATATCATAGTTAGTGTATGCTTTGGTGACTATGATATGAAATAGGTTGAATGCGCCTTCATGAGGCATGTTGAGGCACTTGTGATATAGGAATGATGTGAATGTGTCCTATGACTTGGTAGTGGCTTATTGTCTATTATGAGATGATACTTCCCAATGATGAATTGAGGGATTGGTATCACGTAGTAAGTGACTTTGGTATTGGTGATGTGGTGAATGGCAATGATTCATCCATCATGTGGTGATAGTGTGACAACTTCACACCCTATACACTTACATTTTTTGAAGTTGTACTATACCCTAATTCTTATACAATTTGTTATGGATTTATATGTTATAACTTGATTCATGCCAAAGGATGCTAAATTGGTCTAACTTATCAAGTGAAACACTAATCATGTAGTTTTGCCATGTTCCATAGATCCATCTCAGTGTCAGCACTTGTAGGATGGTGAAACGAGCTTTCCCTAGTGAAAGCCTAGAGTCATATACTACTCAGTATATGCATTCACATGATTGGATATGGGCCATACCCTAGAAGGAGTATGGCTATGGGCCGTAGCTCAGTGATTTGATGCTTATGAGGTTTCACAGGATTAGTTGCAGGCCATACCCTGACAGGAGTGCGACTGCTGGTCTTAGATCAATTTTCAATAGCGTCGTGACCTATACAAAGATGGGCTAGGATGTCTCATAGTTGACTATATGTCACTAGTTGTAGTTGACTGGTATGTCCCTACAGATACTCGTGTACTGACCATGAGGTTTGATGAGATAGTGGATTCTGGCTCTTCCATTGACCTTGTACGGCACTAATTTCGACTTAGCAGTGGTTAGTTGGATTTGAGTGGTATGGCTCAAATCCTCGAGGCACAATAAAAATACATAATCAGCCATGTAATATACTTTCTTAGGTTCATAATTAAAAAAATTGGATGAGGCCTTGCCTTATTCTTGTACAACATAGTTGGTAGAGATTATACATGTTCTTCATATTGTTTTTGAATTTTTAGATGAAAATAATTGCCTTGATGTATCATTAGCTGGATCTGCTTACCATAGTTATATCTTTACTTTTATTATTTTCTTACCTTATCTGTGTATATAATAGCATTGGTGAAGAATTATATCTCCTATTGAGATTTGGATCTCACCCTATGGGTTTCTCCACCTCTTTTAGGTGTATGTGTACGAGGAGGTAGAGATTGTGCAGTTGAGGCTGAGCAGCAGCAAGAACAGTAGCAGGCAAGGTTAGATGTGCTACTAGTCTTTTGGTGTAGAGTCCAAGAGTCATCCCCATACACTCAGGTCTTTGGGATGATTTTTGGGTGTGTTTTGTAGACATGCTATCAATACGTCATTTTGGCTTATGTGTCCTTTGATGTAAACCTATGGAAGATGTTTATATATGTACATGGATTAGGTTTTCTTATAGCAATATGATGGCATATCTTATAAGAACAAGTTGATGTAAGCACCTTGTGATTTATGATATCTAATGCAGGTATCCTGTGAGAACTTATATGTAAGGGTTTTTACAACTTTGTTTCTTAATGAAATTGGTTTTAATTTTCAGTGTTTTTGGATAATCTTCTTGTTTAGTTTTGTTTCTGCCTTTAGTTGGGAGTTATCTCATTGGTTTGTGGAGTGGGACATTATAGTTAGGTTGGTATCAGAGCTTAAGGTTTTCTGAATCTATAGAGGCCTAGGACTAGGGTTTGTGTTTATTCTTGTGTCCTCTAGGTTGTCTTATTGTGACTTCTTCTTTTGCAAAAGGAGTAGAAAAGCTGAAAGATGTATGGAGAACATGAAAACACACTGTTGAAAGCAATGTTGCTGCACCCGGTGGTGGTGCAAGGAACCACAAATGAGAAGATCGGGTGTCATAGGTCCCCCAGTTTGACCTAGCCATGCATGAATATACTACCTTTCAGTATCTTTTCAGGTTGTTCATGGCTACTACGAAACATATGGAGGATGGGATGCCTACACCTTAGCCTAGGGCACTGGTTCCCAATGTGAAATCTTCATGTATTGGGAAGAATTTTAAGCGGCTTTACTGTGTTAGGGTAGTGGAGTATGTTGGGATGGTTGATCCAACAAATGCAGATTTGTGGCTAACCAAGATTGAGAAAGCCTTCAAGATCCTTAGCATCCCAGAGGGCCGATAAGGTGAAGCATGCAATGTATGTTTTGAAAGGGAGTGTTTGCCATTGGTGGGCCATAGAAGAGGAGAAGATGCCTAGAGTGGTTGTTGGATGGGAGGAGTTCTGAAGTGAGTTTGTCATTCGGTACTTCCCATAGACGTACCTTGATGAGAAGATATCTCAGTTTGAGCAGATCCGACAGGGGTCCATGTCTGTCAACAAGTATGAGGCTAAGTTTATGGAGTTTCTATGATTCTGTCCTCAAATGGATGCTACGGATGGTGAGAGGAGTCAGTATTTTGAGAAGGGGTTGAATGCTAAGTTGTCTACCATGGTGACTACTTTGAAAAATCAAGAATGGTTTTCCACGTCCATGGAGTTTGTTGGGAGGATAGAGAGGTATGTGATAGAAATATGAGAAGTGAATGCAAGGAAGAGGCATGCACAGTCCCAAGGACAATTCTTAGAAGTATTTAAGAAGTTGAGGTTTTCTACACCACCAACACCATATAGGTTTAGTGCGCAAATGCAATGGTCACTGAGTAAAAGTAGATTTTGTAGCCTTACACCTGCTAGAGCCCACAACCCAGTGTCTATGTCAATGACGGGGCCAGCTAGGCCACGTTTGAAACTAGGGCTTGCCACAAGTGTGGGCAGGTAGGACATCTAAGGCAGGAGTGCCCATTGAGAGATAATGAGGTGACCCAAAAATCAAGGCAGAGCCAGTAGGGCTCACAGAGGTAGTAGTTCAGCAGTGCAGGAGGTTGTGGACGTGGTCAAGCGTCACAAGCCAGAACGTCTGCTCAGGGAAGCAAAGAACAAGGGCGACAAAGGACAATGGCTAGATTCTTGATAATGCGTCGAAGTGACCTACAATCACTAAGATATTAATCCTAGAGTTTAACCTTTTTTACTATCCAATTAAGTCTAGTAAAAAAGAGTCGATCCCACAGGACAACATTTTTAAGATGGTAGACTCTAATCCCAATTGGTTTTCATTTGAACTTTTATTTCTCTTTGGTATTTTTATTTATGGAAAAAGAAAAAGAAATTAGATTTGGGTTTGATGGTTTATGCTATAACATAAAATACAATGCAAAAATAAAGGTTACACTAGCAAGGAAGCAAGGTTACTCTATCATAAGAAAAAGAGAGATTTTTAGCACAATAAAAATATTGAGAATGGAAAAACTAGAACTTAGATGAAATGGATCAAATGATGTTTATGGAATGGTTGAACTCATATTAAGGGAATATCGAGGCCTTTAGGGGTTTCACCACCTTATCCTAGGCGAGAATGAACCAAATATTTAAAACAACAAGCAGACGAAGGTATGTGAATTAAATAAATCCACAAAAGATGAACTCTACATGAGCCCATTGGTCCTGGTGCTCATGTTTCTTAGTTTATCACCGAAAAGAGATAAATCCACGGTTGTTCCAAAATCTATATGTGATTTGGTTTTATCATTCTAAATCCCAATTTCCATGGTCATTTCCATCGGGATTAACATAAGATCTAATCGAGTAATCACCTCGATAGATCATCAATTTCTAAACCAAAAAGCCATATAATAAGAGTCATCTTTAAAACTTAGTTTGATTCAAACTATGGATAAGGATCTATTCCCCTTGCCTTAATAAAGAAACTACTCTCTCATGATTGTGGAGTAGAGAGAGGTGGAGGGATAAAGTATTCTAGCCATAGTCTAGACTTAGAAAGGAATTCAATCCTTAGGCTAGAGATTGTTAAATGGTTGAATCCTTAATCCCTTGCTCCAGAGTTGTAGAAGGGTGGGAAGAATAAGATCTAGATCTAACAAGCAATCTAAGAAAAAGAAGACCGGAGAACAATCTAAAAGAACTTAACTTCAAGAACAAACAATATGTATTGTTGATTTCTAAATGCAAAAATACTAGAGGAAACAATCGCTAGGAATTTCTTCATACAAAAGGTGATGGTGAAATATGGAGAACCCCCCCCCATTTTATAGGAGAAGGAGGGGGTAGGCTTCCCTCAAAAGAGGGAGAAAAAAGAAGGGGAACCAGCAGCTTGAATATTTTAGATCTAGTCAATAGACTCTTGATTCTCTTTAATTATTTTGACCATAACTCTCTTTAATGCAGAATCTCACAGCAGCGATTTCAAGCGAATTCACACTGTCCATTTAAATAGTGGGAAAATTGAAATGCATCCTACCTTCATCTCTTATTATCTTCAACAATTCCTAAAAATTGAGAGAAATCACTTAAAAATTCATAAAAGAAATATTGAGAGGATGAAAGTGCAATGGATTTCTGAATTAAAATAAAATTGCCAAAAAAAATTGGATTAATTATCCTAAATTATGCACAAATAAATGATGAGTATACATTCATCAAAATACCCCAAACTTGAATCTTTGCTTGTCCTGAAGCAAATTAAATTACAAATAAAGTCCAATTTATACTCCTAATATGTCATTCATCACCCTGGTAACATCACCATAATCCTTACCTCCAATTTTTGAACAAGTGACCAAATATCCTAGAACCACGTAGCATAAAGTTCTATATTCCCTATCAAACAATTATCACATCTTGCTTATAAAATGAGATTTTGTAAAAAAAACAGGCTTCATATTACTTTCACTTTGACTCTCTTAATTTTTGTTTTATTTTTGTAAGTTTTTGCACAAGAACAAGACGAAATTGGGGGGTGGTGTGAAAATAGATAAAGGAGTGATGAAAAAATATGGATCCCTCCTCTATTCAACTCGGGATATAAATTTGTGGAGTATTGGCTAAATTTGTCATGATTTTTTTCATGTGCACTTTTGGCATATTTTGATGGTACGCCCCTTTGTGGGGTATGGAGTTTTTATTTTGGGAAGCATGCCACCCCAGACTTGATTTTTGTCCGGTGGTGATTCTTTTCTTCTCTTTTTTAGAAAAAATAGAGGGAAGGAAGAGATGTTCTTGTGCTTATAACTTCAACATTTTTTTACTCATATATTTTTATCAGAGAGTGTCATTGCTCTAGTCAGAGTATTCATATAAATCACATCATATAAATTTTATAACAAGATAATCCATTGCTTAAATATAGGGAAAAATTATGCTTAGTTTTGATCAATTCCTTATGACTTGCCAACTATTCCAAGGAGTGATGTTATTGAGGGGTCCTAGGTGACACAGTGGTTTCAGACAAAGAAATTTGTAATAGATTTTGCAAAAAAAAAACTAAATTCAAGGGGGTAAAATGATAAACATCTATTCAAATTGGCTAACTAGGTAATGGCCTTTTTATAATAAAAGAAACTAAAACATGGACGACTAGATAATGGCCATAAAAGAAGAAAATATAAAAGCAACTATATGCAAAACAAAGTAAAACAACATGTTGAAAGGAAAATATAAGGGGTGGAAACGTACCACCCACCCCACCCCGAACTTAAAACTTTACTCATCTTGAGCAAAATAAAAATTCGAGATGGGGAAGAGGAATCGTTGTGGTGGATGATGAAGGATGGTAGTGGAGGCTCCCCTAAAAGAGAGAAAAAAGTAAAAAAAAAGTGGTGATGTTAGAAAGGAAAAGAAAAAACATAAACATACAAAAATTGTTTGGGTTGCCTCCCAAAAAGCACCCAATTTTTATGTCAAAGGCCAGACGCATCCAAGAAAAAACCAACTTGTTGTTTGAGCTAAGGTTTTGGGGGAGGTTGAGGGTTAGCTAAATTGAGATCTTCCAAGAAGGAATGTTTATTGGTATCGAAAGTGAAAAATTCTTTAGTGGTTATGTATCTTTTGAGTCGAGGCCCATTTACCTTAAATTCACCTAAAACTTATCTCAAAGAAGAAAAGTACCATGTGGATAGGCACATTTGACGAGGTAGGGGCCATACCATCTTGACTTAAGCTTTCTATGAAAAAGTCTTAACTTAGAGTTATATAATAAAACATGGTCACCCTCTCTAATGTCCTTGCATTTTATGTGACCATCATGCCATAGTTTAGTTCAGCCTTTGTACATTCTCACATTCTCATAATCTCTCATTCTAAGTTCATCTAATTCATTTATTTGGAGAAGACATTTTTTTCCCGATGTTGAAAGATCAAAGTTCAAGCTGATGGCCCAGTTGCCTTTGTGTTCTAATTCTATTGGAAGATGGCACGGTTTTCCATAAACCAGTCTGAAAGGGGTAGTTCCTATGGGTGTTTTGTAGGAAGTTTTGTATGCCCATAGTGCGTCATTGATTTCAAGGACCAATCTTTTCCAGTACAATCGATGGTTTTTTCTAAGATGGACTTGATTTTCCTATTGGATACTTCAACTTGCCCACTATTTTGAGGATGGTAAGGCGTGGCGACTCTGTGATAGACCCCGTATTTTTTCAATAAAGCCTCAAAACTTTTTTCTAAAAAATGAGATCCCCCGTCAGAAATTACGGTGCGTGGGAATCCGAATTTAAGAAAAAGAATGTCTTTAAAGAGTTTTTTAATGGGTTTGGAATCACAAGTTTTAGTGGGTATAGACTCACCCACTTTGACACATAATCGACGACAACTAATATGTATTCATACCCATAAGAGGAAGGAAATGGGCCCATGTAGTCAATTTCCCAGACGTTAAAGATTTCTAATTCCTACAAAGAAGTTAAGGGCATTCAGTCACGTTTGGAGATGTTACCCATCCTTTGACATTGGTCACATGAGAGAACATATTTATAAGAGTCTTTGAAGATGGTGGGCCAAAAGAACCCACACTGTAAAACTTTCCTAGTTGTTTTTTGAAAACTCATGTGCCCACCATAGGGACCAAAATGACATTGTTCCAGAATGTCAGAACTTTCCTCCTGGGAAATACAGCAATGATACAGACCATCGGCATAAAGTATAAACAAATAAGGTTCATCCCAATAGTAGTTTTTGTACATCATGTAAAAACTAGCTTTAGAATGTCCCTTGTATTCAGGGTGCAGCACACGAGCAGCTAAATAGTTTTTAAAATTAGCAAACCAAGGGAATCAGGAATCTACCTTAAGCAGTTGATCATAAGGTAGTTATTCATTTATGGGGGTATCATCAGTTTGGCTACAGCTAAGTCAACTTAGGTGGTCATCCATGACGTTTTCAGACCCCCTTTTTATCTAAGATTTCTAGGTCAAACTCCTGCAACAACAATATCCATCTTATGAGTCTAGGTTTGGCATCATTCTTAGTCATAAGGTAACGAATGGCTGCATGGTTAGTGTAAACGATGACGTTGGATCCAACCAAGTATGATCTAAACTTTTCAAAAGCATAGATAATGGCTAGCATTTCTTTTTTAGTGACAGTGTAATTTCACTGAGCTTCATCTAAGGTCTTGGATGCATAGTATATGACATGGTGTTTCTTATCAACTCATTGTCCTAGGATGGAACATACAGAAAAGTCACTAGAAGCACACATGATTTCAAAAGGTAGGGTCTAGTCTGGTGCATGGATGATTGGAGTGGATGTGAGAGCATTTTTCAAACACAGAAAACTAACCTTTTGAAGAAGGTTGGTGAGAGGTTTGGTGATCTTGGAGAAGTCGCGGATTAATCGCCGATAGAAACCGGCATGTCCCAAAAAGGCTCAAATGTCTTTGACTTAGTTCAGAGGTGGAAGCTTGGTGATGACCTCGATTTTAGCCTTGTAAACTTCTATGTCTTGGTTACTTACTCTATGGCCTAGAACAATTCCCTCCTTAACCATGAAGTAACACTTCTCCGAATTTAGGACTAAGTGAGACTCAACACATCTATCAAGAATAAGAGCTAGGTTTCTAAGGCAAGAGTCAAAACTATTTCCATAAATGGAGAAGTAATCCATAAACACCTCCATGACGGTTTAGGTTAATCGTGCAAAGATGGCTGACATACACCATTGGAAGGTGGTTGGTGCATTATACAAACTGAAGGGCATTCATCTAAACGCGTAAGTACCAAAAGGACATATGAAAGTTGCTTTCTCTTGTCTTCAGAATGGAAAGGAATCTGATAAAATCCTGAGTATCCATCTAGATAATAAAAATATTGTTGATGGGCTAAGCACTCAAGAACTTGGTCTAGGAAGGGAAGTGGGAGGTGGCCTTTCCTAGTTTCCTTGTTGAGATTCCTATAGTCAATACACATTCTCCATCCAATAACAGTGTGAGTGGTAATGAGTTCATTTTTATCATTTCTAATGATAGTACCCCCCCTTTTGGGAACAACTTGATCTAGACTGACCCATGGTGAGTCGGAGATGGGGTAGATGATCCATGCAGTCAAAAGTTTGATTACCTCTAGATGGACAACTTATTTCATGTTTGGATTGAGTTTTTGTTGTGGATCTCAGGAGGGTTTTTTGTCTTCTATCATTGGTTTTTTTTAATGCAAATGGATTGATATATCCCAACTAAATCTATCATTTTATACCCTAAGGCAGTTTTCCTTTTTCTAAGCTCCACCATAAGTTTGTTTTCTTGTTCAAGGGAAAGATCAGAATTTATGATGATAGGGCACAATTGTTGTTCATAAAGGAAGATATATTACAATCCTGTGGGAAGATTTTTCATTTTTGGGGCCTCAGGTGGTTCAGTTTTTTCTTCTATGATGGAGATCATTTTAAGGTCCTAAATTTCAGCATCTGGAATTTCCTCAGAATCATCGAAATGAGCCCTACATTGGTCGAATTCTTCATTATCAAGGTCACATTTAGGAGAGGCAGTGAGGGCCATGTGTAGGGGATCATCAACTAACTCCCATTCTTGCCTCAGTTGGGATAGTTTATCAACACAATCAAGGAGATAGACCTCTTCTTGGAAACTAGGGCCTTTCATGCTTTCAAACACCCTAAACTCTAGGATTTGTTTCCCTAATCTTAATAGAATGATTCCAGACTCAACATAAATCAAGGCCCGAGCGGTGGCTAGGAATGGATGACCGAAAATGAGTGGGTAACAAAAATCTTCCTTTATGTCCATGATCACAAAGTCACATGGGACATAGGCATCTTTCTCAATTTTGACTAGAATGTCTTCTATGATTCCCATGGGTTTGGTCATGGACAAGTCTGCTAATTGAATGTTCATGGTTGTGAGTAACATGTCAGTGAATCCTAATGTTTTATAGAGAGTGTAAGGCATGATGGATATGCTGGCTCTTAAGCCGGCCAGGCCCATTCTACAAGCATTGTCACCTAAGTAACACCCTATTTTTAAAGAACCAGGGTCCTTCTATTTTTTAGCCATTTTAGGATTATGTCTGAAGTGGTCCAAGCAAGTTTGAAAGTTTCTTATTCTTCTGTTGCATACTTCCTAGTCAAGAGGGACTTCATGTATTTGGACCAGGCAGGCATGTCTGCTAAAGCATCAAGGAAAGGAATATCAACATGTTATTTTTTCATGGCTTCCCTAAACTTCATGAAACGGGTGTCGAGACTTGTTTGTTTGAGGCGAGCTTGGTAGGGAGGTCGAGGTTTGTAGGTGGGTTTTTTTAGCTTCTACTTATGGGGTTCAGGGATGGTTGGTTCAGGAGGAGTTTCGGGTTCAACAACTACCATGTCTTCATCCTCAAAATCTAAAGGTATAGCCGAAGGTTTTTTTGGAAGAGGAGGGGAATGTACTTTTCCTAAATGAGTAGAGACAACCTTGAGTTGTTTGGGATTGTTTTCAGGTTGCCCAGCAAGAGTACCGACAGGGGATTTCTTTTGGGCAAATAGGTGTGCTAACTGGGCGTCAGTTTCCTTTTGGTGAGCTTGTTGGGCAAGAATGATTTGCTCCAAAGTGGCTATTCTTTCCTCGGTTGAGGGAGGGGGAGTAGGAACATTTGGTGGTGGTTGATTGAGATTTTGAGGAGGAAGGCTCAAGTTTTGAAATTTTTGTCCTTGGTAGGGTGGTCGGTTTTGGTGGATGCCTTGATAGTTCCCTAGGTTCCCAAAATTTCTTTGATTGTTGTATGGGAAGCCAGGTGGTGGCCGATAATTATTTTAAGGATAGGGGGGCTATGTTGGGATTGGAGTTGGCTGGATTTTTCAGCACCAGAAGGGTTCTCATATTGGAATCTAGGATGGTTTCTAGTTTGATTGGGGTTGCAATAACCCTGGCCTGGTATGGTGTGAATAGAGTTGAGGTCCTCCAATTATTGTCCCATCTCTGGTTGCATGGGGGTGTTGTAGAGATATTGGCAATGTAAGGTGGTGTGATCATATCCTTGGCAGATGCAATAAAGAGATTCTACAACTTTTATTTGTTGGGGTAGCTATCTATAGGTTCCTAGGGATGACTCTAAATGGTCTTGTTTTAGAGCAATTAAATTAAGGCTTTCTGCTATGCTTTGGATGTCGGGATCAACTTCATCTTTAGCTACCTTGAGGACCCAACTAGCCCCCCATCTATATTTTGTTTCAGAAGCATGTTTAACAACCTCCCATGCACTAGTTAGGTTTTGGTGCATGAAATTTCCTCCATATGAGGAATCAAGGAAAAATTTGGTGTCATTGTCAACACCGCGATGGAAAATTTCTATGAGTTGGGCATGAGAAATGTCATGATGAGGACATTTCTGAAGCAAGTCTTTGAACCTTTCCCAGGCTTCTCCTAGGGTTTCTCTTGGGGACATAGAAAAATGAGTGATTTGTCCCCTGATTTCATAAGTGAGGGAAGGAGGGTAAAAAATTTCAAGGAATTTATTTTGTAGGACTTCCCAAGTGGTAACATGTTCCTCACTCTCCATGGTGTTGTACCAACCAGTAGATTAGCCGGTGAGAGAATATTTGAACAATCTAAGGCAGATTGCATCTTCAGAGACGCCTGGTAGTTTGTTCAAGGAACAAAGGTCAATGAACCTTTGAAGATGATCTTGGGAACTCTCCCCATTGTTGCCAGAGAAAGGGTTGGCTTGGATCATGGTGATCCATTGGGTTCAAATTTCAAAATGTGGGGCAAGGATTTCAGGAGGCACAACTGGATGTTGTGCATAGGCGGTCGTGGGAACAGAAAAATCCTTTAATTGTTTTTGCCTTTCGGCTTCCCTCCTATCGGCATCTAACGTTTCTTGCTCAGCCATGTAGGCTTCTCAAAAAGTGGCTTCTCAAAAAGCGGATTCTCTAGCTACTTGATCGGCTAATATGTGCTCCCTTTGAGTCGTAAGAGCCTGGTTGATCCTACGAGCGACTTCCTCTTCATCCATCCTAATTCGGTTTTGACAACTTAGACGGTGGAAGGTTCTATCTATCTCAAGATCAAAGTTGAATGGTGTAAATTCGGCGTATGAGTGTCACATACACAAATAAGCAGCTAATTGTGTGCAGAAAAAATGGATTGTTGGAATGGAAACTCACCAGAAAGAGGATTAGCACTTCCATAATTTTACTCGAAAGGCATAAAAATTGAAGAAAAAAATGAAAAAAAATTGGGGTTTGGGAAAACTATCAGTTGTCCCCGACAACGGTGCGAAATTGATAATGTGTCCAAATGAACTACAATTTCTAAGCTATTAATTCTAGAGTTCAATCTTTTTTACTATCCAATTAAGGCTAGTATAGAAGGGTTGATCCCATAGGACAACATTTTTAAGATGGTAGACTCTAATTGTAACATCCATGACCTGGGTTATGCCTTAACCCTGGGAGTTTTGCTTAAGTAAGTTAATTAGATCCTTAATTTTATCTTGTGAAAAGCAATTAAGGCCCATGAGGAACTTATGTTTCAATTTTGGTTATGTTTGATTTATATTGAAGCAATGTTTGTTTATTTTGGACTAAAATGCAAATTACCCAAGTTGAGGGGTTAACTTGCAAATGTTACATGATTAAATGTTCATCATGTGATGAAGCGTCATTAGAATGAATATGATTCAAACGTATGGCTTGAGAAATCCTGAGTACCAAGAAAGAGCTGATTAAGCAATGTCTGTGCATTAAAACCCAGTTTTGGTGTAATGTGCAATTTACCCAAAAACCTAGGGTTCAATATGCAAATCACCACTTCAAAATAGTCCCTAATATTTCTTGGCATCATGTAGATCAAATAAAATGAGAGGGGCATCTCATTTGTATCAATTTAAAGGAGAGAGAATCTTGATATTAAAATAATCAAGATTTAAGCATAATTGAAACCCTAATTCAATTTAATGTAAAAATAATTATATTAATTGGATTTCCCTTCAACCAAAATTGTGTTGGTTGAAAAATCAACAAGTATGGACGTCCTTGTGCCTTGCAAAGGCAATGAAAATATCCAAAGGAATGGATAACTCACTCACGTTAAAATAAAGGAAAGTAATATCCACTAACTTATGGATATTATTATTAAATGAATTAAGGTGCTTAATTTGCTTTTCTTTAAATCATGTATAATTGAGAGGAATAAGAGGAAAAGAGTATAGCCTCGTCCCTAAGGAATATAAGGGGGCAAGTGGCAAGGAAATTGAGGAGATAATTCCTACTTTCTCTCTCTTAAATGAATTTTCAATAAAATTCATATATATGCTCCTTTATCCTTGAGGTGAAGGGGTAATTTCGAATCCACTTCTTACCTTTTCTTGCAAAACGACCAAGGGATCTTGGAAGATCAGGAGGACGACCCCCAACTTGTTGGTAAGCTTCTTTACCTCCTTTCACCACAATTCCATGGTGGAAATCGAAAATCAATGCATGATTTCTTCTTATCTCAATCCCATCTTCAATTCTAACCATTTCTTTTCACTCAAAGCTTGAGGACGAGCCTTGGGATAGTGAAAGGAGTTGCATCCACCATTTTTGACGTGATCTTGAAGCTTTGAAGCTCAATTGGAGGCGGGTTTTATAACTTGAACCCTTAATATTGTTATTGCATTCAATTCCTTATCAATTGTTGATCCTTTCTTCATTCTCGAAATTTTATTTGGTTGATTGATGCAATCACCATGAAAATCACAGAAAGTTTCTTGGGTTTAGAGATTTATGATGATGACATCATCATAAGCACACACCTTCCCAAATATCTAATGCAAACGGTTTCAACAATATGGTCCAATCAGTTTCACCAAACCATTTGGTGACCAAACAGTTTGCAAATCATTTTGAGGTTTGGACCCCAAACCGTTTGGATGAGTTGACCGTTTGAGGTCAGGACCCTAGCACATGTTGGATGATGATCTAATGGATCCAATTGATTGATTTAATATATGGACAATCCTCCAATTAGAAGCCCTAATCTGGTTAAGTGCTGAAATTTTAATTGGCCGAGTTAAAACTTTGGGTTGATTAACCCAAATGGTCTCAAGACCATTTGGAGATCACCCAAATGGTCACAAGATTGTTTGGAGGTCAACCAAGACCGTTTGGAGGTTTAGGGTTGAGTATGATTGAGTAATTTAAGATCCATAGATATCAAATTGAAATGCAATCAATAACTACATTGATGATCAATCCAATGATGCAAACCCTAATTGGATTTCAATAAATTTTAATGATGGATGGGGCAAACGGTCTCAAGACCGTTTGGAGGTCATCCAAACGACCTCAAAACCATTTAGGGTAAGGTTATATCATAGTTTGATGATGATTCATTGATTTCAATTGAATCAGTTCTACAATGTATATCAATGAAGGTTCCTCGATTTCAAAACCCTAATTGAAAGTTTCTTGATTATAAATCCTAGTTCAATTGGGTTCAAAACCCAAATTGATGTTCCAATTGAAGGATGATTCAATAGTTCAATTGATGAATGAATCAAGGAGTCAATTGATAGGCGATTCATTGATGGAAACCTTGAATTGTTTAAGTGTTGAAAGACCTTTTTGGTCCATTCGGTTTTGAGAGGGTTTGGACCAAACGGTCTCAAGACCGTTTGGGTCCAAATAGTCGCAAGACTGTTTGGGTCCAAACAGTCTCAAACCATTTGGAGACCCAAGTCCAATCAATTTCAACACACATTTTGCCCAAACGATTTCAAACCGTTTAGAGAATAAAGGGTCAAGAATGTTTAGTGATTCAATGTGATCATATCAATTGAAAACTTATTGTGATGAAAAATCAATTAACCCTATTTTTGTTATTGATTTATCTCAAAGATAATCACTAGGTTTGAACCTTTAAGGTACCAAGTGATTGGTAACCTTAGGTGAGTTAATCCTTGAAGCTTAAAATAAGCAATACTTCAATACACTATGTCAACCCTAATTGAATGTACTTAATTGAAGGGTTGGTTGACCTAATCTAACTAAGTTTGACATAGTCAATATCCTAGAGAGGATGAGAGAGAGAGGAATCCATACATGTAGGATAATCATGTAATGGATAAGCCTCAACACCTTCAATATGAATAAACTATGAATTTAGGCATGAAACCCTAATCAAGAAGATTGATGAACCTTAAACCTAATCTAGGGTAAAGATGTAACCCTAATCAAGGGTAAAAACATTATAAATCCTAACTATGGGTAATATAATGTGAAATCCTAATTGGGATGAAAAGAAAACCCTAATTGAGGGTGATTCCATAAGAAAACCCTAGTTGAGGGTGATTCCATAAGAAACCCTAATTGAGGGTGATTCCATGAGGAACCCTAGTTGGGGGTGATTCCATGAGAAACCCTAATTGAGGGTGATTCCATGAGAAACCCTAGTTGAGGGTGATTCCATAAGAAACCCTAATTGAGGGTGATGCCATGAGAAAACCTTAATTGGAGTGAATAGTAAACCTTAATTATGGGCAATGTGATATGAAACCCTAATGTAGGGTGATGTTATACGCAATCCTAACCCTAAGGAAGGATGATAATGTGTGAAACTCTAAACCCTAAGAAAGGGTGATGGTATGGGAGACCCTAATCCTAATAATGGAATGGTGACTATTACACTAATAATGGAAATACCTAAAGCGACTGATTATAGGCAACCTTATAGTAAGCAATGCCTTAACATGAGATGAGTCCATATCATAGAGGATAGTTGGACAATTCTTATGTATATCCTATGCACTTTATGATAAAAGTGATAGGTTAGCGGTTGAAAGTATTAAGATGGGGAAAATACCTTAATACAAGATAAATTGATAAGCTCAAGTAAGTTAGAAGTAATAAAGAAAATGATGCATCAAGAATTGACAGATATCAATTTAGCATTTCAGGGTTGATATACATTGATGCATCTCAATCCAATATACTTGGATAAGAAACACAAGAAGTGTGTGTTATGTAAATTGTTACAATGAAGATGTAATGAATTCAAAGCACTTTGATAAGTGTTGACTAACATACTATGAGAAAGGGGTTAAGCCAAGATAATGAGTATGCTATAAATATATCATGGTAAGGTTGAGAGATGGCCTCATACCTTGAATTGATAATCACTTATGATATATGATGAGAGTAATGATCATGAGTGAATACTTGTGATTTTAAAAGATGCTCCTAGAGGAGTGTATCAATATATTGGGGTTGGATTGATAATATGAACATGAAACCCTAAATAATGTAAAATGGGATATGAGAAACCCGAATTTGATGTGAATAGTAAACCCTAACCCTATTAAGGGAATAAAGGTGTTACTCTTATTTTATAAGATGTACATTGGCCTTATGTGACAATATGTTGTGATTGCTAAGTAAGAGGTAATAAGATGTGTATTGGCCTTGTGTGCCAATATGTTGTTGTTGCTTAGTAAAAGTAACAAAATGTGCATGGACTTTATAAGTCATATGAATAAGTTGTTGCCTAGTAAAAGGTGACAAGACACTTAATGGGCCTTGTAAGTGATGTGAGATGCTTGTGTAACAAGTATCATGAATACATCGGTCTGAGGACCTAGAGGTAATAGTTACCTAACAAGTGGTAACAGTGTTCAGTGATGAACTAAGGGTTTAAATACCCATATTTGATAAACATGGTAATGATGTGGTTGAGGGATAAGAATTCCCAGTATTAAAATGAGGGACTGAGATCCCAATGTCTTATAAAGACTGAGAAGTGATTGATGAAAATAGTACATGTTTCTTTGTAGCATTTGTCTTAATAAGTTATGTTTGAGAACTTGATTGATGCTAAAAGAATATGATAATGTACTTAATTAATTAAGTAAAATCGTATCATGTAGAGCCCTGACCATAGATCCATCATTGTCAGTAATTTGGTGATGGTGAAACGGGTTGCTCCACGGAAAAACCCAGAGTTTGCATATTTTTGAATATGTGGGAGTCAATGGGAAAAAATATCCTTACATCCTCTTGGGGGAATTGATGGAAGGTAAACATTAAACCTCTCAATCCTTCATTATATGTACCGGGATGGATGTATCACAAATCTCCCAAAGGTTAGGATGGATGTATCATGAATCTCCCAATAATATTAATGTCGGATTGATGGAGGTAAACATGAAATCTCTCGATTGCGAAGAGAGTGCAGCTGACCCTGCCTCTATAGCGAAGTTGCCAATATACCCTGGAAAACTGTGCAGCAGAGACACAAGATGTCCTACATGTGATCTTGCACTAACCGAGATGTGGCAGGTCTTGGAAGAAGGCTCTTCCATTGACCTTTTATGGTACCAATTTCGACTTCGCAGTGGTCGGTTGAAGTATGAGCAGCATACCTCATCTCCTCAGGGCATAAGTGTGATTGTAAAATGTAATCAGCCGTATAGCATGTTTGCTTAAGGATTGAATACCAAAATTTACTGGTTGATGTTACATTTCTTTTATGCATCTCTAGTTGATATATGTTATTTATATCTCTTTACATTCATTGCAAATAGATGAATGAATTACAACTCTACCATGGGTAGATGCAATGTCCTCCTTAGGAAAGGAGATTACTTTACTTTTTTCATACAGAGATCCATCTGTAGTTAAATACCTAAGATTTCTCTGCTCGGTTTTATTTTAATAACTGCAATAATAATGTTTTGGCAGTGAGTTATATCTCTCACTGGGGCAATTTTCAATTGTCTCACCCCAGTGAGATCCAATGTTTTTAGGTGGACGCGGATAAGAAATAGAAATCCCTACAGCAGAGGAAAGACAGCAACAGCAGGGACAACAGTGAGATCTCATATGGAGATATTGTCTGTCAAGTCATATAGATAGTAGTTCTATGTGTCATCTCTGTACTCTCAGGTCCTCGGAGATAGTAGTTAGTGTTTTTGATGAATCGATTTGAGATTTTGGCTTGATGCCTCGAGGTTCTTATATTGCTTGTGTATAGTTCTAACAGGGAAGTTAATGTTTGTAATCCTCAAGAAGAGATAGTACAAGTTATGTACTTATGTACCAAGATGTAAATGTTATACATTTGTTCTTGATGAAAGAGTCTTCCTATCCTTGGATCTCTTTGTAAAAAGTTTTAATTTTTAGTGATTTTTAGTAATTCCGCTGCTAATGATCGCTTTCGCTTAAGTAAATCCTATTTTTGTAAGTTGGATGCTACAATTGGTGGTATCAGAGCTCTAGGTTCACTGAGTCTACAGAGACATAGGACTAAGGTTGTCGAGTATGTTCTAGTGTCTTCCAATATATTTGATAGTGTCTTCTGCTCATATAGGAGAAGAAGAACTTGATGATGTCTGGATCACACAAAGAACATGCTATCGAGAGCGGCATTGCTGCACCAAGAGGGAGTGCAAGAGATCAGGCGAGAGAAGAATGACTACCTGAGAATCCCCAAAATGATCTAATTGTGATAGGAAATCATACCTTTGATATCACTGTTGGGCAATTTAGGACAGCTATGATGCATATAGTGGACTGGGTATCAGCAATGCCACCTAGATTACCAGCCCCCAATGATGAAATTCTAGATTTAGACCGAATTTGTGCTCAACCTCAGCCTGTTAAATCAATAAATAGCAATGGAAGGAATAGGATACAACTAGAAATTAGGATATATCACAAGTGTAGGAAGCCTGGACATATCAGAAGGTATTGTCTAAAGAAGGAAATTAAGGGAAGAATTGAGAAAAGGCCTATCCAAACTCAGGAACAGAGGCCTAGTAGTTCCAAAAGGAATAAGTTTTTGGTACCACCGGTACAACCATAGCCTAGTGCACCAAGGCAATGGCTACTTGGAAAGGGTAAAGAACCTTCTAGACCACATCTAAAGACCAGAGTTTGCTACCAATGTAGACAGGTAGGACATCTGGCAAGAGATTGCTCAGCCAGAAACATTATGATGAATCAACCTCTGAGGCAGAATCAGCTTGAGGCAGTGAACTATCCACGAATTATGACAGGTTAGACAAAATAATGTTATTCTAATATGTCATTTTGTGGTATTCTGAGTTAAATCAAGAAATTAGTTGATTGAGCTTTCCTTGAATGGTCCTGTGAGGACTTACATTTTGTACAGTAACATTATAGATATTTTATATTGTTCTTACCTCTATGAAAAAGGATGAGGTATAGAAGAGATGCCTAGATAAAATCCGGGAATGTTAAAATCTTATGCTTGACATAATATGAAAAGTAAGGAATACGATAGTATATAAAGTGCATACTACTTAATCTCAGTATTTATATACCCTGGCCAGGTATACAACTATTGATGATAAAGTAAGTATGGAAACTCTTAGATTGTTGTCTTTTTTATTGCTCTGACCAAGTAGTCATTCTGAGACAATCTAATGAGTATCATAAAATTAGAAATATGGAATGGAAAAATGAGTCATATCCTAAGAATAAGAAAGAGAAATCTAATATGATCTTAGATCAGTATTGTGTATGAGGAAGTAAAAAGTATACTCCTCATAATATAAGAATGAGAACAAGGTAGGTGATCCCTATTCGATAAATTTTGTGTGTATAATAAAGATCTTTTCCCATAATGAGGAAATGGGAAATGTGATGAGATCATAAGATGCTCATGAACATGTTAGATAATAACAAAGAAAGGAATAATGTTATGTAAACATCCTTATAAATTCCGATGTTGAGGGCAAGGAATCTAGGATGAGACAAAAAGTAAATGATTCATGAATAGTTGAAAATTCATGAAATAATAAAAAGAATATGATCCCTTGTTTTCTTTCCTTTCGGGGACATGGCAATCAAGTGGGTCTTAGGACACTTGATGTGCATAAGATAAAAATGTTAATGTGATGGATACTTAGAAAAGTACTAGTTTATCTTGGACTTTAGTTCTAGGGTAAAGACATATGTAACAAGTAATGTCCCAAGATGAAAGGAAGATAAATATGTGATGTGTTTTCAACACATGTGTCAGATACCAAGGTAAGAGATCCTGGTATCTAAAGAAATATCAGATGGTTATGTTTGCTACCTGGAATGGTCAACCATGAAATCAGTTTAATTATACATAAAATAATATGAACATCATATGTTAGGGGTTTATGCTTTGCATAAACATAAAAATTGAAGATATCTTTGAGATAAGTTCTTAATTGATAAAGTAATCTCTCGTTATGATAAGATAATGTACAAATAATGAGATAGTTAGTACAAGTAATAAGGAAATCTAGTATTATGTCACCACGTGAGATGGCACAATCAAGGTATAAAAAGACTTATAGTGCCAAGAGGGTGACAGAACATAATTGTAATCATGAAGGTGAAATGTTGAATTAAATAAGGAGCATGGGAGACTCCTCAGAAACAAAAACTTGTCACATGAAACTGTAAATTAAGAAAAAGTGTTACCTGACACATAATTAATTCCACAGTTAATAATAAAAAGGACAGTGGAGTAGGTGTCCCGTGTGAACCATTCTATGATAAACTTGTGTGGAATAACTTTGTGTTGATCAAAGCTTTATGGTATCTCCATAACAATGAAATGTTATGTGAATACTAGATAGTATGATGAATGAATAATATTTTTCTTCCTTTATTGGGGATTTTGGGGACGAAATCCTTGTTAGGGGTTTATAATTTGTAACATCCCTGACCTGGGTTATGCCTTAACCCTGGGATTTTTGCTTAAGTAAGTTAATTATATCCTTAATTATATATTATGAAAAGTAATTAAGGCCCATGAGGAACTTATGTTTCAAATTTGGTCCTGTTTGATTTATATTGAAGTGATGTTTGTTTATTTTGGACTAAAATGCAAATTACCCAAATTGAGGGGTTAACTTGCAAATGTTACATGATTAAATGTTCCTCATGTGATGAAGCATCATGAGAATGAATATGATGTAGAGTTATGGCTTGACAAAGCCTGAGTACCAAGAAAGAGCTAATTAAGCAATGTATGTGCATTAAAACCCAGTTTTGGTGTAA
This sequence comes from Alisma plantago-aquatica, assembly GCA_963693085.1. NCBI lineage: Eukaryota > Viridiplantae > Streptophyta > Magnoliopsida > Alismatales > Alismataceae > Alisma > Alisma plantago-aquatica. Next base: position 1,011,378,798 of record OY856409.1, read on the forward strand.
TGTGCAATTTACCCAAAAACCTAGGGTTCAATATGCAAATTACCACTTCAAAATAGTCCCTAATGTTTCTTGGCATCATGTAGTGCAAATAAAATGAGAGGGGCATCTCATTTGTATCACTTTGAAGGAGAGAGAATCTTGATATTAAAATAATCAAGATTTAAGCATAATTGAAACCCTAATTCAATTTAATGCAAAAATAATTATATTAATTGGATTTCCCTTCAACCAAAATTGTGTTAGTTGAAAAATCAACAAGTATGGACGTCCTTGTGCCTTGCAAAGGCAATGAAAATATCCAAAGGAATGGATAACTCACTCACGTTAAAATAAAGGAAAGTAATATCCACTAACTTATGGATATTATTATTAAATGAATTAAGGTGCTTAATTTGCTTTTCTTTAAATCATGGATAATTGAGAGGAATAAGAGTCAAAGAGGATAGCCTCATCCCTAAGGAAGAGAAGGGGGCAAGTGTCAAGGAAATTGAGGAAATAATTCCTACTTTCTCTCTCTTAAATAAATTTTCAATAAAATTCATATATATGCTCATTTATCCTTGAGGTGAAGGGGTAATTTCGAATCCACTTCTTCTCTTTGCTTTAAAGAAACCAAGGGAGCTTGGAGGATCAGGTGGACGACCCCCAACCTGTTGGTAAGCTTCTTGACCTCCTTTCACCTCAATTCCATGGTGGAAATCGAAAATCAATGCAGGATTTCTTCTTATCTCTGTCCCATCTTCAATTCTAATCATTTCTTTTCACTCAAAGCTTGAGTACGAGCCTTGGGATAGTGAAAGGAGTTGCATCCACCATTGTTGAAGTGAGATTGAAGATTTGAAGCTCAATTGGAGGTGGGTTTTATAACTTGAACCATTAACATTGTTATTGCATTCAATTCCTTAACAATTGTTGATCCTTTCTTCATTCTCGAAATTTTATTTGGTTGATTGATGCAATCACCATGAAACTCACAAAAAGTTTCGTGGGTTTAGAGATTGATGATGATGACATCATAATAAGCACACACCTCCCCAAATATCTATTGCAAACGGTTTCAACAATATGGTCCAACCGGTTTCACCAAACCATTTGGTGACCAAACGGTTTGCAAACCGTTTTGAGGTTTGGACCCCAAACCATTTGGATGGGTTGACCATTGGATGGGTTGACCGTTTGAGGTCAGGACCCTAGTACATGTTGGATGATGATCTAATGGATCCAATTGATTGATTTAATATATGGACAATCCTCCAATTAGAAGCCCTAATCTCGTTAAGTGCTGAAATTTTAATTGGCTGAGTTAAAACTTTGGGTTGATTAACCCAAACGGTCTCAAGACCATTTGGAGATAACCCAAACGGTCTCAAGACTGTTTGGAGGTCAACCATGACCGTTTGGAGGTTTAGGGTTGAGTATGATTGAGTAATTGAAGATCCAGAGATATCAAATTGAAATGCAATCAATAACTACATTGATGATCAATCCAATGATGCAAACCCTAATTGGATTTCAATAAATTTTAATGATGGATGGGGAAAACGGTCATAAGACCATTTGGAGGTCATCTAAATGACCTCAAGACCGTTTGGGGTCAGGTTATATCATAGTTTGATGATGATTCATTGATTTCAATTGAATCAGTTCCACAATGTTAATCAATGAAGGTTCCTCGATTTCAAAACCCTAATTGAAGGTTTCTTGATTATAAATCCTAGTTCAATTGGGTTCAAAACCCTAATTGATGATCCAATTGAAGGATGATTCAATAGTGTAATTGATGAATGAATCAAGGAATCAATTGATAGGCGGTTCATTGATGGAAACCTTGAATTGTTTAAGTGTTGAAAGACTATTTTGGTCCATTCAGTTTTGAGAGGGTTTGGACCAAACGGTCTCAAGACCGTTTGGAGACCCAAGTCCAATCGTTTTCAACACACATCTTGCCCAAACAGTTTCAAACCGTTTAGAGAATAAAGAGTCAAGAACGTTTAGTGATTCAATGTGATCATATCAATTGAAAACTTATTGTGATGAAGAATCAATTGACCCTATTTTTGTTACTGATTTATCTCAAAGATAATCACTAGGGTTGCACCTTTAAGGTACCAAGTGATTGGTAACCTTAGGTGAGTTAATCCTCGAAGCTTAAAATAAGCAATACTTCAATACACCATGTCAACCCTAATTGAATGTACTTAATTTAAGGGTTGGTTGACCTAATCTTACTAAGTTTGACATAGTCAATATCCTAGAGAGGATGAGAGAGAGAGGAATCTATACATGTAGGATACTCATATAATGGATAAGCCTCAACACCTTCAATATGAATAAACTATGAATTTAGGATACGATCCTTGATGAAGAGATCATGAAACCCTAATCAAGAAGATTGATGAACCTTAACCCTAATCTAGGGTAAATATGTAACCCTAATTAAGGGTAAAAACATGAGAAATCCTAACTATGGGTAATGGAATGTGAAATCCTAATTGGGATGAAAAGAAAACCCTAATTGAGGGTGATTCCATAAGAAAATCCTAGTTGAGGGTTATTCCATAAGAAATGCTAATTAAGGGTGATTCCATGAGGTACCCTAGTTGAGGGTGATTCCATGAGAAACCCTAGTTGAGGGTGATTCCCTGAGAAACCCTAATTGAGGGTGATTCCATGAGAAACCCTAGTTGAGGGTGATTCCATAAGAAACCCTAATTGAGGGTGATGCCATGATAAAACCTTGATTGGAATGAATAGTAAACCTTAATTATGGGCAATGTGATATGAAACCCTAATGTAGGGTGATGTTATACGCAATCCTAACCCTAAGTAAGGATGATAATGTGTGAAACCCTAAACCCTAACAAAGGGTGATGGTATGGGAGACCCTAATCCTAATAATGGAATGGTGACTATTACACTAATAATGGAAATACCTAAAGCGACTGATTATAGGTAACCTTATAGTAAGCAATGCCTTAACCTGAGATGAGTCCATATCATAGAAGATAGTTGGACAATTCTTATGTATATCCTATGCACTTTATGATAAAAGTGATAGGTTAGAGGTTGAAAGTATTAAGATGGGGAAAATACCTTAATACAAGATAAATTGATAAGCTCAAGTAAGTTAGAAGTAATAAAGAAAATGATACATCAAGAATTGACAGATATCACATTTAGCATTTCAGGGTTGATATACATTGATGCATCTCAATCCAATATACTTGGATAAGAAACACAAGAAGTGTGTGTTATGTAAATTGTTACAATGAAGATGTAATGAATTCAAAGCACTTTGATAATTGTTGACTAACATACTATGAGAAAGGGGTTAAGCCAAGATAATGAGTATGATATAAATATATCATGGTAAGGTTGAGAGATGGACTCATACCTTGAATTGATAATCACTTATGATATATGATGAGAGTAATGATCATGAGTGAATACTTGTGATTTTAAAAGATGCTCCTAGAGGAGTGGAGCAATATATTAGGGTTGGATTGATAATATGAACATGAAACCCTAAATAATGTAAAATGGGATATGAGAAACCCAAATTTGATGTGAATAGTAAACCCTAACCCTATTAAGGGAATAAAGGTGTTACTCTTGTTTTATAAGATGTACATTGGCCTTATGTGCCAATATGTTGTGATTGCTAAGTAAGAGGTAATAAGATGTGTATTGTCCTTGTGTGCCAATATGTTGTTGTTTCTTAGTAAAAGTAACAAAATGTGCATGGACTATATAAGTCATATGAATAAGTTGTTGCCTAGTAAAAGGTGAGAAGACACTTAATGGGCCTTGTAAGCGATGTGAGATGCTTGTGTAACAAGTATCATGTATACATCGGTCTGAGGACCTAGAGGTAATAGTTACCTAACAAGTGGTAATAGTGTTCAGTGATGAACTAAGGGTTTAAATACCCATATTTGATAAGCATGGTAATGATGTGGTTGAGGGATAAAAATTCCCAGTATTAAAATGAGGGACTGAGATCCCAATGTCTTATAAAGACCGAGAAGTGATTGATGAAAATAGTACATGTTTCTTTGTAGTATTTGTCTTAATAAGTTATGTTTGAGAACTTGATTGATGCTAAAAGAATATGATAATTTACTTAATTAATTAAGAAAAATCATATCATGTAGAGCCCTGACCATAGATCCATCATCGTCAATAATTTGGTGATGGTGAAACGGGTTGCTCCGCGGCAAAACCCAGAGTTCACATATTTTTGAATATGTGGGGGTCAATGGATGAAAATATCCTTACGTCCTCTTGGGGGAATTGATGGAAGGTAAACATTAAACCTCTCAATCCTTCATTATATGTACCGGGATGGATGTATCACGAATCTCCCGAAGATTGGGATGGATGTATCATGAATCTCCCAATAATATTAATGTCGGATCGATGGAGGTAAACATGAAATCTCTCAATTGCGAAGAGAGTGCAGCTGACCCTGCCTCTATAGCAAAGTTTCCAGTATACCCTGGAAAGCTATGTAGGAGAGACACAAGATGTCCTGCATGTGATCTCGCACTGATCTAGATGTGGGAGGTCTTGGAAGCTAGCTCTTCCATTGAGCTTGTATGGTACCGATTTCGACTTCGCAGTGGTCGGTTGGAGTATCAGCGTATAACTCATCTCCTCAGGGCATAAGTGTGATTGTAAAATGTAATCAGCCATATAGTATGTTTGCTTAAGGATTGAATACGGAAATTTACTGGCTGATGTTACATTTCTTTTATGCATCTCTAGTTGATAAATGTTATTTATATCTCTTTACATTCATTGCAAGTAGATGAATGAATTACAACTCTACCATGGGTAGATGCAATGGACTCCTTAGGAAAGGAGATTACTTTACTTAGTTCATACAAAGATCCATCTGTTGTTAAATACCTAAGATTTCCTTGCTCAGTTTGATTTTAATAATTGCAATAATAATGTTTTGGCGGAGAGATATATCTCTCGCTGGGGCAATTTTCAATTGTCTCACCCCCATGGGATCCAATTTTTTTAGGTGGATGCGGACAAGAAATAGAAATCCCTACAGCAGAGGAAAGACAGCAACAACAGGGACAGCAGTGAGATCTCAGATGGAGATACTATCTGTCAAGTCATATAGATAGTAGTCCTATGTGTCATCTCTGTACTCTCAGGTCCTCAAAGATAGTAGTTAGTGTTTTTGATGAATTGATATGAGATTTTGGCTTGATGCCTCGAGGTTCTTATACTTCTTGTGTACAGTTCTAACAGGGCAGTTAATGTATGTAATCCTTGAGAAGAGATAGTACAAGTTATGTACTTATGAACTAGGATGTAAATGGTATACATTGGTTCTTGATGAAAGAGTCTTCCTATGTTTGGATCTCTTTGTATAAAGTTTTAATTTTTATTGATTTTCAGTAGTTCCGTTACTAATGATCGCTTTCGCTTAAGTAAATCTTGTTTTTGTAAGTTGGATGCTACACTAATCCCAAATGGTTTTTATTTGAACTTTTATTTCTTTTTTATATTTGTTATTTATAGAACAAGAAAAATAAATCAGATTTGGGTTTGATGGTTTATGCTAGAATAGGAAATACAATGCAAAAGTAAAGATTACACTAGGAAGGAAGCAAGGTTATACTATCACAAGAAAAAGAGAAATTGTTAGCACAATAAAAATGTTGAGAATGGAAAAACTAGAACTGAGAAGAAATGGATCAAATGATGTTTATGGAATGGTTGAATTTATATTAAGGGGATATTGAGGCTTTTAGGGGTTTTCACCACCTTAGCCTAGGTGAGAATGAACCAAATATTTAAAACAACAAGCAGACGGAGGTATGTGAATTAAATAAATCCATAAAAGATGAACTCCACATGAGCCCATTGGTCCTGGTGCTCATGTTTCATAGTGTATCATCCGAAAAGAGATAAATCCATGGTCATTTCAAAATCTCTATGTGATTTGGTTTTATCGTTATAAATCCCGATTTCTATAGTCATTTCCATTGGGATTCACATAAGATCTAATTGAGTAATCACCTCGATAGATCATTGATTTCTAAACCAAAAAGCTTTCTAATAAGATTCGTCTTTAAAACTTAGTTCGATTCAAACCATGGATAAGAGGATATTTCCCTTGCCTCAATATAGAAACTACTCACGCGTGATTGTAGAGTAGAGGGAGGTAGAGGGAGAAAATATTCTAGCCATATTCTAGACTTAGAAAGAAATTCTATCCTTAGGCTAGAGACTATTAAATGGTTGAATCCTTAGTCCCTTGCTCCAAAGTTATAGAAGGGGGAGAAGAATAACATCTATATCTAACAAACAATCGACAAAAAATATGACTGGAGAACAATCTAAAAGAACTTAACTTCAAGAACCACCCTCTTGTATTTTTGGCTGCTCCCAATCTATCATAGACTCAACCTTCTTAGAGTTCACACAACCACCCTCATCTGACATGAATGCCCCAGAAAGTTCACCTCCTTCATCCAAAACTCGCACTTGTTGAACTTGGCATATAGATAGTGTTTCCTCAATAAAGTAAATGCATGACGGATATGTTGTTCATGCTGCTGACTATCTTGGATGTATATCAGGATATCATCTATGAAGACCACTACAAACAGATCAAGAAACAACCAGAACACTCTATTCACCAAGTCCATGAACGTTGTTGGTGCATTGGTCAGCCCAAATGGCATAACCACAAACTCATAGTGATCGTACCTTATCCTAAAAGTTGACTTAGATATGTTATCCTTCTTGATCCTCAGCTGGTGATATCCTGACCTCATGTCTATCTTTGAGAACACTATCGTGCCACATAGCTGATCAAACAAATCATCTATCCTTGGCAAAGGATACTTGTTCTTTGTCATCAACTTGTTCAACTGATTGTAATCTATACATAGCCTCATGGACCCATACTTCCTTTTCATGAACAACACTGGAGCACCCCATAGAGATGTACTCGGCCTGATAAAAACTTTGTCAAGTAGCTCTTGCAACTATCTCTTCAACTCTTCCATCTCAGCTGGAGCCATCATGTATGGTGTCTGAGCTATTGGTTACGTGCCTAGGACTAGATTGGTCTCAAAATCAATCCCTCGGGGTGGGGGAACACTGAGAAACTCCTCAGGAAACACGTCTTTAAACTATCTGACAACTGGCACCTCCTGCATACTAGGACTCTCTACCTTAGTATCCATCACATGTGCCAAGAACGCCTCACCACCCTGCCTCAACAACCTTCCTGCCACCATCAGTGACACCAGAAACCATGGAAGAATCCTCCTATATCCTTGTAAAATTCACATCTTATCACCATCTACAAACTTCGCTTGCTTGGAACCACAATCCAAGACCACTCTATACTTCTCCAAGGTGTCCAATCCAAGGATTACATTGAACTCATGCATATCAAGTGGTATGATATTCACTTGAATGTTGTGTCTTGAAAAAGAAAGGACACATGAAGGACACACCTCCCGCAATACTGTGGAACTGACTAATGGGATTTCTAACAACAAACTATCTATCATATGACTAATAGGCAAAAGACAACTGTAAATTACTTCATAAGCAATAAAAGAGTGTGATGTACCCGGGTCAATCAAAACAAATATGAAGCAATAAGAAGATAGATAAGAATGAAATAACTCCATCTGACATGCCACACCTCATGGGTTGACCACCGCCTACGGTTGACTCATGGCGTAGAATTGATGAATGCATATTCATCAATTATTTGTGCATCATTTAAGATAATTAATCAAGACCTTTTTGGTAATTTTATTTTAATTCAGAAATCAATTGCACTTTCATCCTCTCAAATTTTTTTATGAATTCTTATGAGATTTATCTCAATTTTTAGGAATTATTGAAGATAAAAAGAGATGAAGGTAGGATGCATTTCAGTTTTCCCGCAGTGCTGATTTAAATATATATCATCCACCAAAATTGGCATAACTCTCACATTCCAAGGTGGAAATTAATGTTCAAATATGATTTGGAAAGGAAATTCAAAGGTCTACAGGAAAATAATTTTTTGGGTGTACTTTAAATTCTCCTGACAGTGGGAATTTTCTCAAAATCGCTGCTACAAGAATCTACATTAAAGAGTGTTACATGGTCAAGATAATTAAAGAGAATCAAGAGTCTATTGACTAGATCTAAAAAATTGAAACGGACGGTTCCCCCTTTTTTACCCTCTTTTAAGGGAAGCCTACCCAATCCTCCTATAAAAGGAGGGGGATTCTCCATCTTTCACCATCACCTTTTGTACGAAGAAATTCCGAGCGATTGTTTCCTCTTGTATTTTTGCATTCAGAAATCAGCAATAAAGATTGTTCGTTCTTGAAGTTACACGTAGTCACATAGATCATAATATTGGATGTATCATCACATAAGTCACAATTTTTGGAGTGATTATCCTATATATTACCAAATTTGGAGAGATCTCATTTCAAGCCAATTGGATAGAGATCTATGAATCAAGAGTAAGGAATGAATTTTATTTCGAACATCTAGGGTTCTAACTTCTAAATTGGCCTAGGTGGGGTTATACATCCATGATTGAGATTTCATAGAATATGTGTACTACAAATCATGGTATATCCATGCTTTATAATGACCCTTTTGTGAAATAATCTCAACGTAGGATGTCGATAAGGTTTTTATGCTCAAATTAGAAACTTCATAAAAACAATTTGATGATGCATTGACATATGCATACAATTACAAGTTAGTTTAGTCAACAACAAAAAATGTGATTGACAAAAAATCCTAGATATTTTTACGAAAGAAAAATATAAATTCCATAAATTGTGTTGACATATATTAAAGATTTTATTCTTAAATTCTGCGAAGACAAAAACACAATGGTGTCAACCTACCGCCAACCCTTCTTCACCCGGGCTAGGAATAAATTTGCATAGGATGTGTGAAAATATGTATTAAAATGTGGACATTTCAGATGCCATAGAAAAAATATGGAAAAAACATGACACCAAAAGAATAGATATTTCAATGGCACACAAAAAAATATTAAAAAAATCATGCCAAAAAGTGTGGATATTTAAATACCACATATAAGTGAAAAAATACAACTCCAAAAAAACATAGATTAAATGCCACACATAAAACATGAAACAAATATTACACCAAAAAGTCTTAATATTTAGATGTCGCACATATAGTGTGTGCTACCAAATGTCAATGTGTTTCTTCACTCAATTTTCCAAACTTTTGATAAATGTGAAAATTGTGTATAAGCGTGGAAAACCCATGCCTTGAAAACATGGAAAAACACACTAGACAAATTGTAGTGAAAGTAATAAGGGAGGTGGCACACACACATGAGTGTCCAATGTAGAGTTTGTTACAAATATGAATGGCATACTTGTGTGACCTGCATCATTCATCTCATGTATGGGCATGCATGCACAACACAAATTAGGTTAGAAGGGTAATTTGTGTAGGTATCAAGATATGTGCTTTCCCACACTTTCTAAGGTACGATTTTCCACGCTTCAAATTGTGAAAACCAACATTTCACATGAATAAAAAGTGTAGAAAAATCTAAGTATGTAAATATATTCATGCTAGTAGTCCACAACATATTTTCTAACGTCTAAAAATCTATACTTTTTGGTGTAATTTTTCTTATTTTTTGTGTGGGATTTTGTTACCCATGCTTTTTAGTGTGCTATTTTTCACATTTTTTATGTGGAATATAAATATTAATAGTTTTTGGTGTGATATTATTTCAAATGTTTTTGGATTGCATCTAAATATACACACCTTTTTTCTATGACAGCTAAATATTCACACTTTTTCTTGTGTTATTTTTCATATTTTCTATGAAACATAATTATACATGATGGTTTGTGAAATTTTTTCTATGATTCTTTGTATAGAATCTACTTATACACAATTAATAATGTGAATATTTTTTGCATTTGTGATGTAAAAATAAAAGTTTATCCACTCATAGAAGTGTGGAAATTATCAACATAATGTGTGAAAAACTAAAGAAAGATTGTTTAGCACATTAGATAATACGATGTGTGTGCATATAGAAACACATGTTAGTATACATTTTATTGAGTAATATTCCAAAGTATGACATCCACCAAACAATATATTCATCACTGCATCTTTTGTAAAAATCAAAACATTAATTGTATAATAATACTTGAATTAGGAAATATATCTAGAGAGAAAATCCATCCAAAGACATGTAGATCTGCATCTTCATAGTAGCCAATAAAAATAATAAGTATGACATCCATATATGGCATTGATCAAACATAAGCATGTACATTGAACATGTAATATATTACTTACTCAAAGGTCATTTCTAGAATTGTTCATAATTCTTGTCAGGTCATCTTGTCCATTCATGGTGTTACTAGCAACCGACAATATTCAATAAAAAAATACAAATGGAGTAAAAGTATGAAAAATATGTATATGATTGATATTAGAATGAAAAATTAGTTTATATATCACTAAGTACCCATTGTTTACTTTATTATTATTTTTTATTTTTTGGAGGGTTCTAAAGTCACGACGCAAGACCTCTAGTTTTTTTTGTCAATCAAGTGGTCCTTAAAATCATATGGATAGGAATCATAATTGAATGTGATTTCTTTTTTGAAATATACTCAATTATTGTAACAGGATTCACAAACTTTTTTTTCAAGATTCGTAAAGCCCTCGATAGATTCATAGAATATGTCTACTACAATTCATGGTAAATTCATGCTTTAATAATGCCCAATTTTAATCATGTGTTTAATATTAAAATTTTAAAAGAAGAAAAATCTCAACTTAGGATGTTGATAAGGTTTTTTATACTCAAGTCAAAACCTTCATAAGAATTTGTGATGATACATTCACATATATATACAACTACAAGTTAGTTTAGTCAGAAATGGAAATGTGTTTGAATAAAAATATCTATATCTACTCTACCATATTCTTAGTATAGTAGTTTACTTCTTTTTGGACTACCTACATCTGTTGGATATATTTCTGTAACTTGCTCCTACTTGTAAGAATAAAAAATTATTAGCTTTTATATCATATAGATGAGACCTAGAATATCACCCACATGGTTAACCACATATACTAGGTATATAGATGTGGTAGAAAGGACATGTCGTTAAGATGTAACACGATATAATATAGTTAAGTCTAGAGCGTGCATATACTTTGTTTTTCTTGAGTGATGGGTGGGTAGTATATGATATACTTGACTGGTTGTTTTACCAGGTGGTTCCCTTATGTTCACAAGTTGTAATTGAATTTATAAATCTTATATTGTTGTAGCTCCATGACTATGAATCATCTTGTAATCCTTTTGATGAAATATATAAAGAGAGATTTCAATAGTTAACTATCATGTTTACATGTTGAATAGTTCAGATGTATAGTAGTTAACTTTTTTGGTCGAGCAAAAAGTGATATAGTAGTTAACTTTAATATGTCATTTTGTGATTTTTTTGTGATGCCTAGTCGTAATTGGATCTCTATTCGAACTGGTTTATTCAAAATTTTCCAAATCCATTTATGATGGTTGCTAGTTTTAAGTTGAGTTTTGTTTAAGAGTTTTCCCTAATGATCAACTAGGGTTTGATTTGTCGGATGGGTCCTTACATCTGTGGTATCAAATCATAGATTAGTTGAGTCTACATGGATAATAGGAATAAGGACTAAAATGATAAATAAGTTATGAACACGACAAGAGCATGATGCGTACTACTTAAATTCATTATTTTGGCTACCGCAGTCTATTGGAAAGTATGGAACTTTTTGGTTGCTCTCCTTCTGGGTACCCTGAACAAGTAATGAATTAGAAAGAATCCAAAAAATAGAATAAATATGTAACCATGATGAATAGTGATAAGATAAAAGTTACTTAGATATGTAAAACACGGAGGAAATTTGAATAGTTGAATAAGTATAAGTACAAGACTAGTGGATGGAAACTACTAACCTAATCCTTCTACAAATATAAAAGGTGTGTCCAAACTCATCAAAATTCAAAATTTTGATGATTAAAGGAAAAATATGTAAAACTATGATGCCTTAAGATGACGGTGATTAATGTAAAAAAGAGTTCCTAAAACTTGAAAGGACACCTTGTACAGATAGGAATTCAATGTTGAAGATAAGATTCTAGAGAATGATGAGATTAAGGGGAGATAACTCAGTGTGTCAAGCTTTGATTACATGCAAAGTTTAAGGGATTCCTGAAATGGTGTGTCCAATGTTCGTATGTGTACATGAAAGTTCACAAAGAATATGTATGATAATAAAGACTTAAGGTGTAAAATCCATACAGGAGAAGGGGACTCAGATGATAAGTACTATATGAGTTAGGAAGAGCGGATCCTAAGGTGATCTCAGACCAATGAATGTGTGTTATGAAAGAGTCAAGATAAATGATCATGAGACAATGAGGGGATTAATAAGACACGTAGGAAATGATCTCTTGTAGATAAATAAATTGTGAATAATCATGAGTAATTGAAGTGAATCTAAAGCATGATGAGGAGATAGAAACCCTTGTCTGATTTAGGTACATATTCCTAACAAGGATATATGCCAATAATCAAGATGAAAATTGAGGTTGAATGACACAAATAAGGAAAACTATAATATTTTGCTAAATAAGCATGAAATCAATATGGTAAGACCAAAACAAAATGAGAATCAATGATGACTTGATGGTTATTTATGATGTTATCCCAATCCTTATGTATGCTTATAGGAGGAAAATGTATGAATCAGATGTTTCTAGAGAAGGCTTGTCAAGTGGGAACATTCTTTTAGCCATAAAACAAAGCCAATATAGTGATGAGTAATAGGAAAGCAATAGTATGTGAAACATATGATGAGTATATTTATACCCATATTTGCCTACAGTTTTATTTGCTTTTTAGGGGTTGTTGTGCTTCTATTTCCTAGTTCTAGAATAAGATTTACTTAAATGCAATTATCTTCCCTTTTCTAGACCTAAATGCATTGTATATACTTTTCATGCAAAAATAGAAAAATATATTTTTCCTTGCCTATAAGGACGATCAAGCCCTCATGATTCCACGCCTTAAGGGAAGGAAGGTGCTAAAAGTTTTCCATTGTCCACCTTCCAATATCCCGGTCAAGTGATTGGCTCCACCAGTCACCAACTAGAGCTCTCTCTACCCAAAGTCTCCCAAATTTTGTGGCTCTGATGTGCACTTTCCGCATCCAACTTACCCTAGTTCAACCCGCGTTGATCCACCAGAGGATTAGATACAAGGTCCAGACTAAGTAACCCATGCTAGTACTTGGTGGACTGAGTACGGGCCATGCAATTAGCTCCCATCAACCATAAGTATTCAACGTTAGGGTTCTAGAAACAAGGAAGGTGTATATAAAAGGGTACCCTTATCATCCATTCCAAGGGTCTCTAATCATTTTTAGAAGCCACATATGCAAAGAACAAACTGTAGTGAGGAGCAAGGAGGCAGCGGTCGTAGTAGAGAGACTTGTCTTCCTGCACTAGGCATCATGGCTCCTTCCATTGTTCTATCTATCTTTCCATCAGTGTCTTTCACCATGAGTGAGTAGATGTTTGTGCTGGGGCATGGGGACTAACCCTAAAAACCTATATTTTATTCTAGATTGTATCTAAACTCAACAATATTATTGCTAAATAAAGCATCGTTCTTCTTATTTCCTTGACTTGCAAATTGACATCTTGCTTCACATGTATGTTATAATTGTGGATATGTAAGTTGTTGTAATCATGATTAGAACTTCAGAACGATCTTATTATCCCCCTGAAGTGATAACAAGGGATAGTGAGGTGATTGAGTTATGATATGCTAACGTGTCAAGACTGGTTGGTCGTAGTTAGGGAGTCCAGTCAGATGAACTAGGAACTTGGGTACTGAGACTAGATGGTTCCAAGGGAATTTAATCCATGCAATGATTTGTATCATGTGAGGGTGAAATAGCTAAACCTCAGACAAAACACCTTCATCTTTTGTGATTTTGCGGTAATGCAAATGAAAGAGGATAATCAATTTCCACTAATTTTGAACAGATCATTCTTAGTCACCATGAGAGATTTAGTAGAGGTTGAGGCTGACAAACTAGTCTTTCAACCAGGAAAGAAGACTATTGAGCATCAGGTTCTAGAAGATTTAAAGAAGGTTCATAACTTGATCGAAGTCTTTAATGAGGAAGGTAACTTGGAACCAAAACAATTAGATCTCCAAAACACTCCCAAAGGTAACAAGGACCAGCCCCCGAGCAAGGTAGGTATATCATAAAACCATGATCCAGGTCTTATGGATCCAAAAGTCAAGGGTTTGGAAACTCCATTCACGCACTCTACATGAGTACTACAACATCATCGGTCGGGTATGTGATGTTAAATTGGAACACTTGTTAAGATGCAACCCAACTGTTTAATTTCTTTTCTTTTAACTTTCAAAAGTTTAATTTAATTTCTCTTTTATTTCTCTAAAGTCTCAGGATTTGAGGCCTCGGATAAAATGATTTTAATAGAAATGATTGGACCACTCATATTGCTAAGGTGCACCTTCTTTTCAGGGAGCCAATTACTAAAAAAATTATGGTTAAGCCTACTCGACCCAGAGTAGTACTAGGATGGGTGATGAGTCGGGAAGTTTTTCCTAGATCGCATGTGAGTGAGGAAAAAGTGCACAATTAAGACTAGTGGTGGTTTTTGGGGTCAGTCGTCATTCCTAAAACTCTACTAGAGTCGTGGGACCATTAATGAGTGGAATAGAGAAGGAGGGTGGTTATGGGTGATCACAAGACAATGAGGTTCTACCATTCTAGAAGCTCATTCTATAGTCTAGGAGGGAGTCTAATTCATTGTGTGGTTAATAATGGCACAACTATGCGGTCCATGAAATGACAAGTTTAGGAGTACAATTGATGATGATCATATAAGGAAACGACGCTCGTTGTTGGAGCAAACCAAGTAGATATAAGACAATGAGACCAAGAAAAGTGGAAGGCAATATCCTCAAGTTCATTACCTTGTAATGAATTGACCAAAGAAGATGAGACTCGTCAAGAACTTGTGATTTTGTCAAAGAAGATAACCAATGTCGGTCGGTGCTCCTCGGTAATCCACATGCAATCGAGTGAGGCAAACCTCGTGATTGGTTACTAGAGGGGAATTTGGGACTCAGGTGATTGATGGGAAGTGGGGTGGATAAATGTTTTAGCACTGTCAGTCTGAACAATTGTGGCACTCCATGAGTAGAAGGGGTGTTTTGTGCACACAACTCTACTCATAATCAATTAGGGTTTGCTAAAAATAGGAGAGAATGATGAGTCGACTAGCGGTGAAATCATGAGAAGAGGGTGAAAGTAGCACGAGAAGGTTGACTGGTGGTTGCAGAGTGTTTGTGATAACTTGGATATTCACACTTTGATTTTGACTTCTACTTTGTACCTTTCCCTTGTTATCTCCATTCGATTCATGTATATATGTGTTTTGATACAAAATTGATCCATTTAGTTTACTTGTATCACCTTGGTATTACCCAAAATGATAAAAATCAAGTCTACTTTCATATCACACATCATTACCTTATCCGTAAATTTTAATGATGTCCTTGTGATTTTTTAACTTACTCTGGAGCCCATATGGTAGAGCTTTCTATCACAAATCCAACGCCTGTCGTTTCATTCAAATTGGGGCTCATATGTGAAAATTATGCCCATTTGGAAGTACATTGATTTCACCTTATTTTAGCCTTTTTGTTTGGGTTTTACCCTTATTGGGCGGAATTTTGGGTGTGCGGCCCATTAATCCCCTTTCCATTTCCTTTGGAGATCTGAAGAATAACCCTTGGACCAATCTAGGGATGAATGCCCAGGTCCACTCGCTTTTGGTTATATAGCCATTAGGAGTGTGGACTTAGGGTAACAAATGGTATTAGAGCAATCACATATCCTCTATGCATGTTTAACAACCCAATTCCACATACCTTAGAGAGTCTTATAGCATCTCATCTCTTCTTTTAGGGAAACCCTAAGCCACCCAGTAGATGATTAGTTATCTTCTCATCTCCTCATGTGGCTCTTCTACTCGTGACTATCAATCACATGATCTCTTGATTTTGGGCAGCTTATATATGGGAAAAACTAAAATTTGAATGAAATGTTTGAGTAAAATGATGATGATGTCAAGATATGACCTTAATATGAAGACTTTATTATGACCAATGAAAGTACTCTTGAATTTAAGCACTCATGTTTGACCTCTCAGATCATGTTTACTCTGCTTTGCTAAATCTAGACTGCATGATTTCTATGTTTGAGGTAAAATAACAATGATCTTGATATGATGAGATAAGGAGAATTTGTACTTTATACTTCATTTTTATGAGGTCCCTATTTGATTGAATCCATGATGCCCTATTATTGACCAAACCTCAAACAATTTTAAGCAAAATGTTTCCCTATTTGGATATATATGATGATTACGCCTTGAATGTCTAAGCTCTTTGACTCTCAAAAACATGATAAAAGACTTTGGTATAAGAGGCATCTTCCCTATTGATTTTTATGCCTCTTTGTAAATCTTAATTTTGAATGATATGATGGATATGGATATCAATCTAGAGCTAATATGCTCTAACCCTTCAGTTCCCAACTTGACTCCTATATTTTTAAAATATGCGCTTACCATGATCATGAGAAAGGGAACACGATTATGAACTTGATCTTGCAAAATCTTGAATTATGGTAGCCCTATTGTGATCTTGATCCTTGTTATCATGACCTTCTGAAATGTGATTTGATAATAGATACTCTCCCTATATGGATGAGTTGACCAATCAGTTTAAGAATTGATGTAACCTTGAATGTCACCTAAATTTTGAAGGATTATGTATACATAGCATGAAAAGAACATATAATGAATAAAATTCTTAGAACCCGATTATGCCATCTGTGAGGGAATAGAGGAAAAGAAACAAAGCAAGTGATTAACAATAAGGTGCCAAGCCCAGGAGGGAAGGCCATCATGAAGACCAATCCCAGGAGGGAAGGTCATAAATGAGCCAAGCTCACGAGGGAAGGCCCCCATGAGGTCCAGTCCCAAGAGGGGAGGTTAGTAGGAAGACCAAGCCCAGGAGGGAAGGTCACAATGAGCCCCTAAGATATGGAGAAAATCTAGGTTAAATAATTATACACAAAATAATGTGTTCGGATATTGATAGTGAAACCTCAAAAAATATATGTATGACATCTCAGTAAAACCTTAGGAAGCGTGGAACCCCAAGTCATCCCTAAGGTCTAAAATAGGAATCTAAAACCTAGCTTCAAAAAAATTGGACCTATGAACTTGATGTCCAAACTTGACTCTTGATATTGATTCATGAAATCTTGACTCATGGTTATTTATCTTGATTTTTATTTGCCTCATATGATCACCCTACTTGGATCTTGAGGTCACCCTCGATATATGATTAATGACTTCCATGTTCCCACACATCAAAAATGTGAAATGTTGATTATGTTAACTCAATCGATTTATGACTTAGGTTTAGCTCCATGTGGACTAGGGTGGGCCCTTCCATCGATTTTGAGCATGAAACCACAATGTTGAAATTTGATGTTTGTCTCAAATTGCTGAAATATGAAATCTCAATCATGGATGTATAACCCCACCTAGGCCAATTTAGAAGTTAGAACCCTAGATGTTGGAAATAAAATTCATTCCTTACTCTTGATTCATAGATCTCTATCCAATTGTCTTGAAATGAGATCTCTCCAAATTTGGTAATATATAGGATAATCACTCCAAAAATTGTGACTCATGTGATGATACATCCAATATTATGATCTATGTGACTACATGTAGACCATGATACTCGATTTCTCAATTTTAGAATGAGATGGATATTGTAAGTGGTGATGATACCTTATGAGAATACTATGATGATTTTGATGTTGAATAGGAAAACCATTTATGACTTGATTCGGTTTTGGGGACGAAATTTCTTTTATGCGGGGAAGATGTGATAACCTGGAAATTCACACTTCGATTTTGACTTCTACTTTAGAGATTTTCCTTGTTCTCACCATCAAATCATGTATATATGTGTTTTGATACAAAATTGATCCATCTAGTTTGCTTGTATCACCTTGGTGATACCCAAACTGATAAAAATCAAGGCTACTTTCATATCATACATCATCACCTTATCCTTAAATTTTAATGGTGTCCTTGTGATTTTTTAAACTTACTCTAGTAACCATATGGTAGAGCTTTCTATCACAAATCCAACACCTATCGTTTCATTCAAATTGGAGCTCGGATGTGAAAATTATGCCCATTTCAAAGTACATTGATTTCACCTTATTTTAGCCTTTTTGTTTGGGTTTTACCCTTATTGGGCCGAATTCTGAGCGCGTGACGCATTCGTCCCCTTGTTCTCGTCTTTCGTGAACCGAAGCATAATCCTTGGACCAATCGTGTGCCATCTTTTTGAGGATCATGAACTTTAACCTTTGGATCCAGTGGACGTGGATCAAGCCCTCATCTGACGGTCAAAAGACCATCCCCTTCCTCCGTACACCCCATCGGTGCATCAAGCGTTGCCGCCACCTAAACCTCCCTTTTGGCTTCACCAATAGCCTCTCTTCTAGACCCCATAAGAAAAATTGAAACCCCCAACCTTCTCCATTCCTTCCTCTCTCTTTTCCGCCCATTTTGCCTTGATTTCTCTCCCTGAAGAAACCTTTCCTCATTCATCTTCCCCCACTCTTCCTTGACGGCCGCCTCTTTCGGCAAGGTCCTCTGGTGCCTCTTGGAAGGCCTCACCGTAGGACAACCCTCCCAACTGGTGCGCAAGGACAAGCCGCACCTGGGCGGCCAGTTTTTGTCTGTAGTGGCCCTAGGGTAGTCGCTGCCTCGGTGCTCCGGCAACCCTCACTGATAAGTTCCCACCATGACAGGAAAGCTGCATCCCAAGAGTTGGGCTCGACTCTCCCCGAGCGTCGGATCACGAGCGGATGCTCGGATTGTTACGACTCCAATAGCTAAGAGCTTTGGTGAGGGGGGCTCGTTTTATAAGTGCCATGTGACACAATACTTTTTCTGGGTGGGTGAGGTTGTTACCTGGCCTTAAACGCAATGCTCAGTCGAGCACGGGTTTCTTTCTATTAGGACAGTTGTCCTTGTTTTTCGGGCTTAGCCGGGAGAGGCTATTATAAAAGTGCTATCTCAAACCGAGCCAAATATCTGGATTTGAATCTCGGCTCTACCGTCCTCTCATCCCCTTGTCTCTAAACTTCTCATCCCCATTCCCCGTTTCCACCATAGGTTTTCATCGGAAGAACCAGCCTCCCTCCTTAGTTAGGCGCAGTATCTGCCTGAACCCTATCATTTTGGTATCAGAGCAACCACCACTCCTCCCTACGCCATCCACTCCACCGCTCAACCTCGGTAGCATCTTCTTAGAAGAATCTTCTACAGACTCCAGTGACACTGATCCAGTATCCATGGAAGGCAGTACCAGTGAGACGGCAAAGAAGATGATGGAAGGAGAGCACCCGTCAGAGAGGCTTCGAGCACTGATGCAGGACATGATGACGCAGCTCAGTGCATTGACTGAATGGCAAAAGCTGATGGAGAGCAGAATGGAGTCCCTAGAGATCGGATCTAAATCAAGATCGAGAGAGACGGTGTTGATGACTGACGACGCCACATGCCTTCAGTGGTCAAACCGAGTCTCGATGCCTACGTACAATGGAGGGGAAGATCCGACTGACTGGATACAATGTGCGATCAGGTATTTCACTCAGAATCCTCAACCAACCGAGGTTGCTACATTGAAAATCGTTGCTCAGTTTTTGCGGGGGGATGCCTTGTGCTGGTATAACTGGTATGAGAGGGGGGGACACTTGAGCACCTGGAGTGATTTGCAAGGGGCGTTACATTGCCATTTTGGCACCGAGATAGATGGGGGGCCAATGGAGGCATTGTCGCGGCTGACTCAGATCGGAACGGTGCGGGAATACCAGCGGGAATTCGAGCGTTTAATGAATTGATGTCCTCCGATCTCAGAAGCAATGAGCTGTCTGATCTTCTGTGGGGGTCTAAAACCTGAAATCAAGGCAGAATTGAGATTAATAGGATTTACGAACCTCATGGATCTGTGCGAGAAAGCAGTCGGGGTGGAAGCAAAGTGCTTAGTATAGAGAAAAGAAGCGACAACGAGAGGTCGGACTGAACTAACAAAACCGAGAACAGCGGGTACGGCGGGAGGATCAGGACCACCATTGGTCAAACAACTCACAAAAGAAGAACGGGATGACCAAAGAGCTAAGGGTTTGTGCTTTCGTTGCGACCAGAAGTACTTGCCTGGTCATCGTTGTTCGGGAAAATTACTGTGTATGATGAGCCAGGACCAGGAGGGACGGTGGGAGATTCTGACGGAACAGGGAATGGCGTCGGGGGACGGTGAGGTAGAAGAAACGGAGGAAGAGGCGGAGAATGTTCCACGACTCAGTACGATTTCTCTGTATTCGGTAACTGGGGAGGTTAGGACTCGTCAATTCAAGGTTTGGGGCATCGTGGAAGGGCATAGGTGCCTGATCTTTGTCGACTCAGGTGCGACTCATAACTTCATCGATCCGACCTTGATAGAGGATTGGAGAATGAAGGTACACCACAACTGCTCTCTGGAGGTGGAAGTTGGAGGAGGAGGACTACTCAAGTCCCAAGGAATGTTGAAGAATTGCCAGGTGCTGATCCAGGGATATCTAACAACGGAAAACATCCATGTTCTACCTCTGGGATGTAAGCAATTAGTGTTGGGGTTGGCCTAGTTGGAGAAATTAGGGATGATTAGCAACAATTACAAAGAGATGAAGATGATCTTTACTGTGAAGGGCATCGAGTACCAAATCCAAGGCTTGATACCCAGGGGATTGAAGGAGATTGGGGCAGGGGAGCTTGACCACAAGTTGTAGGGAGCGGCCTGCGCCATGATGTTCCAGTTGTATCCCTTGTTGGAGAAGGAACCAGAGAAGAGTGAGGGAGGAGAAGAATATGTGAGAGATCTTTTGTAGGAGTTTCAATCGGTGTTTGAAGAACCGGTGGGACTACCACCAGTCAGAAATGTGGATCATAAGATACCATTGAAGGACGAAAGCAAGACAGTAGCGGTACCCCCCTATAGATACGCTTACACCCAGAAGAATGAGATTGAGAAGCAGGTGGGACACATGCGCATTCACGATCTCATTCGACCGAGCAACAGCCCTTTTTCTTCTCCTGTACTGCTAGTGAAGAAACATGACGGATCATGGAGGTTTTGTGTAGACTACCGTGCTCTGAATCAGCATATTGTCAAGGACAAACACCCCATTCCGGTAATAGACGAATTGCTGGACGAATTGACGGGAGCTCAGTGGTACTCTAAACTGGATCTGAGGTCAGGTTACCATCAGATTCGTGTATTTGACAAAGACATACCCAAGACTGTGTTTCGAACTCACGAGGGTCACTATGAATTCATTGTGATGCCGTTTGGCTTGACTAATGCTCCGACGACCTTCCAACACCTCATGAATGAGGTGTTCAGGACTATGCTGCGAAGATTTGTCATGGTGTTTTTTGACGACATCTTGGTGTATAGAAGGACATTGGAGGAACACAACGTCCATCTGAATCAGGTACTGCAAGTGTTATCACAGCACAAATTTTATGCAAAGAAGAGTAAATGTAGTTTTGTTGTTCAAGAGGTCCAATATCTGGGGCATGTACTGTCCAGAGGAGTAGTGGCGATGGAGGAAGGGAAAATTGCAGATGTTCAACAATGGCTGACTCCGAAGACTTGTAAATAGCTGAGAGGATTCCTTGGACTAGCAGGGTATTATAGAAAGTTTATCAGAAATTTTGCTGCGATTGCTAGCCCTTTGACTGATTTGCTGAAGAAAGATGTGTTCGTGTGGGGAAAAGAAGTGGAAGAGGCATTTGGAAAATTGAAAATGGCTCTGACTACTGCCCCTATGCTAGCAATGTTGAACTTCACTATACCTTTCACGGTGGAGTGTGATGCCTTAGGGAAGGGAGTCGGGGGAGTGTTGTCACAGAGGCATCATCCCATTGCTTTCTACAGCTGAGTTCTCAAGGGAAGACAAGTGAATTTGTCAACATACGAGAAGGAGTTTCTAGCCATTGTGGAGTGTGTGCAAAAATGGAGACCGTATTTGTTGGGCCATCATTTTGTGATCAAGACGGATCACAGGAGTCTCAAGTTTGTTCTGGAACAGAAGATCCACACCCCAACACAGGAAAAATGGCTTCATAAACTTCTGGGCTATTCCTTTGTGGTAGAGTATCGGAAGGGGAGCACGAACTTGGACGCAGATGCTCTCTCCAGGTGTGGTGAGGGTCTGGCCTATGAAGGATTCACCACTGTCATATCAGATTGGCTAAAGGAGGTGAGGGATGACTATCAAAACCGGACGGAGCTCCAGGTGTTGGTCAAGAAATGGGAAATAGGTGAGCTGAATGTGAACTTGTATCAGAAGAAAGGGGATTTAATTTACTACAAGGGGCGACTTTATATTAGTCCAATGTCGGGGTTGGTCGACAAGGTGGTCACAGAAGCACATTGTTCCAACATCGGTGGTCATTCTGGCTATGCGAAGACATTACATCGAGTGCGGAGAGATTTTTACTGGCCTTGAATGAAGACGAAGGTGAAATAGGTTGTGAAGAACTGTGTGGTCTGCCAGCAGAACAAGTATGAGGCCCAAGATCCAGCGGGCTTGTTACAGCCATTGTCATCGCCCCAGACTATTTGGGAAGGGATATCGATGGACTTCATTGACGGATTACCGAATGTAAATGGGAAATCAACCATTCTAGTGGTGGTCGATCGATTGTCCAAATATGGGCACTTTGTAGCCATTGGGCATCCGTATACAGCAGTATCGGTGGAGGAGGTGTTCATTACTGAAGTGGTCAGACTTCATAGGACACCGTTGAGCATCGTGTTAGATAGGGACCCAGTTTTCATGAGCAGATTTTGGGAGGAGCTTTTCAACAGAAGCAGAACCAAGTTATGCCACAGCTCAACATATCATCCGCAATCAGATGGGCAAACGGAGGTTCTGAATCGTTGTTTGGAGACGTATCTGAGATGCTTCTGCAATTCTCAACCAAGGGATTGGCTGCGTTGGCTGCCGTGGGCTGAGTACTGGTATAACACTTCTCAACATTCGGCACACAGGTTAACCCCTTTTGAGGTTGTGTATGGTCGGCCACCACCTTCATTACTTCCCCACGAGGTCGGATCAGCGGCGCCACCCGTTGTGGAGGAATTTCTCAAGGCGCGTGATTGGATTATCAAAAGGCTCAAAATGAACTTAGATCGAGAAAGGGAGAGGATGAAGAAGCAAGCAGATAATAAGAGAAAGGACGTGAGTTTTTCGGCAGGGGATTGGGTGTGGTTGAAGCTGCATCCTTACCGGCAGCAGACTGTAGTCTGTCGTTCGTCCCAGAAGTTGGGAGCCAGGTACTTAGGTCCCTACGAGATAGAAGCGAAGATTGGTATGGTGGCTTATAG
Source organism: Alisma plantago-aquatica (assembly GCA_963693085.1). Taxonomy (NCBI): domain Eukaryota; kingdom Viridiplantae; phylum Streptophyta; class Magnoliopsida; order Alismatales; family Alismataceae; genus Alisma; species Alisma plantago-aquatica. The sequence continues at coordinate 1,011,402,434 of OY856409.1, forward strand.
ACTCATGTTGCCAGCTGAGGCCCAGGTACATCCCATCTTTCATGTTTCACAGCTGAAACCTTTCCATGGGGTGAGACCGGAGCAGCCAATGTCTCCCCCAAATTGGGATTGGGCCATGGCATCGCGTTTTCCTGAGAAGATATTGGAGTGCTGCATGGTTCGCATGGGTCAAGGAGCAGCTGCGGAAGTGCTGGTGCAGTGGATCGGGGAGACGAAGGAGTCTGCAACCTGGGAGAGCTAGGAGAAGATGAAGTCTACGTTTCCATCGTGGATCGCTATCGAGGACGAAGCACAATATTAAGGGGGAGGGAATTGTTACGACTCCAATAGCTGAGAGCTTTGGTGAGGGGGCTCGTTTTGTAAGTGCCATGTGGCACAATACTTTCTCCGGGTGGGTGAGGTTGTTACCTGGCCTTAAATGCAACGCTCAGTCGAGCACGGGTTACTTTCTGTTAGGACATCTATCCTTGTTTTTCGGGCTTAGCCAGGAGAGGCTATTAATAAAGTGCTATCTCAGACCGAGCCAGACCGAGCCAGATATCTGGATTTGAACCTCGGCTCTGCTGTCCTCTCATTCCCTTGTCTCTGAACTTCTCATCCCCATTCCCCGTTTCCACCATAGGTTCTCATCGGAAGAATCGGCCTCCCTCCTCAGTTAGGCGCAGTATCCGCCTGAACCCTATCACGGATCCCCTAGTTTGATGTTGACCTGTTATCATACTAAACAACTAAGGAGGAGTATAAGTAGTGAACACGATCCATCTTCGGATCAAGATCTTATGCCCGAGATCGTTCTCTGTATCAAAGGGGACATCCCTTTCCAAATTTCTATATAGTTGTAATGTGATTGTTCAATACTGATATCTCATCATTCCTTGGTCCATTTTGGTCATATAATATATGATTTTGCAACTAGAGAACAAGATCTTTTCAATTGGACTAGTTTCATGACCTCTTTCTACTTGTAGTTCCCTTGATATGCTAAAAATGGTATCTTTTGATCTCTTTCTTGATTTCTTGTACTAGTTAATGCTCTAGTTTGATTCATAATGCCCCAAAACTATATTTTAACCTAATATCAGTCACACGAACATATTTAGACATCAAGATTCGAACCTTGTATATATTGTATCCTAAAATGGTCTAACATTGCTTATATGACCTAAAATGGGCTATTAATGCTAAAGATCACCTCTTTAATGCCTAATCTTTTTGGATGTGCATAAATCCTTATTGTTGATTCAATCATTAGTTTTTGATGCATGTTATACCAATATATTAACTTGTTCATACTTTTACCCTACTTTGACTTATTAATGACCTTGACACTCCAAACATGCTTTATGTGGGTACTTTTATGTTGATTTCCAAACCTTGTGCCTATGTGGGTTTGTGATGTAAAAGATGATTGTATGGGCTACATATCAGTAATATTACATGCCTTGTATCCTTATATGCCTTATGGAACATCATTGTGTCATAATGTGACCAAATGTGCTAATCTTGATTGGAAATGTAATCTAGCATGCATGTTGATAACCAAGTCTCAATCTTGTATAAATCTTGCTCTAATGATAATCTATGGTACATTATGAATTCAAATCAGTATCTTTATGATGTTTGTGAAATATAACTCAAGTAGACCGCATTTATACTCTAATGATGACTAGCATGCATGATAATGACTCAAATGACTAGTTTGACTATATTATTGCTTATGTTGACTAAGCTTGCTCAAATCTTATGATTGCTCTATCTAAGATCATGAAACCCTAATACTATGATCCCTATCTTATTTATGATGTGCCACCCTAGGCTCTAGATGTACCCACAACATACTATGTTGCTCGATAATGCATATGCATGACCTAGTTGAGATATTGAAATCAATGTGGAATGATATGATACCTAGATTTAGGGGACACATCCAACCACCATAATTATGATACCTAGATTTAGGGGACACAATGTTAAGCAAAATGTTTCCCTATTTAATATATACGATGGTTACGCCTTGAATGACTAAGCTCTTGGACTCTCAAAATCATGATGAAAGACTTTGATACAAGAGGCATCTTCCCTATTAATTTCTATGCCTCTTTGTAAATCTTAATTTTGTATGATATTATGGATATGGATATCAATTTAGACATATTATGTTCCAACCCTTAAGTTCCCAACTTGACTCCTATATTTCTAAAATATGCCCTTACCATGATCATGAAAGAAAGGGAAAATGATTATGAACTTGATCTTGCAAAATCTTGAATTACGATAGTCCTATTATGATCTTGATCCTTGTTATCATGACCTTATGAAATATGATTTGATAATAAATACTCTCCCTATATGGATAAGTTAACATATTAGTTCAAAAATCGATGCAACCTTGAATGTCACCTAAATTTTGAAGGATTGTGCATACATAGCACGAAAAGTACATATAATGAGTATAATTCTTTGAACCCAATTATGATATCTCTGAGGGATAAGAGGAAAAATCACAAAGGAAGTGACTAACAATAAGGGGCCAATCCTAGGAGAGAAGGCCACCATGAAGACCAAGCTCAGGAGGGAAGGTCACAAATGAGCCAAGCCCGGGAGGGAAGGCCACCATGAAGACCAAGCCCGAGAGGGAAGGTCACATACGATCCAAGCCCAAGAGGGGAGACCACCATGAAGACCAATCCTAGGAGGGAAGGTCACATATGTGCCAAGCCCAGGAGGGAAGGCCACCATGAAGACCAAGCCCATAAGGGGAGGTCAGCAGGAAGACCAAGCCCAGGAGGGAAGGTAGCCATGAATCCCTGAGATATAGACAAAATCCAGGTTAAAGAATTATACACAAAATAATGTGCTCAAATATTGATAGTGAAACCTCAAGAAAAATGTGTATGAAATCTCAGTAAAACCTTAGGAAGGGTGGAGCCCCAAGACATCCCTAAGGTCTAAAATAGGAATCTAAACCCTAGCTTCAAAAGAATTGGACCTATGACCTTGATGTCAAAACTTGACTCTCGATATTGATTCGTGAAATCTTGACTCATGGTTATTTATCTTGATTTTTATTCACCTCCTGTGATCACCCTACTTGGATCTCGATGTCACCCTCGATATATGATTAATAACATCCATGTTCCCACATATAAAAATTGTGAAATGATGATTATGTTAAATCGCTCAATTAATGACTTAGTGTTAAGCTCCATGTGGACTAGGGTGGGCCCTTCCATCGATTTTGAACATGAAACCACAATGTTGAAATTTGACGTTTGTCTCAAATTGTTGAAATATAAAATCTCAATCATGGATGGATAACCTCACCTACGCCAATGTAGAAGTTAGAACCCTAAATGTTGGAAATAAAAGCCATTCTTTACTCTTGATTCAAATATCTCTATCCAATTAACCTGAAATGAGATCCCTCCAAATTTGGTAATATATAGGATAATGACTCCAAAAATTATGACTCATGTGATGATACTTCCAATTTTATTATCTATGTGACTATGTGTAGACCATGATGCTCTAATTCTCAATTTTAGAATGAGATGATATTGCAAGAAGTGATGATACCTTATGAGAATAGTATGACGATTTTGATGTTGAATAGGAAAAATAAATCTTGATTGATGACTTGATTCAATTTTGGGTACAAAATTTCTTTTAAGGTGGGGAAGATGTGATAACCTAGAAATTCACACTTTGGTTTTGACTTCTACTTTGGACTTTTCCCTTGATCTCACCATAAAAGTCATGTATATATGTGTTTTTATACAAAATTAATCCATCTAGTTTTCTTGTATCACCTTGGTGATACCCAAATTGATAAAAATCAAGTTTACTTTCATATCACAGATCATAACCTTATCCTTCAATTTTAATTATGTCCTTGTGATTTTTTTAACTTACTCTAGTGCCCATGTTGTAAAACTTTCTATCACAAATCCAATGCCTTTCTTTTCATTCGAATCGGAGCTCAGATGTGAAAATTATGCCCATTTGAAAGTACATTGATTTCACCTTATTTTAGCCTTTTTGTTTGGGTTTTACCCTTATTGGGCCAAATTTTGGATATGTAGCCCATTCGTCCCCTTGCTCTTGCATTTGGTGATCCAAAGCATAACCCTTGGACCAATCATGTGACATCTTTCTTTGGATCGTGAACATCAACCATTGGATCCAGTGGGTGTAGATCGATCCCTCATCTGACGGTCAAAAGACCATCCCCTTCCTATGTACACCCCGTCAGCACATCAAGCACTAGCGCCACCTAAACCCCCATTTTGCCTTCTCCAATAGCCTCTCTTCTCGACCCGTTGGGAAAAAGTGAAACCCCCAACCTTCTCCATTCCTTCATCTCTCTCTTTTCACCCATTTTCCCTTGTTTTATCTCCCTGGAGCGCCCTTTCCTTCTTCGACTTCCCCCATTCTTCCTTGACGGCCACCACCTTCGGCGAGGTCCTCTGGCACCTCTAGGCAGGCCTCACCATCGAGTATAAGGAGCGGATGCAATCCATCGTCTAGCTAACACTAGGTCTAAAGTATCATGTTTGATCATGCCCATATAGGTTTCCTCCTTAAAGGGTTTCTAAAAAATTCTTTTGGTGGAGACTTGGTTTCAAAATCATCAATAAAATCTTAAAGCTTTTCATTATGTACATCTAATTTAATAATGAAAATAAATTTTGATGATGAAGACCTTGTGATGAAAATCCAAAATTTGGCACCAAAATCAATTTGAGGACCAATTCTGTAACATCCCTGACCTGGGTTATGAATTAACCCTAGGTGTTTTGCCTAAGAAATGTAATTAAATCCTTGTGATTATCTTTTGGCATGTAATTAAGTTCCTAAGGAACATACATTTTCATTTCTGTCCTTTTTAAACAATGATTGTAGTATTGTTTGGTAATACAGGGACCTATGTGCAAATTACCCAATTAGAGGGGTTAACTTGCAAATAACAAAGGTTAAGATGTTCCTCTAATAAAGAGACATCATATGAAGGAATATGATGAGGTATGATGGATTTCCCAAGTTTGGGCACCAAGGTGCAGCTTGTGGAGCAATCCTTGTGCTTAAACCCTAATTTTGGTGTAAAGTGCAATTTACCCAAAATGTGGGGTGCAACTTGTGCTATACACTTTCTAGAATATCTTTTATGACTCTTGACATCATTTAGAGAAGAAAGGATGAGAGGGGAACTTCTATTAAATAATTGGATAAGAAGGATGACCTTTGTAGTGAAAACACCTAGTATGAGTAAGAAGACCCTTCATATATATATACCTTAGTGTGCATATTGGTTTTCTTTACCCTTAGATCTTCAGTTTTGATGGGCTTTGATTAAGTTTTGATAGCTTGAATGTTCCTTATAAATAAGGATGGACTTGGATGAGAATTACATGCTTTAAATGTCCTTATGGTGAAAATCAGCCTAAGCTATATAAGCACCTTTCTTTCCAAACCAAGCAAACGTTTTCCTTCACTTCCTCACTTCTTATCTTTCTCAACCGGCCAAAGCAAAGCTCAGGAGCTCAAGGGGACGACCAACCTGTTCTAGGTAAGAGAACACCACCTTCTAGCTTGGATTCATGGAGGAAATTGTATTACAAGGTTGAATTGCTAGTTTTCTTACTTAGGTTCCTTGTTCTAGCCGACCATCCCCATCTTTTTCTTGAAGAATTGACCTTGGCCGACCTGTGGAGCTCAAGACGCCATTAAAGGCTTGAAGCTTGGAAGCTTGGAAGCTCTAGGAACCACGTTTGAGGCGGGTTTTATAACTCTAACTCTTAGCTTTGTTATGCATATCTTTGTTCTTGTTTTCTATGATTAGTTCTTCTTCTACCTCCCTTCTTCCTTGCTCTTTTGCAAGCAAAACGGTGGAGGAACCAACCTTAACAGAGGTTGAGGATGATGGGCGTGGATTCCTAGGTCACTTTATGAAACGACCTCGGACCCTTTTGGTCCAAATGGGTGCAACTCGTTTAAGGTCAAACGGGTTCAACCCGTTTGATCTCAAACGATCCTGCAAGATCGTTTGGATCAAAACGACCCCAAGACCATTTCATAGGGTTGACCAAGGTACGACCATTTGAGGGTCTGTTCATAATGTATTGAATTTCTTTCCTACAAAGAATTATAATCTAATTCCTAACCAATTGAGAGTTGAAGGCACTTCAACACCCTAACCCTAATCGGGTTGAAATTGCTGATTTTAATTATAGATCTTGTTGAGTTTTGGGTTGGAGGATCCAAACGGGTTCAAATCCATTTGGGGTTCACCCAAACGGTCTCACACTCGTTTAGTGATACCCCAAGACCGTTTGGAGGTCTAGGGTTAAGGAAAATTGATCCATTGTAGGTCCAATTTCAATAGGTTGAAGAATTGATAAAAGTGCTGATTTTAGACCTAATTAGGGTTCAATCCTAATCAAATCAACTTAGATTTTGGTAAAACTTTGGGCAAGCGGTCTCAAGACCATTTGGAGGTCATCCAAACGATCTCAAGACCGTTTGGGCCAAGTTTGGGCCCAATTGGAGTTCAATTGATGGGTTCAATTACAATTTGTTTCACATTGTTGAGAATTGATGATTAGCCGATTGGAAACCCTAATTGAGTTAGACTTAACCCTAATTGGCTTTCAATTAAGGGTCAAATTGGAGTCCAATTGATTGAGGCTCATCCTAATTGACTCAATCTGTAAGTGGTTAACATGGCTTTGGCCAATTAAAGGCTTCAACATAGGAAACCCTATTCAAACATAACCTATGTGTCACCTTTTATGTTCATGCGGTTTGGACCCAAGTAAGTTCACACTCGTTTGAGTCCAAATGAGTTCACACTCGTTTAAGTCCAAATGAGTCTACACTCATTTGATCTCAAACGGGTTCACACTTGTTTGATCTCAAACGGGTTCACACTCGTTTGATCTCAAACGGGTTCACACTCGTTTGATCTCAAGTGGGTTCACACCCGTTTAAGATCAAGGGGGTCCAAACTCGTTTAAAGGCCCAAATAGGTTCTAGGTCGTTTGAGGTTAAACGAGTTCAAGGTCATTTAAGAATCAAATGGGTTGAAGGTTGAAGATCAAACCCTAAACCAATTGAAGATTTTCAAGGTTGATTATACTTAATCACTTGAAGGTGTAAATGGTTCAATGATGATCTAATCTAAACCATAATGGTAACCTAAGATATTAAGGGACTAAGTGATTAATGAATTGACCCATGAGGATGATTAATGGGTAATTTACCAAAATGCCACTGAGAGGTTTAATTGAGTTATACCTTGTTCTAATCAAACCCGAATCACTTGATAGTGGTGATTTGGTTTATGTAGATCAAAGGGGACTTAACCTAACCTAATATAAGTGGTGTAGTCACCATCTACTAGTGAGAGGAGAGAGAAGTACCATTTATGGTGGAAACTCAAGTAAAATACCTTCAATATACATGAATGTGCATGATTAGGGTATGATCCACTTATGAGAGATCATGGAAACCCTAATTATGGTAATTGGTGAATCTTGATCTTATCTGAGGGCTTTAATGATGATGTTTCTCATGCATGGTGATGTAATGAGATTAATTCACCATGAGGTGAATAGTAAACCCTAATTCTAGGGTGATGACATATATTGTGAATAGTAAACCCTAATTCTAGGGTGAGGACATATATTGTGAATAGTAAACCCTAATTGATGAAAATCAGGGAATCTAACCCTTGTAAGAATATAAGGGTACAACTCTTGATATGAACTGCTTACTATTATCAATTGAATTAACCATGCATGTTTCTATACATGATGGTGATCATATCCAGGTAAGGATTATGATTTCATATTCATTGGAAGCATGTTATTAGCTTTATGAGTAATGACATATGTTGATGCCTAGTAAGTGGCATCTTATGAGAATGATAGGCTGTAAGAGCCATGAATATCATCAAGGTCATGCTTGTCAAATGACTTGTGATTGGACGATTGAGAAATGATAATTGATGTGAGTTAGACTTGATACATTTAGTATTCTACTTTCATAGCTGCTATGCTAATAATTAATGTTTGAAAACATGTATGATGCTAAAAGAATACTGAAACGTACCTCATAACCAAGTTTAATCATATCATGTAGAGCCCTGATCATAGATCCATCATTGTTAGAGTTTAAATGATGGTGAAACAGGTTTTCCTAAGGGAACTCCTGGATCACATACTTTAGAGTATGTGGGGGAATATGGATGTGTATATCCTTACATCCTAGTGTAGGAGTTGATGTTGATGTATCTTAATCCATCAACCCTTCACTATATGTTTATGCCGGGATGATGTAACACTATTCTTCCAAGGGAATCTTTTATACCGCATCGATGAGAGATAAACATGAAATCTTTCGATGGCTAAGAGAGTGCAGAATGCCACTGTGACTCTAATAGCGAAATACCAGAATACCCTGGTAAGCTATATTAGCAGGGACACCAGATGTCCCGCGTGTTTATCCTCATTCTGACTGAGGTAGTTGAAGGTCATGAGAATCCGGCTCTTTCGATGACCTAGTATGATACCGATGCGACTTACTAGTGATCGGTTGGAGCATGAGCGGTATACCTCATCTCCGCAGGGCATAATGATGTTTGTAAAACATAATCAACCGCGTAGCATAACTGCTTACGTTGAACTACAAGGAACATTGATTGATATTACATTGCTTGTTTTTAATATCCTGTTCAAGCATTAGTATACGTGTTCTTCATATTCCTTAAATAAAGATGAGTATTTGTTATCAAGCCTGCTGTGAGTAACCTAAATTACCTGCTCATGATATTCCTTTGATTGCTTTTAACAAAGTTTCTGGCGGAGAGTTATAACTCTCGCTGGGACAATTATTTAAAATTGTCTCACCCCATAGATTTCTACCTTTAGGTGGACATCGAGGTCGAAGGAACCGATCTGTAGGTGGACAGCAGCAACAGCAGCAAATTCAGGAGCAGTAGTGACTTCAGGTGGAAACACTATGATGTCTAGTCTTGTAGTCAGAATAGTCTTATGTCGTCTCTGTACACTCAGATCCTAGGAGTTTGTTGATCTGAGAATTTTGAAATCTTGAGATTTTGTATCATGACGTATATAATCACTCGAGAAGTGATTTATCAGAGATGTAAATAGTTCATCTTACTTTTATAAAAGGAGTTTCGGGTTTTTAAGATCTCGTTTTCGAAAAGTTTTAATTTCTCGTGATTTTCGTATTCCGCTGTTAATCGAATCGCTTCCGCTATGTTTATCTTGTGTTTTGGAGATCAGAGCCCACAATTAGTGGTATCAGAGCTCTAGGTTCGCTGAGTCTACAGAGACATAGGACTTAGAGTGTCAAGTCTATCCTTAGTACTTCCTTCTTATCTAATAGAGTCTTCTGCTCCTCAGGAGAAGAAGATAATTAAGGATGTCTGGACCACAGGAGGAGTATGAGAACGAAAGTAGTGTTGCTGCGCCTCGAGAAGGTGCAAGGAACCTAGAAATAGAGCAACCTGTACCTGAGCCACCTGTGGAGCCACCTCGGTTTGACCCAGCTGACATGGGAAACCCAGCTGTTCAAACTATGTTTGGGCAGTTTATGACTGCCATGACACATATCACCGACAGGATGCCCATGCCTGCACCTTGGGCACCTGTCCAGTCTGAGGGTCAAGGTATCAGTAAAACGTTTGAGCGACTTCGTCGGGTCGGAGCAACTGAATATTTTGGAACAGCTGACCCTGCTGATGCTGATCTGTGGTTAACTAAGTTGGAGAAAGCTTTCATAATCCTTAACATCCCCAAAGGTGAGAAGGTTAGACATGTTGTCTATCTTCTCAAAGGTAGTGCTGGTCACTGGTGGACCATGGAAGAGCAGAAGAGGCCTGGAATAGAGATCTCGTGGGAAGACTTTCGTCAGGAATTTGTCCGCAGATATTTTCCAAAGACCTTCCTGGACGAGAAGATCTCTCAGTTTGAGAGACTGAGACAGGGTATGATGAACATTAGCGAGTATGAGGCTAAGTTCATGGAGTTGTTGCGATTCTGTCTGCATATGGCTACCACATATGAAGAAAGGATTAGGAGGTTTGAGAAGGGTTTGAATGTCGACATGACTACTCCCGTGTCTGCACTAGAAAACCGGGAGAGATTCTCTACCTTTTTTGAGTCAGTCCGAAGGATAGAGAGATCTGTAGTCGAGAAAAGACAAACCCAAAAGAGATATCCACAGTTCCAGGGATCTTCATCTAGAGACTTTAATAAGCCTAGATTCTCTGCACCTACACCTCCACCACCTAGATCGAGTTTTCAGACTCAGTGGTCCCCAAGTAGAGGTAGAGGATGAGGTTTACCGCCATGAGAGACTCACAGTTCAGCATCAATATTGGTCACAGGACCGCCAAGACCACAACAACTAGAGAGAAGTTGCTATAACTGTGGGAAGGTGGGACATCTGATGAAGGACTGTAGGTCTAGGCCTATCAGTGTGACACAGCCTCTGAGGCAGGATCAACAGGGATCACAGAGAAGGCAGTCTCAAGGAGCAGCTAGAGAACGTGGGCAAGCGTCTCAGGCTGGATCGTCAGCACCAACTCAACCTCAGGCGACAGCGAGGTTCTATGCTATGAACCCACCAGAAGCAGTAGTCAATCCACGAGTTGTGGCAGGTCAGATGGAACTTTTATATTCTGATATGTCTAAATCATGTGTGGTATCTATTTTGATTGACCTGGGTGCTACGCACTCCTTTGTCACTCGAAGAGTGATTCGTAACTGCAATATGACAGTTAGACATAGGGCAGATAGCTTGTTGCTTGAAACTCCATTGAGAGGATTTGCTGTTTTGCAAGAGGTATGCTCTTCCTGCATCCTCTTCTTTTCTGATCATCACATTCAAGTGGATCTTATACCACTTGATATGCAAGGATTTGATATAATCCTGGGGATGGATACCTTGGAAAGGTATAGAGTTGTCTTGGGTTGTGAATCCAAGCAGGCTGTGTTTGCTGATGAGAGCAACACATGGATCTTTCAAGGAGAGAGAAAGATTCTACCCACCTGTCTTGTGTCTGTCATGGTTGTTGATAAGCTGATGAGGCAAGGATGTTATGCATTCTTGGCCCATGTGATAGATACCACCATGAAGAGTCCTAACCTTGCTGAAGTTCCTATAGTCAGGGAATTTGAAGATGTATTTCCTGAAGAACTTCCAGGTATGCCACCGCCTCGAGAAATTGATTTTGAAATCAATTTGATCCCAGATACCCAACCTATAGCACAAACACCGTATAGGATGGCACCTGCTGAGATGGCAGAACTCAAGAAACGGCTTCAAGAGTTGCTTGAGAAAGGTTTTATCCGACCGAGTACTTCACCTTGGGGTGCTCCGGTTTTGTTTGTTAAAAAGAAAGATGGATCAATGCGATTATGCATCAATTATAGACAATTAAATAAAGTAACAATAAAGAATAAGTACCCTTTGTCGAGGATTGATGATCTCTTTGACCAGTTGTGTGGTGCAACCGTCTTCTCAAAGATAGACTTGAGGTCTGGATATCATCAACTCCGTATTAAGGATAGTGACATATCCAAGTCTGCCTTCAGAACAAGGTATGGTCACTATGAGTTCACAGTTATGTCGTTTGGACTAACTAATGCACCGGCTGCATTTATGGAACTTATGAATAGAATCTTCTGACCTTTCCTCGATCAGTGTGTTGTTGTCTTCATAGATGACATTCTGATCTATAGTAGAGATGCACAGCAGCATGAACAACATCTTCGTCAAGCTCTAACTTTGCTAAGAGAACATAAGCTATACGCTAAGTTTAGCAAGTGTGAGTTTTGGTTGCCAGAAGTATCTTTCCTTGGTCATGTGGTATCTGCCTCGGGTATTCGTGTTGACCCTAAAAAGGTAGAATCTGTTCTACAGTGGGAACAACCGAAAACACCGACGGAGATTCGAAGTTTCCTAGGGTTAGCTGGCTACTACCGAAGGTTCATTAAGAACTTCAGTTCTATAGCCTTACCCTTGACTAGGTTAACCCGAAAGGATATTCCTTTTGTCTGGAGTGATAAGTGCCAGCAATCTTTTCAGTTGCTGAAGGAGAGGTTGACAAGTGCACTTGTGCTTGTGCTACCTGAGCAAGGCAAAGGATACATAATTTTCTGTGATGCCTCTAAGAATGGACTCGGGTGTGTGTTGATGCAGGATAAACAAGTGATTTCTTTTGCTTCCCGACAGCTTAAGAAACACGAAGAGAATTATCCGACACACGATCTGGAGTTAGCTGTTGTGGTTCATGCCTTGAAGATCTGGAGACATTATCTCTACGGAGAGACATTCCAGATTTTCACAGATCACAAGAACCTTAAGTATATCTTTTCTCAGCATGAACTTAACATGAGGCAACGTCGCTGGATGAAGTTAATCAAGGACTATGATTGTACAATAGATTACCATCCAGGAAAGGCCAATGTAGTTGAAGATGCCTTGAGTAGGAAATCAGCAACATCATCCTCTGATAGGACACAATTAAACTCTTTAGTATGCCCTAGGAGAGATATGCTTATCTCCTTAAGGCAAGATAATGTACAGATGAAGGTGTCATGGATTTTCGGGTTGTTGGCTGAGATGCATATCAAACCCCTCCCTAAGAGAGCATATTAAGGAGGCACAACAAGTTGATGTTGCAGTTCAGCAGATCAGATCTGAGTATGGTGATGAGAAGCGAGAAGGTTGACATGAATCAGATGAACAAGTGGCATTCTATCATGGGAGGATGATAGTACCAGATGTAGATAACCTGAGGAAGTTAGTCATGGAGGAAGCTCATTCTTCAATGTATGTTATGCATCCAGGAAGCACCAAGATGTATCGAAACTTGAAAGATATGTATTGGTGGCCTGGGATGAAGAAGGACGCAACTGAGTTTGTTCTGAGGTGTCCAGTGTGTCAGCAAGTTAAAGTTGAACACCAGAAGCCTGCAGGAACAATGCAACCTTTACCCATACCACAGTGGAAGTGGGATCATGTAACCATGGACTTTGTTGTTGGTCTACCTAGAACAAACAAAGGACATGATTCCATTTGGGTAATTGTTGATAGGTTGACTAAGACAGCGCATTTCTTACCTGTCAAAACAACTGATTCTGCTGAAAGGTTATCCCAGTTATATGTTCAAGAGATAATGCATTTGCACGGAGTTCCTGTCACCATAGTTTCAGACAGAGGTCCTCAGTTCACAAGTCATTTTTGGGAATAGCTACATAGAGCACTAGGCACCCAGTTAAGGTTTAGTACAGCCTTTCATCCACAGACGGATGGACAGTCAGAAAGGACTATACAGACCTTAGAAGATCTGTTGAGAGCATGTGTTCTCCAGTTCACAGGAAGTTGGGATCTGCACCTAAGCTTGATAGAGTTTGCCTATAACAATAGCTATCAACATAGTATTGATATGGCACCTTATGAAGCCTTGTATGGCAGACGTTGTAGATCACCCTTATGCTGGTATGAGACTGGTGAACATCAATTGTTAGGTCCTGATCTTGTGCAGCAGACTACGGAAAAGATTAAAGTAATACAACAACAGATTAAGACTGCACAAGATAGGCAAAAATCTTATGCTGACAAGCATCGTAGACCGTTGGAGTTCCAGGTTGGAGACAGAGTATATCTCAAGGTCTCGCCTTGGAAAGGAGTCCTTCGCTTTGGAAGGAAAGGGAAGTTAGCTCCTAGATTTATAGGGCCTTATCCAATCATTGAACGGGTTGGAAAGGTAGCCTATAGACTAGAGTTACCACCAGAATTACAAAAACACATGGAATGACTTGTGACTATTGTAGTGACTTCGGGTCTAAGGATCAAAGTCACCATTGTCACATTTAGATACCACACTGACAAGTCAATATATGACTTCCCTATGTCATTCTCAGGTTTGTTCAGTAAAACTTGTTCTCTAACAAGTACCCATGCATCTGAGTTGATATTGAATATCATGAATAAAGGGACATAGTATTCACTCACAATACATGCTAGTCTTCTATATTATTTTTATCCTATTATATACACCATTATTACTGACTAGGAATAATCAATAATGTTTACTCTTATTATGCATAGGTTCTCAACTAAAACCATATGTCAATGAGTGAAATACCTTTGGGACATTAGTAGGATTATTCATTATCTCAATTCTAAAAAGAAAACATAATAAATGGAACTACCTTTTATTAATAATCAAATCAAGTGCAAAATATTCCTATTACAACCATCATATTATGGATCTCAGGACATACAACCAATGAATGTGCTACATAACTCAAACATTATGAGGATGAATAAAAAAATGTAAACAATTAACTCAAGTAATCTTCAATATATAAAGTATTACATTACTTAATATAACCATGCCATGTTAATATCATGTATATAAATACATCTCATTATATAAGAATATATAGAACAAAGGCATAATTCTTCTTATATGAACAATATAAGAATTGTGGGTGTGAGTACGGTGTGGGTCTAGATTTTTATTATGAGTCTAGAATTAGAATCAAAGTCACAAAATTAAAATGGATATGAGAATGGATATGATCAAACCCGCACCGTACTCGCACCATTTACACCCCTAACTCAAACTACCATTCTAATCAGTTGATTAGACTCCCAATCAGTCGAGTGGATCCCTAATGAGACTCAGACAGCCTTCCAATCAATCGACTGGTACTCCCAATCAACTGACTAGGTTAGTCTGGATCTAGATCTGAATTGGTTTTCAAAATTGATTCTAAGTCAAATATGGAAACTTACCCTTTTGGATAACAATTAGCCGACCGACATTCTAGTTTCTTGAGTAGGAAATTCCTGATGTGAAAGTCAGATCATCTATTCACAATCAATTGATTAACTTGCCCACTAATCTAGTCATCTAGTTGGACATTTGGTCGCCCAAATAGACAAGAAATTGGCATATTTATGATTCAAAACCATTTTAATAATCTTTTTCATTGCGAATTTCAATTCTCTTATGCATCCTTATGTGTGTGACATGGTAGGTTCTAATTAGATTGGTAGTGATATTCTATACCTCACAAAAAAGGTTGGTTTCTAAAAATATATCATTCACACCCACGTAATATGAGTTAGTTGGAGAATAACTTATACATGTAAAGTGATAAATATTATCACGACCATATAATCCCTTTATCACATATTTACGTATTAAAACCAAAGCATGAAATTTTCATTCTCTTATCATTCAATCTTTGTTAATTGAATTGGAGCATAGTATTTGAGATATTGTGATCTCAATATCATACAATGACTCACATGAGAAGGGCCATGCAAATCCGAAGTCTCACTTATCAAGTGATGAGGATATCACTACAATATAGGGACAAACTCCATCTACATCACTCACATTAATTCACAATTATCACAGTGCACCCAACCACTACTTTTTTGGCAATTCTCATTCGGAGCGTATTGAGCTAGTGGTCAAAGTACAAAGAATAACATGTGATAATTGTGGTGACTTCACGTCTAAGGATCAAAATCACAACTGTCACATTGATATATGACACTAACATCTCACATTACATAATTCCATGTGTCAATGTTAAGGTGGGTCTATCAAATACAACTTGTTCTCTAACAAGTACCTATGTATCTAAGTTGACATCTAATACCACTACTAAAAAAGACATAGTCATCACTCACCGTACATGCTAGTCTGGTGTATTATTGTTGTCCTATAATATCCACAATAATAATTGACTAAGTACATAAGGAGAAGGAGTACTCTTATAAGTATACATATCATCTCATGTTCATATCCTCAATGAAAACATTCTTAGGACACTATATGGTTTAATCATTATTTTAATACTAAAACATACAATATAAGTGGAATTGTCTTTTATTAATAACCAAAACATATACATAGTATCCCAATTATAATCATTACATGATGTCTCTCAGGGTATACAACCAATAGTCTCCCACTTGTACTAGAGTCAATCACTCGCAAATATGATTTTAAGTGATCTAAAATGACCATCATGCTTCTGCTATGAAAGAACTTTTGTCAATGGATCAACAATGTTACTTTTAGTTGGTACTTTACAAATCTTAACATATCCTCACTGTATGATCTCTCGTATTATATGGGAATGTCTAAGTATATACTTAAAATTCTAATGTGATCTGGGTTTCTTGTCATGTACAATGACCCCATTGTTTTCATAGTATAGTTGTACTACATCATCAATTCATTGAACCACTCCTAGTTCACCAATGATTTTATTGACCCATACATATTCCTTTTTTGCATTGGATGTGGTGATATACTCGTCAGCTATTGTAGAATCAATTGTTGTCTCTTGCTTTGAACACTTTCATCTTACAAATCTACTATTCAGGAAAAATATAGATCTTGATTGTAATTGGTAATTATCCTTGTTAGTTTGAAAGCTTATATCAGTGCAAACTTTTATTGCTAACTCTTCCTAGTATCTATAGATAGAAATTGGTCCTTATCTCTTCTCAAGTACATAAAGGTATTCATTCTAGTTATCTAGTAACCAACACTGGGATGTTACTGGTACCTACTCTTCATTCTCGAAGCATACAAGAAATTTGAGTGTGTACATATCATTCATACATGATAGATCCAATTGCTGAGGTATATGGAATCTTACTCATGTGTGCCCACTTTTCCAAAGAGCTGGTACATTGAGATTTAGAGAGACTTATTCCATATGATATGGGTAAGTTTCCTCTCTCACATACATGCAAGCTAAACCTCTTTAGCAATTTTTCAATGTATGTACTTTGGCGTAAGCCAAGAAGCCTTCTATATCTATCTCTATAGATCTTGGTTCCTAGTCTATAGGATGCTTCACCCAAATCCTTTATAGAGAGCATATTATTGAATCATGTTTTAGCCAAATATAGAGTAGCATACCATTTTCCATCAATAGTATGTCATCTACATGCAATATGAGAAATACAACTATGCTCCCACTAACCTTCATCTAAACACAAGGTTCATATTCATTTTGAGAAAAACCAAACTATTTGACCGTCTCATCAAAAATGGAGATTCCAACTTCTATATGCTTGTTTCAATCCATAGATTGACCTTTGTGCTTACATGCTTATTGTATTCTTTTGATCAATAAAACCTCTAGGTTTTGTCATATAAACATCCTCTAAAATATTCCTCTTAAGGAAAGAATCTTTAATGACTATTTTCCAAATTTTGTAGTTATAGTAAGTTGTAATGGCAAATATGATCATGATGGATTTAACCATGGAAACTGGTGAAAAAGTTTCATCATAGTAACATCTTGAAGTTTCCTGAAACCTTTGCAACCAATCAACCTTTGTGGGTTTGTACATTACCATCCATGTAACTTTTCTTCTTGTAGACCCATTTGTAGCCTATTGGTGTTACCCCTTTATGTGGATCCACCAAGTCCATACTTTGTTGGAATAGATGGAGTACATGTTATATCTCATGGCTTCAAGTGATTTATTATATATTAGTCCCTTAATAGGCTCCTTATAGGTTGTTGCCTCATCATCTATGACCTAAAAATCGTCTTGTTGAATTATGAGAAATCTATATCTCTCTGGGCTCAAGATGTTCCTTAGGAGACCTTTGAGGTTCATTTGTTACAATACGAATTTGAGGTTCCAAAATAGTTTTTGGTTCCTCTTGTTCCTTAAATACCTCCATAGATTCAATATTATCTAGTTGATCTTGAAATTTTCAAGTTCTTTTTTCCTCCCATTGGTTCCTCTAGAAATAAATTTCTTCTTTAGGAATACAATAATTCTGCAAACAAATACTTTGATCTCATATGGAATATAGAAGTAGTATCCTTAGTTTCCGTAGGCTGTCAATCAAAGAGACATTTATCCAATTTTGGTCCAAACTTTTCACATTATTATTTCTTGGCTTAAGCTTCCATCTCCAAAATTATATAAAAGACATATTGGGACATCTCCCATTCCATATCTCATGTGGTGTCTTTTTGACGGATTTAGGAGGTACTCAATTAAGTGTAAATGTGGTAGTTTCAAGAGCATGTCCCCATAAGGAAAGAAGATTATCTTAGCTCATCATTTATTGTATGATGTCCAACAACATGTGATTCCTTCTTTCTGAGACCTCATTATGTTGTGCTGTTCTAGTTGGATTTAATCGTGATACAATACCACAGTCTCTTAGAACGACCTCAAAGTCTTCGATAAGATATTCTACACCATGATCAGGTTGTGGTGCTTTAATATTCTTACCAAGTTGGTTTTCAACATCTTTCATGAATTCCCTAAAATTTTTAAGTGATTTTAATTTGTGTTTCATAAGATATACATATCCAAATCTACTGAAGTTAATAGTAAATGTGATGAAGTAATGATATCCACCTCCAAATCTTGTGCTAAAAGGTCCACACACACTAGTTGGTATGATTCCTAATAAGTCACTAGCTCTCACATTGTTTCTAGTGAAATATGCATTCATCATCTTGCCCAATAAATAAAATTCACGTCTCTATTGATTCAAAATCCAAAAAGTCTAGATAACCATCTTTGTGGAGTCTTAAAATGTACTTCTCATTTATATGCCCTAGAAGACAATACCAGATATATATTCTGTTTGAGTCATCGAGTTTTAACTTCTTGGTATTTATGTTATTTACATGTGTCTCAAGATCTAATAAAATGAAGACCATAATACATAAGGGTACTACCACAAAATATCTCATATTTAGAAATGCAAATTTTATTATGTCAAAACTATTCTTGTCCAAAAATGATAAAAAATTATATTTCTTTTTATGGTAGGTACATGATAGCAATTATTTAACTATGTTACAAGTCTACTGGCTAGAGAATATAGTAGGTGCCACAGTAGTGGTAACAATTTTTTCTCCATTTGCAACCTTTCTTCAAGAGTCTACTTCTTTTTAGATCTTGCATATTTGAGCATATGTGAGATCCATATCTGGTATTGAATTCCCAAAATGAACAAGTAGATAAGTCTATCTATATAACATGTATATCTAAAATGGATATCTCTATTCCCTACTCTGGTTCTTTCATTCCTCTAAGTAGAGAGGATAAACTCTCTTCTAATGTCCATCATGGTGATGATGCAACCATATTTAAGGGCTTATCTTTTTGTTCTATAATCCCATCTAAACTTGTTAAAATGCATGCTACTTCCACCAATAAATGATTTACTATCAAATGCATGTAAGGATGATTTTTATATGTTTTATAGGTACTTTGACCTGTATTTGATGGAAGGGAGAGGGGAAGGTTGAATATAAGGTTTCCCCATGCTTAGAGGAGTCCAGAATGAACCCAAAATGACTCCCAACCTAACCTAACTTATAAAATAATGTATTGAAGTAATAACCTCCATCGATGACCAAGTTCAAGACCCAAATGCATGGGAAGGACCCAAAATGTCTATTCTACTAGGAAATGGTCGTTTTGGGACATGCCTCAATCAGTAGAACCTTCAAAAAATGACTCTTTGGCCAATATGACTATTCTGGCCAGAATGGCTGTGTTGAGAAATCCTAGAACGGTCGTTCTAGCCAAAATGCCTGTGTTGGCAGACCCAGAAGTCCATAATTCCCCTATCACTTTAAATATTCCACCACAACCGATCCTGCTCAACCCCACCACAGCCATTCTACCCATAACAACTGTGCTAACTAACACACCCTGTTGCTTTCCTAGTATAATGTTACCTAATTGCCCCCACTTAACCCTACACCCCCTAGACTCCTATATAAACCTTGAAGGTGGTTGGAGGATGAAGGATACCATCCTTGAGCATTCATTTTCTTCCCCTTACTCCATTCCCAGTCCATTTCACCTCCATTGCATCACCTTCCACCCCAAAATCCTTCCATTTAGAAATTTTGTTAATTTTGATTCTATAACAATAATTGATGTGAATGTATGTTGTTACAAACATATGTGAATATTCTATTTCCCAGATACTAGCATAACTTGTTATACTGACTGCGTTTTGTTTCTTGGTATTTTTTAATAATCTGTTATCACTTCTGTAAGTATGATGAAAATGGACAACCAGAGAAGAAGGCATCAAATAAATCAATGTAATGAAACTCTTGGAGGATATAGTTAGGTAGATGTACTTCATATGGTAAAATTTAGACACCCATATGATGTAAAACATGTTGGAGAATTTATGTTTAATCTTGTATCAAACTATTTCAATTTAGTGAAATTTACTAATTATGTTTGGTTATTTGATAAACATCGATCCTGTATTTATGGTGATGTCCCTTGCCCTCTTGGACTTCCTGAATAAGGGATCACTATGGAAGGGGTTCATTACAATAGTTCGAAGAGCAAGAGCCCTTTTATTATGCGAGGAATTGTGACTTCTATTTTTCTATCCCAAGATCGTGATGTATCTAGATACACCAAGGCAGATGAAGGGAAGATCACTTGCATTACTTGATTCTCTCATCTATGATTTTAGTGGTGGATTAGAAGATCATTTATCAGGTCAACCATCCTTATGTAGGAGTCTCACTAGAGCTAACTTACCATGCTACACATTTCCTAGAGGGGTGTGGCCCATCTCTGAATTTCTTAGATACTTTGAGGAGGTGGGTAGAGGAGTATCCTAGGGATATTAGGAGAAACACCACACTGATTTGACCAAGAGATTTGGAAAGTCACATGCAGCAGAGTAGAGGAGAGTAGTGGAGGAGAGAGAGGCACATAGGGCACGAAGATGAGAGAAAGAGATGGTAAAGTTGCAACATCCTATAGTCAATGCCTACGACATGTCTACTATACATGCATAATTGGAGGGCATCCCAAGGACTCGGGAGGGAATCATGAGTTAAAAGACAACATGATTTAAAAGTTTGGGCTTGGAGGAGAGACACCAAATTTACCTATCACAGTTGGGGTACACCAAGGATCCACACTCAACCCATATATGTTCGTTCTTATTATGGATGAGTTGACAAAGAATGTTCATGATGATGTTCTCTTGGTGTATGTTATTTGTTGATGATTTTATTTTAATTGATGAAACTAAAGATGGATTGAATGATAAAGTTGAATGTTGGACAAAGGCATTGGAATCAAATGGATTGATGATTAGCATGAGTAAAACTGAGTTTATGCATTGCAATTTCAGTCAATATCAGTGTGAAAGATGGAGCCAAGTTGGACCGATTAGATATACCAAAATATGATAAATTTTGTTACTTGGGTTCTATTATTCAAATAGATGGGAATGTCCAAAATGACATTTTTCATAGGGTCACTACACGATTGTTGAAATGGAGGAGTGCAACTGGAGTTTTATGTGATTGAAAGACCCCTCTCAGGTTAAAAAGTAAGAATAGAATAGCTATACGACCAACCATGCTCTATGGGAGTGAATAAAGGTCTCAACAAGATGAGTGTGGATGAAATATATATGCTGAGATGGATGTGTGGGAAGACAAGAAAATATCACTTGTGAAATGACTATATCAGGCATAAAGTGGGGGTGGAGAGCATTGAGGACAAGTTGTGCGAGGGTCGACTCATATGGTATGGATATGTGCAACGCAGACTGACCAATGCGCCTACACGTAGCAATGCTATTGAGTTAAGCACAATAAATAGAAAAAGAGGAAGACTTAAATTAACATGGGATGAAATTATAAAGAGAGATTTTAAATATGTACATCTTAACCAAAATATGGCCCATGATAGAGCTGAATGGAAACAAAGGATCCATGTAGCTGAACCCAACATAGTTGGGATTGAGGCTTAGATGATGATGATGATGATGATGCATGTTTTAGCTAGAACTTGCTTGTTTCTTGCTTTATGTTTCATAATGAAGGTTTAGATGTGATTAACGACAATTTTGGCACCATTGTGGTCAATTTTGTCCAGATTTAGAATTTCTTGTCTAAAAAGTTTATTTTGACTCAACATGTACTTATTGGATTGAAAATGTTGAACTTATATGAATGCATTCTACATTATCATGATATTTTGCTAAATGGTCTTGATTTTTGACTTGTTACATGGGAATCACCTCTTTTATGCTTGTGAATTGATTGGTTGAATTGTGATTTAAGCAAGCCACATACACTTAGGGTTTGTCGAACTCATGATAAAAATGTGGTTTTCATATTGCTCATTCATGTTGTGTGTCATTTCTTGATGAAGTTGTTGGAGTAATTTTCATGCAGAAGATCTCATGTGAAATCCCACACTGCTAACCACTCTTTGACTCACTTTTTTCTTTCACCATTTCTTACCCCTCTACTTCATGAAAAGATGCCAAATAGCACATATTAGCCTTGGCCACCTCCAAAAGTTTGGGGTGACCATATCCAAATCCCCTCGCTTCACTCTCATCACCAAGTATCCAACTACACCAAGGGAAAAGAAAAAAGAAAAAAGAAAACACAAGATGCTCCTATATAATAGCATCTAAATAAAGAAAAGTTGAGTGCTCCTATGTAATATCACTCCAATCTCTTACCACAACACTTTCTTCTATTCGCATGCCCACTGAGCTAGGAACATCAAACCTAGCTTATTGGATTTTTTTTTGCATCCATTTGTGGTTTAACATATGAGATCAGATCCATGAAAGGAAAACAACAATTTTCGTCATTTTTTATTGTCATCATCATAAATGGTTTACCAAAGAATTATGAAAGCATATGTATTAATTGTGCATTCTATATCCTATTTTTGAAGTTTATACAATCAATTCTCTAATCATGATTGGTTTTTGAAAGAGGAGAGGAAGGAGGTGAAATACATGTAATTAGTCATCATTTATCCTGTTTAGTCAATACACATCTGTTGTAATGCATTTGTCATTTCTTGTTGGTTGAAAATTTGAAGAGAGATCGAGTTGGAGAATACTTGAGGACAAGTATGTTTTAAGTTTGGGGTGGTGGAGCAACCCTACTTTAGGGCTTCATCTTGTGTCTTATTGCATTTCAATCACATCTATAACTGTTAGATTACATGTGATTTGCCTCAATATGCATATTTCTATCAAATGCACTTACAGGCGTTCTTTGCACATTTTTCAGGTACTTGGACCACACTTGTATGGATGAGGGAGATGGATGGTGATCCTAGGGTTCCTCCACTTAGAGGGGTCCAAGGCTTGTTCATGAGATTTCCCAACCTACCCCTAGTGGACAAGACTCAAGTGAAGCGAAGAAGTCCATGGATGAACAAAGATCAAGCTCAAAGTGTTGTCAAAGACCCCAAAATGGCCATGGTGGCAAAGAACAACCATTTTGATTAAGTCAAAATCACAGTAGAAGCTCCATTCAAGAAGTGAAGGTGAAGGCTCAACAACACGACCATGCATGCTACCACATTCATGCCAAGATGGACCCCGCACGATCGTGGCACCAAGACCCAACATGCCCATTCTCAGTAGAACATACCCAACTACTCCCTCACCCAAAATGGTTGTGTGAACGTCGATGACCATGTAGCAAGTGACCCACCATGGTCGTGGTCATCACCATGCCATGCCACCAGATTTCAGAATGCCTAAAACAACCTAACCTATTTCCATTTTGTCATCTCACCCGTTCCACCTCACCACGACCATTCTACACACTACCTACCATGATCGTACTGCCCAGGATGGCAGTGCTACCAGAAAACCTAGAAGCAAATTTGCACAACATTTGCCATTGTACCCTCACTTAACCTAGTTCTTACCCACTTCCTATATATACTTGGATAGTCATTGGAGCACAAGGTTAGCCACTATTTTCTGCATATTATCTTATTCTATCACCCTCTCATCCATTCCCCCTCCATTTTCAAATTCATTCCATCACCTTCCACTCCAAATCCCTTCTTTTAGGCTTTTTTGGCCACTTTCCTCCATACATCCATGTCATCCCACCTTAGAAGAAGGACAATCTTGAGTTTTTGTTGCTAGGAGGTGGAGAAGGAGGAGTCTCCACTGAGTTACCATGGCTTTTGAGTCTTATACTCATGCTGCTTTCTCCATTTTTATATTTTCTTGTTCTATGAGTAGCTAGGCCCCTTAGGTGGGCTGTTTGGGGTCAAAAATGTTACTTTGATACCAAGATGGGGGAAACCAATTTATTAACATTGTTATTTTGTTTGCTAATGATGATATTATACTTTCTTATAATTTTCATAACACCTAAGGTTCTGGGGAAATTACATATATGTAGCTAATATGTGAATTGTTCCTAAGTCCACTTAATGGACTCCTAGATAGCTATTCACCTTCCTACATGTTGATTAATTATCATTCACCTAAATGAGAGATCTAAGTAGATAGAATAGAAGAATTTAGTGTAATTAGCTTGGAGCCTTCACAAGGCTAGGTGGTAGGTGATGTGGGGTCTAAAACCTCATTTACACCTTCCCTTACTACCCTCAGCCCCTAATTATCCTAAGAGTTACTATCCTAGAAACCTAGACTTGACTAGATCCTAATTGAATGCCAGATAAACCCTAATCCATGTGAGCCTCGTAAGGGTGGATAAGAGGTGGTAGAGACTAGTTCCCCTATAAAACCCCTACTCCATCCATGGTCGATTATTAGTTTAGGGTAATTCATTATCATTTATCTTGTTATTTGGTTTGGTAATCTAAATGAAAGAATAATTTCTACATATTATCATCCCCAACTTAATTGACAATCACATTCCCTCAAACAACCCACACTTCCCATAATTACATTAACACACTAAATTTTTTTGGTGACTGAGAGAACCCACCCTGGGAGAGCCTGACATGATAAACTCTGGAGGCATGGGAGAGTGTGGTCTAAAACCTTATTTCCACCTTCCCTCCTACCCTTGGCCCCTAATTATCCTAAGATTTTCGTGTTGACTTGAGAGTTATACATTGTCCATATTTTGATAATGACTTAACCATTCCATTCCTAAGTATCTAATATGTTTGTTTAAGATTGATTTAAGGCATTAGGTACATGTAAAGGATCAAATTCATCAAGCCCTTGCTTTTCCAAGTTCAAAGAAATGCAAATGTGTAATTTGGGGAAAAACTTCAAATCACCTTAGAATATTTTTGTAATCATTTGTATTGATTATATGACTTGTAACTAAGATTATAAAAAACCAGAGACACTTAATTCCATCATTTGATCACTTAAAAATCATTTTGGAAATATTTTTATAGCAACTTAATTGGTTGAGTTTGAATCTCAACGAATCAGTGATGAATTTTTTGAAATGATTGGATCGGTCGAGTTGTACACTCATAGAACTTGACTTACCAACTTTCAGACCAAAGTTGATTTTAGCTTATCGGTTGAGTTACCCTAGGACAAACTCGATCGATAGTTTAAAAATTGGCTTTATCAGATAGTGGATCGGTCGAGTTACCTTTATTGAAACTTGATTGAGTGCACTATACTTAAAAAGCAGAAAAAGTGATTCCAACTGTTGAAGAGTTGTTAGAAATGAAAATGGATCCATTACAAGTTGCAAAATGGCTATTTTTCATTCTTTAATAATCCCACACTCAAAGGAACACCCCCAACTATAAATAGGACCTCTTGGAGTTCATTCCAAGGTAGCTCATTCATACTATCATTGGTCCTTGTTATAGTTGAGTGTGCTAAGCCCCTTTCTCCCTCTCATTTATAAAGAATTTTGCGATTATGAGTGAGTTAGGCATGTTGTAAGAGAGCTACCTCATTGTTACCTTGTAAATCTCCTCATCTCTTCACTTCCTAATCCCCTTTCTCAAAGAGCAAAGGATGAAATGATCTTCTCCAAGTGAAGGAGGAGTTGTTGTTATTCTTCAAGGTTGAAGAAGGTGTGAAGATCTTCTCCAAGTGAAGGAGAAAGACAAGGCAGAAGATCCAAGGAGAATGGTGGGTAAATCCTCAAGGTTGAAGACTTGTTGCAAAGAGGAGATGTCCTTGGAGAAGGAATCGAGCTGCTTGCAAGAGTGGGTAAGACATGTTTGAGGTAGAAGGCTAGCTCTTGGATAGGTAAGGCCTTGGATGTAAGGTGGTCTTCTTGTATGTCTTATAATGGAATATAAGTATACATGGGTTGCAAAGTCCTAGAGGTTGACCTCTCTAGGTAGTGGATTGACATTATCCTAGTTTGGAGATTGGAACCACTCTAAACACCTTGTCCAAGTATTTGTTTCAATCACTCTCATCCTTGATATGCTTGTTTAGATAGGACCTCAAATTCACTTTTAGTTTTTGGTTTCAATTGATATAATTTGAAGGTCTAACTATTCTTATACAAGTTTTGAAGCTCTATTCACACCCCCCTCTAGAGCCCTATATCCAACAAGTGGTATCAAAGCAACAATGTTCTCCAACAAATCTCCCATGAGACGCTAAGATGGGTCAGAACCTATTTGGTTCCCTCAACCTAGAGGCCTCTCCATGCACCGCCGGGTCTTCGGCCGCACAAACTTCCTCTACTGGAAGTAGAGAATGCAATTTTACATTCAAGGAATGAAATTTGATATGTAGAAAGTGATGATTGCACCCTACAAGGAGCCAATTAGAGAAGTATCAACTTCAGATGAAGCAACTCTAAAGAATGCACAATTCAATGGCAAATCAATTAGCATCCTCTATGTAGCCATCACTCCTTCTGAGTTCAACCTCATCTCCTAATGGGATACAACCTATGAGATATGGGACAAGTTGTGTGTCACATATGAAGGCACAAAGAAAGCGATGGAGGCAAAGATCTACATGTTGAACAACCTCCTAGAGAACTTCAAGATGGGGAAGAAAGAAGGATTTGCCGAGATGTACTCAAAACTTGACATCATCATCAATGACCTAGATGCTTTGGGGCATACTTTGGATAGAGGAGTAATCAACTCAAAGATCCTAAGGTCTCTTCCAAAGAGATGGGAGTCAAAGGTGACCTCCATTCAAGAAGTAAGAAGTCTTCATGATCTTCCAACTGAGGAGCTTATTGGCAATCTATAGACTCATGAGCCAAGATTTGACATGCAAGAAGAGGAAGTAATGCAAGAAGATGAGGAATCAAGGAAGATCAAAGATAGTATCTTCAAAGATCAAGTGGAGCCAACTTCTCCAACGGAAATCACTTCAAAGGGAAGAAATCTTCTTCATCTACTCCAAGGTGCTACAAGTGTGGTAAAAAAGGACACTACAATAGTGAATGTCCTAAGGCCATAAAGTCACACCACCAAGAGCAGCTCTAAGGAGGAATAGAACAAGAAAGATAGAAAATACAAGAAGAAGGACAATAAGAAGAATAGGTACAAAGATGCAGCTCATGCAACTTGGGAAGGACCATCCTATAGTGGCTCAAGCACTGATGAAGATGGAGAATGCCACCTTGCACTCATGGCCTCCACATGTGCAGATATTGGTGAGATAAGTGAGGTAAGTTTACTTGAGTTAGATAAAGAAACTCTTATTTACATTCTTAATTCTACCTTTTCTTCTTATTCCAAATGTAAATCTAAAAAGAAAAGGTTGGGTAAGATTATTTATGACTTGTATGCTAAACTTGATATTCTTGAGAAAAATAAGAAAATTCACCTTGAGAGAATTATTTCCTTGCAAGGCCAATTTCTTGATCTTGAGCTCCAATATAATGGTGTTGAAGTATAGAATGATGTCTATCTTAAGAATATTGCATCTCTTAAGGAAGACAACCAAAAGTGCCTAAATGAGATTGAGTTATTTAAAACTAAAAATGTTGAACTTAAGCTTGTTAGTGATGCTCACAGAGATGAGAGAGATGTTTATCTCAAAGAAATTCAATTGCTTAAATCTAAAAATGCTAGGCTTATTTCTCAAGTAAATGATCTATATTATAGACCTATTTTGCGTAGTAATTATGTTGCTTCTATCACTCTTGAAAAGGATTCTTATTTGACTAAAGCCCTTTGTTTAGAGGTCGACCTTGTTCATGCTAGAGATGATCTTGCTAGTTTTTCTACTAATGTTATCTCTCTTACTGATGACAATCATAGATTTACAACCTCTCTTCAGAAATTCCTCAAAGGGAAGAACCCCCTAAATGAAATCCTTGACCATTCTACCAAACCAAGTGGTGCTAGTGGTTTGGGATTTGTAGGGGGAGCTCCTAAGGGAAAGAGTAAGGCCTAAGGTAAGAAGAAGAGTAAGGAACCTCTTTTCTTCCATGGAGAGTCTTCTGGCTCAAAGAATCTTATGATTTGTTCTCATTGCAAGAGTGATGATTATTATTCTACTTATTGTCTATACAAGCCTAAGGGGACCAACCCAAAGATGAAATGGGTTCCCAAGCTAACAATGGATCCCAAATTTTGAGTTGGGAACTGACATTCTTCTTTCTTTTAGGAAAAAGGAAAATAGATTGTTGATAGTGGATGCACAAAGAACATGACATGTGATATAAGCCATTTTAACAATTTCATAATGAGGAAAGATGGATTGGTTACTTTCGGGGACAATAAGAAAGGTAAAGTAAAAGGTTAGGGTGATGTCGGTGAATTCTTGTGTATCAAGAATGTTCTCTTTGTGGATGTCCTGCATCACAATTTAATAAGTGTTAGTGAATTATGTGATAATGGTTACCTTGTGCTATTTACTTATTTTGAATGCTTGATCCTAGATTCCCTCTCTTATAATGTCATATATAAGGGAACTAGGAATGGTAATTTTTAAGTAATTTTGCTTGAATCTATTAATCCTATTGTTGGTAGATGGCTTGTAGTCAATTCGAATGGTATTTCTCTTTGTCATCATTGTCTAGGTCATGTAAATATGTATCAATTGAAGAAGTTGAGAAAAAAGGACTTGGTCAAGGGACTTCCTAGATTGGATTTTGAAAAGGATGAGGAATACCAACCTTGTAATCATGGAAAGAAAACCAAGTCCTCCTTCAAATACCATTCCTGAATCAACCATCCCTGAACCCCCACAAGTAGAAGCTGAAGAACTCACCTAAAAACCTTGACCTCCCTACCAAGCTCGCCTCAAACAAACAAGGCTCGACACCCCGTTTCATGAAGTTTAGGGAAGCCATGAAAAAATAACATGTTGATATTCCTTTCCTTGATGATTTAGAAGACATACCTACCTGGTCCAAATACATGAAGTCCCTCTTGACTAGGAAGTATGCAATAGAAGAATATGAAACTTTCAAACTTGCTCGGACCACTTCGGACATAATCCTAAAATGCCTTAAAAATAGAAGAACCCTGGTTCTTTGAAAACAGGGTGTTACCTAGGTGACAATGCTTGTAGAACGGGCCTAGCCGACTTAGGAGCCAGCATATTCATCATGCCTTACATTCTCTACAAAAGATTAGGATTCACTGACATGTTACCCACAACCATTAACTTTCAATTAGCAGACTCGTCCATGACCAAACCCATGGGAATCATAGAAGACATTCTAGTCAAGGTTGGGAAAGATGCATATGTCCCATGTGACTTTGTGATCATGGACATAAAGGAAGATTTGTATTACACACTAATTGTTGGTCATCCATTCCTAACCACCACCTAGGCCTTGATTGATGTTGAGGCTGGAATCATTCTATTAAGATTAGGGAAACAAACCCTAGAGTTTAGGGTGTTTGAAAGCATGAAAGGCCCTAGTTTCCAAGAAGAGGTTTATCTCCTCGATTGTGTTGATAAACTATCCCTACTAAGGTAAGAATGGGAGTTAGTTGATGATCCCCTACACATGGCCCTCACTACCCCTCCATAATGTGACCTTGATAATGAAGAATTAGACCAATGTAGCGCTCATTTAGATGATTCTGAGGAAATTCCTGATGCTGAAATTGAGGACCTTAAAATGATCTCCATCATAGAAGAAAAACTTGAACCACCTAAGGCCCCAGAAATGAAAACTCTTCCCATAGGTTTGAAATATGTCTTCCTTTATGAACAAAAATTGTGCCCTATCATCATAAATTTTGATCTTACCTGTGAACAAGAAAATAAAGTTATGGTAGAACTTAGAAAAAGGAAAACTGCCTTAGGGTATAAAATGATAGATTTAGTTGGGATATATCAATCCATTTGCATTAAAAAAACCAATGATGGAAGACAAAAAACCCTCCCGAGATCTACAACAAAAACTCAATCCAAACATGAAGGAAGTTGTCTGTCTAGAGATAATCACACTTTTGACTGCATGAATCATCTACCCCATCTTCAACTCACCATGGGTTAGTCCTAATAAAGTTGTTCCCAAAAGGGGGGGACCACTGTCATTAGAAATGATAAAAATGAACTCATTACCACTCATGCTGTTATAGGATGGAGAATGTGTATTGACTATAGGAAGCTCAACAAGGAAACTAGGAGAGACCATTTCCCACTTCCCTTCCTAGACCAAGTTCTTGAGCACTTAGCCCATCAACAATATTTTTGTTATCTAGATGGCTACTCAAGATTTTATCAGGATATTATGATCTCAATATCATATATTGACTCACATGTGCATGATCATGCATTTCATAGTCTCTCTTATCAAGTGCCCATGTTATCACTCCTAATGGAGGGACAATTACATCTACATCAACACAAACATTCCCCAAGTATCATAATGACCCAATCACTACCTTTTTGGGAACTCATATTTCAGAGCACGTTGGTCGAGTGGTCAAAACACATGGAATGACTTGTGACTATTGTAGTGACTTCGGGTCTAAGGATCAAAGTCACCATTGTCACATTTTGATACCACACTGACAAGTCAATACATGACTTCCATGTGTCATTCTCAAGTTTGTTCAGTAAAACTTGTTCTCTCACAAGTACCCACACATCTGAGTTGATATTGAATATCATGAATAAAGGGACATAGTATTCACTCACAATACATGCTAGTCTTCTATATTATTTTTGTCCTATGATATACACCATTATTACTGACTAGGAACAATCAATAATGTTTACTCTTATTATGCATACGGTCTCATGTTTAGGTTCTCAAATGAAACCATATGTCAATGAGTGAATTACCTTTGGGACATTAGTAGGATTATTCATTATCTCAATTCTAAAAAGAAAACATAATAAATGGAACTGCCTTTTATTAATAATCAAATCAAGTACAAAATGTTCCTATTACAATAATCACATTATGGTTCTTAGGATATACAACCAATAGATATGCTACATAACTCAAACATTATGAGGATGAATAAAATAATGTAAACAATCAACTCAAGTAATCTTCAATCTAAAAAGTATTACATTACTTAATATAACTATGCCATGTTAATATCATGTATATAGATACATTTCATTATATTAGAATATATAGAACAAAGACATAATTCTTATTTCATAAATAATATAAGAATTGTGGGTGCGGGTACAGTGTGGGTCTAGATTTTTATTATGAGGTCTAGAACCAGAATCAAATTCACAAAATTAAAATGGATATGAGAATGGGTATGGTCAAACCCGCACCGTACTCGCACCATTTACACCCCTAACTCAAACTACCATTCTAATCGGTTGATTGGACTCCCAATCAGCTGAGTGGATCCCTAATGCGACTTAGATAGCCTACCAAGAAATCGAGTGGTACTCCCAATGAACCGACTGGGTTAGTCCGGATCTAGATCTGAATTGGTTTTCAAATTTGATTATAAATCAAATATGGAAACTTACCCTTTTGAATAACAATTTGCCAACTGATATTCTAGTTTCTCCAGTAGGAAATTCCTGATGTGAAAGTCAAATGATCGATTCACAATCAATTGATTAACTTGCCCACTAATCTAGTCATCTAGTTGGACATTTGGTCGCCCAAACAGACAAGAAATTGGCATATTTATGATTCAAAACCATTTCAATAATATTTTTCATTGCGAATTTCAATTATCTTATGCATCCTTATGTGTGTGACATGGTAGGTTCTAATTACATTGGTAGTGATATTCTGTACCTCACAAAAAAGGTTGGTTTCTGGAAATATATCATTGACACCCATGTAATATGAGTTAGTTGGAGAATAGCTTATACATGTAAAGTGATAATTATTATCACAACCATATAATCCCTTTACCACATATTTATGTATTAAAACCAAGGCATGCAATTTTCATTCTCTTATTATTCAATCTATGTTAATTGAATTGGAGCATAGTATTTGAGATATTGTGATCTCAATATGATACAATGACTCACATGAGAAGGTCCATGAAAATCTAAAGTCTCACTTATCAAGTGACGAGGATATCACTACAATATAGGGACAAACTCCATCTACATCACTCACATTAAATCACAATCATCACAGTTTACCCAACCACTACCTTTTTGGCAATTCTTATTCGGAGCGTATTGGGCTAGTGGTCAAAGTACAAAGAACAACATGTGATTATTGTAGTGACTTCACACCTAAGGATCATAATCACAACTGTCACATTGAGATATGATACTAACAAGTCACATTACATGAATTCCATGTGTCAATTTCAAGGTGGGTCTATCGAATACAACTTGTTCTCTAACAAGTACCTATGTATCTAAGGTGACATCTAATACCACTACTAAAAAAGACATAGTCATCACTCACCGTACATGCTACTCTGGTGTATTATTGTTGTCCTATAATATCCATAATAATAATTAACTACGTACATAAGGATAAGGAGTACTCTTTAAGTATACATATCATCTCATGTTCAGATCCTCAATGAAAACATTCTTAGGACAGTATATGGTTTAATCATTATTTTAATACTAAAACATACAATATAAGTGGAATTGTCTTTTATTAATAACCAAAACGTATACATAGTATCCTAGTTATAATCATCACATGATGGCTCTCAGGGTATACAACCAATAGTCTCCCACTTGTACTAGAATCAATCACTCACAAATATGATTTTAAGTGATCTAAAATGACCATCATGCTTATGCTATGAAAGACATTTTGTCAATGGATCCACAATGTTACTTTTAGTTGGTACTTTACAAATCTTAGCATATCCTCACTATATGATCTCTCATATGAGATGGGAATGTCTGAGTATATACTTAAAATGCTAATGTGATCTGGGTTTCTTGGCATGTGCAATGACCCCATTATTTTCATAGTATAGTTGTACTACATCGTCAATTCATGGAACCACTCCTAGTTCACCAATGATTTTCTTGACCCATACATATTCCTTTTTTGCATTGGATGCGGTGATATACTCATCATCTATTGTAGAATCAGTTGTTGTCTCTTGCTTTGAACACTTTCATCTTACAAATCTACTATTTAGGCAAAATATAGATCTTGATTGTAATTGGTAATTATCCTTGTTAGTTTGAAATCTTATATCAGTGCAACCTTTTATTGCTAACTCTTCCTCATATCCATAGATAGAAATTGGTCCTTAGCTCTTCTTAAGTACAAAAAGGTATTCATTCTAGTGATCTAGTGACCAACGTTGGGATGTGACTGGTACCTAGTCTTCATTCTTGAATCATACAAGAAATTTGGGTGTGTACATATCATTCATACATGATAGAACCAATTGCTGAGGTATATGGAATCTTACAAATGTGTGCCCACTTTTCCAAAGAGCTGGTACATTGAGATTCAGAGAGACTTATTCCATGTGATGTGGGTATGTTTCCTCTCTCACATACATGCATGCTAAACCTCTTTAGCACTTTTTCAATGTATGTACTTTGGCGTAATCCAATAATCCTTCTATATCTATCTCTGTAGATCTTGGTTCCTAGTCTATAGGATGCTTCACCCAAATCCTTCATAGAGAGCATATTATCGAATCATGTTTTAACCAACTATAGAGTAGCATGCCATTTTCCATCAATAGTATGTCATCTACATGCAATATGAGAAATACAATTATGCTCGCACTAACCTTCATCTAAACACAAGGTTCATATTCATTTTGAACAAAAGAAAACTATTCGACTGTCTCATCAGAATGAAGATTCCAACTTCTAGATGCTTGTTTCAATCCACAGATTGACCTCTGTGCTTACATGTTTATTGGCTTCTTTTAATCAATAAAACCTCTGGGTTGTGTCATATACACATTTTCTAAAATATTCCTCTTAAGGAAAGAATCATTAATGACCATTTTCCAAATTTTGTAGTTATATTAAGCTATAATGGCAAATATGATCCTGATGGATTTAACCATGGAAATTGGTGAAAAAGTTTCATCATAGTAATATGCTGAAGTTGCCTGAAACCTTTGCAAACAATCAACCTTTGTGGGTTTGTACATTACCATCCATGTAGCTTTTCTTCTTGTAGACCCATTTGTAGCCTATTGGTTTTACCCCTTCATGTGGATCCACCAAGTCCATACTTTGTTGGAATAGATGGAGTCCATGTTAGATCTCATGGCCTCAAGAGATTTACTAGATTTTAGTCCCTTAATAGGCTCCTTGTAGGTTGTTGTCTCATCATCTATGCCCTAAAAATTGTCTTTTTGACTTATGAAAAATCTATATCTCTATAGGCTCAAGATGTTCCTTAGGAGACCTTTGAGGTTCATTTGTTACAATACGAATTTGAGGTTCCAAAATAGTTTTTGGTTCCTCTTGTTCCTTAACTACCACCATAGATTCAATATTATCTAGTTGATCTTGAACTTTTCAAGTTCTTTTTTCCTCCCATTGGTTCCTCTGGAAATAAATTTCTTCTTTAGGAACACAACAATTCTACAAATAAATACTTTGATCTCATATGGAATATAGAAGTAGTATCCTTAGTTTGCTTAGGGTGTCAATCAAAGAAACATTTATCCGATTTCGGTCCAGACTTTTCACATTATTATTTCTTGGCTTAAGCTTCACATCTCCAAACTTATATAAAAGACATATTGGGACATCTCCCATTCCATATCTCATGTTGTGTCTTTTTGACGGATTTAGGAGGAATTCAGTTAAGTGTAAATGTGGTAGTTTCAAGAGCATGTCCCCATAAGGAAAGAAGATTATCTTAGCTCATCATTTATTGTACGATGTCCAACAACATGTAATTCCTTCTTTCTGAGACCCCATTATGTTGTGGTGTTCTAGTTGGATTTAATCATGATACAATACCACAGTCTCTTAGAACGATCTCAAAATCTTGGCTAAGATATTCTCCACCATGATCAGTTTGTGGTGCTTTAATATTCTTACCAAGTTGGTTTTCAACATCTTTCATGAATTCCCTAAAATTTTTAAGTGATTTTAATTTGTGTTTCATAAGATACACATATCCAAATCTACTGAAGTTAATAGTAAATGTGATGAAGTAATGATATCCACCTCTAGCTCTTGTGCTAAAAGGTCCACACACACTAGTTGGTATGATTCCTAATAAGTCACTATCTCTCACATTATTTCTAGTGAAAGATGCATACATCATATTTCCGGATAAATAAGATTCACATGTATCTATTAATTCAAAATCCAAAAAGTCTGGATAAGCATCTTTGTGGAGTCTTTAAATGTGCCTCTCATTTATGTGCCATA
Organism: Alisma plantago-aquatica; assembly: GCA_963693085.1. NCBI lineage: Eukaryota > Viridiplantae > Streptophyta > Magnoliopsida > Alismatales > Alismataceae > Alisma > Alisma plantago-aquatica. The sequence goes on from OY856409.1 coordinate 1,011,437,985, forward strand.
GAAGACAATACCAGAGATATATTTTGTTTGAGTCATTGAGTTTTAACTTCTTGGTATTTATGTTATTTACATGTGTCTCAAGGTCTAATAAAATGAAGTCCATAATACATAGAGGTACTACCATAAAATATCTCATATTTAGAAATGATAATTTTATTATTTCAAAACTATTCTTGTCCAAAAATGATAAAAAATTATATTTATTTTTATGGTAGGTACATGATAGCAGTTATGTACTCTATTACAAGTCAGCTAGGTAGAGAAAATAGTAGGTTCCACAACAGTGGTAGCAATTTTTGCTCCATTTGCAACCTTTCTTCAAGAGTCTACTTCTTTTTAGATCCTGCATATTTGAGTATATGTGAGATCCATATCTAGTATTGAATTCCCAAGATGAAGAAGTAGATAAGTTAACTATGTAACGTTTATACCTGAAATGGATATCTCTATTCCCTACTCTTGCTCTTTCATTCCTCTAATTAGAGAGGATAAACTCTCTTCTAATGTCCATCATGGTGATGATGCAACCCTATTTTAGGGCTTCTCTTTTTGTTCTTTAATCACATCTAAACTTGTTAGAATGCATGCTACTTTCACCAATAAATGATTTACTATCAAATGCACTTAAGGATGGTTTTTATACATTTTAGGTACTTTGACCAGTACTTGATTGAAGGGAGAGGGGAAGGTTGAAGAAAGGGTTTCCCCATGCTTGGAGGAGTCCAGAATGAAGCAAAAATGACTCCCAACCTAACCCAACTTATAAAATAATTTACTGAAGTGATAACCTCCATGAATGACCAAGTTCAAGACCCAAATGCATGGGAAGGACCCAAAACGTCTGTTCTACCAGGAATTGGTCATTTTGGGACATGCCTCAATCAGTAGAACCTTAAAAAAATGACTTTTTGGCCAATGCGGCTATTCTGGTCAGAATGGCCATGTTGAGCAATCCTAGAACGGTCGTTCTAGCCAGAATGCCCGTGTTGGCAAATCCAAAAGTCCATAATTCCCCTATCACTTTAAATATTCCACCACAACCATTCCTACTCAACCCCACCATGGCCATTCTACCCAGAACAACTATGCTAACAACCACACCTCGTTGCTTTCCTAGTATAATTTTACCTAATTGCCCCCACTTAACCCTACACCCCCTAGACTCCTATATAAACCTTAGGGGTGGCTGGAGGATGACGGATACCATCCTTGAGCATTCATTTTCTTCCCCCTACTCCATTCCCAGTCCATTTCACCTCCATTGCATCACCTTCCACCCCAAAATCCTTCCATTTAGGGATTTTGGCCATTTTCCACCACATATCTATGCCATTTCACCTTGGAGGAGGGAAGGGCATGAGCTACTGTTTCTAGGAGGTGGAGAGGGAGGAGTCTCCACTAAGATACATAACTTTCTAATCCTCTACTCATTATTCTTTCTCCATTTTTTATTTTCCTATTTTATGAGTAGTTAGGCCCCTTAGGTAGGTTGTTTTTGGTCAAAAATGTTACCTTGATACCATGTAGGGGGAAACTGATATGTAAACATTGTAGTTTCATCTATTGATGATTATGTTCTATTTTGATCTCATTTCCCATATTTTCATTGTGTTTTGTGCTTGAAATAACTTAGGATTCTAAGAAAATTACTTATATGCAGCTAATTGGGGAATTGCTCATAGGTCCAATTCATGGGTCCCTAGATAGCTATTTACCTTCCTACATGCTAAACAATTCTCCCACACCTAGGTGAAATATCTAAGTAGCTAGTCTAGAAGCACTTAGTGTAATTGGATTGGAGCTTCCTAAAGGCTAGAAGGTAGGTGATATGAGGCCCAAAACCTCATTCCCACCTTCCATTACTACCCTCTCCCCCAATTGTCCTAGGAGCTTCTATCCTAAAAACCTAGACTTGAGTAGATCCTTATAGAATTCCACCTATGACGTAACCCAAGTAGCCTCGCAAGGGTGGATAGGAGGCGATAGGGGCTAGTTCCCCTATACACACCCTATCCAGTCCATGATCATAAAGTAGTTTAGGCCAGTTCATTAGCATCTATCTTGTAGTTTGGTTTGGTAATCTAAGTGAAGAGTAATGTTCACATGTTATCACCACAAAATCAATTGATAGGTACATTCCCCCAAACATCCAACACTTCCCATAATTGCATTAAAACCCTAATGTGGCTTCTTGCTTGGTTCATGCTTGCTTAGCTAGTCCCTTTACCTTCCTAGTTAATTGTGCTTACTTTTGCTTTTCTTCTTTCTAGTTTAGGTCTTTAATTTCCTTTTAGTCCTAATTGCTCACTTAGTGTGGTGTAGAGATCTTCTTGCTTGCCTTAGTATGATTCACTTCCTTTCTTGCTTAGCTCATCATTTCTGGCTCATTAGAACTAATTGGCTAAGGTTAGCTTAGGTTTTGATTCTTGTTCTTTCTTCAATTGTTTTCTTGTTCATCCTTAGTGTAATTAACAAAATCAACCTTCAAACCCTTCAACCCTAGACTCTGCAGTAGGAACCTAATTAAATCTAAATCGGGTTTAGTGTCCCCTTTCCTCTCTTGAGTTCGACCCCTAACTTGTCACTTTCTTATACTATAACACGACCTCATGCATTTGCAGGTGAAGTGTGTTAGTTTATGTCAGTGGTCATATTATAGATTTATAAATTTCAAAAGACCCCCTATTGTCTGAAACCTAGGCCACACCCAATCAAGATTCAATTGATTTAGGTGTATCTTAGGCAAAATGCACCAAGCTTACTAGTGTCGTTGCCAGGGAGAAAGGTTCTCAACCTAGCTAGTTAGTTTAGCTTTGATCTTTTCCTACTACTGTCATCATTTCTATCCTTTATTATTTGTATTATTTGTGCTTATTAGTTTGCTAACATGTCTTCCTTTTTTGTTGTGCCTTGTACGTGTGACAAGCAACCTGTGGAAGACAAGATGGAAGGCAAAAATGCACCTCACAAGCAATTTCAAGCATGCTTCATGCATGACAACTACAATCATCAATTGCTAATAGAGGATCAAATTCTAGGGGAGAAACTCTCCATCTATATAGATCTTTTTGAGTTCCTTCCCACCTTCTATGGCTCAGATAGAGAGAACCCCTATGATTATTTGGATTCTTTTCTTGAAGTCTACTCTACCTTCAGGACACTAACAGCTTGTGAGGACTCAATCAGGCTGACCTTGTTCTCATTCTTCCTCAAAGACAAGGCCAAAGATTGGTATGACTCGAAAATAGACATCATGAGTTGGGCAGACATGAAGAATGTCTTTTAGAAGAAATTCTACGCCATTTCAATGTTTACTGATGGAGCCTCCACTCGCGTGGAGTTGCGTGGACCACTAAAAATCCTAGAGATAGTTAGTCTCTAAGTTTAGCATTTCGTGTGCTATAATAAGATCTTCACCCATGTATGCTAAGATACATGGAAGTCTTATCGTAGTACAGTTAAGGGTTGAATCCACGAGACAACGGTCTTGTTAAGAGTTTAACAAGATGGAAAACGTAATAATTCTACTTATCTTCTTAAAAGTTGATATTTAGATCGAAGAGTTGATTTGATGATTAAACTAAAGTGCAAAGTAAAGTAAATGGCAGGAAAGTAAATTTGAGGTTGTAAACGAAAATTGGGAAACCACTAGGATGTGACTGAGTTTCACCACCACTATGTATGGATCAAAACATACATCATAATAACATGTCTTGCAAAGAAAAGGGTCTAAATAGTTAGTATCTTTGTAGACTTAGCTTCCTTTCAGATAACTAACTACGAGAAATGTAGGAGTATTGCAATGCCAGCCATCCCTGAAAGAATGGTCACTTACTTTGCATTACTCCCTTCGTAAAGTGTGTTCCTCGAACTATCAAAGTTGTACTTTCATATGTCAACTGATTCCATTTCATAGTATGAAAGTAAAACGATGGAGGTGAGTTTACTCCACTCCTTGAAAGACATTCCTAGATACTGAAACTAATATATGGTGACTACATACATCTGGAACCAACAAGCAGTCAATATTCGAATCTAGAAGTACAAACATAGACAATTCGCACTAATAGATAATAGATAACACAAGTTGTTGATCAAGCAACTAGCGTTCATTAAACGATTGATGTTGAACTAAAAATATAGTATTTCTCTATTGCAAACTCATGAATTACAATGTATGAAATGAAAACATGGGTAGCGGGGCTACTCCCCTCACCCTAGTGTATGGAACTACTCGCTCATTGTAAGAACAAAGAAGGATGCGGGAAGAGAGAAAGAAAGATTCATCTCCACATAGCAGGGAGGAAGGTCAACCCCTTGGAGTAGAGAGCAACTATGTTCACACCACGTGGTTGCCTTGATGAAGAATCCTTCACTTCCCACCTTCTATGTTGATGAGAGAGGAAGTAGCTTGAGGATGGAATGTGATCTTGGACCGGCAGCCTTGGGTGAAGGATGAAGAATGAATAGCTCTGGAATGATTGGGGTAGCCTCTGGACGTCCAAGAATTTGATCCCAAATGAGTACCCCTTTGGTCCTATTTATAGGCTTCTAAGGAATCCCAAACGGTCTTGGGACCATTTGGGTCTTTAACGGTTTGGAGACCATTTGGACTCATTCAGTCTTGGGACCGTTTGGGTTCATAAGGTCTTGAGACCGTTTGGCTTCATGCGGTCTTGAGACCACTTGGCTTCATGCGGTCTCGGGACCGTTTGGCTTCATACGGAATTTGGACTGTTTGTCTTTTATTCGGTCTTGGGACCGTTTGGCTTCATACGGTCTTGGGACCGTTTGGCTTCATATGGTCTTGGGACCATTTGGCTTTTATTTGGTCTTGAGACCATTTGGCCTTCATACGGTCTTGGGGCCGTTTGTCTTTCATTTGGTCTTGAGATCATTTAGGTTCATACGGTCTTGAGACCATTTGGACTTCATTCGGTCTTGGGACCGTTTGAGGATTTTTGCAATTTTTTTGGGTTTTTCTGTAAGAAGAAAAGGAGAAATGTCAGTGTATTGGTATATTTACAATAAAGTGGAAAGTTAAGTATTCTATCTAATTTATCTAAGAAAGAGTATGGAAAATTAAGAAAAACTAGTAAGATAACATCACAAAATGGGAGGTTATCACCCCCTAACTTAGAGTCTAGCTTGTCCTCAAGCTGGATAGAGCTAAGGCATGTAGTGGTGAGGCAATTTTATTCAATGAAGATTTCCATACTCTTGCTTCAGTTCTAAACCAGAGATCTCCCATAGTTTTATCGACGTTTCTACTTGCACCGACTCATTCGGGTATCGGGAGTTGCGTGGATCTCAGGTTTCTTCCATATCGCGTAACTCGCGTTGGGACCACCATTTCATTAATCGCATTCTATGCATGTCTTTGACTCTAAGCTGTTTTATACTTCTTTGAAAATCCTATCGGGAGCTAAGATAGGTTTGAGGGTTGGCTGAAGGATGATGTGTAACTCCCCCTTCTAAGGGGGATGGTTTATCTAAACTTTTAGGGTCTCACTACCAGGTGTGATACATTTGCCTTTGTGAGGGCAGCTGAATGTACCAGCCGGGCAAGACCTTTGTCATCTTTTTCATATATGTGGAGACCTTAGGATCTCACTACCGGGTGTGACACATCTGCCTTTGTGAGGGCAGCTGAATGTACCGGCTGGGCAAGATCTTTATTGGCTCTTCATAAAGGTCCTTATGCATGACACAACTCTCATGTTTTTATTCAACACTCTGGCTTTTATTAATATGCTCACCGGTTTAGGAATTGGATATTTAGGGATTTTATTTGGGCTACCAAGACTCTTTTTGAAAAGAAGAAAACTATTCCCTAGAGTTTTTAGACATGCACTTGTTTCAGTTTTGTACTTGGTGGTCCACTTGCGAGGTTCCTTGATTTGGATTTCGCCTGGTTCCCTCATGTCGTTGAGAGTGTCTGGTTTGTTTCGGCCACGATGTTAACCTGTGGAGAGTCTGATGTAGAATTGAAGCAAAAGCATGAAAATTGAGTATGAAGGTGATTTATTAATTCTCCATTACATGCCTAAATTCTACTTATGTAAGTGAGGACTACTTTGTCTCTAACTTAGCTAGGGGTGTCCCTTTTCCAAAAAGAATGATGTCTTATGTACAAAAGCTATTCTATCCAAGAAATTATAAAAAAAAATCTAAGTGTTAAAAAAAGAAAAAAAGAAAAAAATTGTGCGAAAGAAACAAAGAAAATGGAAGAGTAGAGAGAAGAAGGTTTGAAAGTAATACCTTGCCCTTGCCGAGTGTACCCCCCCCCTAACTTATCATCCGCTCTGTCCTTAGAGTGTCAAGGTGATAGGTTCTGAAGTACATGGGCAAGGGTATCATGGTTTTGTTAATCCCTTGTTTGCTCCATGGGATCGTAGGAGATTAGCTGCAAACTTTCCACATAAAGTGTGATAATCCACATCCTTCATGTCCTCCACACGCGTACCGAGGACAGTAAGGGTATACATCCAGTAAAGGATGTGGAAACCACAGTCGTTAGATTCTCTGATCTGTTGGGGACATCTGTGGCTAAAGGCTGGGTGGTGAAAATGATCGTTGTTGTACGCCTTTATGTACTTGCTGAGAAGATCATGTAGTCATTCAGCACAGTCCTTTACCACTTCCTCCGTGGGTGTCTTTGTTGTAACAACATACTCTTTTTGGTTTGGATTGAACTGGTTGTCGAAACTATTGTAAATGATTGTAGTTCCCTCGTGTAAGTTTGTTTCCAACAACATCCAATGCTCAAAGTGAAGAGAAGGAAACATAATGAACTTCAGAGTCGTATTTGAAGATACAAGATAAGGGCCTCCATGGTTCCAAAGTTCTTAGATCCGAGTAAATCATCCTTCATGTATGTTGATGCCATATAAATCATAGGCAGGTCCCGTGCTAGAAGAAATGGGTAGGCAGTCATCATGCTCACAGATAAAGAACCTTTAACTTGTATGGTTTCACGGAGTGAATCCTCCATTATTAGAATATTTCCTTTCAGGAAAACAAGCTCATCGTTCTCTACATATAGCCTAGACATGATGAGTCTGAGTTCATTATCAGAAAGGCTCTTCCATGTGGCAAGGTCAAAGTTTGGAAACGTTGGTTGTATGACAGATAGAGGCACCATTGGTTGGTATAACCTGTTGATGGTGGCCCCGGTTAATAAATCAATGTCCCCCTTGTCTTCTGCCATATCGAAAGTATAAGGGTCCCATTGACGTTGTTCTGGGACCTTGGAGGTCTGCTATTGCTTTTTCTCCAACTCCTTTAGAATTTTTCTATATGGACGCTTTTGTGGACGTTGGATAGCAGAAAAAAGGTATCGAGGGACGTCGTCTTGTGCCATTATCGGGTCCTTAAAGAACCATCTGTCGCAGATAAGCTCCATAGAATAACACTCTCGTAGAGAGTGCATATCCTCTGTTGCTAACTCGGTAAAGGGGATTTGTCTATTGAGTGCTTCTGTGAATCTTATTGTACAGAAAGTGCAATCCCCTGAACCTTCTAGTGTTTGGACTGTTGGGTTGATGATTTGGAACCAGGGTTGGTTCCAACCATGTCAAAGAGATGGGCAGGCAGCCCATATTACTTTGAGAAGTCGTAAAGGAATGTATCATGGTTCCCTGGCTTCTAAACCAGCGAAATTTATCTATCCGGCCGTTAGCTTACTGGCGCAGAAGTCATACACCTTGGCGTCACAGGCCTCAATGTCGACGATCATTAGCAACCAGTGTCTAGAAACTCTAAAGGGCACTGTAATGTAGCATGCCTTCTGTGCAAGACCAGTTCACAGTCTCTCTATGGACTTTTCCTATAAGTTCGTGTGTAATAAAGATAAGGATAGAGAAGGTGAAGCGTTGAAAATAGGCTGCAACTTTGGGCTCTATAATTCCTCTATAGTGTTATCAAGGAGGACACGAAAGATAGCCATCTTTACCTCTGATTGTGGTCGAAGGAGAATACAGAAGTCTTCGTGTGTCAACCTGTGCTTTGTTTTCATATTGTTATAGATGATGCCCCCCCATTCTTGTCATCATCTATAATAGTGTTCAGGATAAAGATGTCCTAAACATATAATGTAGAGATGGCTGCCATGTCCAAGTCTTTCATCTTGTGAGGTAGAGGTGGCAGCGGGGGAAGGTCTTGTGGTGGAGGAAGTGAAGTCTACTCGCTATCGTCCAAAAATTGAGGCAGATCTTCATTTTTGTCAGAGTCATCTCCAGAGTTGAGTCTATCATCTGTGTTGAGACTCACTCTGTCTGATTCCTCCTATTCTGGGGGGAGGGGTGCAGATTGCTCCAGAGCGGAATATTGATGAATGGTTGTTGTGGGTGGGCTAATGTTGGTTTCCATTATGCATTGTTGAAACTCAATAAAAGCGACTTATTTTGCAGTGTCCCCTAGGGATCCCATAGTTGAGAAGTTAAAGAATTGGTCCCCATATGACATTGTTACATTGTCATTATTATCGGGGGACTTAGTATCTTTGTTTCCACCTTCTGAGTGGTCTCTATTATTTCTCTTCTCTACATGTTCTGCCCCTCGGCTGGCGCCCTCTCCAGCATTGCCTGGGTCATCGAGTTGATCGTCTGAGGAGGAGTTGTCGTTGTTGGAGTCAGCCAAGGAATCAGAATCCTCATCATCATCTTGACTTTCATCTTCATCATCATCTGCTTCCTTATCTGTTATTTTCTTGATCGATGTTTTCTTGCACTGCCGATGGATGGCTTGTAATTCTTTGAGTTGCACTTGCACGTGCTCATAGGTTTTGAGTAGTGTGTCATGGCTTTCTTTAAGATCTGTATATCTTGCTTTGGCAGAGAGGATTCGTGCTGATAGATTGGTTACTTGTGCATGTAGATGATTGAGTTCATTATTAGAGTTCTCCTCTTGGTGGTGGTTGAGATGTGTGAGGTTGCTATTGATGTCGTCCAAGCACGTGCTTAGGGCAGTTTGTTGCTGCTAAAGCTCACGAAGGGTCTCAGGCAAAGGTTGAGTTTGCTTAGAGACCATGTCAACTTGTTGGGCTAACTCTTCTTGCTGGCCTTTCATCTCAAGTACCAACTCTGGCAGGTGTTTTAAGCGGTCATCGATGGGTCGACTTGTTGGGTTTCTGCTTCCTACCGGTGTTGAATGCTTGAGAGGATGCCTAGTAAGGCGTGGTTTTGTTCGTCAATCTTGGAGACCTGTGTAGCAAGTCCCTGCACACAAGAAAAAATGGAGTGTAGTATGTTAGAGGGGTCGGTGAGGAGGTTTTGAATAGCGTCAAATTGCCATCTGAATTCCTCACTGACTTGTGAAAGGGGGACCCCAGAGATGGATGGGTGAGATGGCTGGAGTCGGGGTGGAAGGGTGGTAGTGCCTTGTGAAAGAGACACTATTGATGGACCCGTGAATTACGTGGTGACTGTAGATGGAGTCACCAGCAATATTGGGGTGGTAGTGGATGAGAATGGTGGCGACATCCCGAGTGAAAAAGGCAGAACTGAGAATGCCGAGGGGAAAGTGGTTGAAGTGAAGGTGAGATTGGGCGTCAAGGTGGAGAATGGGACGCCTGAAGAGAAAATGAGTGAGGCGGAAGATGCAGGTGAAGTTGTGGTTTGGTGGGCATTATTGTGGAAAATGTTGAAAAAGTGGTGGGTGGCAGAATGATGGAAGGTGGTAGTGTGGTGGCAGTGTTTGGTAGAGGTAATCCCAACATCCAGATCGAAGATGAAGGGTTCTGGTGTTGGGTTTACTATGTTCTCTGCATTGTGTGATTGGTCTGCCTCTGGGTTGATCTTTGATGTGGGCGTCCCCGACTACTGTTGTTTTTGTATGCGTAGTTTTGAAGGTCGTGTCACTGGTATTTTCTTTGGCCTTGTTGCTGGGGTAGTGACACAATGCTCTGTCTGCCCTGTCTTTGCTTTTTTCTCTTTTTCTTTGACTGAGGCTAGGAGGTTGGAATGCTCCTCTTCAATGAAGAGAAGCTTTTCTTTGTCATAGTCAGCCAGTTCTGGAAGCAGTACAGTGTCCGGGATGCTTTGATAGTTGGGCAGAAGATATAATGAAGTTTGGAATCATTCTCCTTTATGATATATGAGTTCTTTAGACTCTGCTCATTTGTTAGGATGTCACCCTTTATCATTGTACACTTGGGAAGTGGTCTGTCCATCTTAATATATTTTAGAATTGATGTTATGTGACCACCCACACAGATTTCCTTTCGAAGGGCAAAAAATGTGTGTTTCTGAATCAATTATCATCCTATGTTAATCGGATATCCATTGAGAATGGACCACAGGATAAAGAGGTCTAAAATAATAACATTCCCGCTCTCTGGCCTAGGGAATAGAGCTCCTGTTATGATTTTGTGTAGAGGGTGTACCAGGCCAGAATGTATGTTGGAAGCTTTGCAAGTCTTCAGTTCATAGCTTGGAATCCCCGTCAAAGACTTGCAGAAGGTATGTCTGTTAAATTGGGGATGGTCCATGCCTGCCTCCTTAGCTTTCTTTAGCTGATCTTGGTTGTCAATGAAGATTTCATTTAGCAGGTTCTCAGTCAGGATGAATTTCTTTCCAAAGAGAGAGGTTACTAGCTTGCGGTCACCTCCGTCTTTTAGTTTATCTTTTGTGTCCACAGATTTTTTGGTTAGGTAGGTGAAGAACTCCAGTGTGGGCTCAACATAGGAATTCTTTGCGATGAAGCAGAGTTTCGAAAGGTTCACCTCATTGAGCAGGGCAGGAACTCTATCATATATTCCCATCCATTTTAGTATATTCAAGCAAATATACTTTGTCACCAGCCTGTAGGCTTTGGATATACAGATCAGATGATGTTGGTTTTGTGGTGGTGGCAGTAAGCGTGGCGTGTTCTACCAGGATTTGTTCTCTTGCAATTGAGGGCCGGATTTTCTTCCATGCCCGCCTTTTGGTGGGTCTTTCTGTAATGGTTTCCTGGGCCTTCCTTTTGCCCTTTGGCATTATTGGTGTGGATTCCTCCTCAGAATTTGGTGCATAGTCCAAACCTTCATCAGTGGAGGAAGGGTCTCTAATTTCTTCATCTGGGTCTTCTGCTAAACATTTGTTGACTTGCTCAAGGTCTTGGATTACCTTGGGCAAGCCAGTAGGAGTTTTTCCCATTTTGTTGCAAAAGTCAAGGATGTGCTGGAGCTTATTTCGGCGCTCCAACAATTTCTCCCTAGTCCAGATGTGGGAGGCAACATCTTCTTTCACAGGTGATGCCATTCTAAAAATTGAACAAGAGATTATTTAGAAAAGAGTGAAATTGTCGTAAAAATGGAATTCAAAGGAGTGTAGTATTATGTAAGATTCACATCTAACAATCAAACTGAGAAGATTAAAACCGTTAAAAAAATGATGTGATAGTCAAGATCGTTTGGTATTCAAACGGTTTCAAGATCGTTTGATGTCCAAATGGTTTCGAGACTGTATGTTGTCCAAACAGTTTCAATATCATTTGTTGTCCAAACGGTTTCAAGACCATTTGTGTCTAAACCTATTAGGAAGGTGAAGCGGTAGGGGCGACGAAAACAGTGCCCGCGACGATGGCTCCGGTGGCGGTGGTGATAGCAGCGACAGTAATGGTGATAGAAATGATTGTAAAAAGAAGAGAAGACATGTTGTAGTGGTGGTGATGGTTGAGAGTGTCCTCTACCTTACTGTGATGAGGATATGGTCACGGCGGACAAAGCAACGAAGAAGAGGATATAGCAGGTTGCGCGAGCATGTCCAATAAGAGACTTTTTTCAAATACTTTTCATTTATCCATTTAACCCAAAGAGTGTCTTTCTTGCATGCAATATTCCAAGCATTGACAATAAGGCAAGCTTTAGCAACATCCTTGAGTTTCTTAATCCCAAGACCACCATCTTTCTTCGGTTCAGTAATCTTATCCCATTTGATGAGATGAAGATTCCTTCTGGCATCCGTTTCACCCCAAAGAAAATCCCTACAAATTTTGTCAATATGATCCATAATAGAGCTTGGAATAGGAAAGGAGAAAATCCAGTACAAGTGCATATTGGAAAGAGTAGACTTAATGAGTTCCAGTCTAGCAGCCATAAAAAGAAGATTAGATTTCCAAGAATCAAGCTTGGTCTTGATTTTATCCACCAAGGAGCCACACAGCCTTTTAGAAAGTTTGCCAAAAAACAAAGGAAGACCAAGATATTTCGAGGGAAAGCAACCTTCCTTAATACCCATAATCTCAATAATAGGCTTCCTATCAACATTCTTACTAAAAAAGATAGAGCTCTTCACATTATTGATGCGAAGACCAGAAAGCTCGACAAAAGTATCAAGAATGGTTCTAATAGCTTTAGCATCATCAACACTAGCTTTGGAAAAAACCATCAAATCATCAACAAAGACGAGATGAGAGATATTCAAATCTTTAGAAGCAGGAATGGGATTAACACTACCATCATGGACATCCTTCTTGAAGAGCTCCGAAATACCCTACATACCAATAACAAAAAGATATGGGGCAATGGGGTCCCCTTGCCTGACCCCATTCATAGGATTAATACTATTAAGTGGCTCACCATTGATGAGAACCTGATAAGAAGAAGTAGAGAAAATCTCTCTAATCCAGTTGATCCAGATAGAAGGGAAACCCATACGATACATAACAGAAAAAAAAGTCCAATTAAGAGAATCATAAGCTTTAGAAATATCAGCTTGGATGCACATCCTGTCAGGAGAGTTTGACCTTTTAAAATCACTAAGAATTTCATTAGTGAGCAAGGTAGCATCTTTAATACTTCTGCCTTTGACAAAGGCACATTGAGAGATATCGATAATAGAAGGAAGAACCTTTTGAAGTCTATTCGCAAGGATTTTAGAAATGATTTTAAAGAAAACATTACACAAGGCAATGGGCCTCCAGTTCTTGATGTTAGTGGAGTCATCCCCTTTGGGTATGAGGGTTAAGAAGGTCATGTTGGCTTCCTTAAGCATCTTGTAATTGTCAAAGAATTCAAAGACAGCTTTGCAAACATCATTGCCAATAATGTCCCAAACATTTTTGTAGAAAAGACCATTGAAACCGTCAGGTCCATGAGCCTTATCAGTCTTAATGTGCTTAATAACATCCTCAATTTCTCTTCTGGACACTCTAGAAATGAGCATATTTCTTTGTTGAACCGAGAGAGTATTACCAGTCCATTACCCTTGCCAAACATTCATAGGAGAATTATTATTAAATAGACTAGTGTAGAAACCAGTGATAGCAACCTTGATATCATCATAGTCATAAGAAATAGAACCATCAATACTAAGATTCTTAATGGAATTTGAGTTCCTTCCAACCTTCATTGAGGAGTAAAAATAAGAGGTGTTAGAGTCGCCCTCTTTGAGCCACTGGACTCTAGATTTCTGCCTATAGAATGATTCCTGGATAGCAATTTGTTTATTAGCTTCAATCCAGAGTTCCTCAGCAATCTTCCTCAAATTCTCATTGAGAGGATTACCATCAGCTTCTTCTTGGGCCTTGATGGCAAGGTGTTTGGCTATCTTAGTATTATCATTGATATAACCAAACACATTTTTGTTCCAGTAGATAAGTCTTTCCTTAAGAAAGCCAAGCTTCCTATATAATCTAAACATAGCATACCCAGGGAAATCAGTAGACCAGGCCTCTTTAACGATAGAATGAAAATCATTATGACTAGTCCAAGAGTTGATGAATCTAAAAGGAGCTTTAACCTTTCTAGGATTTCCAATTCTAACAACCAACCTCTGGTGATCACTGATGATATTAGAAATAACTTCACCAGAATAATCATGGTTTTCATAAATGAAATCAGCATTATGAAGCACTCTGTCAATCTTAGACATGACAAATCTATCTCCATCTTGCCTATTGTCCCAAGTAAAAAAAGGGCCTTGGAGGCTCATCTCAAAAAGATTAGAATTCAAGGCACAATCATTAAAATCATCCATGGATTTCCTGGTAGGTAGAGTTTTACTAATCCTTTCTTCAACTTTGCGAACACAATTAAAGTACCCCATAATGAGCCAAGAAGCATCAACAAAAGAGCTGAAGTCATTAATAGAAGACCATAATCTTACTCTGTCATTATCAGGATTGTGACCATAGACAGCAGAGAGGAAAAAATATGATTGATCAAGGCTGACTTTCATATGGATAACTTGGTCATTCTCAACAATACTAGTAATATCACCATCAAGATCCTTCCATAAGATAACAATTCTACCAAGGACATGAGAAGAACGATTCGAGATCCATCTATAACCAGAAAAAATTTTATTAACAAAGGAACTAATCTTACGAGGTCTAATCTTGGTTTCAAGCAGGATGACAACAATATTATTTGCCCTCCTGACCTCTTCCTGGACGTCCTGGATCTTATTACTTATACCACGAACATTCCAGGAAGAGATAGAAAGGGGAGAAATCATTTGACTCTGTGGGCTGTTGTGTTGTCAGCCTCAGCAACATTCGAGTTAATGTGGAGCTCTTCAACTTGGGCTAGAATAGGAGAGAACTTGGGACCTGTAAAATTATATTGAATACTCAAGCATTGACTAGATTGAAATTTAGAAGGGAAAATGTTTCTTCTCCTATCACTTGGATCTATTAGCACCTTGCCAATAACAGAGCTATCAGGAGAGGTGTTATCAAGATTTTGCAAGACAATCGGTGTAGATGGAACAAAATCTCCATCACTAGTAGAAGAACAGAAAACCAAGTCAAGTCCAGAATTAACATCATTTGATAGGAGGGTATCTTCAACAACAATGCCTTGAGGTTGACCTGCCAATCTATTCCGTTTTATTTCAGACTCATCAAATATTTCTTCAATGAAGAATTCAACATCATCCACTAGATCAGTTGTAGGAATAGCTTCAAATTGAGGGATTACCTTCTTTCTTTTGACTTCCCAGACCTTTTTAGAGTTGGTTGTAGGTTTGACACTCTGTTTCTTTCCAGTGTTGCTAAGGCGACAATCTTCGTGTCCTAGAAAACCACAGACACGACACTTATGTGGAATCCATTCATAGCCCAGAAAGACATTGTGCTCAACCCCTTTGTCACTCCTTAGAGTCAGATTCTTCAAATAAACAACATCTTTTCCCATGAGAACCTAGATTCTAGCAACATCCAGCCATTTCAGATTACAGGTAGACTCATCCATCGTGATAGGACGACCCAAAACAGACCCTATCCTGTTAAAAGTTCTCGGGTCCCATAACTCCATGGGGAGATTAAGAATGTCAACCCAAATTGGAACCTCGGAAAGGATAGGTCTAGACTGAAGATCACCAGGACTCCATTTCTTAAGAACAACAGGTCTACTAAGGACATACCAGTGTCTGGAGAGAACATCTTTTGGATCTTCAAGATTGTCGAAACGAACCAGAAAGAATCCTTCGCCTCTGTCAAAGACTTTGAATCTCTCACGGGTACCCCAGGCATTGTAGAAGTGGTTTGCAAGAAGGTGGATATCCGACCAGACATCTAAAACATATCCAAGGAGATACTTACTCCATATGATAGCATTCTCCTCCGATTCATTGCTAGGGTAGATGATTTTTCCATCAACAGTAGAAGTGTCCACCCAATGCAGGTCTGATGCCCCCCAGAAGAAAACAACTTCAAAGTTTCCCACTGTAGCGGAGAATTGACTATGGATAGATTTGGAAAATGGCTAGCATCGAGTGAAATAGGAATATAAGTAGATAGCACGCTCCTGTCAATCTCTTTCCGCTTGGATAGATCTGGAGTAGACGACCGACTGGATGCCGGTGCCTTCCCAATCGCCTTCTCGCCTACGGCAGCGGCAGCTAGGGGAAGCATCAGGCTCTTCTCCTTGCCAATTTCTTAAAACTTAAAGATGCTAGAATTATTTATCCAATAAGTGACCATCCTTGGGTAAGTCCTATACATTTGTATTATGTGTGTTATAATGCATTTATGTCATATAGTAATGTGTTGTTTTCCACTACTTCCTTCATATCTCTCATATTTCTATTTTTTTCTTAGTACTACTTATGCAACCTCCTCAAAATTTAGGAGTTTTATATTTAATACAAGTAAATGATGTAAGGATCATAGTGAAATAATGAGTTATGTGACATGACTATGGTTAATAAATTTTGATCCTTAGACTTAGACTGAGTCTTCAATTTAAGTAAATAGAGTAATATTGAGCAGTTGTATTAATATGAGGCTCCAATTGAGACACTATGGCATATCAAGTCGTTATTTCATACTTATGAATATAATAAATCTTGTGGACCCTTTGCAAGTCTAGGTATGGTCCATGGGACCTAGAACCCAATTCAAGCCTAGTTGGACTACTTGGATATACATATAGGTCCTTGAGATACAAAATTGGAATTCAATGTCTTTTGATCATATTAAATATCAAGGCTAATTATAGTTGAAGGACAATGTCATTAAGAGATAACAAAAAAATTCCGAGGTATTCTAAGTTATCTTGTAAGCTAGGTAGATAATTATGTAATTATCTAATATTTACTTGAAAATGAAGTTTGAAGTGGTTGACATATTAGGTTAGATTTGATATCTTTCCTAAAAGGGGATAAGATAAATGTAAAGAGAATATAAAATTTGAGGAATAAATGAAGTTATAATCTAGCCTAGATAATTATTTCTTTAATCTAGGGTTTCCTATAAAATTATATAGAAAAAAGAGAAAGACCTGAGTCCAATCGGTCTCTGATTAGGGCAATATGCAAACTAGGGGTTCATCTTCCTAACCCGAGATACATGTAAGATACAAACTTCCATCTCACTATCCCTCTCTACCTCTACCTATCAATCCAATACCTAAAACCTTTGGGAATTGTCCCAACAACTTGGGGAGGTTTTAAGTTGCACAACAAACCGTAATTTTACATTATCATGAAGAATAGAAGAAATCTCCAATTTTATATAAGGTAGTTGTTTTGCCAAATTTACCTTCACTTGAGTATGTGAGTCCCCATCCTATATAATGATATCAACACCATTGGAGCGAGGCACTAAGCAACATAAGAACTCCAATTTTCCTTTTCTTCCTCACTTTATACACTAATCAATCAAGTTTTCTTTATTGGGATCTAAACTAAAAGGATGGTCATCCATGGTGTTCTAGACCAATTTCTTAGAACAAAACCATAAATAAGGTGTTACGACCCCATCTCCCGATAACCCCCAATTAAGGAAGACCAAGAGGTTGAAGCTGCACCTATTAATCCCGGATCAAAGGTTCGACATATAACCATAAACAATTATTAAATTCTAACAGACTATACTGAAAATGGTAATAAAATTGTTCTTCGCATACCTTTGAAAAGTTTGGAACAAACTAAACTTCTAACCTCAGCTGAACTATTCTAACTAGTTCCTCCTTGTTCTTTAATTCTTGAATTCACAAGGTGTCACTTTACTGCTTGTTCTTTTCATTGTACCTAAAACGCCGACAAACGAAACGTCAGTCAGCCGAAGCTGGTATGTGGAGGAAACAGATAATGTTCAACTATGTTAACAATATAATCATTCAATTAATCATTTAACAATCAAGATTACATTTCAAGCCATACAACTCAATCTATACATATTCTCGAACTCTGGGTTGTCCCTGCAGTGGACATGGATATCACCTCTCTTTTAGGTAATAGAGTCGCATGGCACTATCCGAAGATAGCCCAATATCTAACTCATTGTGACTTGATGGTCCTACCTCAATGGTAGTCATGTACTAAGTCAACCATAGACCTGATGGACCTACCCAATAGGTAGCCATGTACTAGGTCATCCATAGACCTGATGGACCTACCCAATAGGTAGCCATGTACTAGGCCTTTCTCTAACCTGATGGACCTACCCATAGGCAGCCATGTACTAGGTTAGCTATTATGCCACAGAGAGAACCATGATCTGAGTTTATAGGCAAATACATTAAGTGATAGTCATAGTCACTTTATAATTGCAATATGAACATCCAAGCAGTTTAGTTGCATTCAATGCGATTAAACGTCTGAGAAACCATCGGAAAACTAAGCGGTTATTCATAAGTAACCACATACCTGTGATTGCAGATTTTGAAATATAATCAATCAAGTAGAGAAAACCCAACCAATTAGCAAGTTTGCACAGAAATCTTGAAATAAACATACAAATTTCCTTTTATCAAGATTTATCCAAATTCATCTTGTTTCTTAGGATTTCTACTCTAATTTTAGGGTTTCCTTTGCAATTAGGGTTTTGCCTCCTCTTTTAGTATTATAAATCCTAATTCCACAAAACTATATACAAACTTTAACTTTCTCATCATAACACTCCTAACAGGCTTAGGATCATCATTTAATAGCATTTTTCACATATTTCAAATTAAATATGATCTCTTCCTCTTTTTCCCTAAATTAGGGTTTCTAGATACTTTATCATGTAATCTTGGTTTAAAATCCTAAAACATGAAATTGCTCATCTAGATCAGGTTCGAATCTAATATTATCATTCAACAGGTTATTAATACCTAAATTAACTCATTAAGCATACTAAATTCAACCTTTAATCACAATTAGGATTTTTAACTTAACTTTAATGCACTTTTCATCAACTTATTGCACTTTTGCAATTAGGAATGGAATCAATCTTTAATATCATTTTTCTTGGATTCCTCTCGTCCTCTTGATCAATTTTCATATTTTACTTGCTATAATCGGAGTTACAGATAATTAGTTACGAAACCGTGAAGAAAAATACCTTTTGGGCCACAAGGCGCCACGTGTCTTTTGATTATTTTGTTTTCCTGGAAAAAACTTGTCTTCGCGGATCCACCGCTTGGATCTGGCTCCTCTGCGACCCGGCTGACCCGCGTGTGGGTCTTCTTCTCTGCGCGGACGGGTGTTCCAATCCCCTGTTTCCTCTGTGAAACAGAGGACCCGCCGTGCGGCCCTCCGCCTTGTCCCCAGGTGGCGTGCGAGGAGTCAGACCACCACTGGGAGTTTGACTCCCCTCTGCTAGACCAGCCAGTGGTACATGGCACCGGGTGCTCACCTTCATCCCTTCCTTTGGATGGCTCCCCTATTCGCAAGCCAGCACCTGCCATGGTCAACTCCATGGTTGACCCCGACCATCTAGCCTCCCTAGCAGCCCGCGAAAGTTCCATCTGCTGCGCCCAGACCCACCAGATTCATCTCTGCCCTTGGCTTCTTCGGACTTGGTCGGACCCATCGGGACGGTGTACCTCTTCTCTGGTGCGAAGCTGCTCCACTTCGATGGTGAAGGGCTCGCCTAACCTCGCAATTGGACCCGTACTCTTGTTGTTCCCTCTCGTCCGAACTCGGAGGGTTGCTCTGGCTTTTGCAGAGGGGCACAACCACATATATATATAGGTAGGGATCTTATGGCGCTCTTTCCTAGTTTGGGGAAAA
Organism: Alisma plantago-aquatica; assembly: GCA_963693085.1. NCBI lineage: Eukaryota > Viridiplantae > Streptophyta > Magnoliopsida > Alismatales > Alismataceae > Alisma > Alisma plantago-aquatica. Next base: position 1,011,457,412 of record OY856409.1, read on the forward strand.
CCAACACACACCATATCAGGTCCCAAAACCTGGTATGGTTGGGATCCTCGGGACTTCTTGAAACCAAAGGAGCAAATCCCAACCTCACACATGCTTTGTGCAAAGAGGAAATTGATCGGGAAACATCCCTTTACAGTTCCCTTTCCTAATCGGAATCGAAGAGCAGACACCATTGGATCCTTGATCCAACGGCTATCAAGCCCTGTATTAGAACACAAAAGGTGACATTTAATGTTATCCTTTACACTTTAGGATACTTACAAAATTCATATCTCCCAAACCGTTTATCCAATTGATCCCAAATTTTGAGGGAAAGTTCAGAATGAATTAACCTATTTGTGTGCCAAGTTTGGGATTCAAACTCGAAAGTATGAGAGGCTTTCCTTCATATGCAAGTTATATCTTAATAAAGCATTTTATATATATTTTCTCTCTCTTATTCTTTTATATCACTTAGTTGGATTCCTTTTACCATTATAACCATTATGTATTCGAAATCTCATCCATTATAATTCCATTATCCATATTTCCACACGTCTCTTGTATTTCATTATTATATCATTTTTTCTTCTTACTAAATCAATATTTAATTGATCTTTTCCCTTTCTTCACCTATTATCTTTGCAACTTGGATTCCTTGGAACCCAAGGAACCTTAAGATTTCAAAATCCTTTTTAAGGATAATTATTACCCTTCTCGATGCATCTACATCCTTTATTTTGCATTATCTTTCTTATTTTCTTTATTAGAATATTCTTTTGCGAGGATTTCTCATTATCTTTCATCCCCTTTTTCCTCTTTTCATATTTCTTTTATTAGAAATCATATGTAAACGAATTTTACTCAATTGTTGCCATTAATGCCACTTTCTAGATATTTCTGAATATTTCTCATAAATACGTTTTCTTAATATCCATTATCATGTATCTTTTTCCATTAATTGGACTTTTCTTCTTTTCTTCTCTTTTATATCCCTTATTGGATTAATATAATAATAGGAATTATGAAATTCCTATCCCAAGGGATATTTGCAAAGAAATTGCACACAACCTTTTCAATTAAGTCCAAATTCACAAAATCAATACATTTCAATTATGAGAACATATACCAAATTGAGGTTGTAACATCCTTCCCCTCTTATAAGAATTTTTCCCTCAAAATTCCATCAAGCAAGCAAACAAACAGGATAAGACTTTTTCAGGTCCATCATTGGCTCCTATGTGGCTTTACCTTACCCATGGCACTTCCAAAGAACCTTTATCATCACATACTCTTTTCTCTGAGTTTTTTCATCCTGGCTTCTATAAACTACACAGGTGACTCAGGTCATTTCAGCCTCCCTTGGGGCTCACTGGGTTCATTGCTCAGCACATGGTTGGGGTACCTCACATAGTGCACTCACATGGAATTCATCACACCTTTCTTTATCCTGAGGGGTAAGGTTATCCATAACCTTTGCCACCAATCCATCTCAAATGGACCCATGTATCGGAGACTGAGCTCTCTTAGCTATAACTTAGAGGGGTCGGATTTTCATGTCACATATTCTCTCACAGTGAACTGCATGTCAGTCTACCTTGTTTCTGCTCACGACTCCCGTCGTCTCTAGGCTCCTTTCAGCCATTGCATGATCAAGTGACTTCATCTACACACACTGTGGTCCTTCTCTAACTATCATGTGGTTCTTTCACCAACATCACCTTACTGAAGTGGTGCCCGACACAACCTCCCTTATAGAACTTCTTTAAAACCCGATACTGGCTATGGTGGTTGTCATCACATCTTTCATAGAACAAGAACTGTCTCTAGCTATCACCCCGAATGAGCACATATGCTCTCATCAGACCCTTTAGTCTGGATCATACTAACCATTAGTTAGGGGTGATAAACTATACTAACATTGAGTTCTTCATGTACCTACTTCCAACTTTTGGAAGGAAACCTTTAGGTCAAACTCAAGAACCTTGGAACTCACATCATGGTGTCATTAAACCATCTCTCTCAGGTGTAGTTCAACCAAATCTGTCCCTCGATAGAACTCTTTCTTTCTCATGTCATCTAGGTAAGGTAATCCACCATAACCCACATAGTATCTTGACCTTCTTGGCCAAAGGGAGTCTTACCACAACATCCATAATGAAGAACTCCCACTCCTTCTCAGGGACTCTTTTATTCTCTATATCGATACACTGGGTAACTGGTGTTCGTCCTTCACCTCCTGACATGCATGACAACATACCACATGCACTTCACCTTCAACATCCATAGTACTGCTACCACCCATCATGTAAGTAATACTATGGTGTATGGTGATGATTCCACAAAATCGATTCCTCGAACCCTAATCAGGGTTCCATCACTTTCCTTTCCAAAGAAATACATCTGAGGTTCTACAACCATCCTTTTATCATATCATGTACTAGACTGGCTAACCAATCAATTAACTGTTATTGATATATCTGGGTATTGGCCAAACTTATCCCTTTTTCTCAACTTAAGGTTAGCCTAGCAACCTCAACTTTTTCCAACTTCCAGCTAAACTAGGAAGCTATACCTCAACCAGAGCCTTCATTACCCCTTCTTATCCTTAGGTGTTAGGTAATGTTGAAGCCATACTATCTTCATGTATTCTTCTTAAGTCTCATCTCGAACTCTAAGTTTATCTTCATCAAGAAAACTCTGAAATCACCCTCTTGGTTATCAAACTCAACCTTGTATCACATGCAAATTCCACATAGCTCATGATAAAACATCCTCATAAGGTGATTATCTTAATACTCTTATCGTTTGTACATGTCCATGTATCGTTCACTTCTCCAAGGTATGTTATTATCTTTGTCCTCATACCTCGTAGCAACGTTCCAACCCACCTCATCTTTTGTCCTTGGTGTATGGCATGCGTACTGTCCCATCTCTCACTCCCATAACAAGAAGAAATAAGCATTTGGCGGCCGTCCAAACACAAAGTTCTTCCTATTCCAAGAGTAGAGATGACACATCCCACCTTGCCAGTACACCTTCAAATCTAGGTTGAAACGAGCCATCATATCGATATCCCCATTACTTCCATGGGAAACTGGTCTCAAACTTACTTGGTCCAAGCACAATCCTTGGTCATCTCCTCTAGGCCTTTAGGGTGCCGACACTTTTGGGGTCATCCCTTTTCCCTTATGCATCAGAGAGTGCCCTACTCATCTGCCCTTTGGGTCCCATGAGTTCATGAAGGTGATCAATCTCCTAACCCATGGCCCTCAGACAATGATAGCTGTTACCTCCTGACCCTATGGTCTTGTGCAACTAGGGAATTAGGCAACTCCTACTTCCATCAGTCTTATCCCTACCTGACCCTAGGATAGACTTAGGATTATCCATCATAGTACATGTTCACTGAGAACCTTACCTAAGTCTTCATCTCTCTCTTTCTGCGTTCATGGGATGACTTTCGTCCTTTCATAGGGATCATGGCAACCTGCCTACCTTGGTCAAGCCCCATACTAGTTACCTCCATGGTAACACATCCACCTGCACTTAGAGATGGATATCTATGGGTCTACAGGTTCATTCTCATACCATGTACTTTTCACTTAGTTTCTCAAGATCCCATGAGACCTCTTTAGGTTACCTTAAACCAACAAAACTGATATACACCCTACCAAAGGGGTCCCTCTCCCAGGATGGGAGGAAAACTATCTCTTGACAACAAGGTCAGAAAAGCTCTTAGGTCTAGGGTTTACATCCTCATGAACCTACTTAACCCTAGCAAGCTATTAAGGCATAATAAGATCACTTACTGAACCATGCTAGGTCATACTTGTCCTCTTTCCTCAATGCTGGATCAAGATCATACCTTCCTTTATCATCATTCTAGATGAGAGGGGTTCATCAAACATACCTTAAACTTTAAGGGGCTTCCCTTCTCCTCTATACCTGAGGAGTACCATGCTCAAAACTATAGCAACTTAATTCTCATCATGAGCATTAGGTATACCACTTCTCCTCTTAGGCCTAGGAACCCTAGGTTCACTTTTAGGTGCCCAACTGCATGCTCTATCTCATAAGCCATCCATCATGATCCTTTATCTAGGGTTTCGTCCAACTGTCAACACTACTGACGCACTCTGGGGCAAGCTATATCCTACTTGTAACAGTCCAACAGGTTTCTACAGGTTCTTCTCTAACCTCATCCATGAAGGAGCTATCCTTCGCTCAAACATGCACGACCCTTCCTAGGGTTGGGTTGCCAAGGTACTCGATCATCAACCCCTCATGGTTCATATGGAATCCAAGGCATGCTCATCATGACATCTAACTCATCATGTCATCTCCCTCTCTCTAACCTCCACTTAGGGTTAGGGTTAACATCATCCTCGAAGGATTTGCTAGGTCTCTACTTTTAATGGAGGTCTCTACATCCAAGACTAACTCTCTCTACTCATCCTCCTGCTAACGAAGTCTATCCTCAGGTCTCTCCTGAGGGTAATGACAACTCGTGTCATACGACCTAAGCATGTATCTATTATTTAGTTTGTTCTTAATCTATTCAGCTTATGTCCATGACATCTTATTTACGTGCCTTTCATTAATTTGGTGGAGGATTCCTTAAACCTCATTAACCTTACCCATACCTCGAGAGGGTGAGGAGAAGAAAGAATACCCTAATCCTTTAGGTCCTTATCAAAATTTTGTGATGAGAAGGGGTGAATAAGATGAGAAGTCCTAAAGGTATCTTATTTCGATTCATACCCTAAGACTTTAGCCAGGCGGTCGCACGGGTCCGGGAGTCCTCGTATTCTGACTAGCGGTACGGAGGAAAATCTTGCCAGCCCCCGGTCGTGATCCCTTTCTAGACACCTCCGTCTTTCGAATACTCCTCTAATAACTCCCTTGGGTTCTATGGAGTTTGTAAATTTTAATAATTATTAATGGTTAACTGAGGAACCTAAGCTCTGATACCAAATGTTACGACCCCACCTCCCAATAACCCCCAATTAAGGGAGACCAAGAGGTTGAAGCCGCACCTATTAATTCTGGATCAAAGGTTCGACATATAACCATAAACAATTATTAAATTCTAACAAACTATACTGAAAATGGTAATAAAATTTTTCTTTGCATACCTTTGAAAAGTTTGGAACAAACTAAACTTCTAACCTCAGCTGAACTATTCTAACTATTTCCTCCTTGTTCTTTAATTCTTGAATTCACAAGGTGTCGCTTTACTGTTTTTTCTTTTCATTGTACCTAAAACGCCGACAAACAAAACGTCGGTCAGCCGAAGCTGGTATGTGGAGGAAACAGATAATGTTCAACTATGTTAACAATATAATCATTCAATTAATCATTTAACAATCAAGATTACATTTCAAGCCATACAACTCAATCCATACATCTTCTCGAACTCTGGGTTGTCCCTGCAGTGGACATGGATATCACCTCTCTTTTAGGTAATAGAGTCGCATGGCACTATCCGAAGATAGCCCGATATCTAACTCATTGTGACTTGATGGTCCTACCTCAATGGTAGTCATGTACTAAGTCAACCATAGACCTGATGGACCTACCCAATAGGTAGCCATGTACTAGGTCATCCATAGACCTGATGGACCTACCCAATAGGTAGCCATGTACTAGGCCTTTCTCTAACCTGATGGACCTACCCATAGGCAGCCATGTACTAGGTTAGCTATTATGCCACAGAGAGAACCATGATCTGAGTTTATAGGCAAATACATTAAGTGATAGTCATAGTCACTTTATAATTGCAATATGAACATCCAAGTAGTTTAGTTGCATTCAACGTGATTAAACGTCCGAGAAACCATCAGAAAACTAAGCGGTTATTCATAAGTAACCACATACCTGTGATTGCAGATTTTGAAATATAATCAATCAAGTAGAGAAAACCCAACCAATTAGCAAGTTTGCACAGAAATCTTGAAATAAACATACAAATTTCCTTTTATCAAGATTTATCCAAATTCATCTTGTTTCTTAGGATTTCTACTCTAATTTTAGGGTTTCCTTTGCAATTAGGGTTTTGTCTCCTCTTTTAGTATTGATATCAATTATAACAGCAGTAAGCTTTTAAGAATCTAATAATTGACAATCATAAATATGGCAGGATACTCTAGATATCTACAAGAGTGAATCAATGTATGAAGTGCTTGATTGATCATAAAGAGAACTGATAATTTAGAAACATACAAAGAATAATTGAATAATTGCACACACTTGTTTAACCTCTCATTCATCTTATTATGCCATGGACCCACATGAGGTGTACTACAACATGTGAAAGAATTGCAGCAAGCTACGATCTCACTGTATAAGGCTTAGAATCATTCCCAGGTTCCTAAGCCTATCTCTCGAGTAAGACCCCGTCTGCAGCGGGCCTCGACACGTCTGCCTCTTGGAAGATAATGGGAGCGGCCAAATATCTAAGACTCCACCTCTTAACCTGGATATTCAAGCGGTGAGTCAAGCCACCTATTGGCTTTTCTGTACTCTAGTGCTACCAGGATCTCTGGTTGACGTTGGACACTACATACTATATTTTTAAGGAGACTTCCACTAGGGCTTCATCCCCCGTACTACCTGTTAGTATGTTTCGACCCCCATATACTGGACACTTCTAGGGTTAGGTCATTTCATCCCTACATCGTAGAACTCTCATAGGGAATCTATAGTGTTCAGGGCATCTACATGTCTAATTCACTCTTTACATTCACAATTCAATCATCACATTACATATTTTAGTTTAGCTCTGTAAACCATTCGTTTCATAGACCATCTGATAACATTGACCACACATGAACTATTAAGCATCACCATGTCTCATACTGAGAACACTGATATCAAAATGCTTGATTCATTGAACACCCTATCCTTAGGGTTTCATTTACCTCATTCACTTATCACATGACTCTCATAAGGATTTCATGCGACATAAACATTCACTAAATAAAGACTGCTTTCAACAAATCATATATAATCAATATATGTATGAAACCTAGGAACTGAGCTGAATTTGGGTTTCCATGACATTCACTGAGATAACATGCATCAATAATAAAATTGAATAAATAAAGTTTATCATGTCAAGAAAATCCCTTCAAATGGATTTCACGATATCTATTCACAAATATCCAACTTTCCTCGCATCTAGGGTTTCACCCTGAGATATCAAACAAACACTATTCACCTTAAACAAAATCCAAGGTAGTATATGACATATATGTACTACGCATTCAGATAAACAATCATTCATAACCAAGGGGAACCAGATAAACAAATTTCTCTATTTAATTATACAACAATTTCAGTCATAGACAAATTCCCTATATTTCAGTTTACTCTTATAACCTCTACGAATACTTAGGGAATTCTCATTAGGATGTATTTTATACATTTCTAATATGATTTTATCATATGAAATTTATCCAAATAGAGGAAGAATCCATTTCATATCATTTTGCAACAACTTAGATCAAACACACAATTCAAGGTTTGTAGTCGCATACTAAGCAATTATAGATTATGGATGATTTAACCAATTTTCATGCAATATACTATTTAAAGGAAGTTCCCACTCACCCTAAGGTGTGAAAACACCTTAGAAACGCAGATCATCCTTGAAAATCTCAATCTCATATCAAATCCCTAGTAATTCACCCGATTCTTCTTCCTTTCAACTCGGAAACCCTAAAAATGAGGGAGTATGACGAAAGAGTGAGAAAAGGGGAAGTTTTGACACCATTTTGGATCAAATCAGAGGAGGGATGGAATCTTGACATGTGAGAGATGATTCACCATGAAATGCTATGCAAAGAAGCTAAACTTACTTGATTTCTTCATATCTCAAAAAGAGAAAGCCTAGATCATCAATTCCACTACTTTCTCCTCTCAAACCCTAACTCTCCCTCTCTCTCTAGGATTTTGTTTCTCTGGAATGAATCACGAATTATGAGATCTTCTAGTATGTTAGGTTGACCATATAGAGTAATTGAGCTGCTTGGGTGAATTGCACATTGATCCCTCACTAAACTTTTTCTTATTTTAGCAGATTTTTCTTTCATAAAACATTTACTATAATTCGTGTATTTTAGATATCAAACCTTCTCCAATAATTATGAAAATTTATAATGTTGTTTCTAATTGAGTTATAAAGCTTCATTTAAAATTTTAGACCATTACCGTCTACCATTAAATAACTACTAATAGAACAGTGCACTGTTATCCAGAAATCTGCAGAACAGTTGGTTGAAAAGAAAATACCCCAGAACGACCATGCTAGCTGCCACAACCATGCTAAGATGGACCCAACACGACCATGCTACATACCACAGCCGTGGTGCATTGATTTCATTAGATTTTAGTATAAAAGTTGGCCAATAGTTCAATTCTTTCAAAACGGCCGTGTGGCCTAGAATGCCCATGCCACCAACGAACCACCACGGCTGTGTTATCCACCACAGTCATGCTATCCTATCCTTCAACTACCATTTTCATTCTCCTTTACATACCTCTCTCATTCCTCCCCAATGTGAGCCTATTTGGTGAAAACCCTAATTTCAGCCGACTAGGGTTTATATTTTCTCAAACCCTAATTATACAAAGAGATAGCATACTTGGGGTTCTCATTAGGTTTAACATATCATGATTGAGATATCATCATTAATCATGTTTAAGTAATTATCAATCTATTAAATCATGTAATCATACACATAAATCCTAACTTATTGATTAAGCTCAGATATGATCATAACAGGTTCACTAGTGAACAGATCAACTCACCTTGCCAAACGACCGTTTCAATTATGAAACGACCGATTCCCCTTCCGCAGTGCAAATTATTAATGGAAATTCTGACCTTCTACTCCCACATAGACTGGGAACCCTGACCCTGCCCTCTACTATAAGTAGAGGGGTAAAGGGGGATTCTCCAGAGATACAACCCAAAACATCAGTTGCTCTGCAAAGTTGTTGTCCTCTCTAATTGTGATAACTGAGAGAGCCCAAGCAAGTTCTATCCATCCAGGGAAGAACAACGAGGGAAAGACAAATGTAGAACAAAAATTGGTTGTGGGAGAGTGTATTAGTGACTAGTACGCCGACAAAATGGGACAACTCCTTCTATTTTGTTCTTCAGGATGACTAGAGTTCGTTGTAGTCTGTGTGAACTATCTATAGAGGTGGGAGACTTATGTTGCTCAGGAGGACGATATTCAACCATTGTCTGCATCAAGACCAAGAGCTGCACAGATGCCATCGAGGATAGGTGGTTGAAGACCGCACTAGTTGTGAGGTATTGTCAATGAGTAAGCCCCATGTTCGTGTATATCTCACTAAAACCATCCTTCCCATTACATAGATGTTGATGCAACCTGCTGATTATGGGTTTATGGTCAAGTAAAACAAATTTTTTATTTCTGCTACCTATTTTGACCATGTAAAACCCAATAGTGGTATTAGAGCCACGTCAATACTCTATGTTTTGGGATAATAAATTTGATCAGATTTTGGTTTTACCGTCTTTTATTTATTGCATACAATGCAAATATTTAAATGACTAACATGAATATCCAATTAATACTACATGATCCCAAAACTAATATATACATATATGATAAGGTATATATGCAATCGATACACGTAGCCCTAAAATGGTTTTGATGGTGGATTAGTAGAATGGTTATGTCCTATAAACCATATGTGCATGTGTGTGGTTGTTTATGGTTGTTTGCATCTCGATCTGCACACCGAGCCCTCTTCTTCTATTCTGAATGTAACTTGAGATCACTCAAGATTCTCTTCTACCTTTGCTCCCCTCAAATGTAACTCGAGGTTTCATAGAGATTATGTAAAATAGGATTAGCTTTATTTGTTGTTATGACAAAGACTGAAGATGACCACTTGATGGACCAAGATGACCGACTGAGGAGAAGTTGGTGGCCTGACGAGGTGCCCATCTACCAGGCAAACCGACCGTCTAGAGGAGCCAGACAATCGGTTGGTGAAAACCAACTGACCGGCTTGGAGGCGGGCCAATCAGTCATAGGATGAGCTGATCAAACTGGAATGGCCTAAGCACATATATTCATCGACAACAAGTTGCATATGATGTAGACCTTAGATGACTGTAGTTCCTTGTGGATCCAAGGAACTTCAATAGGATGGCTATAATCATTGCTTTATCATTATTGCATGTTTTCATTTGTGGGATATAGCATGTATATGACACATAGTATACATGTGGTGATTGGATACTTATATGCATATATAAGCATATTAAACCCCTCAAAAAAATATTAAATTTAAGATGCCTTCCAAAAGAAACACATAGTGAAAAGCTTGATCGACTAAGTGTGGGCACGCCTTTGCGTGGTGCACCGTCTATCTCATGGAAGTGTGATGGTGAATATTCATTGTGTTGTCTTTTGGGTCGGACTTAACAAGGTGACCTTGATCGGATCCAGCACCTTGAGGCATAAAGATGAACATGTCAAGGAGTTGTGCATGACATCTAACCAAGAATTGCATATGATGCAATTGGTAAATGTTACCTACCTTAATAAATGATAATGGACGCTGGCGTTGGCCGGGTAATAACTCAATTATTTTGGATCTTGGCTCACTAGAAGGTTATACACTGCAATATTCTAAAGTGATGGTGTGGGCTATCAATTTGATCATAATAAGGGGAGTGATAATTAATTAAAGACCTAATTAAGATCGTCAATTTTCAAATCAAATCAAATAAAAAAAGAGTTTTGAACTAAAATTGCAAATTTCCTTTTTGTAGAATAAATGGATACCAACAACAATCACTTTTCATTGCTATCGGTCCTCAAGAAGGACAAGCTAAATGGGAAAAACTTCCATGATTGTTTTTAGACGTTGAGAATTGTCCTCACTCAAGAGCAAAAGCTCTATGTCCTAGATACACCAGAGCCAGATGAACCCGCTCCCACTGCACCAAAGCTGAAAGGGATGCTTACAAGAATCATACTGAGGATGCTTACAAGAATCAAGCTGAAAGGGATGCTCAATGAACTATGAATTACAGAGACAACATGAGAACATGGAAGTCATTGAGATGGTTCAACATCTCAAGAACATGTATCAAGACCAAGAACGACAAGAGAGATATGATGTCTCCAAGGATTTGTTCAAGTGCGTCATGATAGAAGGAGATCCAGTAGGCCCTCACACACTCAAGATGATTGGGTATGTGGAGAATCTAACTCGTCTGGGATTCCCTCTGAGCCAAGAGTTGGCTAATGATGTGCTACTATAATTGTTGCCAGAATCCTACAATCAGTTTGTATGAACTACAACATGAACAACTTTGACATGTCACTGGCAGAGTTGTTGGGCATGTTAAGGACAGCTGTGGCAGAGATGAAGAAAGACAAACCCAAATCTTTGATGATGACTAGCCTAAAGAAGGGAAAGTCTAAGGGCAAGGGAAAGGGCAAAGCAAAGAAAGGTTCTGATGCTAGACAACAACTCAAGTCATCTTCAACTCTCAAAGACAAGGGAGGGGTGAACAAGGGAGGCAAATGTCACCATTGTCATGAGCCATGACATTGGAAGAGAAATTGCCCTCTCTACATAGATGAACTAAAAAAGAAGAAGGGGATGGAAGTCTCCACCTCAGGTATTATGAAATAAACTTTAAAATGCTTCTTTATCTTAGGTATACAATACCAAGATATAGATCTGACATATATGATGTGCATGATCTAAAAAGAAGTGATGACCTTTATGAAAGGACCAAGAAGGAACACTCATCAACATTGGAGCAAGTGTTGCTGCCATAGATAGTATTACCTTTTAGTTTATTTCAGCCCAAAGGGCATGTAATAGAGTTATGAACTACTATTTCATTTTTCCAATAAATAGAAACATTTTATTTCTGCATCTTGTAATGATAAGGATGTCTATCAATGAAGTTCATGTTTCAATTTCAAAGATATGATCTTTTATGGCAATGCCTTATTTATCTTGCGGTACTTGATATGCATGAGATAAAATAAATAATACCTAAAAGTTATTGATGACTCAAACAAAAAATTGGCATTATCATATAAACAAATGAATGAGAAATTCATCTCTAGGTTCCATGTGATGGATAAAGCTAGACTCTCTTTGTTAATGAACAATTAAGAGATATGAATGTCTTGTTTATAGGACATGATGACAAGTCAATCTTCACTAGATGTAGTGGGAGAATGACTATTCTATTAGGTATAATACATATTGGAGTAAATTCTAATACTTTAGATATGGTATTTAATGAAATACCAATATGAATATCTTGAAATGTTCAAGAATATCATAAATGAAGAACAAACTTGGTAAAAGTATTAATTCTTTGATATGATCAATGAACGAGGCACCAAAACCAAATGTTTGAGGACCTTGTGAGTAACTATGATAGTGTATCATAGAGAACTCATGATTAAGGCATAATGATGTTTAAATCAAAGAAGTAATCATACTCTATATAGTAAGAGTATGATCATCAAACAAATAAATAATCTTCTAGAATTCTTCTAAAGAACACGCTTTACACTAAATAAAGGTACAAAAAGAGATTAAGAATCACAAGTGTTGTGGATTCTCAAATTCCTTATGTAACAGATACACCTCATATATCTAGTAGAAAACACCTTGAGCTTGATGGATAATGATATCCTACAAACTCAAAGGTGATTAATTGGTCATATGATGATGAGCCAATAATCTATATAGATGATGTTGAGGAACCAAATTTTGAGTTATGGCTTGAAGCCATAAGATCCAAAATGACTTCCATGTAAACCAATTAAGGCATGACCTTAATGGTAGCACTTATAGGGATAAAACCCATAAGTGCAATTGGGTCTTAAGAGTTAAGACTAACATGGATGACATTTGAAGAGTTGATTGGTTGACATTGAATTCAAGTGTGTTCACGGTGTTGAACATATTGATTTTATTTAACCAATTGCAGTGGCTATAGGCCATAAAGGATCATGCTTGCTACTGGAACTTAAACACTATGAAATTTGGCATATGAATATTAAAATTTCATTCCTAGAAGGAATAACATGAGGCTGTGTATATGGCACAACCTAAAGGGTTTTATAATTTTGTTAATACAAATGCAGTCTATAAGTTACAAAAGATTAATCAATATGATCGTTTAAATACAAGCACCTCAGAATTAGAGTCTTTACTTTGATTATATAGTCAAAAGGTTTAACTAATATATCAAAATAAAGAAAGGATATGTGATTACAAAGATTTAGTGGGATCTTATTCTCATTCCACATGATGATGAGGGATGAAACACTCTAAGAATAGAAACTAGTGTGAAAATACCTTCTTTAAGGGAATAAAGAGAAATGTCCTATGTGATAGGAATATATATCTATAGAGATAGTTCTCAAAAGTCTCTTAACATGATAAAGAGAGAGCATACATTGGCAGTTTGTGCTGAAGGGTTCCGTATGCAAAGATTCAATGGGAGAAAACTTATCCATGTTACATGGAGTTAGTCTCTCAAAATGCCAAGTGTCCCAAATTCTTATGAAGAATAGGAACACATAGATAGATCCCTTATGCATTTGCAATTGGATATATCATGTATGTAGTCATCCCATTATCTTGTATGTATCATACATGACAAGAAAATATATATGCATTCATCATCTTGTATGTATTGGACATGACAATATGATATGCTCATCCAATTATCTCGTATGTAATGGACATGATGAGTGGATGTCTAACTACTTCTAGTGAGAGTCATTGGAATACCATAAAGAACTTGTTTAAGTACTTATGAAGTGTTAAAGAACTAGCTCTATGGTAATAAAAGGAAGAGTTGAGTGTAAATTAGTTACACTGATGCAAGCTTCCGAATTGATAGAAAAATGATCGCAAAATGCAAAATATAAAAGTTATATTCAATTGTAAAGTGAACAAGAGTAAAATTAAAGTGACATTTAATTCTAAAAGGAATGGTGAGTATTCTTGTGTTATGAACAACAGAGGATACTATATGGATCTAGAACTTCATATGGATGAACTTATAGATATTCCAACCATTGATGACAGAGTAGAAATACTAAGTCAAACAATGGAGCTAATTGTTAGGCAAGGAATATCGGATAGCATATTACGACAACTCAATCTCATATAAAATTTCATATAGTGAGGAGATGTAAAACATGAAATATACCGACTAAAGAAAAGTGTTGCTAACTCACAGGATAAGCACTAGTGCAGCAAAAACATGTGGGACATGTTTAAAGATCACTGAGAATATGATTCAAAGGTGATTGGCTCTAAGTGCAAAAGGAGTCTGTTGGTGTGTATTCCCTGAGAGCCAATCATATGATGATTGGATTGGCATACGTCATAATTGATTTGATAAATATTAAAGGCAAGCTTCCAAATTATTCTAGCTCAATCAATTATGAGATAAATGATGGAGCAAAATGAATGTCTAAAAATGACAATACTCAATGACGTATGTCTTCAGGTTGAGGACCTGAACAATGAGATCATACAGATGCTAAGAGTATGCACATTCTTGTTATGTCCCTAGTCAGATGTCATTGTGTAAGGTTGACAGACAACAATGATACATTAAGACTAGAGTGTGTGTTGGTTGATGATAGTGTCTCATTAATCATTATATATGATATCAAACCAAGCAATAGATACATGTTGGAGAAAAGTGTATCAGATAGACCCACCATGAGAGTGACACATGGAACCATGACATGGTAGCTAGAGTCATCTCTCATAGTGATGGTGGTGATTGTGATTCTTAGACCTGAAATCACTGCACTCATCGAATGTGATTGGGTACACTTTGACATCATAAACACAGTCTTGAAACATGGGTTGTTATAAAGGTGATGATTGGGTGGATTTGACGCATATGAGTGATAGATATGATATTTGTCCCTCCTAAGGGATTATGATGTCCACTTGATAAGTGATATTGAGAAAGGCATGCACATGTACATGTGAATTAATATATGATATTGGTTTCACTCATATCTCCAACAGTCTGCTCTAGTTCAAGAAACATGAATGAACGTTGAAAGGATTACAACTCCATGCCTTGAGTTCATTCGCAATATCAGAGTCAAAGGAATTATACATTCATTGGATCACCAATCACATACTGTAGGATTGAAAGTTGTTCTCCAACTTTCCTTTTAACTTGGGTAGCACTGATGTGTGACTAGGCACCACTCTTTGCTTGTGAGGTCATAAGCTAGTTATGGACATTCACTGCCAACGTGAAATGGGACCTATAGGGCCACACACAAAGGATTAATGTGGAAGAGGAGTTTATCCATGAATGATGTTTGGATTGATTAGTAAAGTGTTTAGGTACTCAATAAAACATTCAATCAATAGACTTGACTAAAAATCATCACGTTCAAGTGTTAGACCAACTGATTTGTGTGTCAGATTGATTGAAAACTGAATTGACTATGTTCTACACAATCTGGACTACCAACCTACCAGTTTACTGGGTGAACCGATCGGTTCATTGCCAATGAGATGACCGGTTCACTCTGGTGAACTGACTGGTTCATTTGTCTAAACGAGCAGTGTTGGATTTTCCCAATTTGTGAGAAAAGGGATTTTTGTTTCACTTGTTCAATTTGATTGGGACAAGAATTAATATTTGAGTTAATTAGAAAAGAATAAGGAAAATCAATTGTGGGCAAGTCTGGGAAGTGAAATTACTGGTTCACTAGTGAACCGATCGACTCACCTTGCCAAATGACCGTTTCAGTTATGAAACGATCGGTTCTCCTGCCGTAGTGCAAATTATTCATGGAAATTCCATACCCTTCTACTCCCGCATTGACTGGAAACCCTGACCCTGCCCTGTACTATAAATAGAGGGGTATAGGGGGATTTTCAAGAGACACAATTCAGAACATCAGTTGCTCTGCAAAGTTGTTGTCCTCTCTGGTTGTGGTAACTGAGAGAGCCCAAGCAAGTTCTACCATCCAGGGAGGAGCAATGAGGGAAAGACAACTATAGAATAACAACTGGTTGTGGGAGAGTGTGTCGATGACTAGTACACTGACAGAAGGGGGAAACTCCTTCTTGTTCATTCTTTAGGATGACTAGAGTTCATGGTAGTTCGTGTGGACTATCTATAGAGGCGGGAGACTTCTTCCACTCAGGAGGATGATGATCAACCACAGTCCGAGTCAAGACCAAGTGCTACACAGACGTCGTCAAGGATATGTGGTTGAATACCACATTAGATGCAAGGTATTGTCGCTGAGCAGGCCTCAAGACCAGGTATATCTCGCTAAAACTATCCTTCCCATTACATAGATGTGGATGCAATTTGCTGGTTATGGGTTTATGGTCAAGTAAAATTTTTGTTTCTGCTACCTATTCCGACCATGTAAAACCCAACATGTAGTGCTAAAAGATCTAACCACCCAATTTACCATCAATCACTTGAGTATGAGACTCCCCTCTAGTGACATGCTGCATAGTTTCCCTCACTTGATTGCACGTGGATCGCCATGGAGCACCCTACTGACATTGGTTGTCTCCTCTGACAAAATCACAAGTTCTTAGTGGTTCCCATAGTCTCTGGCTGGTTCATTGCAAGGTTCTGAACATGAAAATATTTCCTTCACTTTCTCTTCATCTAGTTGCCTTATATCCACTTGATTTGCTCCAACAACGAGTACCATTGTCCTAAATAACTGTTTTCAATTGTATTCCTGAACTTGTCGTCACCCCAACCATGTTGTTGTTCCACAATTGATCACACGAGGTGCCAATGACCCAGACTCCCTCCTAGACTCTTGAATGAGCTTCCAGAATGGCAAAACCTCCTTGTCGTGCAATCACCAATAACCCTCCTCCTTCTGTATTAGGCTCATCGGTGGGTGAAGTGGTTTCCATTACATGTAACCTCGCATTCTCATGATCGACTCTCTTTACTGATGCCACCCAAGGAACATCTAGCAATAGAGTAATGATAAAAGGTCAAACATTGAGTGGTAGTTTGTACTAAACCTCTGTTATATCGATGTTATCACTTACTCTCCATAGTGCGAGCTTTCTATTTCTATTGACCCTGACCTCTACAAGGGGCGCTCTAAGTACACCTCAGCCTCCCTCTTAGATTGGCTTTAGGTTCCCCTGGCATAGAAGTGTGCTTTAGGGATCTTTCCCAAAGGCAAGATTGGAACAGAGCTCCTATGTATCATCAGTGGTGTAAAACGCAGTCCCTGGGGTGGGGTTACCTGATGGCCCATGGTGTCGCAGTACACAATAGGTAGCCGCAGGTGAATAGTTGTAGTTTCCCTAGTTTTTGACCTGTATTTGACTGAAGGATAATTTTTAACATAGTAATGGAGTCCAACGACACGTCGATGTCTTGTCTTCACATTCATTCAAGGGTATGTTGGTCTTTTCATGGTGTATTTTTCTTTTTACTCATGAATGAATTTAACTTGTAAAATTCATAATTAATTATTAACTTGTCCAAATAATGCATATAAACATCCTTTTGAATTAAAAAAATATTACAAATATAATGCGATAGGTTTTGAAACTTGATTTCCAACTTACACTGCAATCATTTTCTAAGTAAGAGAATCAACAAAATATATATTAATTGAATGCACAAATAATGCGTTTACGCTGTCGAAGCCCTGAGCCTGATCCTAGGGAGTAATTTTGAATACTTAGGTCTGATCATAAGGTATATACATCCTCTACTTTCTTTTGGGCCTTATTTAACTAAAACCTATATTCTATCAATGATACATCACTTGAACTGTTATTCCTATAAAAATACAATTTCTTTGACATTTAGATTTCCTAATTTTGACTCGTTAAATCCATGTGATGTTGAACTACTTTCTTTATGTTCAGGTTCTTGGACCCATCCTACTATGATCACCTTTTTGTGAGAAATTGACTGAAATCATAGTCTTGCCTCTCAGTTTTATGCATGCTACTTGTTTTACTAGAATACCTAGAATAGTGGTACTTATGTACAACCATACATATCTCACAATTGTTGGGTTTCCATCTACAACATGTTTTGAATATGAATAGATTTATTAGATTTTACTCTTTTTTTACTTTGACATACCACCTTTTCTTTGTGATGAACAATTATAAATGAATCATCATGTAACTTTGTAATAGTTTTGTTTCCACGGCTTTATAATTACAAACCTCTTTAAAATGTACCATTTGAGTGGATCCCCTTGTGGGTCCCACTCCTTACAAAGTAGTATCGAAGACAAAGTAGTTGGTAACTTGACCTTTTCAAGTTATCCTATATTGTTCCCCAAGTAGGTTATTAGGTTATCCTTTATAGGTTATTGTTATACCTATTTCTCTATAGTGCCAATTAGGGTTTCAATCCATATATATATATTGGTACTACCCCTCCCCATACCACCTCAATGGTCAAGACTTAGTATTTCATAACCCTCATCATCCTTACCCTTGGAAATGTCATTGTATGGAGTTGACTCAGGTAGAATCTGATTCATATCTCTTGTGTTCTTGGAAATGAGCTTGAGCACTACAAAGTTTAGGTTGACTTGAACACTCTTAACCCTATTTACCCTACCTTATCTACGGAGGTGGAATATAATAACTTGAATACCCACAAATAAACTTACACTTAGTTCCTATGCTGCACACTTTCTTTAATTTTTTCTCATATGCCTTAAACATGTCCATTGTGAGGACTGAGCATACATGGATAATAAACATAGAACCCTAATTTGTGTTTTTTTTTAAATAGAGATGATTCTCTTAATAGTAAGTGATAATTGAATCAACTTTTTATGAGCAAGCAAGCCTTACCTTCAACATGGAGTATACTAACACAACTTTATCCCAATCCATCTATTATAGGGATGAATACCATCCCCATTGAGCTTGATATGCCTCATACATGAGATTGGTTGATGAAAACTATTGGTTTTTGTAGATATCCTTAAGTGTTCACCTCTTTCATCTTTTTTAGAGTACTTCGTTTATCTAATGATTGAGATGAGTAGGTTGACTATGTAGGTTACCTGGTGTGTCCTGCTAGAGGTGCACACACTAATCAATTAGACTTGACTAGATGCGCCCCACGAGCTCAGAATACACAAGTATCTTTTAAAATTTACAAGTACCTACATGGACACACCCACATATACTAAAACACTACACCAGCAAGCGCACAGGGTCACGTCATAGTATATGAAGGTGGCAATTATAGGGTCGATCCACATGGAGATAAGGGGAGACTAGGGCTAGGTTAGTTTTGGGCTAGGTTCCTACTACAAAGTCTAGGGTTGAAGGGTTTGAAGGTTATTTTTTTGATTATACTAATGATTGAATAAAAAATCAAAGGAGAACAAACAATATCAAAACCTAAGTTAACCCTAGATAGTTAATTCTAAAGAGCAAGAAAAGACAAGGCAAGAAAGGAAAAGAGAAAGCTATGCTAAGGCAAGAGAGACAAGATCTACACTACACTAAGATAGCAAGATAAGAACATAAGAAATTAAAGACCTAAAATGGCAAGAGCAAATCAAGAACAAACCAAGAAGCTAAGTAAGCAAGTAAAGAGCTAACTAAGCTAACACTAGCTAAGCAAGAAGGCAATTGGGGTTTTAATGCAATAAATGGAAATGTGGGCTATTTAGGGGATGCACTTATCAATTAGATGGAGGGTGATGATCTATGAAACTTATGCTTTCATTTAGATTATCAAACCAAACAATAAGATAGAGGCTAATGAATTTCCCTAAACTACTAACTGGCCATGGATGATATAAGTTGTGTATAGGGAAACTAGTCCCTAACACCTCCTACCTACCTTACGAGGCTCAGTTGGGTTAGGATTTAGGTGTAATTCAATTAGAGTCTAAACAAGTCTAGGCTTATAGGTTATAGGATCTTATGGTGATTAGGGATTGAGGGTAGTAATGGGAGTGGAACTGAGGTTTTAGGCCTTACATCATCCACATTCTAGGCTTGAGAAAGCTTCATGCTAAGAACACTAAATTCATCTAAACTATCTACTTAGATCTCTCAACTAGGGTTAGAGGAATTTATTAGCATGTAGGAGGATGGGTATCTAGATAGAGATCAATGAATTGGACCTAGGAGCAAATCCCAAAAGCCCCACATATAAGCGATTTTCCTAAATTTCTAGGTGATTTCAAGCACAAACCAAAACAAATTCATGAAGAATCAGATAGTAATAGAACACAATCATTAGAAAACAAAATTACAACATTTACATATCATTTCCCCCCAACATGGTATCAAAGTATCATGTTTGGCCCCAAACAGCCCGCCTAAGGGGCCTAGCTACTCATGGGAATGGAAAATACAAAAAGAGAAGAGAAAGAGGGAGAACTAGACATGGATCTCGGTGTATATGGAGTGGTCCTCCTCTTCAACCACTTGAAAGACGTCCTTCTCCTTCCTCCAAGGTGCAACAACATGGAAAGAAGATGGAAAGAGGTCAACATGCTTGAAAACTAGGATTTTGATGGTGGAAATGGTGAAATGGAAGTGGAATGAGGTGGAAAGGTGATTGAATTTATGGAATGCAAAAATGGAGAGCTAGGAAGGGGTAGAAGGTATCTAACTAAATGCTAGAGCCGCCACCCAAGTATATATAGGTGGTAGGAAAGCACTAGGTTAAATGGGGGTAAAATGGGTAGAACGGTGCAGATAATCGGGTAAAATTGTGAGTAGCACGACCGTGCTGAGCAACACGACCGTGTTGGGTAGTGGGTAGCACAATCATGGTGGATGGGAATGACCGTGGTGGAAAAAAGGAATGAACAAGGGAATTTTGGGTTTTTGGCCAGCACGACCATGCTGGGATTTTTTAGCATGGATGTTTTGGCTAGAATGTCTGTTATGGACAATTGGGTGAATTTTTGAAGGTTATGCTACTTGGGGCATGTCCCAAAATGGCCATTCATGAAGGTTGTTTCTTCAATACATTATTTGACCACTTGGGGTTGGTTGGGAGTGGTTTTGGCTTCATTTTGGGCTCCTCCAAGCTTGGGGAAGGCCTAGATTCAACCATCATCTTTCTCTTCCATCAATTAGTGTTCAAAGTACCTACAAAACATGCAAAAAGACTCCATAAGTGCATTTGAGAAATAACATGTAATCTAACCATTGTAGATGTGATTGAAGTGCAATATGACACAAGATGAAGCCTTAAAATAGGGCTGCATCACCACCCCAAACTTAAAACATATGCATCCTCAAGTATGCTCAACTCAATCTCTCTTCAATTTTTCAAAAAACAAGAAATGACAAATGCATTGCAACAGATATATATTGACTAAATGGTCTCAATGATGACTAGGTACATGCATCCACCTCTCTCCTCTCCTCTTTCACAAAACAATCATGATTAAATCACTGAGCATGCAAACTTCAAATATAGAGAAAAGAAAACACAATCAATCCTTATGCCTATCATATAACTCTTGGTAAATTGGTTCATGGTGGCGAAGTTAAAAAATGACTAATATTATTGTTTTACATTCATGCATTCAATCTCATATGTTAATCCACACTAACTAATCCACGTGGTTGTGAAAAAGGGAAAAAATGAGCTAGGTTTGATGTTTCCTAGATCAATGGGCATGCAAATGGAAGAAAGGATTGCGGTAAGAGTTTGAAGTGCTATTCCATAGCAACACTCATCTTTTCTTTATTTAGATTCTATTGCATAGGAGCATCTTTTATTTTCTTTTTAAATTTTTTTTCTTATTCTTTGTCCTTGGTGTAGCTAGGGCACATGGTGGTGAGAATGACGTGGGGGAGGATATAGATATGGCCACCCCAAACTTTTGGAGGTGGCCAAGGATGAATATGTGCACTTTGGCATCCTTTCATGAGGCAGAGAGGTAAGAAGATGATAGAAGAAAAGTGAGTCAAACAGGGGCTAAAAGTATGGATTTCAATATGAGATCTCATGCATGAAGGCTACTACAACAATTTCATCAAGTAATGACACACCACATGAATAAGCAATATTGAAACCACACTTTTATCATGAGATTCTACAGAACCCTAAGTGTTTGTGGCTTGCTTAAATCACAATTAAACCAAACAATTCACAAGCATAAGAGAGGTGATTCACATGTAAAAAGTCAAGATTAAGGTTAGTTAGCAATATATTATGATAATGTAGTATGCATTTATCAAAGGCCAACATGTTCAATACAATAAGTAGAGATTGGGTCAAAACATGATTATAAGAAAGAAGTTCTAAATTTGGGCAAAATTGGCCAAAACGGCGCCAAATTGCCTTCAATCTCAACTAAGACTATATCATGGAACATAAAGCAAGAAATAAGAAAATCCTAGCTACAAACATGAAAAAATTATAAAAAGATACATGATATGCAAAGCATGACAAAAACATCATTTTTTTGAAAATTATGCAAAAAATGCATGAAATTGACATGTATGATGCATGTTTGTATAGCAAACACACAAAACATGAATACAAATGTTACGACCCCATCTGAGCTTAATTGGTAAACTAGGGTTTACCTGGATGATTGCATATTTGATTGGATTGATCATTTCTTAAATCTAATTAATGATGATATCTCAATTATAATATGTTAAACCTAATGAGAACCCCAAGCATGCTATCTCTTTGTATAATTAGGGTTTGAGATATATAAACTCTAGTCGGTTGAATTAGGGTTTTCAACAAATAAGCTCATTTGGGAAGGAATGATAGAGTTAGGCATAGAAAAATAGAAATGATAGTTGGATGCTTGGGTAGCACGGCCATGGTGGGTAGCACGGCCGTGCTAGGTCTTTGGTGGCACGGGCATGCAAGGCCACACGGTCATTCTGAAAGAATTGAACTATTAACCAACTTTTATACTCAAATCTGCTGAAAACAATGCACCACGGCCGTGCTGGGTCCATCTTGCACGGCCGTGGCAGCTAGCACGGCCGTTCTGAGGCATTTTTGCTTCAAATGACATTTCTGCAGATTTCTGGATAGCAGTGCACTGTTCTATTTTTAATTATTTATTGGTAACTCCAAATGATCTCAAATTTTAACTTAAGCTTTATAGATCAATTCTAAACAACTTTCTAAATTCCCATAATTTTTGGAGAAGGTTTGATCTCTGAAATAAACGAATTACAGTAACTTTTGTATAACTGAATATTCAGCCAATATAATAAAAGTTGAGTGTGGGGTCAATATGCAATTGACCCAAGCAGCTCAAATGGTCTATATGAGCAACCACACACACAAGAAGCTCTCATTATTCATCATTCACTCCAGAGAAACGAAAATCTAGAGAGAGAGGGAGAGTTAGGGTTTGAGTGGAGAAAGAGGAGGAATTGCTGAATTAGGGTTTTGCGGTTCCAGGAATGGTGAAATCAAGTAAGTTTGGATTCTTTGCATAGACTTTTATGGTGAATCTTCTCTCTGATGTCAAGATTCCATCCATGCTCTGATTTGATCCAAGATGATGTCGAAATTCCCTCTTTTCTCACCCTTTCTTCATAATCCTTCATTTTCAAGGTTTCCGAGTTGAATGGAAGAAGAATTGGGAGATTTGCTAGGGATTTGATATGAGTTCGAGATCCCCTGAGTTGAGCTGCAGTTTTGAGGTGTTTTCACACCTTGGGGTGAGTGGGTTCTTCCTTCAAACAGTGTAATGCACGAAATTTAATTATAGCATCCAAATCCCTAATTGCTTAGTATGTGATTCTAAAACCTGAAATGTCCGTTTGATTTAAGTTGTTGCAAATTGATATGATATGGATTTCTTTCTCTGTTTGAATGACTCTTAGATGGTAAATTCATATCAGAAACGTGTACAACACATCCTAGTAAGAATGCTTTTCAGATTTATACCGTATGATGTAATTAGGGTTTAACCTAATTGATATCTCACTAGAGTTTTAATCCAATTGAAGAGATATCTAGACTTAAACCAAACCTAGGTCTAAATGCTCTTAATCAAGCTTAAGGCTATCATATTTCAATATCTAAACCCTTTGGTATTCGTCACTAAGTCCATGACTTTGATTTCACTAAGTTGAAGCTCAATCGAGCTGTGGCACGGCCGTGGTGGGTGACCACGACCGTGGTGAAGGGTCTATGCCACGGGCGTGCTAAGTAGCACGGCCGTACTGAATGCTTTTGAAACCCTGATCTCTATACACCATGACCGTGGGGGAAGAGCCACGACCGTGGTGAGGTGAATGTGCCACGGCCGTGGGGTGATACCACGACCGTGTTGAAGCAAACCCTAAATGAATACTTAAGAGTCAAAGTTAAATAAAGAAGACTGGTAATCCTATAAGTGGTTAGGATGTACCTCATGGGTTATCTTATTGAATTTTATTCTTGATACATGTTATCTCAGTGAATGGTATGGAAACTCTAAATTTAGTTAAATTTCCATGGTTTCATGTCTATATTGATTGCATATGATTTGTTGGAAACAATCTTTATTTAGTGAATGCTTATATCCTATGAAATTCTTATAAGAGCCATGTGAAAATGTGAATGAGGCGAATGCAACCCTAAGAGTAGGGTGTTGGCATGTGATGAATGAATAAGGCAAATGAAACCCTAAGGATAGGGTGTTCAATGAATCATGTTAAGGTGATATGAAAGGTTTCGATATGAGACGTGGTGATGCTTAATTGTGGAATTGTATGTTTCTAGTGCATTTAACTTTATATGCTTGTTCTCTCTGAGTTGATATCTGCATACTGCAGGGTTTCTTATTTTCAATACATATCTTGTAAATTGCAGGTGATGAGATATGACATGCCCTAGAAAGGGATGTTACTGAGACATGATATATGTTGAATACATGAGTTATGATGTTGCTTATGATATGATATGGCAGGCCGTGTGAGCCTTGTAAGAAATGTTAAATGAGTCATGATTTCTGTTTAAAATGTACCTATAATGTTAATGTTAGACTTAGGTGCCCTGAACACCGTAGAACCCCTTTGACAGATCTGCTTCTTAGGGGTGAAACTCGTGTTGCAACATTATCCGTGCGGAGTCATGGAGACACGAGGACAGAGAGCCAGTGTCCAACAACAACGCGTGCGATGTCACGGTGGCACTGGAGAAAATTGGGGGTTATTGCAACAAGATCCGTGCGGAGTCATGGAGGTAACCCCGTGAGACTCTCCGCCTGTGTACTCAGGTTAGAGGAGGAGTCTAGAGCACTCGATGTAGTGTAGTGAGGCCGATGAGCTTGAAGGCCGATGAGCCTGGGGTCCTGTGGCAGAGTAGGGCTGGCGTCAGACTTAGCATTTCCCGGGTGTGTCGCTAAGTCTTGTACGGTGTGGCCGTAGTGCACTGCGAGTCTCTTATGCAGAGTACACTGCATAAGATCAGGGCATAAGCTAAAATATGATCATATAGGTTCACAGAGTTCCTTATAAATGAAAGAGTTAAGGAAGACTAGAGCATAGTCTTCTAGTAGTTATGCTTTGGATACAATATTTACATTCTTTGTTATTTCAGTTATATTGTTTTAGAACTGCTCAGTGTAGTATTTATTGTTGTTAAATGTCATATCGTTTACTCAAATTATATCTGTAATCACATTAGTGCATTAGTTTGTTTCCATGAAGTACTCATTCACTGAGCGAGTAGGCTCACCCCTCTACTCAAACATTTTTAGGGTTAACCGCGTGGACTTGAAGATGGTCAGAGCATCAGTGTAGATCTGCCACAGGAGTCAAGTATGAGATTAGTTGAGTCAGTCGGTCCTTGTTACTCTAGGTCCTCAGTAAGAGTTAAGAGAGAGAGTTGTAATTACAATGTGTAATATTGTTCCTCTTTGATATGTATGCTAATTAGCAAGTTTCATGTGCATAAGGTGTGAGAGACATCATGAATGTTTATACATGTATCTTTTCTATTGAAGTCTGATTAATAAAAGAAATGTTCAGATTCCTTTCTTAAGATGTTATGTGGTTCAATGCGGGAAAATAAGAGTTTTAAAGATAAGAAAAAAATAAAAAGTTAAGGGTGTTCTTTGTGTTACATATAAATCCTATCTTATGCCCTAATCTCATGATTTGAGGAAATTGTGAGATCGGGGTGTAACAGCTTGGTATCAGAGCTTAGGGTGAGTTGTCAAGGACCATTAAGTTAGTAAGTTAGAGTCCTATGTGTGGCAGATAGGAGATGTTTGATGTTAGCTTTGGGGATTTGAGTATTTGGATATCCTAGCCTGATATCTGAGTACTTGGATCAACCAGTACAAGCTACTCTGTCTATTCTCTCACGTATACCCTGGCCAGGTATACAGTGGAAGAATGGGCTAGAGAAGAACCCTAGAAATGTTAGGGTTAGATAACAAGAAAAGAAACAAGAATTAAGAGCATAAATGTAAAAGGAGATAGAATTTACATTTCATAATGCTGTTTTTGTTGGGAATGTATAGAAATGCTCTTATATGTTTGAATTGAAATATTCAGTACTTTGAAATATATATGGGTCTTTAAGATTTGTTGCACACTATGCAGTTGTAGCATTTATTGATTTCATTCTTTGTAACATGTAGATTAGAAATCATCTTTGAATGATCTTTCCTTAGTGGATAAGTTTTCTTCCACACTTCTAAGATGAATAGGAGTTGAGTAATCCTTTGTAGTTCTTGGCTTCAGGACTTCAGGTTTGGCCTGGTCCGGTTGGTAGAATGTGTTGCTAGTATCTAATGACTTCTATCAATAGTATAATAAGAATAGAATTTGAATAATTAGACCCACATCAGAGTAAGAATGTACATACAGTAAGATGTTGAAACATATGGGCAAGATCAGAACAACTAAGAATTTGTTGAAACTGGTATCTGAGGTTCAACTTTGGGGTCTCAAATGTGAAACCCTTAATTGGGAATAATAGAACATAATATGAAGTTCATAATCAGTTTATTGATTAATATTATATGAACTATACATATGAAATATAGAAAAGATATGTGAAATGTATGTATGGTTCAAGATAGCAAGAATCGATCATAAAGAATGGATCATATAATTGAGTATAATGCTTTTATGAAATCTAAAGCAAAGGCTAAGTAGAAGAATAGAGTTGAGCATTCAATAAGTCCATAGAAGTGAAGAGTCTTCAAAAGAGTAAAAGTGAAGAGAATCATATGATCATATAATTCATAAGACTAGAACAACAAACTAGTTCCTAAGTGAAGAACATAGGTGTAGTTTAACGAATGAATAAGTCATACAAAGGTAGACTGTATTCAGGAGAGAAAAACATGATTGAAAGAGAAACTATGTTTGACCCATGCATGATCCACTTGATTTAAAAATGAAGAATATGTAATGTATTCAACATGAGGAAAAACTAATAGAAGGACTATTAATTTAGAACGTTAACTTCACAATAGTATAAAGATAAAGGAGGAAATATGTGCAACATGGTATACATGACCATACATATGAATAAGCAACATGGTCATAAGAGAAAAATTTAGAATTAAATATGACGGGTTAAAGAGTAGTATATGGTAAGAGGACTATGAAACGTAAGATAGGGTTTGAAATATGATGGAGAAGTTATAAAATAAAGAGGTTGTGAGATTCAAGCAAGTGTTAATTAATCAAATATCTCTGTTGATAACGAAGTAAATCTACATACGAGAATGTATTAAGGGAATGTTTGAATACAAGTATTCCAAGTCTTAAAATCATCTTCTCTTTCATATATTCCTTAATGAGAGCAAGGTGGGAATGAAATGATAAGAGAAAATGAATCATATATGATGCATAACTACCTTGGTGGGGTCATCTAGTGAATGTAATAGTAACATTCAATATGATGAAGTGCGATAAGAAATAAATTCTTGTGTGATAACAAGAATGATGAATAATCTATTCCTATCTTAAATGTTTTAATGTTAGGGATGTTTATTGTATATGATCAAAATGAGGAGGAGAGGTAGCAAAACATAAGTAGTAAAGAATGAGGAGAGAGATAAAGGAAAACACTAGTTTTGTGTAATATGTGAACTCGTTTTTAGAAGTAAGCTTTGTTGAAGGCATACTAAGGTATGTAAGTTGGTTTTATGTATGATTTTAGTGTATTTGTGCAAGCTATATGTTAATTAAAGGTGTATGATAGTTGTAGTAATTCATACCAGATATGCATCCTAGTATTGTGTATTTGTGATATGATGATACGGTTTGGATGATGTCAGAACACATGGAGAGCTACCCTGAACAAGGTAGTCATACTTATTTACTCATATTGATAGAAAGGGATGATAATCAGATTGTCTGGACAAGTAACCCTAATGAGGTGTAGATTGTTATACCTAGCTCTAATATAACTAAGTGATGGTAATCGAGTATGATTAATGCTTGAATGACTGATACAATTGTGGATTACTTTATTACTGTTGTTGAAACCCTAAAATGATATAATACGATGGTTACACTTTGAATTGTGTGTGGGCCCATAACCCACAGGTCCCAGGATCGAAACAGGATAGTATGGAATGAGGTGGTAATGCTTCACCTCATGCATCCATGACCCAATGAGGATGCCAAGAATAGTATTGTGCAATTAATTGTTGAATCTAGTCTTTTAATTTAAGACTATTTTGCTATCTGAGTAGCATGTTATTAAAGTTTAAAACAGCATGGTGAACTTGCTTTTGTCACCTAAAGGTGATACATAACAATAGAACTCTCTGAGCAGCATAAGTTGAGATAGTTGTATCAGAGTATCAGAGTTGCGCAGTGAAAGCGTGGTGGTTTATCTTTGCATTCTATGTTTGACTGTGACATAAAGAATTTGCTTGATATCATTGAGAACTATTTGAAATATGTTGAGATTTGGTAAAGAATTAAAAGATCTAATGTTGAAAACTACATTCAGGTATGAAATACGAGAATATAATGACATGGAAGGCTTTAGAAGTTTAGAATAATCTTGAATGTATCTTTCTTGCAGGTTTATGTTTCGAGGACGAAACATTCTAAGGGGGGGAGAGTTGTTACGACCCCATCTGAGCTTAATTGGTAAACTAGGGTTTACCTGGATGATTGCATATTTGATTGGATTGATCATTTCTTAAATCTAATTAATGATGATATCTCAATTATAATATGTTAAACCTAATGAGAACCCCAAGCATGCTATCTCTTTGTATAATTAGGGTTTGAGATATATAAACTCTAGTCGGTTGAATTAGGGTTTTCAACAAATAAGCTCATTTGGGAAGGAATGATAGAGTTAGGCATAGAAAAATAGAAATGATAGTTGGATGCTTGGGTAGCACGGCCATGGTGGGTAGCACGGCCGTGCTAGGTCTTTGGTGGCACGGGCATGCAAGGCCACACGGTCATTTTGAAAGAATTGAACTATTAACCAACTTTTATACTCAAATCTGCTGAAAACAATGCACCACGGCCGTGCTGGGTCCATCTTGCACGGCCGTGGCAGCTAGCACGGCCGTTCTGAGGCATTTTTGCTTCAAATGACATTTCTGCAGATTTCTGGATAGCAGTGCACTGTTCTATTTTTAATTATTTATTGGTAACTCCAAATGATCTCAAATTTTAACTGAAGCTTTATAGATCAATTATAAACAACTTTCTAAATTCCCATAATTTTTGGAGAAGGTTTGATCTCTGAAATAAACGAATTACAGTAACTTTTGTATAACTGAATATTCAGCCAATATAATAAAAGTTGAGTGTGGGGTCAATATGCAATTGACCCAAGCAGCTCAAATGGTCTATATGAGCAACCACACACACAAGCAGCTCTCATTATTCATCATTCACTCCAGAGAAACGAAAATCTAGAGAGAGAGGGAGAGTTAGGGTTTGAGTGGAGAAAGAGGAGGAATTGCTGAATTAGGGTTTTGCGTTTCCAGGAATGGTGAAATCAAGTAAGTTTGGATTCTTTGCATAGACTTTTATGGTGAATCTTCTCTCTCATGTCAAGATTCCGTCCATGCTCTGATTTGATCCAAGATGATGTCGAAATTCCCTCTTTTCTCACCCTTTCTTCATAATCCTTCATTTTCAAGGTTTCCGAGTTGAATGGAAGAAGAATTGGGAGATTTGCTAGGGATTTGATATGAGTTCGAGATCCCCTGAGTTGAGCTGCAGTTTTGAGGTGTTTTCACACCTTGGGGTGAGTGGGTTCTTCCTTCAAACAGTGTAATGCACGAAATTTAATTATAGCATCCAAATCCCTAATTGCTTAGTATGTGATTCTAAAACCTGAAATGTCCGTTTGATTTAAGTTGTTGCAAATTGATATGATATGGATTTCTTTCTCTGTTTGAATGACTCTTAGATGGTAAATTCATATCAGAAACGTGTACAACACATCCTAGTAAGAATGCTTTTCAGATTTATACCGTATGATGTAATTAGGGTTTAACCTAATTGATATCTCACTAGAGTTTTAATCCAATTGAAGAGATATCTAGACTTAAACCAAACCTAGGTCTAAATGCTCTTAATCAAGCTTAAGGCTATCATATTTCAATATCTAAACCCTTTGGGATTCATCACTAAGTCCATGACTTTGATTTCACTAAGTTGAAGCTCAATCGAGCTGTGGCACGGCCGTGGTGGGTGACCACGACCGTGGTGAAGGGTCTATGCCACGGGCGTGCTAAGTAGCACGGCCGTACTGAATGCTTTTGAAACCCTGATCTCTATACACCACGACCGTGGGGGAAGAGCCACGACCGTGGTGAGGTGAATGTGCCACGGCCATGGGGTGATACCACGACCGTGTTGAAGCAAACCCTAAATGAATACTTAAGAGTCAAAGTTAAATAAAGAAGACTGGTAATCCTATAAGTGGTTAGGATGTACCTCATGGGTTATCTTATTGAATTTTATTCTTGATACATGTTATCTCAGTGAATGGTATGGAAACTCTAAATTTAGTTAAATTTCCATGGTTTCATGTCTATATTGATTGCATATGATTTGTTGGAAACAATCTTTATTTAGTGAATGCTTATATCCTATGAAATTCTTATAAGAGCCATGTGAAAATGTGAATGAGGCGAATGCAACCCTAAGAGTAGGGTGTTGGCATGTGATGAATGAATAAGGCAAATGAAACCCTAAGGATAGGGTGTTCAATGAATCATGCTAAAGTGATATGAAAGGTTTCGATATGAGACGTGGTGATGCTTAATTGTGGAATTGTATGTTTCTAGTGCATTTAACTTTATATGCTTGTTCTCTCTGAGTTGATATCTGCATACTGCAGGGTTTCTTATTTTCAATACATATCTCGTAAAGTGCAGGTGATGAGATATGACATTCCCTAGAAAGGGATGTTACTGAGACATGATATATGTTGAATACATGAGTTATGATGTTGCTTATGATATGATATGGCAGGCCGTGTGAGCCTTGTAAGAAATGTTAAATGAGTCATGATTTCTGTTTAAAATGTACCTATAATGTTAATGTTAGACTTAGGTGCCCTGAACACCGTAGAACCCCTTTGACAGATCTGCTTCTTAGGGGTGAAACTCGTGTTGCAACATTATCCGTGCGGAGTCATGGAGACATGAGGATAGAGAGCCAGTGTCCAACAACAACGCGTGCGATGTCACGGTGGCACTGGAGAAAATTGGGGGTTATTGCAACAAGATCCGTGCGGAGTCATGGAGGTAACCCCGTGAGACTCTCCGCCTGTGTACTCAGGTTAGAGGAGGAGTCTAGAGCACTCTATGTAGTGCAGTGAGGCCGATGAGCTTGAAGGCCGATGAGCCTGGGGTCCTGTGGCAGAGCAGGGCTGGCGTCAGACTTAGCATTTCCCGGGTGTGTCGCTAAGTCTTGTACGGTGTGGCCGTAGTGCACTGCGAGTCTCTTATGCAGAGTACACTGCATAAGATCAGGGCATAAGCTAAAATATGATCATATAGGTTCACAGAGTTCCTTATAGATGAAAAAGTTATGGAAGACTAGAGCATAGTCTTCTAGTAGTTATGCTTTGGATACAATATTTACATTCTTTGTTATTTCAGTTATATTGTTTTAGAACTGCTCAGTGTAGTATTTATTGTTGTTAAATGTCATATCGTATACTCAAATTATATCTGTAATCACATTAGTGCATTAGTCTGTTTCCATGAAGTACTCATTCACTGAGCGAGTAGGCTCACCCCTCTACTCAAACATTTTTAGGGTTAACCGCGTGGACTTGAAGATGGTCAGAGCATCAGTGTAGATCTGCCACAGGAGTCAAGTATGAGATTAGTTGAGTCAGTCGGTCCTTGTCACTCTAGGTCCTTAGTAAGAGTTAAGAGAGAGAGAGTTGTAATTACAATGTGTAATATTGTTCCTCTTTGATATGTATGCTAATTAGCAAGTTTCATGTGCATAAGGTGTGAGAGACATCATGAATGTTTATACATGTATCTTTTCTATTGAAGTCTGATTAATAAAAGAAATGTTCAGATTCCTTTGTTAACATGTTATGTGGTTCAATGCGGGAAAATAAGAGTTTTAAAGATAAGAAAAAAATAAAAAGTTAAGGGTGTTCTTTGTGTTACATATAAATCCTATCTTATGCCCTAATCTCATGATTTGAGGAAATTGTGAGATCGGGGTGTAACAACAAAAGTATGAGAATTGTTATACTATTTGATCAACTTTAGAAAAAAATAGAGGAAAGTTGGGTAAAGAACGTGCTTACCACCCTACCACCCCAAACTCTTAAACTATGTTGTCCTCAACATGAAATAGAAGTTTAGGATGATAGGGTACAGGACATGGAGTTGGGGTATAGAAACACCTAGTGGGGGAGGGAGATCTCAAGGTGTCCCATGCATGACACAACCACCACGACTGTTCTAGCATGCCAACAACACAGCCGTGTTGTGGTGAACGATCGTGCTGGCCTCCTTCTTGTAGCTTTTCTACCATTTTGCAATATTCTCTTCAATTTTGATCTTCTCTTTGTTTGTCTCTTCCATGCATCATCTTTCCTCCATTGTACTTATTCTAAACGGATTCACAAACAAAAAAATCATCAAGTATAGTGTGTGTGTTTTCTTAATAAAGTGTAAAAATAAAAAAAAGTATCAAAATTGAGAGGTTGGGTGAAAAATTCCCCAAACCTTGGTGGGTTGCCTCCTACAAGCACTGAGTTTCATGCCTTTAGGTGGGATTCTTAGAGATTCTTCAGCCATTCATCCATTTTAATTTGTAGGTGTCAGTTCATGCAATAAATTCACCTCTCACTTGCATTCAACCTATGTTCCTCATCCCTTCAATCACAAAAGCTCTCATCAATTTTCTCATATGGTTCTCCTTCTCTCAAATGACTAGTCAGACTCTTCAAGTGACCATGTCCAATATCCTCATCTCATGCTCTCCAGGTTGGGGTCTTTTACATGTTGGTCTTTATCTTCATGTCCATGAAGGAAACTATCATTGTGCCACTATGCACATGTATCTCGACAAAAGCTATAGATAGGAATGACCTTCCCAAGATAATGCAAATCTTCCTATCCTCCAGTTCCATATCAAGAACAATGAAATTTGCTGAGAACATTGTGCCCTTTTCCTTGCCTATCATCACCAAAACATCATCCACTCTTCCTCTCAACATTTTTATGGACTGGTCTGTCAATTAGAGAGTGCAATGTTTCAGTTTCAACTTGCCTAAACCCCTCTCAACATAGACATTATATGGCATCAAATTCACACTCGATCCAAAATCAAGTAGGGATTTTTCTATGCAATGTCCCCCTATGTAGATAGGTATGAGTGGGGCTCCTGGGTCTTTCCTCTTCACTGGAAGTGACTGCTGGATGGTAGAGCTCACATGTTCAGTCAACTTGACTCTCTTTGGTATTCTCCCCGTTGACCTTCTCTTTACAGTGCATAGGTTCTTGAGGAACTTGGCATATGATGGGATATGCTTGATAGCATCCAATAATGGAATGTTCACCTTCACTTGGTGGAACACCTCAAGAATGTCAACATTATACTTCTGTCTCCTTTTCTCTTCTAGTGGCTCATCTAATGCTTTGGGAAATGGTGGTTCACTTGCTTTTGCATGGATTGCATCGACATGATTTACTTTTGGCATGCTAATAGATCAACCACTAGGGATGGTAGGACCTACAAATGGAGTGTGAGGTGGAACACATGGTATCACAAACTCAACATGCAGTGTCACATAATCATCTTCACCCATATCAATCACAATATCACCACTAGGATGCCTTGGCTTTGCTTTATCAACCTTTCCTTGACTCGTGGGCTGATTAAGAGATTTCCCACTCCTTAGAACTGTCACATCACTTCCTTACTCGTGGTGGAGATGGGGAGCTAGTTGTGGCTGTGGAGGAGGTGGTGGTGATACTTGGTATTTGAAATTGGAAAGGAGGAGGAAATTGAGGTTGGAAGGTGAATTGGTGGGGAAGTTGTGGTGATCGTGGGGGAGGAGGTTGTATAAGGTTTTAGATGGCCTTGGAAGTGGTATATGGGTTGTACTTGCATTGGAGGTAGACTATAGATAACTTGAGTGGAATGAATGGGTCCACTTGCTTCATTGAAATTTATTAGGGGCTTTGAAGACATTTTTTCCTCGTGAAGAGAAAGTATGGAAGATAACTTCTCTACCCTTTCCTCAAGCCTTGTAACATTCTCATGGACATCATCAAAGCCTTTCAACCTAGAGAGAACATCTTCCTCAAACCTTGAGCTATATCTTGGGCTTTGTTATTCTGGGTAGCTATAAGAGTGAGGTGCCTTCTTTTCTTCATTAAAGGAACCAATATAATTCACAGAATGGCAAGGAGCATTTGTCACTTGGTTCTTCATGAAACTCCCCATGTCACCAAGAATCTTCATCACTTGCAGGCTTGAATGACTATGAACTAGAGATGTCACACAATAGGGGAAGTCACCATCATTCATCATTCTAGAAGCTTGGACCCTTGAACTTTCTACCAGCTACTCAAACAATGGCCATGTCTCCTCAGGTGGCCTAGCCATAAAAGCTTCCACAAGAAGAATTTACTGTAGCTTGACTCATTGAAGATAGAACGGAGTAAAAAGACTGAACCGGCTGCCACAAAGGGATCTCATGGTATGAACACTCTCTCAGCATCTTCTGAATTCTCTCCCAAGAATCGTGAAACCACTTTCCCATTTGACTGAAACTCATTATGCCATGCCATATTTGTGTCAACCTAACAATGGAGTAGAATTGCCTTAAGAAGGTATTCTTCATATCTTTCGAACTAATGATGTTCCTCCTTGAATCATACAATCTTTGTCTTTGAGGGAGAAAGAGAAAAAGGTCAGTCTGATTGTGTCATCACTAGCCGTTGGCATCCTAAAGGTAGAGCATACTTCAAGAAAGGATTCTAAGTGCTTGTAGGGGTTCTCACTCTCCAAGCCATAGAAGGTGGGCAACAACCCAAGACATGGAGGGATGGAGAATTGGTCCCCTAACATTTGATCAACTCTAATAGCAATTGGAGAATTGTAGTTGCTAGCCATGAAGTATTCTTGAAGTGGCTTGTGAGGTGCATTTTGGCCTTCCATCTTGTCTTCCCCAAGTGGCTTGTCACATGCACAAGGAGGAATCAAACAAAAGAGGGTAAGTTAGCAAACCAATATGCACAAAGAATACAAAGAATAAAGAATAGCAATGATGAGGGTAGTAGGAAAATATCAAAGCAAAAATAACTATCTAGGCCAAGCACCTTTCTCGGAAACAATGCTAGAAAGCTTGGTGTGTTTCTCAAACACATACAAGTAAATTGTCAAAAGACGGTGCCAATGGGGATAGTCAACACCACAACTACTAGGTATCTATGGTGCTTTCTGTCCCTTGTTTTGCTATCAAATGCACTTATGGAGTCTTTTTGCATGTTTTGTAGGTACTTTGAACACTAATTGATGGAAGAGAAAGATGATGGTTGAATCTAGGCCTTCCCCAAGCTTGGAGGAGCCCAAAATGAAGCCAAAACCACTCCCAACCAACCCCAAGTGGTCAAATAATGTATTGAAGAAACAACCTTCATGAATGGCCATTTTGGGACATGCC
Organism: Alisma plantago-aquatica; assembly: GCA_963693085.1. Lineage (NCBI taxonomy): Eukaryota > Viridiplantae > Streptophyta > Magnoliopsida > Alismatales > Alismataceae > Alisma > Alisma plantago-aquatica. The sequence goes on from OY856409.1 coordinate 1,011,493,551, forward strand.
CCAAGTAGCATAACCTTCAAAAATTCACCCAATTGTCCAGAACAGACATTCTAGCCAAAACATCCATGCTAGAAAATCCCAGCACGGTCGTGCTGGCCAAACACCCAAAATTCCCTTGTTCAATCCTTTTTTCCACCACGGTCATTCCCATCCACCATGATTGTGCTACCCACTACCCAACACGGTCGTGTTGCTCAGCACGGTCGTGCTACTCACAATTTTACCCGATTATCTGCACCGTTCTACCCATTTTACCCCCATTTAACCTAGTGCTTTCCTACCACCTATATATACTTGGGTGGTGGCTCTAGCATTTAGTTAGATACCTTCTACCCCTTCCTAGCTCCCCATTTTTGCATTCCATCAATTCCATCACCTTTCCACCTCATTCCACTTCCATTTCACCATTTCCACCATCAAAATCCTAGTTTTCAAACGTGTTGACCTCTTTCCATCTTCTTTCCATGTTGTTGCACCTTGGAGGAAGGAGAAGGACGTCTTTCAAGTGGTTGAAGAGGAGGACCACTCCATATACACCGAGATCCATCTCTACTTCTCCCTCTTTCTCTTCTTTTTTTGTATTTTCCATTCCCATGAGTAGCTAGGCCCCTTAGTTGGGCTGTTTGGTGCCAAACATGTTACTTTGATACCATGTTGGGGGGAAATGATATGTAAATGTTGTAATTTTGTTTTCTAATGATTGTGTTCTATTTCTATCTGATTCTTCATGAATTGTTTTTTAGTTTGTGCTTGAAATCACCTAGGAATTTAGGAAAATCGCTTATATGTGGGGCTTTTGGGATTTGCTCCTAGGTCCAATTCATTGATCTCTATCTAGATACCCATCCTCCTACATGCTAATCAATTCCTCTAACCCTAGTTAAGAGATCTAAGTAGATAGTTTAGATGAATTTAGTGTGCTTAGCATGAAGCTTTCTCAAGCCTAGAATGTGGATGATGTAAGGCCTAAAACCTCAGTTCCACTCCCATTACTACCCTCAATCCCTAATCATCATAAGATCCTATAACCTATAAGCCTAGACTTGTTTAGACTCTAATTGAATTACACCTAAATCCTAACCCAACTGAGCCTCGTAAGGTAGGTAGGAGGTGTTAGGGACTAGTTTCCCTATACACAACTTATATCATCCATGGCCAGTTAGTAGTTTAGGGAAATTCATTAGCCTCTAGCTTGTTGTTTGGTTTGATAATCTAAATGAAAGTATAAGTTTCACAGATCATCACCCTCCATCTAATTGATAAGTGTATCCCCTAAATAGCCCACATTTCCATTTATTGCATTAAAACCCCAGTTGCCTTCTTGCTTAGCTAGTGTTAGCTTAGTTAGCTCTTTACTTGCTTACTTAGCTTCTTGGTTTGTTCTTGATTTGCTCTTGCCATTTTAGGTCTTTAATTTCTTATGTTCTTAGCTTGCTATCTTAGTGTACTGTAGATCTTGTCTCTCTTGCCTTAGCATAGCTTTCTCTTTTCCTTACTTGCCTTGTCTTTTCTTGCTCTTTAGAATTAACTATCTAGGGTTAACTTAGGTTTTGATATTGTTTGTTCTCCTTTGATTTCTTATTCAATCATTAGTATAATTAACAAAATAACCTTCAAACCCTTCAACCCTAGACTTTACAGTAGGAACCTAGCCCAAAACTAACCTAGCCCTAGTCTCCCCTTATCTCCATGTGGATCGACCCTATAATTTCCACCTTCATATACTATGACGTGACCCTGTACGCTTGCTGGTGTAGTGTTTTAGTATATGTGGGTGTGTCCATGTAGGTCCTTGTAAATTTTAAAAGATACTTGTGTATTCTGAGCTCGTGGGGCGCATCTAGTCAAGTCTAATTGATTAGTGTGTGCACCTCTAGCAGGACACACCAGGTAACCTACATAGTCAACCTACTCATCTCAATCATTAGATAAACCAAGTACTCTAAAAAAGATGAAAGAGGTGAACACTTAAGGATATCTACAAAAACCAATAGTTTTCATCAACCAATCTCATGTATGAGGCATATCAAGCTCAATGGGGATGGTATTCATCCCTATAATAGATGGATTGGGATAAAGTTGTGTTAGTATACTCCATGTTGAAGGTAAGGCTTGCTTGCTCATAACAAAGTTGATTCAATTATCACTTACTATTAAGAGAATCATATCTATTTAAAAAAAACACAAATTAGGGTTCTATGTTTATTATCCATGTATGCTCAGTCCTCACAATGGACATGTTTAAGGCATATGAGAAAAAATTAAAGAAAGTGTGCAACATAGGAACTAAGTGTAAGTTTATTTGTGGGTATTCAAGTTATTATATTCCACCTCCGTAGATAAGGTAGGGTAAATAGGGTTAAGAGTGTTCAATTCACCCTACACTTTGTAGTGCTCAAGCTCATTTCCAAGAACACAAGAGATATGAATCAGATTCTACCTGAGTCAACTCCATACGATGACATTTCCAAGGGTAAGGATGATGAGGGTTATGAAATACTAAGTCTTGACCATTGAGGTGGTATGGGGAGGGGTAGTACCAATATATATGGATTGAAACCCTAATTGGCACTATAGAGAAATAGGTATAACAATAACCTATAAAGGATAACCTAATAACCTACTTGGGGAACAATATAGGATAACTTGAAAAGGTCAAGTTACCAACTACTTTGTCTTCGATACTACTTTGTAAGGAGTGGGACCCACAAGGGGATCCACTCAAATGGTACATTTTAAAGAGGTTTGTAATTATAAAGCCGTGGAAACAAAACTATTACAAAGTTACATGATGATTCATTTATAATTGTTCATTACAAAGAAAAGGTGGTATGTCAAAGTAAAAAAAGAGTAAAATCTAATAAATCTATTCGTATTCAAAACATGTTGTAGAGGGAAACCCAACAATTGTGATATATGTATGGTTGTACATAAGTACCACTATTCTAGGTATTCTAGTAAAACAAGTAGCATGCATAAAACTGAGAGGCAAGACTATGATTTCAGTCAATTTCTCACAAAAAGGTGATCATAGTAGGATGGGTCCAAGAACCTGAACATAACGAAAGTAGTTCAACAACACAGGGATTTAACGAGTCAAAATTAGGAAATCTAAATGTCAAAGAAATTGTATTTTTATAGGAATAACAGTTCAAGTGATGTATCATTGATAGAATGTAGGTTTCAGTTAAATAAGGCCCAAAAGAAAGTATAGGATGTATATACCTTATGATCAGACCTAAGTATTCAAAATTACTCCCTAGGATCAGGCTCAGGGCTTCGACAGCGTAAACGCATTATTTGTGCATTCAATTAATATATATTTTGTTGATTCTCTTACTTAGAAAATGATTGCAGTGTAAGTTGGAAATCAAGTTTCAAAACCTATCGCATTAAATTTGTAATATTTTTTAATTCAAAAGGATGTTTCTATGCTTTATTTGGACAAGTTAATAATTAATTATGAATTTTACAAGTTAAATTCATTCATGAGTAAAAAGAAAAATACACCATGAAAAGACCAACATACCCTTGAATGAATGTGAAGACAAGACATCGATGTGTCGTTGGACTCCATTACTATGTTAAAAATTATCCTTCAGTCAAATACAGGTCAAAAACTAGGGAAACTACAACTATTCACCTGTGGCTACCTATTGTGTACTGCGACACCATGGGCCATCAGGTAACCCCACCCCAGGGACAGCGTTTTACACCACTGATGATACATAGGAGCTCTGTTCCAATCTTGCCTTTGGGAAAGATCCCTAAAGCACACTTCTATGCCAGGGGAACCTAAAGCCAATCTAAGAGGGAGGCTGAGGTGTACTTAGAGCGCCCCTTGTAGAGGTCAGGGTCAATAGAAATAGAAAGCTCGCACTATGGAGAGTAAGTGATAACATCGATATAACAGAGGTGAAGTACAAACTACCACTCAATGTTTGACCTTTTATCATTCCTCTATTGCTAGATGTTCCTTGGGTGGCATCAGTAAAGAGAGTCGATCATGAGAATGTGAGGTTACATGTAATGGAAACCACTTCACCCACCGATGAGCCTAATACAGAAGGAGGAGGGTTATCGGTGATTGCACGACAAGGAGGTTTTGCCATTCTGGAAGCTCATTCAAGAGTCTAGGAGGGAGTCTGGGTCATTGGCACCTCGTGTGATCAATTGTGGAACAACAACATGGCCGGGGTGACGACAAGTTCAGGAATACAATTGAAAACAGTTATTTAGGACAATGGTACTCGTTGTTGGAGCAAATCAAGTGGATATAAGGCAACTAGATGAAGAGAAAGTGAAGGAAATATTTTCATGTTCAGAACCTTGCAATGAACCAGCCAGAGACTATGGGAACCACTAAGAACTTGTGATTTTGTCAGAGGAGACAACCAATGTCAGTAGGGTGCTCCATGGCGATCCACGTGCAATCAAGTGAGGGAAACTATGCAGCATGTCACTAGAGGGGAATCTCATACTCAAGTGATTGATGGTAAATTGGGTGGTTAGATCTTTTAGCACTACATGTTGGGTTTTACATGGTCAGAGTAGGTAGCGGAAACAAAAATTTTACTTGACCATAAACCCATAACCAGCAAATTGCATCAACATCTATGTAATGGGAAGGATAGTTTTAGCGAGATATACCTGGTCTTGAGGCCTGCTCAGCGACAATACCTTGCATCTAGTGTGGTTTTCAACCACATATCCTCGACGACGTCTGTGTAGCTCTTGGTCTTGACTCGAACTGTTGTTGATCGTCGTCCTCCTGAGCAGAAGAAGTCTCCCGCCTCTATAGATAGTCCACACGAACTACCATGAACTCTAGTCATCCTAAAGAATGAACAAGAAGGAGTTTCCCCCTTCTGTCAGTGTACTAGTCATCGACACACTCTCCCACAACCAGTTGTTATTCTATAGTTGTCTTTCCCTCATTGCTCCTCCCTGGATGGTAGAACTTGCTTGGGCTCTCTTAGTTACCACAACCAGAGAGGACAACAACTTTGCAGAGCAACTGATGTTCTGAGTTGTGTCTCTTGAAAATCCCCCTATACCCCTCTATTTATAGTAGAGGGCAGGGTCAGGGTTTCCAGTCAATGCGGGAGTAGAAGGGTATGGAATTTCCATGAATAATTTGCACTACGGTAGGAGAACTGATCATTTCATAACTGAAATGGTCATTTGGCAAGGTGAGTCGATCGGTTCACTAGTGAACCAGTCATTTCACTTCCCAGACTTGCCCACAATTGACTTTCCTTATTCGTTTCTAATTAACTCAAATATTAATTCTTGTCCCAATCGAATTGAACAAGTGAAACAAAAATCCCTTTCCTCACGAATTGGGAAAATCCAACACTGCTCGTTTAGACAAATGAACTGGTCAGTTCACCAGAGTGAACCGGTCGTCTCACTAGAAATGAACCGATCGGTTCACCCAGTAAACTGGTAGGTTGGTAGTCCAGATTGTGCAGAACATAGTCAATTCAGTTTTCAATCAATCTGACACACAAATCAGTTGATCTAACACTTGAACGTGATGATTTTGAGTCAAGTCTATTGATTGAATGTTTTATTGAGTACCTAAACACTTTACTAATCAATCCAAACATCATTCATGGATAAACTCCTATTCCACATTAATCCTTTGTGTGTGGCCCTATAGGTCCCATTTCACGTTGGCAGTGAATGTCATTAACTAGCTTATGACCTCACAAGCAAAGAGTGGTGCCTAGTCACACATCAGTGCTACCCAAGTTAAAAGGAAAGTTGGAGAACAACTTTCAATCCTACAGTATATGATTGGTGATCCAGTGAATGTATAATTCCTTTGTCTCTGATATTGCGAATGAACTCAAGGCATGGAGTTGTAATCCTTTCAACGTTCATTCATGTTTCTTGAACTAGAGCAGACTGTTTGAGATATGAGTGACACCAATATCATATATTAATTCACATGTGCATGTGCATGCCTTTCTCAGTATCGCTTATCAAGTGGACATCATAATCCCTTAGGAGGGACAAATATCATATCTATCACTCATATGCGTCAAATCCACCCAATCATTACCTTTATAACAACCCATGTTTCAGGATTGTGTTTATGATGTCAAAGTGTACACAATCACATTCGATGAGTGCAGTGATTTCAGGTCTAAGAATCACAATCACCACCATCACTATGAGAGATTACTCTAGCTACCATGTCATGGTTCCATGTGTCACTCTCATGGTGGGTCTATCTGATACACTTTTCTCCAACATGTATCTATTGCTTGGTTTGATATCATATATAATGATTAATGAGACACTATCATCAACCAACACACACTCTAGTCTTGATGTGTCATTGTTGTCTGTCAACCTTACACAATGACATCTGACTAGGGACATAACAAGAATGTGCATACTCTTAGCATCTGTATGATCTCATTGTTCAGGTCCTCAACCTGAAGACATACGTCATTGAGTATTGTCATTTTTAGACATTCATTTTGCTCCATCATTTATCTCATAATTGATTGAGCTAGAATACGTATGCCAATCCAATCATCATATGATTGGCTCTCAGGGAATACACACCAACAGACTCCTTTTGCACTTAGAGCCAATCACCTTTGAATCATATTCTCAGTGATTTGTAAACATGTCCCACATGTTTTTGTTGCGTTAGTGCTTATCCTGTGAGTTAGCAACACTTTTCTTTAGTTGGTATATTTCATGTTTTACATCTCCTCACTATATGAAATTTTATATGAGATTGAGTTGTCGTAATATGCTATCTGATATTCCTTGCCTAACAATTAGATCCATTGTTTGACTTAGTATTTCTACTCTGTCATCAATGGTTGGAATATCTATAAGTTCATCCATATGAAGTTCTAGATCCATATAGTATCCTCTATTGTTCATAACACAAGAATACTCAGCATTCCTTTTAGAATTAAATGTCACTTTAATTTACTCTTGTTCACTTTACAATTGAATATAACGTTTATATTTTGCATTTTGCGATCATTTTATTATCATTTAGGAAGCTTGCATCAGTGTAACTAATTTACACTCAACTCTTCCTTTTATTACCATAGAGCTAGTTCTTTAACACTTCACAAGTACTTAAACAAGTTCTTTTTGGTATTCCAATGACTCTCACTAGAAGTAGTTAGACATCCACTCATCATGTCCATTACATACGAGATAATTGGATGAGCATATCATATTGTCATGTCCAATACATACAAGATGATGAATGCATATATATTTTCTTGTCATGTCTGATACATACAAGATAATGGGATGACTACATACATGATATATCCAATTGCAAATGCATAAGGGATCTATCTATGTGTTCCTATTCTTCATAAGAATTTGGGACACTTGGCATCTTGAGAGACTAACTCCATGTAACATGGATAAGTTTTCTCCCATTGAATCTTTGCATACGAAACCCTTCAGCACAGACTGCCAATGTATGCTCTCTCTTTATCAGGTTAAGAGACTTTCGAGAACTATCTCTATAGATATATATTCCTATCACATAGGACATTTCTCTTTATTCCCTTAAAGAAGGTATTTTCACACTAGTTTCTATTCTTAGAGTGTTTCATCCCTCATCATCATGTGGAATGAGAATAAGATCCCACTAAATCTTTGTAATCACATATCCTTTCTTTATTTTGATATATCAGTTAAACCTTTTGACTATATAATCAAAGTAAAGACTCTAATTCTGAGGTGCTTGTATTTAAACGGTCATATTGATTAATCTTTTGTAACTTATAGACTGCATTTGTATTAACAAAATTATAAAACCCTTTAGGTTGTGCCATATACACAGCCTCATGTTATTCCTTCTAGGAATGCAATTTTAATATTCATATGCCAAATTTCATAGTGTTTAAGTTCCAGTAGCAAGCATGATCCTTTATGGCCTATAGCCACTGCAATTGGTTAAATAAAATCAATATGTTCAACACTATGAACACACTTGAATTCAATGTCAACCAATCAGCTCTTCAAATGTCATCCATGTTAGTCTTAACTCTCAAGACCCAATTGCACTTATGGGTTTTATCCCTATAAGTGCTACCATTAAGGTCATGCCTTAATTGGTTTACACGGAAGTCATTTTGGATCTTTTGGCTTCAAGCCATAACTCAAAATTTGGTTCCTCAACATCATCTAGATAGATTATTGGCTCATCATCATATGACCAATTAATCACCTTTGAGTTTGTAGGATATCATTATCCATCAAGCTCAAGGTGTTTTCTACTAGATATATGAGGTGTATCTGTTACATAAGGAATTTGAGAATCCACAACACTTGTGATTCTTAATCTCTTTTTGTACCTTTATTTAGTGTAAAGCGTGTTCTTTAGAAGAATTCTAGAAGATTATTTATTCGTTTGATGATCATACTCTTACTATATAGAGTATGATTCCTTCTTTGATTTAAACATCATTATGCCTTAATCATGAGTTCTCTATGATACACTATCATAGTTACTTACAAGGTCCTCAAACATTTGGTTTTGGTGCCTCGTTCATTGATCATATCAAAGAATTAATACTTTGACCAAGTTTGTTCTTCATTTATGATATTCTTGAACATTTCAAGATATTCATATTGGTATTTCATTAAATACCATATCTGAAGTATTAGAATTTACTCCAATATGTATTATACCTAATAGAATAGTCATTCTCCCACTACATCTAGTGAATATTGACTTGTCATCATGCCCAATAAACAAGACATTCATATCTCTTAATTGTTCATTAACAAAGAGAGTCTAGCTTTATCCATCACATGGAACCTAAAGATGAATTTCTCATTCATTTGTTTAGATGATAATGCCAATTTTTTGTTTGAGTCATCAATAACTTTTAGGTATTATTTATTTTATCTCATGCATATCAAGTACCGCAAGATAAATAAGGCATTGCCATAAAAGATCATATCTTTGAAATTGAAACATGAACTTCATTGATAGACATCCTTATCATTACAAGATGAAGAAATAAAATGTTTCTATTTATTGGAAAAATGAAATAGTAGTTCATAACTCTATTACATGCCCTTTGGGCTGAAATAAACTAAAAGGTAATACTATCTATGGCAGCAACACTTGCTCCAATGTTGATGAGTGTTCCTTCTTGGTCCTTTCATAAAGGTCATCACTTCTTTTTAGATCATGCACATCATATATGTCAGATCTATATCTTGGTATTGTATACCTAAGATAAAGAAGCATTTTAAAGTTTATTCATAATACCTGAGGTGGAGACTTCCATCCCCTTCTTGTTTTTTAGTTCATCTATGTAGAGAGGGAAATTTCTCTTCCAATGTCCTGGCTCATGACAATGGTGACATTTGCCTCCCTTGTTCACCCCTCCCTTGGCTTTGAGTTGTTGTCTAGCATGAGAACCTTTCTTTGCTTTGCCCTTTCCCTTGCCCTTAGACTTTTCCTTCTTTAGGCTAATCATCATCAAAGATTTAGGTTTGTCTTTCTTCATCTCTGCCACAGCTGCCCTTAACATGCCCAACAACTCTGTCAGTGACATGTCAAAGTTGTTCATGTTGTAGTTCATACAAACTGATTGTAGGATTCTGGCAACGATTATAGTAGCACATCATTAGCCAACTCTTGGCTCAGAGGGAATCCCAGACGAGTTAGATTCTCCACATACCCAATCATCTTGAGTGTGTGAGGGCCTACTGGATCTCCTTCTATCATGACGCACTTGAACAAAGCCTTGGAGACATCATATCTCTCTTGTCATTCTTGGTCTTGATACATGTTCTTGAGATGTTGAACCATCTCAATGACGTCCATGTTCTCATGTTGTCTCTGTAATTCATAGTTCATTGAGCACAACATCAAGCACTTCACATCAATGGCATCCTCAGTATGATTCTTGTAAGCATCCCTTTCAGCTTTGGTGCAGTGGGAGCGGGTTCATCTGGCTCTGGTGTATCTAGGACATAGAGCTTTTGCTCTTGAGTGAGGACAATTCTCAACGTCTAAAAACAATCATGGAAGTTTTTCCCATTTAGCTTGTCCTTCTCGAGGACCGATAGCAATGAAAAGTGATTGTTGTTGGTATCCATTTATTCTACAAAAAGGAAATTTACAATTTTAGTTCAAAACTCTTTTTTTATTTGATTTGATTTGAAAATTGACGATCTTAATTAGGTCTTTAATTAATTATCACTCCCCTTATTATGATCAAATTGATAGCCCTCACCATCACTTTAGAATATTGCAGTGTACAACCTTCTAGTGAGCCAAGATCCAAAATAATTGAGTTATTACCCGGCCAACGCCAGCGTCCATTATCATTTATTAAGGTAGGTAACATTTACCAATTGCATCATATGCAATTCTTGGTTAGATGTCATGCGCAACTCCTTGACATGTTCATCTTTATGCCTCAAGGTGCTGGATCCGATCAAGGTCACCTTGTTAAGTCCGACCCAAAAGACAACACAATGAATATTCACCATCACACTTCCATGAGATAGATGGTGCACCACGCAAAGGCGTGCCCACACTTAGTCGATCAAGCTTTTCACTATGTGTTTCTTTTGGAAGGCATCTTAAATTTAATATTTTGTTGAGGGGTTTAATATGCTTATATATGCATATAAGTATCCAATCACCACATGTATACTATGTGTCATATACATGCTATATCCCACAAATGAAAACATGCAATAATGATAAAGTAATGATTATAGCCATCCTATTGAAGTTCCTTGGATCTACAAGGAACTACGGTCATCTAAGGTCTACATCATATGCAACTTGTTGTCGATGAATATATGTGCTTAGGCCATTCCGGGTTGATCATCTCATCCTATGACTGATTGGCCCGCCTCTTGGCCGGTCAGTTGGTTTTCACCAACTGATTGTCTGGCTCCTCTAGACGGTCGGTTTGCCTGGTAGATGGGCACCTCGTCAGGCCACCAACTTTTCCTTAGTCGGTCATCTTGGTCCATCAAGTGGTCATCTTCAGTTTTTGTCATAACAACAAATAAAGCTAATCCTATTTTACATAATCTTTGTGAAACCTCGAGTTACATTTGAGGGGAGCAAAGGTAGAAGAGAATCTTGAGTGATCTCAAGTTACATTCAGAATAGAAGAAGAGGGCTCGATGTGCAGACCGAGATGCAAACAACCATAAACAACCACACACATGCACATATGGTTTATAGGACATAACCATTCTACTTGTCACGCCTGGGCCCACTGCCCAAGGCTCTAGTAGAGTTTCAAGAATGACGACTGGCCCCACAAACCACCACTAGCCTTAACTGCGCACTTTGTCCACACTGACGCGCAAGCCAGGATCAACTTCCCGACTGGTCACCCATCCTAGTACTACTCCAAGTTGAGCAAGCTTAACTATGGAGTTCTTTAGTGATGGGTTCCCAGAAAAGGAGGTGCACCTTGGTGATATGGGTAGTCCAATCATTCCTTTTAAGATCATGTTATCCGAGGCCTTAAATCCTGGGATGTTACAATCTCCCCCACTTAGACTCTTGACGTCCTCATCAAGGCTCAGCTATATGGCCTCATAATCTGACCCCATTTCAGTGCAGACCCACAATGGCCCATTGACACCCAGCTCTCGTCCACGGCTACCAGCGCAAGGGTGGCTCCATCTCGTCTCTACGGATAGCCCTTTCCAACTTGCCTGGACCGCACGGCTCAAGACTGGCATGCCACATGCCCATGTGGGCCCCACCTACTGGAGGGGTTATGGCTCTGATACCATTTGTCACGCCCGGGCCCACTGCCCAAGGCTCTAGAAGAGTTTCAAGAATGACGACTGGCCCCACAAACCACCACTAGCCTTAACTATGCACTTTGTCCACACTGACGCGCAAGCCAGGATCAACTTCACAACTGGTCACCCATCCTAGTACTACTCCAAGCTGAGCACGCTTAACTATGGAGTTCTTTAGTGATGGGTTCCCGGAAAAGGAGGTGCACCTTCGTGATATGGGTAGTCCAATCATTCCTTTTAAGATCATGTTATCCGAGGCCTTAAATCCTGGGATGTTACACTACTCATCCACCATCAAAACCATTTTAGGGCTATGTGTATCGATTGCATATATACCATATCATATATGTATATATTAGTTTTGGGATCATGTAGTATTAATTGGATATTCATGTTAGTCATTTAAATATTTGCATTGTATGCAATAAATAAAAGACGGTAAAACCAAAATCTGATCAAATTTATTATCCCAAAACATAGAGTATTGACGTGGCTCTAATACCACTATTGGGTTTTACATGGTCAAAGTAGGCAGCAGAAATTAAAAAATTATTTTACTTGACCATAAACCCATAACCAGTAGGTTGCATCAACATCTATGTAATGGGAAGGATGGTTTTAGTGAGATATACACGAACATGGGGCTTACTCATTGACAATACCTCACAGCTAGTGTGGTCTTCAACCACCTATCCTCGATGGCATCTGTGCAGCTCTTGGTCTTGATGCGGACAATGGTTGACTATCGTCCTCCTGAGCAACAGAAGTCTCCCACCTCTATAGATAGTTCACACAGACTACAACGAACTCTAGTCATCCTGAAGAACAAAATAGAAGGAGTTGTCCCATTTTGTCAGCGTACTAGTCACTAATACACTCTCCCACAACCAATTTTTATTCTACATTTGTCTTTCCCTCGTTGTTCCTCCCTGGATGGGTAGAACTTGCTTGGGCTCTCTCAGTTATCACAATTAGAGAGGACAACAACTTTGCAGAGCAACTAATGTTTTGGGTTGTATCTCTGGAGAATCTCCCTTTACCCCTCTATTTATAGTAGAGGGCAGGGTTAGGGTTCCCAGTCTATGTGGGAGTAGAAGGTCAGAATTTCCATTAATAATTTGCACTGCGGAAGGGGAATCGGTCGTTTCATAATTGAAACGGTCGTTTGGCAAGGTGAGTCAATCTGTTCACTAGTGAACATGTTATGATCATATCTGAGCTTAATCAGTAAGTTAGGGTTTATGTGTATGATTACATGATTTAGTAGATTGATAATTACTTAAACATGATTAATGATGATATCTCAATCATGATATGTTAAACCTAATGAGAACCCCAAGTATGCTATCTCTTTGTATAATTAGGGTTTGAGAAAATATAAACCCTAGTCGGCTGAAATTAGGGTTTTCACCAAATAGGCTCACATTGGGGAGGAATGAGAGAGGTATGCAAAGGATAATGAAAATGATAGTTGAAGGATAGGATAGCATGACTGTGGTGGATATCACCGCCGTGGTGGTTCGTTGGGGGCACGGGCATTCTAGGCCACACGGCCGTTTTGAAAGAATTGAACTATTGACCAACTTTTATACAAAAATATAATGAAATCAATGCACCACGGCTGTAGTATGTAGAACGGTCGTGTTGGGTCCATCTTAGCATGGTTGTGGCAGCTAGCATGGTCGTTCTGGGGTATTTTCTCTTCAACCGACTGTTCTGCAGATTTCTGGATAACAGTGCACTGTTCTATTAGTAGTTATTTAATGGTAGATCGTAATGATCTAAAATTTTAAATGAAGCTTTATAACTTAATTACAAACAACATTATAAATTTTCATAATTATTGGAGAAGGTTTGATCTCTGAAATACACGAATTATAGTAAATTTTTTATGAAAGAAAAATCTACTAAAATAAGAAAACGTTTAGTGAGGGATCAATGTGCAATTCACCCAAGCAGCTCAATTGCTCTATATGGTCAACCTAACATACTATAAGATCTCATAATTCGTGATTCATTCCAGAGAAACAAAATCCTAGAGAGAGAGGGAGAGTTAGGGTTTGAGAGGAGAAAGTGGTGGAATTGATGATCTAGGCTTTCTCTTTTTGAGATATGAAGAAATCAAGTAAGTTTAGCTTCTTTGCATAGTCTTTCATGGTGAATCATCTCTCACATTTCAAGATTCCATCCCTCCTCTGATTTGATCCAAAATGGTGTCAAAACTTCCCCTTTTCTCACTCTTTCGTCATACTCCCTCATTTTTAGGGTTTCCGAGTTGAAAGGAAGAAGAATCGGGTGAATTGCTAGGGATTTGATATGAGATTGAGATTTTCAAGGATGATCTACGTTTATAAGGTGTTTTCACACCTTAGGGTGAGTGGGAACTTCCTTTAAATAGTATATTGCATGAAAATTGGTTAAATCGTCCATAATCTAAAATTGCTTAGTATGCGACTACAAACCTTGAATTGTGTGTTTGATCTAAGTTGTTGCAAAATGATATGAAATGGATTCTTCCTCTATTTGGATGAATTTCATATGATAAAATCATATTAAAAATGTATACAATACATCCTAAAGAGAATTCCCTAAGTATTCGCAGAGGTTATAAGAGTAAACTGAAATATAGGGAATTTGTCTATGACTGAAATTGTTGTATAATTAAATAGAGAAATTTGTTTATCTGGATCCCCTTGGTTATGAATGATTGTTTATCTGAATGTGTAGTACATATATGTCAGATACTATCTTGGATTTTGTTTAAGGTGAATAGTGTTTGTTTGATATCTCAGTAAAGAGGGTGAAACCCTAGATGCGAGGAAAGTTGGATATTTGTGAATAGATATCGTGAAATCCATTTGAAGGGATTTTCTTGACATGATAAACTTTATTTATTCAATTTTATTTTTGATGCATGTTATATCAGTGAATGGCATGGAAACCCAAATTCAGCTCAGTTCTTAGGTTTCATACATATATTGATTGTATATGATTTGTTGAAAGCAGTCTTTATTTAGTGAATGTTTATGTCGCATGAAATCCTTATGAGAGCCATGTGATAAGTGAATGAGGTAAATGAAACCCTAAGGATATGGTGTTTAATGAATCAAGTATTTTTATATCAATGTTCTCAGTATGAGATGTGGTGATGCTTAATAGTTCAATTGTGGTAAATGTTATCAGATGGTCTATGAAACAAATGGTTTACAGAGCTAAACTAAGATATGTAATGTGATGATTGAATTGTGAATGTAAAGAGTAAATTAGACATGTAGATACCCTGAAAACTATAGATTCCCTATGAGAGGTTTGCGCCGTAGGGATGAAATGACCTAACCCTAGCAGTGTCCAGTATACGGGGGTCAGAACGTACTAACAGGTGGTACGGGGGACGAAGCCCTAGTGGAAGTCTCCTTAAAAATATAGTATGTAGTGTCCAACATCAACCAGAGATCCTAGTGGCACTAGAGTACAGAAAAGCCAATAGATGTCTTGACTCACCGCCTGAGTACCCAGGTTAAGAGGTGGAGTTTTAGATATATGGTCGTTCATATTAGCCGCCAAGAGGCAGACGCCTGAAGGCCCATTGTAGACGGGGTCTTACTCGAGAGATAGGCTTAGGAACTTGGGCATGCTTCTAAGCCTTGTACAGTGAGATCGTAGCTTGCTGTGATTCTTTCTCATGTTGTGGTATACCTCATGTGGGTCCAGGGCATAATAAGATGAATGAGATTTTAAACAAGTGTGTACAATTATTCAATTATTCTTTGTATGTTTCTGAATTATTAGTTATCTTTATGATCAATCAAGCATTTCATATATTGATTCACACTTGTAGATATCTAGAGTATCCTGCCATATTTATGATTGTCAATTATTAGACTCCTTAAAGCTTATTGTTGTTATAATTGATATCAGTTGCTCAAAAGTATATCTGTAATTATATCAGTGCTTTAGATTGTTTCTTTGAAGTACTCATTCACTGAGTGAGTAGGCTCACCCCTCTACTCACATTTTTTAGGGAAATCACATGGACTTGAAGAAAGTCAAAGCATCAGAGTAGATCTACCACATGAGTTAAGTATGAGATTAGTTAATTTCAGTTGGTCCCTATCACTCTAGATCTTTGTATAGATGTGAGAGAGTTGTAAATGATGTTTGTATCTTCATTTCCTTAATAAGAGAGAATGCATTTGATTATCATGTTGTATCTACATGGAAGTGTGAGAAACATAATGAATGTATGGATGTGTATCATTAATGTTGAGATCATATTAGACTAATCAAGGTTTAATTCTCTTGTAAATTTTGTTTATGTGATTCAATGCGAGAAAACAAAGAGTTTGAAAGAAAAAAAGTTAAGGGTGATCTTTGTATTACGTTAAATCCTCAATTTATGCCCTAATCTCATGATTAGTGGTAATCGTGGGATGTGGGTGTGACATCTTTTGGTATTAGAGCTTAGGCTAAGTTGTCAGGGACCATTAGGATAGAAAGTCAGAGTTATAAGTGTGGCAGATAGGTAGTGATGTGTCTTTAGATCTGGGAGGTCTGAGTATTTAGATACCCTGGCCCGGTATCTGAATACTTAGATTGACTAGTATCAAGCTACTCTGTCTATTCTTCTCTGGATGCCCTGGCCAGGTATGCAGAGGAAGGATAGGATAGATAGAAACCTTAGAAATTTTAGGGTTAGGAGACCGAAAAGTAATGAAGGAGTAAGAGATTAAACATAGAATGTGATACAACTCTTGATTTATATTGCTTGTTTGACTGGATATCATTCGAAATGCTCTTATATGTATGAATTCAGATTATCAGTTTGTAGAATATATATGGTTCTTTATTATTGTTGTGTATCATGAAGTGATTCAGTTATTGTTTATATTCTTTGTATCAAGTAGACTAGAAGTTATGTTTAAATGAGTTTTCCCTAAGTGGATATTCTTTCCACATGTTTGAGATTAATAGGAGTAGGTTAATCTTGAGTAGCTCTTGGCTTCAGGATTGCAGGTTCGACCTGGTCTGGCTGGCAGGGTGCATTACTGGGATCTAATGTCTCCTATTAAAAATATAATAAGAGTAGACTCTGGATAAATTAGACACACATCATAGTGAGAATGTGCATACACTAAGATGTTGAAACATATGGGAAAGATTAGAATAGCTAAGAATAAGTTGGAACTGATATCTGAAATCCAACTTTGAGACCTCATATGAGAAACCCTTAATTGGGAATAAAGGAACACGACATAAGGTTTAGATTAAGTTTAATTATTAGTATTATATGAACTCTAAATATGAAATATGGAAAAGATATGAGAAAAGTATGTAAGGGGCCAAGATAGTAAGAATCAATCATAGGAATGGATTATATAACCGAGTATAATACGTTTATGTACTCTAAAGCAAAGGGAAAATAGAAGAAAAGAGTTAAGTATATGATAAGTATATAAAAGTGAAGAATCTTTAGAAGAGTTAAAGTGAAGAGAACTAGATGATCATGTAAATCATAAAACTAGGATAAGAAACTTAGTTGAAACAAAGAGAAATGTTGGAAATAATGAGCTTGATTAAGGAATGAGGGTTATGATATAATTGAGAGCATGGAATGTATACCTTTGTTAATAAGTTTAATACATTCATCCTTACTGTCTTTGGATTATAAGTCTCTATAGAACAAAAAAATAGTTTCTAAAAGAAGAACAAAAGTGTAGCTAAATAAATGAATAAGTCATTCAAAGGTAGACTATATTCAGGAAGGGGAAAAAAACTTGATTGAAAGAGAAACTATGTTTCACCCATGCATGAGCCATTTGATTTAAAATGAAGGATATGTAATGTATTAAACATGAGATGAAACTAGTAGAGAGATTATTGATTTATAATTTCAACTTCACATTAGTAAAAGGATAAAAAGAAATATGTGCAACATGGTATACATGATCATACATATGAATAAGCAACATGATCATAAGAGAAAAGTAAAAGTTAAAGATGGCATGTGGAATAGTAGTATATGGTAAGGGGATTATGGAAAGTAAGGAAGGGTTTGAAACATAATGGAGTAATATAGATTATAAAAGAAAGAGGTTGCGAGTTTCAAGAAAGTGCTAATTAGTCAAGTATCCTTGTTGATAATTAATTAAACCTACATATGAGAAATGTATTAATGAATGTTTGAAGATAAGAATTTTATGTCTCAAAATCATCTTCTCTTTCATATCTTCCTTAATGAGAGCAATGTGGGAATGAATTGATAAGAAAATGAATCATATATGATGCATAACCACCATGGTAGAGACATCTAGTGAATGTAATAATGACACGCAATATGATGATGAAACCCTAGTAGGGTAATTGAGAATGTAATATATCTGAATGGCCAAGTAAGAGAAAGGAAATTCAATCAATAAGATAAAGAAGACATTAGTAAAACTTGTGAGATCCAAAGTTTGAATTTAAAATTAAGAGAGTAAAGTCACATCGCAATAACGTCATGCTATTGGTAAGGACCAAACCCTAGAATGTTTAGAGTTGTAGTAGTTTAAGGGATGTCACTAGTGATTTGACCTTGAATACTAGCATCTCTATAAAATAAGATTATGAGATTTGCACTATGAGAAGTAAACTAGCACTGATAGTAATCCAGGGTTAAAGGTAGCTAATATGAAAGGTAGATAAACAATATGGAAATGATTTGGAGCAAAGAGTAAGATATAAATTTGAAATGTAACAAGTGTGCTTGAAATAAAAGGATAAATACAACATGAGTAAAGTTTGATAAGAAATAAATTCTTGTAGTGATGTCAAGAATGATGAATAATCTATTCTTACCTTGTATGTTTCCATTTTAAGAATGTTTGATCTACATGATTAAAATGAGAAGGATAAGTAGCAAAAAGTAAGTAGTAGTGAATGAGGAGAGAGATGAGGGAAAACAAAGGCTTTTAGTAATATGTGAATTTGTTTTTAGAAGTATAATTTGTTGAATATATATTAAGGGATGTGAATTGGTTTTACATATGATTTCAGTGGTACATGTGCAAGCAATATGTTAATTAAAGGTGTCTGATAGTTGTAGTCATTCATACCAGTAATCCATCTTAGTATTGTACAATTGTGGTATGGTGATATGGGTTGAATGATGATGGAACAAATGGAGGGTTACCCTGAATAAGGTAGTCTTACCTATTCACTCATATGAATAGAAGGGATGATAACCATATTGTATTGATATGTAACCCTGATGAGGCATAGGTTGTTATACATAGCTTTAATATAACTAAGTGATGGTAATTGGGTATGAATAGTCCTTCAATGACTAATACAGTCATGGAGTACTTTGTTACTATTGTTGAAACCCTAGTATGCTATAACCCTGATGGTTACACCTTGAATTATGTGTGGGTTCATACTTGAGAATAATATGGAATGTGATGGTAATGCTTCACCTTATGCATCCATGATGCAATGGGGATGTCGTGAGTAGTATTGTACAACTGTTGTTGAATCTAGTCTTCCAACTCAAGACTGTTTTGCTATTTGAGTAGCACAATAGTAAAATTCAAAACAACATGGTGAACTCTCTTTTGTGACTTAGAGGTAATACATAACAATAGTACATATTGAGTTGTATGAATTGAGATAGTTGGATCGGATTATTAATCTTGAGGTAACACCTCAAGAGAATGGAAATATTGAAATGGTTGTTTCTCTCTCTATCGTATGATTGATTATGGCATAGAGAATTTGTTGGATATCATTAGAAACTATTTCAGACATGTTGTGATTATAAAAGAAATAAATGACTTAATGTTGAAAAGTGCATTCAAGTATGAAATACAAGAATATAATGACATGTAAGATTTCAGAAGCTTAAAATAAACCTTGAAAGTACTTTGCTTGCATATTTATGTTTCGGGGGCGAAACCTTTTTAAGGGGGGAGAATTGTTATGACCGGATCTGAGCTTAATCAGTAAGTTAGGGTTTATGTGGATGATTACATGCTTTACTAGATTGATAATTACTTAAACATGATTAATGGTGATAACTCAATCATGATATGTTAAACCTAATGAGAACCCCAAGTATGCTATCTCTTTGTATAATTAGGGTTTGAGAAAATATAAACCCTAGTCGGCTGAAATTAGGGTTTTTACCAAATAGGCTCATGCTGGGGAGGAATGAGAGAGGTATTCAAAGGAGAATGAAAATGGTAGTTGAAGGATAGTATAGCACGACCGTGGTGGGTAGCACGGTCGTGGTGGGTCGTTGGTGGCATGGGCATTCTAGGCCACACAACCATTTTGAAAGAATTGAACTATTGACCAACTTTTATACTAAAATCTGATGAAATCAATGCACCACGGCCGTGGTATGCAGCACGGTCGTGCTGGTTCCATCTTAGCATGGCCGTTTTGGGGCATTTTCTCTTCAACCGACTATTCTACAGATTTCTGGATAGAAGTGCACTGTTCTATTTTTATTTATTTAATGGTAGCTCATAATGATCTAAATTTTTAACTGAAGATTTATAACTCAATTACAAACAACATACTAAATTTACATAATTTTAGAGAATTTTTTATCTCTATAATACACGAATTATAGTAACTTTTTTATGACATAAAAATCTGTTGAAATAAGAAAAAGTTTAGTGAGGGGTCAATGTGCAATTCACCCAAGAAGCTCAATTGATCTATATGGTCAACC
The DNA here is from genome assembly GCA_963693085.1 of Alisma plantago-aquatica. Classification (NCBI taxonomy): domain Eukaryota; kingdom Viridiplantae; phylum Streptophyta; class Magnoliopsida; order Alismatales; family Alismataceae; genus Alisma; species Alisma plantago-aquatica. Next base: position 1,011,514,066 of record OY856409.1, read on the forward strand.
TAACACACTAGAAGCTCTCATAATTCGTGATTCATTCCAGAGAAATGAAATCCTAGAGAGAGAGAGTTAGGGTTTGAGAGGAGAAAGTGGTGGAATTGCTGATCTAGGGTTTCTCTATCTGAGATATGATGAAATCAAGTAAGTTTCTCTTCTTTGCATAGACTTTCATGGTGAATCTTCTCTCACATGTCAAGATTCCATCCCTCCTCTGATTTGATCTGAAATGGTGTCAAAACATCCCCTTTTCTCACTCTTTCTTCATACTCCCTCATTTTTAGGGTTTCCGAGTTGAAAGGAAGAAGAATCGGGTGAATTGCTAGGGATTTGATATGAACTTGAGATTTTCAGGGATGATCTGTATTTCTAAGGTGTTTTCACACCTTAGGATGAGTGGGAACTTCCTTTAAATAGTATATTGCATGAAAATTGGTTAAATCATCCATAATCTTTAATTGCTTAGTATGCGACTACAAACCCTCAATTGTGTGTTTGATCTAAGTTCTTGCAAAATGATATGAAATAGATTCTTCCTCTGTTTGGATGAATTTTAGATGATAAAATCATATTAGAAATGTATAAAATACATCCTAATGAGAATTCCCTAAGTATTCACAGAGGTTATAACAGTAAATTGAAATATAGGGAATTTGTCTATGACTGAAATTGTTGTATAATTAAATAGAGAAATTTGTTTATCTGGTTCCCCTTGGTTATGAATGATTGTTTATCTAAATGCGTAGTACATATATGTCATATACTATCTTGGATTTTGTTTAAGGTGAATAGTGTTTGTTTGATATCTCAGGGTGAAACCCTAGATGCGAGGAAAGTTGGATATTTGCGAATAGATATCGTGAAATCCATTTGAAGGGATTTTCTTGACATGATAAACTTTATTTATTCAATTTTATTATTGATGTATGTTATCTCAGTGAATGGCATGGAAACCCAAATTCAGCTCAGTTCCTAGGTTTCATACATATATTGATTATATATGATTTGTTGAAAGCAGTCTTTATTTAGTGAATGTTTATGTCGCATGAAATCTTTATGAGAGTCATGTGATAAGTGAATGAGATAAATGAAACCCTAAGGATAGGGTGTTCAATGAATCAAGTATTTTGATATCATTGTTCTCAGTATGAGACATGGTGATGCTTAATAGTTCAGGTGTGGTCAATGTTATCAGATGGTCTATGAAACGAATGGTTTACAGAGCTAAACTAAAATATGTAATGTGATGATTGAATTGTGAATGTAAAGAGTGAATTAGACATGTAGATGCCCTGAACACTATAGATTCCCTATGAGAGGTCTACGATGTAGGGATGAAATGACCTAACCCTAGAAGTGTCCAGTATATGGGGGTCGAAACATACCAACAGGTGGTACGGGGGATGAAGCCCTAGTGGAAGTCTCCTTAAAAATATAGTATGTAGTGTCCAACATCAACCAGAGATCCTGGTAGCACTAGAGTACAGAAAAGCCAATAGGTGCCTTGACTCACCGCTTGAATATCCAGGTTAAGAGGTGGAGTCTTAGATATTTGGCCGCTCCCATTATCTTCCAAGAGGCAGACGTGTCGAGGCCCGCTGCAGACGGGGTCTTACTCGAGAGATAGGCTTAGGAACCTGGGCATGATTCTAAGCCTTGTACAGTGAGATCGTAGCTTGCTGCGATTCTTTCACATGTTGTGGTACACCTCATGTGGGTCCAGGGCATAATAAGATGAATGAGAGGTTAAACAAGTGTGTGCAATTATTCAATTATTCTTTGTATGTTTCTAAATTATCCGTTCTCTTTATGATCAATCAAGCACTTCATACATTGATTCACTCTTGTAGATATCTAGAGTATCATGCCATATTTATGATTGTCAATTATTAGATTCTTAAAAGCTTACTGCTGTTATAATTGATATCAATTGCTCAAAAGTATATCTGTAATTATATCAGTGCTTTAGACTATTTCTTTGAAGTACTCATTCACTGAGCGAGTAGGCTTACCCCTCTACTCACAATTTTTAGGGAAATCACATGTACTTGAAGAAGGTCAAGGCAACAGAGTAGATCTACCACATGAGTTAAGTATGAGATTAGTTAAGTTCAGTCGGTCCTTGTCACTCTAGATCATTGTATAGATGTGAGAGAGTTGTAAATGATGTTTGTGTCTTCATTTCCTTAATAAGAGAGAATGCATTTGATTATCATGTCGTATGTACATGGAAGTGTGAGAAACATAATGAATGTATGGATGTGTATCATTAATGTTGAGATCATATTAGAGTAATCAAGGTTTAATTCTCTTGTAAAGTTTGTTTATGTGATTCAATGTGAGAAAACAAAGAGTTTGAAGAAGAAGAAAAAGTTAAGGGTGATCTTTGTATTACGTTAAATCCTCAATTTATGCCCTAATCTCATGATTAGTGGTAATCGTGGGATGTGGGTGTGACAGAACCGATCGGTTGGGAGTGTGAACTGGTCAGTTAACTCAGTGAACCAGTCATTTCACTTCCCATACTTGCCCACAAGTGACTTTCCTTATTCGTTTCTAATTAACTCAAATATTAATTCTTAACACAAGTGAAACAAAAAACCCTTTTCTCACAAACTGGAAAAATCCAACACTGCTCGTTTGGACGAATGAACTGATCAGTTTACTAGAGTGAACCAGTCATCTCGCTGGTCATGAGCCAATTAGTTCACCCAGTGAACTGGTTAGTTGGTGGTCTAGATTGTGCAGAACACAACAGTCAATTTAGTTCGCAATCAATCTGTCACTCAAATCAGTTGGTCCAACACTTGAACTTGATGATTCTGAGTCAAGACTATTGATTGAATGTTTGATTGAGTACCTAAACACTTTAGTAATCAATCCAAACATCATTCATGGATAAACTCCTCTTCCAGGTTAATCCTTTGTGTGTGACCCTATAGGTCCCATTTCACATTGGCAATGAATGTCCATAACTAGCTTATGACATCACAAGCAAAGAGTGGTGCCGAGTCGCACATCAGTGCTACCCAAGCGAAAAGGAAAGTTGGAGAACAACTTTCAATCCTACAATCTATGATTGGTGTTCTAGTAAATGTATAATTCCTTTGTCTTTGATATCATGAATGAACTCAAGGCATGGAGTTGTCATCCTTTCAACATTCATTCATGTTTCTTGAACTAGAGCATACTGTCTGAGATATGTGTGACATCAATAGCATATATTGATTCACATGTGCATGTGCATACCTTTCTCAGTCTCACTTATCAAGTGGCATGGGAATCATACTCCCTTAGGAAGGACAAATCCCATATCTATCACTCACAGTCTATCTCATGTATCAAAGCCACCCAATCATCACCTTTATAACAACCCATGTTTCAGGACTGCATTTGATGATGTCAAAGTATACCCAATCACATTCGATGTGCAGTGATTTTAGGTCTAAGATCACAATCACCACCATCACTATGACATATGACTCTGACTACCATGTCATGGTTCCATGTGTCACTCTCATGGTGGGTCTGTCTGATACACTTTTCTCCAACATGTATCTATGTGCTTGGTTTGATATCATATATCATGACTAATGAGACACTATCATCAACCAACACACACTCTAGTCTTGATGTGTCATTGTTGTCTATCAATCTTCCACAATGACATCTGACTAGGGACATAACAAGAATGTACATACTCTTAGCATCTGTATGATCTCATTATTTAGGTCCTCAACCTGAAGACATATGTCATTGATTATTGTCATTCTTTAGACATTCATTCTGCTCCATCATTTATCTCATAATTGATTGAGCTAGAATAAATTGGAAGCTTTCCTTTAATATTAATCTAATCAATCATGATGTATGCCAATCCAATCATCATATGATTGGCTCTCAAGGCATACACACCAACACTATAAGCCTAGACAATGGTGGCACCCCAAGAGTAGAAGGGAATTTTTTGCACATAGCTCAACTCAAACCAGTTAGGGTTCACTAAAAATGAGAAAGATAGATGAGTTGACTAGCGCTTAAATTGTGAGAAAAGGGTGAGCATAGCATGAGAAGGCCGACAGATAGATGTAGAGAGTTGGACCCATCTAGTGCAGTCGTGGAAAGACCAGAGGTGGAAGACGATGCCTTCCATCTAGTTTCCTAACTCGAGTGTGATTTGTGTGGCCCAACAAGTCACATTTAGGGCGCATGACATCCTATTATTCCCATATTTTGGTCCATAGAAAGGAAAGTTAAGATTAAGATTAAAACATTCCTTCAACTTAGGGTTACACCCAAAATAAATAGGTTACCGAATTTGAGTAAAGATTGTTGGCAGCAATCCTCCCGCTTTACCCCCAAGCCCGTCGAGTTCCCCTCTTGGCAGAGGGTTCAAGAGTAGGGTGGGTGTGACGCCCGGATCCCCGTGCCATCTCTAATGACCCCGAAGACCAGGGAGTCACAACAGCCTTGGTATCAGAGCATAGATTGAGTACATGGTTATTCTAAGTCAAGGTCAGGGGACGATAAGAGACCAATAGGATTAGGACTTGAGTGTCTTCCTTCTAACTATAATTTTCTAACAGGAAGTGTTCTGTTATACTATTGCAGATGGTAGGAAGAGGACGTGGTCACGATAACCAAGTAAAGAGCTTAGGTTGAGTCGTTAAGAACCATTAGGGTAGAAAGATAGAGTTATAAGTGAGGAAAATAGGAAGGGATATGTCTTTAGCTCTGGGAGGTCTGAGTACTTAAATACCCTGGCCAGGTGTCTGAGTACTTAGATTGACCAGTATCAAGCTACTCTATCCATACTTCTCTGGATGCCCTGGCCAGGTATGCAGAGGAAGGATGGGCTAGAGAGAAACCCTAGAAATCATAGGGTTAAGAAACTGGAAATTTATGTAGGAATAAAAGATTAAACATAGAATATGATACAACTCTTGCCTTATATTGCTTATTTGATTGGAAATTACTAGAAATGCTCTTATATCTATGAATTTAGATTTTTAGTTTGTATAATAAATATGATTCTTTTATATTGTTGTGTGTCATGAAGTGATTTATTTATTGTTTATATTCTTTGTATCAAGTAGACTAGAAGATTGTTTAAATGAATTTTCCCTAAGTGGATATTCTTTCCACATGTTTGAGATTAATAGGAGTTGGTTAATCCTGAGTAGCTCTTGCCTTCAGGACTACAGGTTCAGCCTGGTCCGGCTGGCAGGATGTGTTACTGGGATCTAGTGACTCCTTTTAAAAATATAATAAAAGTAGACTCTGGATAATTTAGACCCGCAACATAGTGAGAATGTACATACACTAAGATGTTGAGATATAAGGGAAAGATTAGAACAGCTAAGAATCAGTTGGAACTGATATCGGAAACCTAACGTTGGAACCTCATATGAGCAATCCTTAATTGGAAATAAAGGAACACGATGTAAGGTTCATATTAAGTTTAATGATTAGTATTATATGATTTCTAAATATGAGAATATGGAAAAGATATGAGAATAGTCTGTAAGGGCTAAGATAGTAAGAATCAACCATGGAATGGATCATGTAATAAAGTAAAATACTTTTATGTACTTCAAAGCAAAGGGAAAATAGAAGAAAAGAGTTAAGTATATAATAAGTACATAGAAATAAAGAGCCTTATGTAAATCATAAGACCGGGATAAGAAATTTAGTTGAATCAAGAGAAATGATAGAAAATGAAACCTTAGCAAAGTAAATTGAGAATGTAATTAATCTGAATGTTCAAGTAAGAGAAATGAAATTTCAGTGATAAGATAAGGAAGCTTTAGTAAAACTTATGATATCCAAAGTTTGAATTTCAAACTAAGGAAGCAACATCACAACACAATAACGTTATGTTATTGATAAGGACCAAACCCTAGAATGTTTAGGGTTGTAGTAGTTCAAGGGATGTCGCTAGTGATTTGACCTTGAATACTAGCATCTCTATAAAACAAAATCATGATTTGCACTATGATTGGTAAGCTAGCACTAATGAAATCCAGGGTTTAAAGGTAGCTAATCGGAAAGGTAGATAAACAATATGAAAATGACTTGGAGAAAAGAGTGAGATATAAATATGAAATGTAATAAGTGTGTTTTGAACAAAAGGAGAAATATAATATAAGTGAAGTGTGTTATGAAATAAATTCTTACAAGTAATAATAGGAAGTAAGTAGCAAAGAATGAGGAGTATTACTCGATACATGATTTGGAGTTAGCTGTTGTAGTTCATGCTCTTAAGTCATGGCGTCACTATCTTTATGATGTGACGATAGATTATCATCTTGGAAAGGTGAATGTAGTAGCTGATGCCCTCAGCAGGAAGTTAAGTTCAACAGCTAATGCATTCTCTATGGCATGTTTCGAGAGAGACATGCTAGTAGAAATGTGAAAGTTGAACTTAGACTTAGAAGTGACAGAGCAGAGTGGTTTGATTGCACAGATGCAAGTCAAGCCTACTTTTTTATGATCAGATCGAGAAACTACAACAGGGTGACAGTGAGCTACACCAAATCATGCATAATATGACAAAGGGAAAGAGAGCAGAGTTCAGGTTTTTAGATGATGGTGTGTTGTATTAGCATGACAGGTTGTGTGTACCTCGAGACAGTGATTTGAAAGAAAAGATTCTTGAGGAGGCACATGCATCGATGTATGCTATGCATCCAGGTAACACTAAGATGTACATGAATCTCAATGAGTTGTATTGGTGGCCTAGTATGGAAAGAATGTAGCTGAGTATGTGACTAGGTGCAGTGTATGTCAGTAGGTTAAGGCTGAGCACCAGAAACCTGAAGATACATTGTAATCTCTTCATATACTAGAATGGAAGTGGGGACATATCACAATGGATTTTGCGATAGAGTTTCCCAGGACACCTAGAGGTTGGGACTCTATATGGGTGATTGTGGATAGACTGACTAAGTCTTCTCACTTTCTTCATGTTAAGTTAACCTTTGATGTCCTAAAGTTGGCTAAGATATACGTGGATGAGATAGTCAGGTTGCATGGTATTCCAGTTTCAATTAAATCAGGTAGGGATCCTAAGTTCACATCTAGGTTTTTGAAATCAGTGGACAAAAGTTGAGATTCTGTACAACTTTCCACGCACAGACGGATGGTCAGTCAGAGAGGACCATTCAAATTCTTAAGGACATGTTGAGAGCATGCGTCTTGCATTTCAATGGAAGTTGGGAAGAACACTTGAGCCTTATAGAGTTTGCATACAATAATAATCACCATTCTAGTCTTGGTACGGCTCAGTATGAAGCTCTATATGGCAGAAAGTGTAGATCATCCATATGTTGGTATGAGGTAGGTGAAAAGCATATTCTTGGACCAGAGATAGTGGATTTGATTATCAGAAAGATTGCAGTGATTAGAGAACAGTTGAAAGCTGCACAAGATAGACAAAAGAGTTATGTCGAGAAGAGATGTAGACGTCTTGAGTTTGAAGTTGGTAATGAAGTGTATCTGAGGGTTTCACCATGGAAAGGAGTGTTGAGGTTTGGTATGAGAGGCAAACTGACTCCTACGTTTATGGGCTCATATCCTATCATTGAGAGGATTGGACCTGTAGCCTATAGGTTGGATTTGCCATCCGAGTTGGCTAATTTACATGATGTGTTTCATGTATCGATGCTGAAGAAGTGTTACCCTAGTACAGAGAAGATAGTGGACCTAGAACCTGCACAACTCAGATCATATGTGTCCTATGTTGGAGGGACCAATACAGATAGTTGATCAGAGGATCAAGAAACTCAAGAATCGCGAGATACCGTTAGTGAAGGTTTTGTGGAAGAAACCATAACCTAGAGAAAGCCACGTGGGAGCTTGAGTCTGAGATGCGTAACAAGTTTCCTTTTCTCTTTTAGGAATTTCGGGACGAAATTCTTATAAGGGAGGGAGATTGTTATGACCCACTTCGTGATCAACTAGTAAGTACAATGATTAGTTCATAATTAAGCAATTGAGATTACTTAGGTGCTCATGTGGTGGTTAGTGCAGCATCAAGTTGATTAAGTTGAATTAAATATATAAGATACAATTAGTGCATAATTAAGATGATTAAGTTAAGTTAAGTGATCACAGATGTGATTAGTGCTTTGATCAAGTGTTACTAGTTGATTAGCATGTTTTCTCGCTTCGAGGTTGTAGAGAATCCCGTGCTTCAAAGTTTGCAAGAGAAATTACTTGAATCAGGCATTCGAGGCAAACGTTATGACGATTTCAAGGTTTTTGGACCTGGCTGCAATTTTCCCAGTAATTGATTTTTTTAAGAGGGTCGGCTACCCCCTCTTCTCCCTTATCTTTCCTGATAGAACAGAGCATCCGCAAAGCGGTGCTCAGTAGGACCCCAGAGCAGTGTGAGCTAGGGCGGGCGATTCTTGGCCCTTAGCCTCGAATCAGCGGCGCCCCTACCTCCTTTTCCTACTCTCTTCCTCCTCCCCTCTTTTTCCTTTGCTCTAGCCGCGGCCCTACCAAGCAGTCGAGCTGCTAGGGCATCGCCCAGCAGGGGCCGCCCAAGCCATAGTTGCGGCGCCGGCCAGAGGGTGAGGGAGCACAACCAGCACCACGAAGACGTTGCCTTGAGCTCGACTTTGAGACTGGGATCCAGACCCGCAACCCTAGCTTCGAACAGTGACCCATCCAGCTACTTCTCCAACCTACACGTGAAGCAGGCTTGTTCCAGGACTGACCCAAGGTTGAAGAAGACAACCCAACGACGCCTGGAAGCGGGTTTTGGGCGATTTCTGTTGGTTTTGGCCATCTTATTTCTCGGTGAGTAGAAATTCACCTCCCCCTTGCATCGATTAGCTCTGAATTAATCTGATGCATGTTTTTGCTGGTTGCACACTTTCATTTATAATTGTCACTGATAAGTAAGATCTGATTATAAGTTCTTTGCACGATTCCTGCTGATTGTTGGCTGCACGATATCAAGCAACTAATCCGCAACCTCCCAAGCCTCGAGCAGCTCCTAGCCGAGCTCTTCTCCAGGATGATCGTTCTTGCGTTGAGCTGCGGTGAGGGGCAGGTTTAATTTAGGCAAATTCAAGGTTGAAGACAACCAATTTTCACCCGGAACAGGCCCTGGGCACATCTCCGGACGAATCCAGACAGTACAAATAGTTGTGAGTAGGGTTTTATTCATTTATCATTAATAAACTCAGGCGTTTGAATATTTTCTATTTTGTGCGCGAATTACGCTGATAACAGGCGTTATCAGGCGTCGGGCAGCGTTTGGCGTCGCCTGACTTTTTATTTCATAAACTGCTTCTAGACGCTGTTATATGATTAAATTTAGCATTTGAACATTACGGATTGAATCAGTAGATTTATATGGTTCATTGGAACCTAAATTGCTCATTTGAATGTTGAAATTAGAGATTCATGTCTGAAAATGGTATGGTTTGGGTATGAACCCAAACAATAAGGATTTCTGATAAATTATCAGATTTACGATTTTAAAGTTGATATGAATAAATAAAAATATGCAATAAAACCCTAAATTGCATATATCTTTTGACGTTAATATGTGTAAATTGATATTTACATGAAATGGCACATTTCTCTGAAATATTACCAGAAATTCTCAAGTATTGTTATTAAATTGTGTTGTGATAGGTAATTAACTCTTAATTGAGTTAAGTGATGCACAAACCAGGATTAGGGTTAATGTGCACGTTTTTCGAGAATTTTAGAGAATTGACAAATGTTGAGTATGATTCTCATATGTGAAGTAAATTTCCTTAATTTGTGCAATAAGATGTTCAATTGCGTAAATTCGCTATGTATGTGCCAAATTGAAATAAGTTGGGTTATTTATGCATTTCTAATTTGTCTGAATGCATGGTATGAGAATTTCTCAGAAACTACAATGATTTGAAATATATTGCTCTGTCAGTTTAGAATGACAGTGTATTGTGATTCGATCTGAAATCAGTAAATGTGGTATCAATAAGAAAACAGAGATTTGGAACAAGAACCTGAGTTATGTAATTCAGATTAAAGTCTTTTTATAATATTAAAATAATAGACTTAGGTTCCTTGACACCGTAGAACCCATTTGAGAGGTCTGTGCCTTAGGGATGAAACGACTCAGCCCTGGGGATACGCCCAGGCAGTCGGAGACTCGTGTCCAACACTTACCGAATGTCTCGGTGACACGAGGGTTGAGAGTTAGTGTCCCGACTCAGGGGATACGCACAGGCAGTCAGAGACTTGAGGTAGTGTCCCGGCTCAGGGGATACGCCCAGGCAGTCGGAGACTTCAGGTAGTGTCTCGGCTCAGGGGATACGCCCAGGCAGTCCGAGACTTAGAGACCCTCCGCCTGTGTACTACGGTTAGAGGAGGAGTCTAGTGTGCACCCATCTGCGAGTGCCGCGAGGCCAGAGAGCCTGTGGGTCCTGTTGCAGACCAGGACGGAAAGTCAGACTTAGCATTTCCCGGGTGTGTCGCTAAGTCTTGTACGGTGGGATCGTAGTTCGCTACGAGTCTTCATATGTAGAGTACACTACATATGATCAGGGCATAAGATAAAATATGTTTATATAGGTTCACAGAGTTTCTGATTAGTTAAAGAATTAGAAAGGATTTTGAGTTCAGATTTGCATTAATCGTTCTTTAAATAGAATATTGATATTCCCTGTTATTTAATTGTTTCAATAGCTTTGCAGTAATTGTTACTTGATGAAACATTGCTATTTCCTGTTATTTAAATTAAAATGTTTAGACCTGCTCAGTGTAATATTTCTTGTATACTAATCTGAATAATAAAATTTATGAGTTGTTTAGTGATGGTTGGGTGAAATTCTACTCACTGAGACAGTAGCTCACCAACCTACTGAAACATTTTTCAGGTCAACGTCAGCACAAGGAGGCTGAAGAATTGTATCATCTGAGTACATAGAAGGTAGTTATTAGTTAGTTAGAGGTCTCTTAATCCTTTCCCCTCGGTCCTTGGGCTTGTGGAAGGTTAGAGAGAGAATGTGATGAAATATGTATTTAGTTTCAATTATCCGCTGTGTTTTATGGTTTGAATGAGAAATGTAATATGTCAAGTAAACCTGCTTTTAGTCTTAGTAGGTTAATGAAAAGTTGTTTTCTGTAGTTTTATTATAATTCGATGCTATTCACGTTTTATGGTTTTTTTTAAGATTAATCTAAATGATCAAGAAAAGAAAAAGTTAAGAGTGGTTTACCGAGTGTGACTCTCCGGCCTTCGGGGTCATTAGAGATGGCACGGGGGTCGGGGCGTCACAACAGCCTACTTACGTATCATAACATGAATTATTAACAATACTTGAAAATTTCTAGTAATATCTCAGAGAAATGTGCCATTTCATGTAAATATCAATTTACACATATTAACGTCAAATGATATATGCAATTTAGGGTTTTATTTCATATTTTTATTTATTCATATCAACTTTAAAATCGTACATCTGATAATTTATCAGAAATCCTTATTGTTTGGGTTCATACCCAAACCATACCATTTTCAGACATGAATTTCTAATTTCAACATTCAAATGAGTAATTTAGGTTCCAATGAACCATATAAATCTACTGATTCAATCCGTACTGTTCAAATGCTAAATTTAATCATATAACAGCGTCTAGAAGCAGTTTATAAAATAAAAAGTCGGGCGACGCCAAACGCTGCCCGACGCCTGACTGTTATCAGCGTAATTCGCACACAAAATAGAAAATATTCAAACGCCTGAGTTTATTAATGATAAATGAACGAAACCCTACTCACAGCGATTTGGACTGTTTGGATTCGTCCGGAGATGTGCCCAGGGGTGAAAATTGGTTGTCTTCAACCTTGAATTTGTCTAAATTAAACATGCCCCTCACAGCAGCTCAACTCAAGAACCATCATCCTGGAGAAGAGCTCGGCTAGGAGCTGCTCGAGGCTTGGGAGGTTGCGGATTAGTTGCTTGATATAGTGCAGCCAACAATCAGCAGGAATCGTGCAAAGAACTTATAATCAGATCTTACTTATCAGTGGCAATTATAAATGAAAGTGTGCAACCAGCAAAAACGTGGAGCAGATTAATTCAGAGCTAATCGATGCAAGGGGGAGGTGAATTTCTACTCACCGAGAAATAAGATGGCCAAAACCAACAGAAATCGCCCAAAACCCGCTTCCAGGCGTCGTTGGGTTGTCTTCTTCAACCTTGGGTCAGTCCTGGAACAAGCCTGTTCAACGTGCAGGTTGGAGAAGTAGCTGGCTGGGTCACTGTTCAAAGCTAGGGTTGCGGGTCTGGATCCCAGTCTCAAAGTCGAGCTCAAGGCATCGTCTTCGTGGTGCTGGTTGTGCTCCCTCACCCTCTAGCCGGCGCCGCAGCTATGGCTTGGGCGGCCCCTGCTGGGCGACGCCCTAGCAGCTTGGCTGCTTCGTAGGGTCGCGGCTAGAGCAAAGGAAAAAGAGGGGAAGAGGAAGAGAGTAGGAAAAGGAGGTAGGGGCGCCGCTGATTCGAGGCTAAGGGCCAAGAATCGCCCGCCCTAGCTCACGCTGCTCCGGGGTCCTACTGAGCGCCGCTTTGCGGCTGCTCTGTTCTATCGGGAAAGATAAGGGAGAAGAGGGGGTATCCAACCCTCTTAAAAAAAAATCAATTACTGGGAAAATTGCAGCCAGGTCCAAAAACCTTGAAATCGTCATAACGTTTGCCTCGAATGTCTGATTCAAGTAATTTCTCTTGCAAACTTTCAAGCACGGGATTCTCTATGACCTCGAAGTGAGAAAACATGCTAATCAACTAGTAACACTTGATCAAAGCACTAATCGCATTTGTGATCACTTAACTTAACTTAATCATCTTAATTATGCACTAATTGTATCTTATATATTTAATTCAACTTAATCAACTTGATGTTGCACTAACCACCACATGAGCACCTAACTTATCTCAATTACTTAATTATGAACTAATCATTGTACTTACTAGTTGATCACGGAGTGGGTCATAACAGTGGGGTTCTTTCCTCCTGAGGGATAGGAGCAAATTGGGTATAATGTTCACAAATTTGGAATTAAACTTGCATTTTGAGATTACTTGTGTTATATTTGCCTCAATATACACTTAATCATTAAATTAGGGTTTTAAACTCATCTTAATGGCCAGAGATAGTAAATCCTTTTGAATTACCTCCAATTCTCTCACTATAAGATCCTAGGGTATAAAAATATGATTGAGACTACATTCTATTATTATTATTCACCAATAATCATAATCTAGTTATTACATCCTAAGATTTCATGTCTTTGGGATGCTAATGAGTCAGTTAGGGCTAAAAGATCCAACAAGGTCTAATCTATTCTATAATAGGAAAATGTGGATACAAAAATATAGTTATATGGAGAAGGGTCAACAAGAGAAAAAGAAGGATATTAGATATCAAGGGCCTAGAATAATGGAGGTTCAACCCATATGCCTAGAACTAATTATCTTACAACACCCCACTCCTTAAAGAGGATTTTGTCCCTGGAGTCTATTCATCCTTAGCCATGAGTTCTAAGATATGCTTCTCAACCAATCTAAGATTTCTAATACACTCAATGTAGTGAATTATTGTACAAAACTACATTTAATACTTATATCCTAAAACCCATAAGATATACCTACATTATTTCATAAATCAAGTCCCCATAGTCTTCTCAGGTTCTAGGTTAAGCTAAGAATTTTTTTCTCACTAAGACATAGATTATGTTAGCAGTGCTACATTCATTAAGGCTACCTACATTATTATGGCAATTTGAATATTCTCTTATATACCTTGGATCACTACACACATGTGGTCATTAGTTTTTTCTTTCATTTCTCATTTTGTTCATAACTTCAGCATGAGTGACCAATCATCACACATGGATCTCCCAATAGAACCATTCAGAATATGACTACTAGTTGATGGTCTAAGCTACCTTAGGAACAAAATCATTCACATATATGATCACAATTACTATCAACATTGTCATAAGTATTATTTTCCTTTATGATTATCATCCTTTTTTATCAAAGGCTAAATCTACATGTACTATTAGGGTATAACCTCCATATATTTTCTCCTTCCTCTCATTATTGTTTTCATAAGAAAAATATAATTAAATTACAAATTTTACTCAAGGAATTTAATTACTTGTCGTATAATTTCCAAACCATTTTAGATAGTTTGTTAGGCAGATTAGGGTAAACATGTAAGATCAGGGTTTGGTTTTATAAACATGTTTGCCATTCCCATTAGAATATTGTAGTGTAATGTATGCAACTTATTGAATTAGTCATCCATGATTTAAGCATACACCTAACATTCCATATGCTTTTATTAGGGAATAATTGATTAATGTTCACTTTAGTATATTATGTTCATACATGAAATATGTACATTCATGACCTCCATCCTCCTTAGTATGTCTAGCCTAGCTTCTATTGTAGAGTTATTCTTACCACTTAATTACCATCAAATTGGGGTATAGGGCATTAACTCAAGCTTTTCAGTGTAGTTCTTTTTTTACCTAGCTATGCACTTGATCTAAGTTAAGTTCATTCTTTAGAGGTAAATGTATATAAGTTTTAAATTTACTATAATTCTCATAGTAACATCTATTGTGATATAATTAGGCTCACTCACTTATCTTGGTTAGGCGATATCTGTACTTTTTTGACATTATGATTAGGAGTTACCCAATTTTTTACTTATTTCAACTATTATCAATCTCGATTGTTCCTTAAGCTACACTCTTAAAAGGATTAATCTTTATCGTAACTAGTTATGTATAGGGGAAACAAGGGTGTATCTAGGTCTTATATGTCCAACACTTATTCTTAGTACTCATTACCTAACACTATATAGGCCAACAATCTCATTTTGATCATGCCCATCAACTTTCCTCCTGAAAGGGTTTTTCAACTACTTTTTTTGTGGTGGAGACTTGGTTCCAAAATCATCGATAAAATCTGAAATCTTTTCTTTTTGTACATATATTTTTAATAATGAAAATAATTTTTGGCGATGAAAAATTTGCGATGAACATAAAAAATTGGCACCAAAATTGATCTGAGGACCAAGTCATGCACAATTTCACCACAATGACCTTATACCATTATTCTATCATCACTTTGTTTTATACAAAAGGTCTAATCCTCCTAACAACTAAAAGGGCATACAAGTACATCTCTAATATACAAACATAAGAGGGAGAAGCATTTCTTATTGAGAATTGTTAACATCTTTGAAACCCTAATAAGGCACGACATCCACCATTCCCCATGTTAGTATTGGTAATAATTCACACTATCCCATCTCAGAAACTAAGGGGGTCATAAGATTAACCAAATTATATGAAGAAGTTTTGGGTTTTTCATCACTAGCTGGTTTACAACCATAATGCATTCCCAAGATAAGGTAACCTATATAGTGAACCTACTCATCTCAATCATTAGATAAACCAAGTACTCTTTCGGAGACAAAAGAGATGAACACTTAAGGATATCTACGAAAACTTAAATAGTTTTTATCAAGAAATTTTATGTATGTGGAATAAAAAGCTCAATGAAGATGGTATTCAACCCTTCAACACATGTATTTGGGTAAAGCTATGTTAAGATACTCCATGTTGAAGGTAAGTCATTCTTGCCCATAACATATATACTTCATCTATCACTTACTATTAGGGGAATCATCACTATTTAAAAAAACATAAATTGAGGTTCTACATTTTTTATCCATGTATGCTTAGTCCTTACAGTGGACGTTTTTAAGGCATATGAGAAAAACATCAAATAAATTATGCAACATAGGACTACATTTAAGTCTATTTGTGGGTATTCAAGGAAGTCTAGTCCTCCTCTATATACAAGGTAGGGTAACTAGAGAAAAGAGTGTTCAAGTCACCCTACACTTTATAGTGCTCAATCTAACTTCCAAGAACATAGGAGATAGGAATCAGATGTTACCCAAGTCAACCCCATATGATGACATTTCCACCTCCATAAGGAGGGTAAGGATTATAAGGGTTAATGAAATACTAAGTCTCAACCACTAAGGTGGTATGGGGAGGGGTAGCGACCAATATGAACAAGAATTGAAATCCTAATTGGTACTATTAAGAAATAGGTATGACCATAACCTATAAAGGATCACCTAATATCCTACTTAGGGAATAATATAGGATAACTTGAAAAAGTCATGTTACCAATTGCTTAGGCTCTAATATAATTACTTAAGGAGTGCAACTCATAAGGGGATCCACTCAAATGATACATTATAAAGATCCTTGTAATTATGAATTAGTGGAAACAAAACTATTACAAAGTTACATGATGATTCATTACAATTGTTCCTCACCAAAAACAAAGTGTTATATCAAAGTAAAAAAGGTAAAAATATAATAATTCTAATCATATGCAAGACATGTTGCAGAGGGCAACCTAGGCATTCCAATCTATTCTTAGGTCCAATATCCTATATATGATCTTTGTGCATCCTTGCCTTCTAATGTACCTAAACTTTGGTGAAAGGGATTATCACCTAGAACAAAGGAAACTAAGTATGGATCAGCAAAAGGTCGAGTATGCACATAAATAAACACTTTGCGAGTCATATTGGGTTGAAAGTACAAAAAGAGATGTTCCCACAAGGAGGTTATTTGCAATTAGGTAAATTCAAAAGAATAACATCGAGATAAATGAGTCATATTAAAATATAGATTTCAATTATGAGAATAAAAGTGTCTTGCCATAACAGTTATCAACAATCTCAATATAAAACAATAACTTTTTCATGCATAACAATGTAGACTAAAAATACCTAAGATAGGGCCATATCACCTTAGGATCATAACCTAAAAAGAAAGGATGGAAACACATGCCCTATATAGAATTTACACCCCCTATATATGTATGGTTGTATATAAGTACCACTATTTTAGATATTCTAGTCAAACATATAGCATGCGTAAAATAGAGAGACAAGACATTTATTTCAATGAATTTCTCATAAAAAGAGAATCATAGAAGGAGGAGTCCAAGAACCTGTATAGAAAAAAGTAGTTCAAAAATAGAGGGATATAATGAGTCAAAATTATGAAATATAAATGTCTAATAAATTGGATTTTTATAGGACTAATAGTTCAAGAGATGCCTCATAAAAAAGAATGTAGGCTTCAGTATAGTAATGCCTAAAGTAATAGAAGACGTACATACCTTATGATCAGACCTAACTATTCAAAATCTCTCCCTAGGATCAGGGTCATGGCTTCCACATCCTAAATACATTATGTGTGCATTCAATTAATGTATATTCTATCGATTCTCTTACATAGAAACTGACCATACTGTAAGCTAGAAATTAGGTCTCAAAATCCATATCATTAAATCTGTCATATTTTTGTGGTTTTAAAAATATATTTATATGCATTATTTGGACAAATTAATAACTACTTATGAATTTTACAAATTAAATGCATTCCTGAATAAAAAGGAATGTACATCAAGAAAAGACCAACATAACCTGGAATGAATGCAAAGACAAGACATCGGCCTGAAGTTGGACTCTGGTTGTAACATCCCTGACCTGGGTTATGAGTTAACCCTAGGTGTTTTGCCTAAATATGTAATTAAATCTTTGTGATTAACTCTGAGCATGTAATTAAGTTTCTCAGAAACATATATTTCAGTATTTGCTCCTTTTTATTTAAAGATTGTAGCATTGTTTTGATATACAGGGACCTATGTGCAATTTACCCAGTTGAAAGGGTTAGCTTGCAATTTGCACATGATGAGATGTTCCTCTGATGTTGAGACATCATGAGAAATCTTTTTGGCAAAGTTTGAGGGATTTCCCAAGCTTGGGCACCAAGGTGCAGCTGTGGAAGCAATCCCGGTGCTTGAAACCCTAATTTGGGGTAAAATGCAATTTACCCAAATTAAGGGATGCAATTTGTAAAATATATCATCTAATGTATCTTTTAGAACTCTTGCCATCATTTAAAGAAGAAATGATGAGGAAGTCACCTCAATTGAATTATCAAGTTATGAAATATACCTTGTGATTGAATAATCAGGGTATATGTGCAATAGCTCTTTATGTAAGTACCTTAGTATTAGATTGATCTTCCTTGCCTCTTTTTCTAGACCTTAAGAGAAGTTTTGTCCTTAGAATAAAGAGGAAGGGACGAGCAAGTAATGAAGAAAGGACCTAGTTGGATTTATGGGAAACTTATGGGCCTTTAATGAAACCTCACCCATGTATATATACACTTTACCTCTCAAGCAAAGGAACCTTTCCTTCATGCATATCACTGTTTCCCCTTGCTTGGCCGACTAAGGACTGTCTTTGAGCTCAAAGAGGAACGACCAAGGGTGCAAGGTAGGTTTGAATCCCTCTTCTTGCCTAATTCCATGGTTAGAACTCGAATTCAAGGTCAATTGGGTGACTAACTCACAAAAACCTATCTTTCTAGCCATCTCTTTTCATCTTTCCTTGGAGTTTTCACCTTGGCCAACCTGTGGGAACTCAAGGAAGCCATTAGAGCTTGGAGCTTGAAAGCTTGGAGCTCAAGGATCAAGCTTTAGGCGGGTTTTATAACTCTAAACACATGCTTTACTATATACATCTCTTATATGCGGTTAGATGATAGTTCTTCATGTTTCCCTACTTTTCTTTGCTATTTTGCAAGACAATCCATGGGATATCCGTACTTTTCTTGAGCTAGGAGATGAAGGCGTGATTTCCAAGAAAAACCCACCGCTTTTCACTTTCTTAAACGGTCCTAACAGTTTGCTCTCTCTGTCTCAGGACCGCGAGGTGAGCAAACGGTCTCTGGACCGCGAGAGGGCAAACGGTCTTCACGACCGTTTGGACCCGTTTACCGAGCGTGGACTGTATAAGAAATCTGTTCCTAATTATATAGGCTAATCACCCTCAAAACATTGAGAGTCTAACTCCAAAGGAATCGGGAGATATGACCTTTTTAAGTAACAACTTTAATTGAATTTATTCCTGATTTTCAAACGGTCTGAAATTGCCTTTTTGGGCAAACGGTCTTAAGACCGTGTAAGGTCGTTGACCAAGCGTTGACCATATAAAATTACTGTTAAAAATTATGTTAATTAACAACTCACCAAGTTTAATGGTCTAATTCCAAACGCGCTAAGAGTTGAAGGGTGATTACTAGGGCTAACCCTAGATGAATTCAGTACTGAAATTGTGGTGACCTAATTAGGGTTTTAGGGTTGATTGACCTAAACGGTCTCAAGACCGTTTGGGGGACATCCAAACGGTATCAAGACCGTGAGGGCAATCCACCATGACCGTTTGGAGGTCTGGGGTCAAGAATAGTTGACCAATTGAAGGTACATTTATACCAAATTATATTGCAATTAAATATTGATATGATCATCAACTTAATAGGTCAGACCTTGATGAATTTGCACTAGAATCCAAAATTGGATGGGCAAACGGTCTAAAGACCATTTGGAACTCATCCAAACGGTCTCAAGACCGAGAGGACAATCACCCAAGACCGTTTGAAGGTCTAGGGTTAAGCTAATTTGATCAATTAAGGACCCAATTGCAATAAGTTATCAATTAATCAAAATTCTGATTTTGTGACTCAATCATGGTTCAACCCCTATCAAATCACATTAGATTTTGATGAAATCTTGGGCAAACGGTCTCAAGACCATGTGGGGTCCACCCACATGATCGCAAGACTGTTTGGGCCAAGTTTGGGCCCAATTGGAGCTTAATTGAAGGGTTCAACCTTGCGTTGATGCACATTGTTGAGTGTTGATGGGTGAACATTGATAGACTCTAATTGAATCGATTTCAACCCTAATTGGTCAACAATTGAGGGTCAATTGAATGACCAATTGGTTAAGCATAATCGTATTTGACCCAATCCATAAGTGGTCACCATGGCTTTGACTTTTGAGGGCTTCAACATTGGTTGACATCATCGGTTGTAACCATTGAACTTTGTTGATGGTCCAAGCGGTTGAGACCATGTGAGCTCGCGGTCTCAAGGTCGTGAGGAGGCTCGCGGTCTCAAGGTTGTGAGGAGGCTCGCAGTCTCAAGGTAGTGAGAGGGCTCACGGTCTCAAGACCGAGAGGGGCCTCGCGGTCCTGAGGTCAAAGGTGAGCAAACGGTCCACACCACTCTCGCGGTCTTGAAATCAATTGAAGGCTCGCGGTCTTGGAGTAGTTTGAGAGGGCTCGCGGTCTTGGAGTAGGATGAGGGCTCGCGGTCCTGGGGTCAAAGGTGGATCAAACGGTATACTCACCCTCGTGGTCTTGGAAGTCAATTGGCTAAACGGTCAACATATTCAAACGGTCTCAAACCGATTGAAGGTTGATGGTTGAGATCGATCAAGGTGATTCATGGTTGACTCCACTTAATCAATTGAAGATATAAATGATTCAATGATGCCCTAATCTAAAACCCTAATGATAACCTAGGATATTAAGGGATTAATTGACTAAGGTTTTGACCATGATGATGATCAATGGGGTGAATTACCAAAATACCCCTGAAGGGTCAATTGAGTTATATCTTGCTCAATTCAAACCCTAATTACATGAGAATGATGTTTTTAGCCATAATAACTCCATCCAACTTGATCTAGTCTAATGTTATCATCAACCACTAGTATGATGAAAGAGAAAGTACTTTAGAGAGAGAAAGTACTCTAAAGGGAGAAAGTACCCTAGAGAGAGAAAGTAACCCTAATTACATGAGAATGATGTTTTTAGCCATGATGACTCTATCCAACTTGATCTAGTCTAATGTTATCATCAACCACTAGTATGAAGAAAGAGAGAGTATTCTAGAGAGAGAAAGTACTCTAGAGAGAGAAATTACCCTAGAGAAAGAAAGCAACCCTAATTGGATGGAAACTTAAGTGAAGCATCTTCAATGCACATGAATGTGCATAATTAGGGTATGATTCACCTATGAGAAGTCATAGAAACCCCAATTATGATAAATGATGAACCTTTAACTAATCTGAGAGCATCAATGATGACGTTACTCATACATGATGATGATATGAGATCAACTCACCTTAATGTAAACCCTAATTCAAGGGTGATGACATGTAATGTGAGTAGTAAACCCTAATTCAAGGGTAATGGCATGCAATAAGTATTAAACTCCAATTGATGAGAATCGGAGGATTTAACTCTTATGACAAGAGTGGAAAGTATATTCCTTATTTTGTATTACCTTTATCAGTTGAATTAACCATGCAGGTTCTGATATGAAGGTGGTCATATCCAGGTATGGATGTTGATGTCATATTCATTGAAGGCATGTTGTTAGCCTTATGAATAAGAAAAGTAACTTCATGCCTTGTCAATGGCATCACATAATGATAATGGGTTGTGAGAGCCATGAATACCATCAAAGTCATGCTTTAGAGATGACTTGTGATGAGTATGATGAGAAATTATGATTGATATGAGTTAGGCCTGCTACATTTAGTATTCTTCTGTTATAGCTGTTATGCTACTGTTATTGTTTGAAGAACAATGTATGTTGTTAAGGAATACTGAATGTACCTAACTAATCAAGTATAATGTAGAGCCCTGATCATAGATCCATCATTGTCAGAGATTAAGTGATGGTGAAACAGGTTTTCCTCAGGGAACTCCTGGAGCACATACTTTTGAGTATGTGGGGTACATGGATGTGTAGAACCTTACATCCTAGTGTAGGAAAGTGATGTAGATGTGTAATCCATCCATCCTTCACTATAATTCCATACCGTCTCAGTGGTAGGTAAACATGAAACCTCCTGATGATGAAGAAAACACAGATATCCGTATCAGTGGAGATAAACATAAAATCCCCTGATGACGAAGAGAGTACAGAACGCCACTGTGACTCTAGAATAGCGAAGGACCAGTTTACCCTGGTGAGTTATAGTAGTAGAGACACGAGATGTCCTACAAGTGATCCTCTCACTGACTGAGGAAGGTGAAGGTCATGAGAATCCGGCTCTCTTAGTGACCTATGTATGATACTGATGTGACTTCTCAGCGATCAGTTGGAGTATGAGTGGTATGCCTCATCTCCACAGGGCATAATGTTGTTTGTAAAACATAATCAACCACGTAAGTATACTTGTTAGAGATAAATCCAAGTTAGTTGATTGATGTTACACTGTTATAGTGCTTATACTTCTTCATATCTCATAAATGTTGAGATCTTGTTATAGTTGCAACCGTTATCTAATACTTTGAAGGCTTTACTGCTTAAGATATTCTTTGATGGTATATTAAAGCTTCTGGCGGAGAGTTATAACTCTCGCTGGGACAATTATGTAAAATTGTCTCACCCCGTAGACTTCAACTTTTTAGGTGGACGTCGGAGACGAAGGAACCAGCCTACAGGTGACCAGTCTCAGCAGCAGCACTAGGAGCAGCAGTAATCTCAGGTGGAGATTTAGTCTGCCATGGGGTGTAGTTAGAGTCAGTCCTATGTGTCCTCTGTACTCTCAGGTCTTGGAGTCTTGTGTTATGTGATCTTGAGATTTTGTATCTTGATGTATATAATTACTCAAGAAGTAATTATCCTGAGATGTAAACAAGTTTATCTCACTTTATGAAAGAAGAACTTTTTTTATCCAAGCTCTTATCTCGAAAAGTTTTAATTTCCCGTGATTTTTGTCTTCAGCTGATTATCGAATCGCTTCCGCTAAGTTTTAATCGTGTTTGTGTCATGGTTTGGAGATCAGATCCCACACTGGTACTATGTTAAAAATAAACCTTTGGTCCAACACAGATCAAAAACTAGGGAAATCATAGCTATGCCATTGGGTCTACCTATTATGTATCGTGACACAATGGGCCATCAGGTAACCTCCCCCCAGGGACTGAGTTTTGCACCATATATGATGCATAGGAGCTCTTCTCCAAGCTTGTCTTTAGGAAAGATCCCCAAAGCACACTTCCATGCCACGGGGAGACCAAATCCAACCTAAGAGGTAGGTTGAGGTGTACTCAGACCGTACCTTCCCAATATTAAGCTTGACTAAAACAGAGATCTCACACTCTGGGGAGTAAGTGACAATATCTATATAATGGAGGTGAAGCATAATCTACCACTTTGTGCATGTCCTATCATCCTTCCTCTATTACTAGATGTTCATCAAATAGCATCAGACCCAGAGAGTGGATCGTGAAAACACAAGGTCACATGTAATTGAAACCACTTCACCAACGGATGAGTCAAATAGAGGAGGAGGAGGAGGGTTGTGTGTGATCGTAAGACAAGGAGTTCCACTATTCCAAAATCTCATTCTGAAGTCTAGGAGGGAGTCTGGGTCATTGGCACCTCGTGTGATCAATTGTGGAGCAACAATGTAGTCCGAGAAATGACAAGTTTAGGAATACAATTGAAGATGATCAGATAGGAAAATGGTCCTCGTAGTTGGAGCAAACCAAGTGGATATAAGGCAACTAGACAAAAAGGAAGTGAAGAAATATCCTCAGGTTCATTACAATGCAATGAATCATCCATAGAATATGGGAGCCATCGAGAACTTGTGATTTTGTTGAAGAAGACAACCAATGCTGATGAGGTTCTCCAGGGTGATCCTTGAGCAATTGAGTGAGGGAAACTCTACAGAAGGTCACTAGAGGGGAATTGGGGACTCAGGTGATTGATATGCAATTTGGTGGTTAAATGTTACAGCACTGCTAGCATGGACAATGGTGCTACCCCAGGAGTAGAAGGGGTATTTTGTGCTCACAACTCCACTCATAACCAATTCGGGTTTGCTAAAAACAAGAGATAAAGATGAGTCTAGTTGCAGTGAAATTGTGTGAAAAGGGTGAGCATAGCATGAGAAGGTCGACCAGTAGCTGTGAAGAGTTGGACCGATGTAGCGTAGTCGTAGAAAAACCATTGGTGGAAGATGAAATATTCCATCTAGTTATCTGACTTTGGTCTGAACCGTGTGACCCAACAAGTCATAGTTGGGGCACGTGACATCATATTATTCCCAAATATTGTCCAAAGAAGAAAAAAAACTAAGATTAAAATAAAACCATTTCTTCTAACTTAGGGTTAATCTTCAAGATTGACATTGGGGGTTAATTTGACCTCCAATTAAGCCCAAAATAGATAGGTTACCTAATTTGGGTATGATGATCATGAATTTGGACTTAGATTTGCATTTTGAGATTATTTGTGTTAAATTTTCCCCATTATACATTGAATCATTAAATTAGGGTTTTTAGTTCATCCTAACAGTCAGATAGGGTAAATGTTTTTAAGTTAACTCCAGTTCTCTCACTATAAGATCCTAGTGTATTAAAATATGCTTGAGACTACATTTTATTATTATTATTATTATTTACCAATTTTCATAATTCGGGTTATTAGGGTTATTACATCCTAAGATTTCATGTCCTTAGGATACTATTAAGTCAATTAGGGTAAAAATATCAAAAAAGGTCTAATTTATTCTAAAAATAGGAAAATGTGGATACACAAAGTCATTTATATGAAAAGGGTCTACAATAGAAAAAGAAGGAGATTGGATACCAACATAGTCAAGTAGGGGCCTAGAAGAATGGAGGGTCAACCCATATGCCTAGAATTGAATATGTTACAAATTTCCTCATATCAGTAAGCAAATTAGCTATTTAAAATGCCAAAAAAATACATATCGACATATTGCTAATAACTATATGCGGTTGCGTATACAAGTATGCATGCATTATGTATCAACACATTCACTTAAGCAACAAATATATGAACTTGCATTTTCATTTGAATACTCTAACCAATGCTTATCAGACTACCTCGAGAGTAATCATGCTTTTTCCATCATTATACTTATATGATCTACCCCTTGGTAGGTCTAAACTTGGCTTCAAAATATCATAGTATTCCTTTATATGATATGCATAAGCATTATATTTACCTAGAATTAAATAAACATTCAATAAGTATAATCATAGAATCATCAATAAAAGTCCTCAGAAGCCCATATTAGAGAGTTTTCATAACTTAACTACATACCTTTAAAAAAACATCCTATAGTCATACTACAAGTACTTCAAGTTGCACATCCACAAACTAAATCAAGTATAAATACAAACAATCAACATGATCTAAAAGTATGTTTCACACTATAGTGTCACCGTGTAAGCGTATGATGTAGAACATGGTTGAGCCTAGGGTTCAGGTCTATGCTTTCCATTGGGGTTCGGTCTCAAACCCCTAATTTACATGTATACCATCTAAAGACTTTAGAAAACCCTAGATATATGTCATTATCATTACAATATATTGGGATATTATTCTTATTCAAAACCATTTATTTATAATGAACTAATTGTTGATACATTAAACATCCTATATATAAGTTTAGGGCTTACATGTAATAATTACCTTATACCCATGCATTACTTTACCTTTTTAATTATGCTTAGAATTAAGCATTGTATTTATTTTATTTGGTATATAATTTTGCTATCACTCGAGTTACCATATTATTTCTACAATGATTGTAAATTAAAAATCAATTGACCAATGGAAGAGTGCCATGTCAATAAATATAAACCTATATATAATAGTTGTGAGGTTGGGCCTAAGCCAGGGGGCACTTGCAACATCAGCACCCTACTCCAAGCTATTTGGGATTTTTGAGAGGCTAAGAAAATCGTGTTGCCCATGTGCCATGAATTAGACTGGAAAGCACCTTAGGTAATTTCACTTTGACTGCCATAGGGATTGTCTACTCCCCCTTGTGCCATTGTTGGAGAAACTGTGGAGGTCAAACCCTTAGTTGACTCTGTTGAGGACTTGGTGGGGCCGTCTTACACTTTACATTTTTCAGGAAATCTCCTACGAACTTAGAGACGAGCTTGATGGTCAGAGTAGCTAGGGAGGATGATCAGAAAGGAGATGGGAACACAGAGAGGGTGTCAAAGTGATGAAGTGCCCCACTTAACATTGGTTCAAGGATCACATTATGATCTTGGAGGATCAAGGAAGCCTTAGAACTACTTGTAAAGGTCTATGATGGTTTAGAGCTTCTGGTCCAAGATCGGGTGTTGGAGATGGCAGAGGTAGAGTTCAGGGGGACATTTCTATGCGCTTTGTGATCTCCTAATTCTTGGGAACTCTTCGACACTCCTTATGTTACAACCTCAATTTTGTATATGTTCTCATAATTGAAATGTATTGATTTTGTGAATTTACAGCTATCATTGTCTGAGGGCCATGGGTTAGGAGATTGAACACCTTCATGAACTCATGGGACCCAAAGGGCAGATGAGTAGGGCACTCTCTGATGCATAAGGGAAAAGGGATGACCCAAAAAGTATCGGCACCCTAAAGGCCTAGAGGAGATGACCAAGGATTGTACTTGGACCAAGTAAGTTTGAGACCAGTTTCCCATGGAAGTAATGGGGATATCGATATGATGGCTCGTTTCAACCTAGATTTGAAGGTGTACTGGCAAGGTGGGATGTGTCATCTCTACTCTTGGAACAGGAAGAACTTTGTGTTTGGACGGCCGCCAAATGCTTATTTCTTCTTGTTATGGGAGTGAGAGATGGGACAGTACGCATGCCATACACCAAGGATAAAAGATGAGGTGGGTTGGAACGTTGCTACGAGGTATGAGGACAAAGATGATAACATACCTTGGAGAAGTGAACGATACATGGATAGGTACAAACGATAAGAGTATTAAGATCATCACCTTATGAGGATGTTTTATCATGAGCTATGTGGAATTTGCATGTGATACAAGGTTGAGTTTGATAACCAAGAGGGTGATTTTAGAGTTTTTTTGATGAAGATAAACTTAGAGTTCGAGATGAGACTTAAGCGGAATACATGAAGATAGTATGGCTTCAACATTACCTAACACCTAAGGATAAGAAGGGGTAATGAAGGCTCTGGTTGAGGTATAGCCTCCTGGTTTAGCTGGAAGCTGGAAAAAGTTGAGGTTGCTAGGCTAACCTTAAGTTGAGAAAAAGGGATAAGTTTGGCCAATACCCAGATATATCAATAACGGTTAATTTATTGGTTAGCCAGTCTAGTACATGATATGATAAAAGGATGGTTGTAGAACCTCAGATGTATTTCTTTGGAAAGGAAAGTGATGGAGCCCTGATTAGGGTTCAAGGAATCGGTTTTGTGGAATCATCACCATACACCATAGTATTACTTACATGATGGGTGGTAGCAGTACTATGGATGTTGAAGGTGAAGTGCATGTGGTATGTTGTCATGCATGTCAGGAGGTGAAGGACGAACACCAGTAACCCAGTGTATCGATATAGAGAATAAAAGAGTCCCTGAGAAGGAGTGGGAGTTCTTCATTATGGATGTTGTGTTAAGACTCCCTTTGACCAAGAAGGTCAAGATACTATGTGGGTTATGGTGGATTACCTTACCTAGATGACATGAGAAAGAAAGAGTTCTATCGAGGGACAGATTTGGTTGAACTACACCTGAGAGAGATGGTTTAATGACACCATGATGTGAGTTCCAAGGTTCTTGAGTTTGACCTAAAGGTTTCCTTCCAAAAGTTGGAAGTAGGTACATGAAGAACTCGATGTTAGTATAGTTTATCACCCCTAACTAATGGTTAGTATGATCCAGACTAAAGGGTCTGATGAGAGCATATGTGCTCATTCGGGGTGATAGCTAGAGACAGTTCTTGTCCTATGAAATATGTGATGACAACCACCATAGCCAGTATCGGGTTTTAAAGAAGTTCTATAAGGGAGGTTGTGTCGGGCACCACTTTAGTAAGGTGATGTTGGTGAAAGAAC
Source organism: Alisma plantago-aquatica (assembly GCA_963693085.1). Classification (NCBI taxonomy): domain Eukaryota; kingdom Viridiplantae; phylum Streptophyta; class Magnoliopsida; order Alismatales; family Alismataceae; genus Alisma; species Alisma plantago-aquatica. The sequence continues at coordinate 1,011,541,894 of OY856409.1, forward strand.
CACATGATGGTTAGAGAAGGACCACAGTGTGTGTAGATGAAGTCACTTGATCATGCAATGGCTGAAAGGAGCCTAGAGACGACGGGAGTCATGAGAAGATACAAGGTAGACTGACATGCAGTTCACTGTGGGAGAATATGTGACATGAAAATCTGACCCCTCTAAGTTATAGCTAAGAGAGCTGAGTCTCCGATACATGGGTCCATTTGAGATGGATTGGTGGAAAAGGTTATGGATAACCTTACCCCTCAGGATAAAGAAATGTGTGATGAATTCCATGTGAGTGCACTATGTGAGGTACCCCAACCATGTGCTGAGCAATGAACCCAGTGAGCCCCAAGGGAGGCTGAAATGACCTGAGTCACCTGTGCAGTTTATAGAAGCCAGGATGAAAGAACTCAGAGAAAAGAATATGTGATGATAAAGGTTCTTTGGAAGTGCCATGGGTAAGGTAAAGCCACATAGGAGCCAATGATGGACCTGAAAACGTCTTATCCTGTTTGTTTGCTTGCTTGATGGAATTTTGAGGGCAAAATTCTTATAAGAGGGGAAGGATGTTACAACCTCAATTTTGTATATGTTCTCATAATTGAAATGTATTGATTTTGTGAATTTGGACTTAATTGAAAAGGTTGTGTGCTTTACTTCAAAGCATGGATTTCTTTGCAAATACCCCTTGGGATAGGAATTTCATAATTCCTATTATTATATTAATCCAATAAGGGATATAAAAGAGAAGAAAAGAAGAAAAGTCCAATTAATGGAAAAAGATACATGATAATGGATATTAAGCAAACGTATTTATGAGAAATACTCAGAAATATCTAGAAAGTGGCATTAATGGCAACAATTGAGTAAAATTCGTTTACATATGATTTCTAATAAAAGAAATATGAAAAGAGGGAAAAGCGGATGAAAGATAATGAGAAATCCTTGCAAAAGAATATTCTAATAAAGAAAATAAGAAAGATAATGAAAAATAAAGGATGTAGATGCATCTAGAAGGGTAATAATTATCCTTAAAAAGGATTTTGAAATCTGAAATTTCCTTGGGTTCCAAGGAATCCAAGTTGCAAAGATAATAGGTGAAGAAAGGGAAAAGATCAACTAAATATTGATTTAGTAAGAAGAAAAAATGATATAATAATGAAATACAAGAGACGTGTGGAAATATGGATAATGGAATTATAATGGATGAGATTTCGAATACATAATGGTTATAATGGTAAAAGGAATCCAACTAAGTGATATAAAAGAATAAGAGAGAGAAAAATATATATAAAATGATTTATTAAGATATAACTTGCATATGAAGGAAAGTCTCTCATACTTTTGAGTTTGAATCCCAAACTTGGCACACAAATAGGTTAATTCATTATGAACTTTCCCTCAAAATTTGAGATCAATTGGATAAACGGTTTGGGAGATATGAATTTTGTAAGTATCCTAAAGTGTAAAGGATAACATTAAATGTCACCTTTTGTGTTCTAATACAGGGCTTGATAGCCGTTGGATCAAGGATCCAACGGTGTCTGCTTTTCGATTCTGATTAGGAAAGGGAACTGTAAAGGGATGTTTCCCGATCAATTTCCTCTTTGCACAAAGCATGTGTGAGGTTGGGATTTGCTCCTTTGGTTTCAAGAAGTCCCGAGGATCCCAACCATACCAGGTTTTGGGACCTGATATGGTGTGTGTCAGTTTTCCCCAAACTAGGAAAGAGCACCATAAGATCCCTGCCTATATATATATGTGGTTGCGCCCCTCTGCAAAAGCCAAAGCAACCCTCCGAGTTCGGACGAGAGGGAACAGCAAGAGTACGGGTCCAATTGCGAGGTTAGGCGAGTCCTTCACCATCGAAGTGGAGCAGCTTCGCACCGGAGAAGAGGTACACCGTCCCGATGGGTCCGACCAAATCCGAAGAAGCCAAGGGCGAAGATGAATCTGGTGGGTCTGGGCGCAGCAGATGGAACTTTCGCGGGCTGCTAGGGAGGCTAGATGGTCGGGGTCAACCATGGAGTTGACCATGGCAGGTGCTGGCTTGCGAATAGGGGAGCCATCCAAAGGAAGGGATGAAGGTGAGCACCCGGCGCCGTGTACCATCGGCTGGTCTAGCAGAGGGGAGTCGAACTCCCAGTGGTGGTCTGACTCCTCGCGCGCCACCTGGGGACGAGGCGGAGGGCCGCACGACGGGTCCTCTATTTCACAGAGGAAACAGGGGACTGAAACACCCGTCCGCGCGGAGAAGAAGACCCACACGCGGGTCAGCCAGGTCACAGAGGAGCCGGATCCAAGTGGTGGATCCACGAAGACAAGTTTTTTCCAGGAAAACAAAATAATCAAAAGACACGTGGCGCCTTGCTATTGGCCCAAAAGGTATTTTTCTTCACGGTTTTGTAACTAATTATCTGTAACTCCGATTATAGCAAGTAAAATATGAAAATTGATCAAGAGAACGAGAGGAATCCAATAAAAATGATATTAAAGATTGATTCCATTCCTAATTGCAAAAGTACAATAAGTTGATGAAAAGTGCATTAAAGTTAAGTTAAAAATCCTAATTGTGATTAAAGGTTGAATTTAGTATGCTTAATGAGTTAATTTAGGTATTAATAACCTGTTGAATGATAATATTAGATTCGAACCTAATCTAGATGAGCAATTGCATGTTTTAGGGTTTTAAACCAAGATTACATGATAAAGTATCTAGAAACCCTAATTTAGGGAAAAAGAGGAAGAGATCATATTTAATTTGAAATATGTGAAAAATGCTATTAAATGATGATCCTAAGCCTGTTAGGAGTGTTATGATGAGAAAGTTAAAGTTTGTATATAGTTTTGTGGAATTAGGATTTATAATACTAAAAGAGGAGGCAAAACCCTAATTGCAAAGGAAACCCTAAAATTAGAGTAGAAATCCTAAGAAACAAGATGAATTTGGATAAATCTTGATAAAAGGAAATTTGTATGTTTATTTCAGGATTTCTGTGCAAACTTGCTAATTGGTTGGGTTTTCTCTACTTGATTGATTATATTTCAAAATCTGCAATCACAGGTATGTGGTTACTTATGAATAACCTCTTAGTTTTCCGATGGTTTCTCGGACGTTTAATCGCATTGAATGCAACTAAACTGCTTGGATGTTCATATTGCAATTATAAAGTGACTATGACTATCACTTAATGTATTTGCCTATAAACTCGGATCATGGTTCTCTCTGTGGCATAATAGCTAACCTAGTACATGGCTGCCTATGGGTAGGTTCATCAGGTTAGAGAAAGGCCTAGTACATGGCTACCTATTGCGTAGGTCCATCAGGTCTATGGATGACCTAGTACATGGCTACCTATTGGGTAGGTCCATCAGGTCTATGGTTGACTTAGTACATGGCTACCATTGAGTTAGGACCATCAAGTCACAATGAGTTAGATATCGGGCTATCTTCGGATAGTGCCATGTGATTCTATTACCTAAAAGAGAGGTGATATCCATGTCCACTGCAGGGACAGCCCAGAGTTCGAGAATATGTATGGATTGAGTTGTATGGCTTGAAATGTAATCTTGATTGTTAAATGATTAATTGAATGATTATATTGTTAACATAGTTGAACATTATCTGTTTCCTCCACATACCAGCTTCGGCTGACCGACATTTTGTTTGTCGGCGTTTTAGGTACAATGAAAAGAACAAACAGTAAAGCGACACCTTGTGAATTCAAGAATTAAAGAACAAGGAGGAACTAGTTAGAATAGTTCAGCTGAGGTTAGAAGTTTAGTTTGTTCCAAACTTTTCAAAGGTATGCAAAGAAAAATTTTATTACCATTTTCAGTATAGTCTGCTAGAATTTAATAATTGTTTATGGTTATATGTCGAACCTTTGATCCGGGATTAATAGGTGTAGCTTCAACCTCTTGGTCTCCCTTAATTGGGGGTTATCGGGAGGTGGGGTCGTAACACCTTATTTATGGTTTTGTTGTAAGAAATTGGTCTAGAACATCATGGATGACCATCCTTTTAGTTTAGATCCCAATAAAGAAAACTTGATTGATTAGTGTATAAAGTGAGGAAGAAAAGGAAAATTGGAGTTCTTATGTTGCTTAGTGCCTCGCTCCAATGGTGTTGATATCATTATATAGGATGGGGACTCACAGAGTCAAGTGAAGGTAAATTTGTCAAAACAACTACCTTATATAAAATTGGAGATTTCTTCTATTCTTCATGATAATGTAAAATTAGGGTTTGTTGTGCAACTTAAAACCTCCCCAAGTTGTTGGGACAATTCCCAAAGGTTTTAGGTATTGGAATGATAGGTAGAGGTAGAGAGGGATAGTGGGATGGAAGTTTGTATCTTCCATGTATCTCGGGTTAGTAAGATGAACCCCTAGTTTGCATATTGCCCCAATCAGAGACCGATTGGACTCAGGTCTTTCTCTTTTTCTATATAATTTTATAGGAAACCCTAGATTAAAGAAATAATTATCTAGGCTAGATTATAACTTCATTTATTCCTCAAATTTTATATTCTCTTTACATTGATCTTATCCCCTTTTAGGCAAGATATCAAATCTAACCTAATTATCTACCTAGGTTACAAGATAACTTAGAATACCTCAGAATTTTTTTGTTATCTCTTAATGACATTGTCCTTCAACTAGAATTAGCCTTGATATTTAATATGATCAAAAGACATTGACTTCCAATTTTTTATCTCAAGGACCTATATGTATACCCAAGTAGTCCAACTAGGCTTGAATTGGGTTCTAGGTCCCATGGACCATACCTAGACTTGCAAAGGGTCCATAAGATTTATTATATTTAGAAGTATGAAATAACGACTTGATATGCCATAGTGTCTCAATTGGAGCCTCATATTAATACAGCTGCTCAATATTACTCTATTTACTTAAATTAAAGACTTGGTCTAAGTCTAAGGATCAAAATTTATTAACCATAGTCATGTCACATAACTCATTATTTCACTATGGTCCTTACATCATTTACTTGTATTAAATATAAAACTCCTAAATTTTGAGGAGGTTGCATAAGTAGTACTAAGAAAAAAATAGAAATATGAGAGATATGAAGGAAGTAGTGGAAAACAACACATTACTATATGACATAAATGCATTATAACACACATAATACAAATGTATAGGACTTACCCAAGGATGGTCACTTATTGGATAAATAATTCTAGCATCTTTAAGTTTTAAGAAATTGGCAAGGAGAAGAGCCTGATGCTTCCCCTAGCTACCGCTGTCGTAGGCGAGAAGGCGATTGGGAAGGGACCGGCATCCAATCGGTCGTCTACTCCAGATCTAGCCAAGCGGAAAGAGATTGACAGGAGCGTGCTATCTACTGATATTCCTATTTCACTCGATGCTAGCCATTTTCCAAATTTATCCACAGTCAATTCTCCGCTACAGTGGGAAACTTTGAAGCTGTTTTCTTCTGGGGGGCATCAGACCTGCATTGGGTGGACACTTCTACTGTTGATGGAAAAATCATCTACCCTAGCAATGAATCGGAGGAGAATGCTATCAGATGGAGTAAGTGTCTCCTTGGATATGTTTTAGATTTCTGGTCGGATATCCACCTTCTTGCAAACCACTTCTACAATGCCTGGGGTACCTGTGAGAGATTCGAAGTCTTTGACAGAGGCGAAGGATTCTTTCTGGTTCATTTTGACAATCTTGAAGATCTAAAAGATGTTCTCGTCGGAGACTGGTATGTCCTTAGTAGACCTATTGTTCTTAAGAAATGGAGTCCTGGTGATCTTCAGTCTAGACCTATCCTTTCCGAGGTTCCAGTTTGGGTTGACATTCTTAATCTCCCCATGGAGTTATGGGACCCGAGAACTTTTAACAGGATAGGGTATGTTTTGGGTTGTCCTATCAAGATGGATGAGTCTGCCTGTAATCTGAAATGGTTGGATGTTGCTAGAATCCAGGTTCTCATGGGAAAAGATGTTGTTTATTTGAAGAATCTGACTCTAAGGAGTGACAAAGGGGTTGAGCACACTGTCTCTCTGGGCTATGAATGGATTCCACATAAGTGTCGTGTCTGTGGTTTTCTAGGACACGAAGATTGTCGCCTTAGCAACACTGGAAAGAAACAGAGTGTCAAACCTACAACCAACTCTAAAAAGGTCTGGGAAGTCAAAAGAAAGAAGGTAGTCCCTCAATTTGAATGTCAAATGATTCCTCCCCTTTCTATCTCTTCCTGGAATGTTCGTGGTATAAGTAATAAGATCCAGGACGTCCAGGAAGAGGTCAGGAGGGCAAATAATAATGTTGTCATCCTACTTGAAACCAAGATTAGACCTCATAAGATTAGTTCCTTTGTTAATAAAAAATTTTCTGGTTATAGATGGATCTCGAATCATTCTTCTCATGTCCTTGGTAGAATTTTTGTCTTATGGAAGGATCTTGATGGTGATATTACTAGTATTGCTGAGAATGACCAAGTTATCCATATGAAAGTCAGCCTTGATCAATCATATTTTTTCCTCTCTGCTGTCTATGGTCACAATCCTGATAATTACAGAGTAAGATTATGGTCTTCTATTAATGACTTCAGCTCTTTTGTTGATGCTTCTTGGCTCATTATGGGGGACTTTAATTGTGTTCGCAAAGTTGAAGAAAGGATTAGTAAAACTCTACCTACCAGGAAATCCATGGATGATTTTAATGATTGTGCCTTGAATTCTAATCTTTTTGAGATGAGCCTCCAAGGCCCTTTTTTTACTTGGGACAATAGGCAAGATGGAGATAGATTTGTCATGTCTAAGATTGACAGAGTGCTTCATAATGTTGATTTCATTTATGAAAACCATGATTATTCTGGTGAAGTTATTTCTAATATCATCAGTGATCACCAGAGGCTGGTTGTTAGAATTGGAAATCCTAGAAAGGTTAAAGTTCCTTTTAGATTCATCAACTCTTGGACTAGTCATAATGATTTTCATTCTATCGTCAAAGAGGCCTGGTCTACTGATTTCCCTGGGTATGCTATGTTCAGATTATATAGGAAGCTTGTCTTTCTTAAGGAAAGACTTATCTACTGGAACAAAAATGTGTTTGGTTATATCAATGATAATACTAAGATAGCCAAACACCTTGCCATCAAGGCCCAAGAAGAAGCTGATGGTAATCCTCTCAATGAGAATTTGAGGAAGATTGTTGAGGAACTCAGGATTGAAGCTAATAAACAAATTGCTATCCAGGAATCTTTCTATAGGCAGAAATCTAGAGTCCAGTGGCTCAAAGAGGGCAACTCTAACACCTCTTATTTTTACTCCTCAATGAAGGTTAGAAGGAACTCAAATTCCATTAAGAAGCTTAGTATTGATGGTTCTATTTCTTATGACTATGATGATATCAAGGCTGCTATCACTGGTTTCTACACTAGTCTATTTAATAATAATTCTCCTATGAATGTTTGGCAAGGGTAATGGACCGGTAATACTCTCTCGGTTCAACAAAGAAATCTGCTCATTTCTAGAGTGTCCAGAAGAGAAATTGAGGATGTTATTAAGGACATTAAGACTGATAAGGCTCCTGGACCTGACGGTTTCAATGGTCTTTTCTACAAAGATGTTTGGGACATTATTGGCAATGATGTTTGCAAAGCTGTCTTTGAATTCTTTGACAATTACAAGATACTTAAGGAAGCCAACAGGACCTTCTTAACCCTCATACCCAAAGGGGATGACTCCACTAACATCAAGAACTGGAGGCCCATTGCCTTGTGTAATGTTTTCTTTAAAATCATTTCTAAAATCCTTGCGAATAGACTTCAAAAGGTTCTTCCTTCTATTATCGATATCTCTCAATGTGCCTTTGTCAAAGGCAGAAGTATTAAAGATGCTACCTTGCTCACTAATGAAACTCTTAGTGATTTTTAAAGTTCGAACTCTCCTGACAAGATGTGCATCCAAGCTGATATTTCTAAATCTTATGATTCTCTTAATTGGACTTTTCTTTTTTCTGTTATGTATCGTATGGGTTTCCCTTCTATCTGGATCAACTGGATTAGAGAGATTTTCTCTACTTCTTCTTATCAGGTTCTCATTAATGGTGAGCCATCTAATAGTATTAATCCTACAAATGGGGTCAGGCAAGGGGACCCCATTGCCCCATATCTTTTTGTTATTGGTATGTAGGGTATTTTTTAGCTCTTCAAGAAGGATGTCCATGATGGTAGTGTTAATCCCATTCCTGCTTCTAAAGATTTGAATATCTCTCATCTCGTCTTTTTTGATGATTTGATGGTTTTTTCCAAAGCTAGTGTTGATGATGCTAAAGCTATTAGAACCATTCTTGATACTTTTGTCGAGCTTTCTGGTCTTCGTATCAATAATGTGAAGAGCTCTATCTTTTTTAGTAAGAATGTTGATAGGAAGCCTATTATTGAGATTATGGGTATTAAGGAAGGTTGCTTTCCCTCGAAATATCTTGGTCTTCCTCTATTTTTTGGCAAACTTTCTAAAAGGCTGTGTGGCTCCTTGGTGGATAAAATCAAGACCAGGCTTGATTCTTGGAAATCTAATCTTCTTTTTATGGCTGCTAGACTGGAACTCATTAAGTCTACTCTTTCCAATATCACTTGTACTGCATTTTCTCCTTTCCTATTCCAAGCTCTATTATGGATCATATTGACAAAATTTGCAGGGATTTTCTTTGGGGTGAAACGGATGCCAGAAGGAATCTTCATCTCATCAAATGGGATAAGATTACTGAACTGAAGAAAGATGGTGGTCTTGGGATTAAGAAACTCAAGGATGTTGCTAAAGCTTGCCTTATTATCAATGCTTGGAATATTGCATGCAAGAAAGACACTCTTTGGGTTAAATGGATAAATGAAAAGTATTTGAAAAAAGTCTCTTATTGGACTGTTAATGAATCTTCCAACCATTATTGGATGCTGAATAATCTTATCTGTGTTAGAGATTACATTCTGAAATATATCAAGTTTGATGTTGGAGATGGTGGCCTCATCTCCATATGGCAGGACCCTTGGTGCAAATCTAATTTTCTTAGTCACTATGTTGGCAGAGAGTGTATTGTCAGGTCTGGTATTCCTATAAATGCCAATCTGAAATACATTATGAATGAGGGCAATTGGGTTATTCCTAAACCCTGTAATAGGGGCCAAGTTGACATTCTAAATGTGGTTAACTCTATTACCATTCATCATGGGCACAAAGATTCTATTTCCTTTGCTAATTTAAAGAAGGTCAACCTCCATGGTGTTTGGGACATTATTAGAGATAAGCTGGATAATGCTCCTGATTTTGGTTGGATTTGGAATATTAAGACTCATAAAAGAGCTACGCTTCACCTTTGGAAATCTAGACATAACAAGCTTCCTACCTCAGATTACTCTAGAAGGAGAGGCTTTTGCCTTGCTTCTATTTGTTTCTTGTGTTCTAATGATTATGAGGATACCAATCATATCCTCTTCTGCTACAGTTTTACCAAAAAGATTTGGGACTTGTTTAACACCTCTATGCCTAAATCCTGGAATGATGCTGAAAGTCTGTTGAACCCTAAGCTGAGATGCCTGATGAGCCTTATCTTTTATCATTGTTGGGTTGAAAGAAATATTCGTGTGCATGAGGATAAAATTAGACCTCCTGATCTGGTAGCTAAAGCTATTAATGAGGACCTACTGAGTTTTTTCCCTGCCATCATTTAAGATGCTCAGTTCTAGGAGCTTACTGTTGTTGGCTTTTCTTTATGGCTAGTACCTCTTGCTGCTGTCCTGGGTGGTCTGAAGATGCTATCTTCTGGTGGCTCCCTTTTGGCTGTTCAGGTTTCTGCGGAGCCCTTCTTTTACAGCTGGTTTCTGTGCTCGCAATATGTTTGGTCTCCCAATTTGTTTGGTGGAATGCTTTCTTCCTTTAGTGGATGAACTTATCCAATTGGAGTGGCAGAGCTCTCTCAAGATGCTTCTGAGGTTCCTTGTTTGTTGTATATCTTTTCTGTTTTGGAAGAGCTGTTGGGTTGTCTTGGTTGGAGCTTCTTTCATGAGGATGATTAGTGGTTTTGTTGTTACCTGCTGCTTTCTTTTCACGATGATGTTTATGAGTGCTTGATGGTGGATTTTTATCTTGAGTGGATGAGCTTATCCATTTTTGGAGTGGCAGAGCTCTCTCAAGTGGTTGATGATGTTTCTTTCTACTGGAAGCTACTTTTTTCTCCTCTGTTTTTTTGGTTAATGGAGTTTTTTGCTTGAGTGGTCGAGCTTATCCCGCGAGGAGTGACAGAGCTTGCTCAAGTTGCTGGATGAGTCTTTTTTATCTGCCCTGTGGTTATGGGTTTGGTTGGATCTACGGTTTTTTTTCCTGTTATGTGCATAGTGGTTTATTATAGATTGGAGTTGGATGAGCTTTTGAAAGTGTTATCTTTTAAGTTGGCGGCTGTCTGCTGTTCTTGTGCTTGTTGTTTAGTTGTTGTTGGGAGCAGCTGCTTTTTACAAGTCTGTGTTCAGCTTGGTGAGGCCTCTTTTGTTTGTCCTGTTTGGGTTTTTATCCTGTTCATAGTTTAAGACTTACAATCAGAGCTTTCTCAAGTGGTTGATGATGGTTCTTTCTGCTGGGATCTGCTGTCTTCTCTTCTGCTTTGTTGGAAGATGGATTCCTGGTTTTGCTTGAGTGGTCGAGCTTATCCTGTGAGGATTGGCAGAGCTCGCTCAAGCTGCTGGATGAGTTTTTTTTGTCTGCCCTGTGGTTATGGTTTTGGTTGGATCTGCAGAGTTTCCTGCTATATGCGTAGTGGTTTTTCAGTCTTTGGAGATGGATGATCTTTTGCTATTGCTATCTTTTGAGTTGGCGGTTGTCTGTTGCTCTTATGCTTGTTGGTTTCTTGCTGTTGAGAGCAGCTGATCTTTTTCATGTCTGTGGCCTGCTTGGCGAGGCCTCTTCTGTCTGGACTGTTTGGGTTTATGTCTTATCATAGTTTTTGCTTTTGGAGATCTTTTCTCATTTGTATAGATCTTGTTTCTTTTTATATGGTTAGTTTCTCCTTTTGAGAACCAACAAGTTTGTACTTTTTTAACCAAAAATGAAAAAAAAGCAACAGGAGTTTGATCGACCAAAAAAAAAGTAGAGGGAAACAGAGAAAAAAAAGTAAGAGGAAGGAGGGAAGTTGTGAAAATAAGTTATCATCATATGTAATTAATTTTTTATCTTTTATTTGGTAGCTTTTTATCTTTGGTCCAACGTCTTCTTTTCCTCTATTCTCCTCATTTCACTTCTTAGTTATGTTCTCTTGTGTTTTCTCTATCCATGATCAGTACATAAACTAGGAAATAACACATTAATATGTGATTATAAACACATTATAACACATGTGAAAAAAATTAAGGGAAGTAACACATTAATATATGAAAGATAGAAAATTATAACATATCATAATACAAATGGACGTGGGAAGTAGTGATAAGAGATATAAAGAGAACAATATGTGGGATGAGGAAACTAGAGAGAAATAACACATTAATACATGTCACAAAACACATTATAATGCGCATGAACACACATAGAGGAGGGGAGTAGTATGAAGAGAAAGAGATAAAATAGGAGGGAGGAGGGAAGAAATGAAAATAAGACATCAATATATGACAAAAAACACATTATAACACACTTGAGAAAAAATGGAGAAGGAAAGTAATGGGAAGAGAGAGAGAAATAAGAGGGCGGAGGGAATTTTTGGACACGAATTTGTTTTTGTTTGTAATCAATTTATTATCTCTAGTTTATTGTCTTGTTATCTTTGGTCCAATATCTTACTTTTATCTCTCCTACTCATTTCACTTTTCCCTCCTCTTGGACTTTTTTATTTCTCAAAATACAAGAGAGTGAAACCACTATCTCCTTTCTTTATTTATTTTTGACACTACATGACTCCATATTGGAGATAACTCATCCACTACAAATGAAAACACTTGCTACCCACTACTTCTCTCATCCATCCTATTTTTCTCTTTCTCTTTATTCCCATTGCATCTTTCTTCCATTTGTGCTCGCATCCATTATATTGTATTTTTTGTCACATATAAATTACATTAGTTCATACCCATATTCCCCCTCCTCATATTCTATTTCTTCCCACTACTTCCATCTCCCTTCTTTTTCTCTCTTTTACCACAACTTTCCTCTCTATCATTGCTAATCTTGTACTCATGTGTGTTAAAGTGTATTTAATGTCACACATATATATCTTATTTCCAACTACCTCCCTCCTCCCTTCATTTTTATTTTTATCTTTTCCCTCTCATCTCACTACTTTCCTCCTCACTCTGATTTTTCTTATTTTTCTCTCTTTTTCGTACTTTCCTCCTCCCTCAGTTCTTATTTTTATATTTTTCTCTCATCCCACTACTTCCCTCCTCATATTTTTTCTCTCTCTTCTGACTACTTTTCTACTCCCTCCTATTTTAATTTCTCTCTCACAAACTACTTCGCTCCCCCTCATTCCATTTTTTTCTCTCTACCTCTCTCATCTATCCTCTCTACTACAGTGGACGTTGACGCAAAAGTCAAATTGAAATAGCAAAAATCACGTCAGAGTGTTACAAGACATTATATTTTGCAAAATGTTACGCAGATGTAGTTTTGGGATTCAAGATGGTTTAGATATTATTCTTTCATACAAGATAAGGGACATAACAAATAAAATTTATTATTTTATTGGTTGCCTATTTTTTGTATTGGAAAAAGACATACTTATCCCATTTGAGTCCTAAAATGAGTCCACATACCATAACCCTCATAGTTCTTTATTCTGCTACTTGTATGATGGGATAAAGATAATGGAGTTTAGGCTTTGGTGTCAAGCTCGTTGTACACAACATTTTCCTTTTAGTTTTGGTGATCTATATATCCTTATCCTCACTTGGATATATGACACATGTCTGAATGTTGTGATTCAACTTCTACATGTCTATATTTTCACGTATGACTTAATAAGTGGTAGTTTCTACATTCCTTTATGATGATATCCCCCTCATATATAGAGTGATGACAATGCAACTGTGCTAAGATGCAATGCATATGACTCGACCTTTTATAAGAAGACAAGAAAACAAACACATATTACAAGTTCCCATCTCATTGTTGGATGCTCAAAGAAGATTTAGGTTGTCAAATTTTATCTGGATTGCAGTCTAGTGTTGTAGGAAAATCATATAAATATTGAATCATGATAAAAAAATCAGCCTCCTTCTTTAGTGGGTTCACATATAATGATAACAAACATGTCTCAAATTCATAACAACACAAAACACATTTCATCATAAGTTTTACTCAAGTTCTGGGCCATCTCTTATCACTATTGATCTTCATCCCATCCATCTACCCTATGTTTGTTGGCTAACCTGATTTCACTTGGACAACAATATTGATTGCCAATATACATAAACATATGGTCTATTATTATAGCATATTGTTATTGCATGTAAATATGAAGTTTAAAAAATTCATGAAGACGTGATTGAGATATAAGCAAAGAGGTGTCATCATAAACAAAGGGTGATCAATGTGTAGGATAATAATATCTAGTTGATTTAGGTTTTGTTTGGTTAGTCTGGAAGGAAAATATCTTTTAAACTGTATGCATCAATAAAAAAATCTTAACCTAAATAAGTTTACGATTAGATTGATTGAATTAACTGGTTGTCAATATTGAACTACTAAGATTGAATCAATCTATGGCCAATTGGCTATAACCAAATTCTACTCACCCCCAATTAATCCCCTTTAATAATTGGTTGTTCTATCATTATGTGCCAATCCAAGTTCATATTCACCAGGACTACAAAATTCTAATTCCACACAAGATACCAAATGGGAGCACATCATCCTCCCTCACTCAATGTATCCAACATGTTCCTATAAATCATGGCTTGAAACATACCTAACTACTTTCCTAATTTTGGGTTTTTGTCTGGATATGTTTATGCTTGGAATAAGCAGACCCAAAGTTCTAGGTGCATGGTGTGGAAAAGAGAGCTTCTTCCAACTGAGAGGCGATGAAGAGTGATTCTCAAATGACCAAGAAAACTCAACCATCAGTTCATCACTGCTACAATTTCTGGGGGTGCATCAATAAGGGTATAACATTAACAGGACTCGAGATAGAGGGGGGAAGCCACTTCCACATTAGTGCATAAAACTAAGGTTGCATATAACAAACCATTCACTTTTTAGAATCCTATTAGAGCATAGTACTATGAAGTTAATACAAAATTCAAAACCATTTGATGTTAAACATAAACTTTTCCACATATCTATATGAGACTCATACAATTATGCATGATGAGTTTTATTAGTTACTTCCATGTCTCATCTTCTATGCTTCTGTCTACAATGTTAGAACCTTTATTTTTTTAGCTCAGGAAATTGATTAGTTTTGACTTTTTTTCTTACTTTTTTGGTAGAGAGAGATTAAGTTGAACAATTATTCTTGGAATTACTTAATATTCAATCATACATTATGGAGATGAATGACATGAAATCCTAATGATCTTCACTAAAACCTCATTAGTTTGTCCAACAAACCCGAGTGTATGAGGATTATGAAGCTCAAATAGGATAGTATCCATGTATGGAAATATGGCTATAGAGAAGGCCGTGGAAACAAAAATTTTATCTACCATATTCTCATAAACAATGGATCGCGTCAATAACTATAATATGGAAAGAATGGTTTCAAGGATATACCTGGTCTTGGAGCAAATCCAGCAACAATCTTCCTCATTGTAGATGTGCAACTCTGAATCTTGGTTGCATTGGGACTCATAGGACTATTGCGCCTCCTGGTCTGCACCACAGACTACATCCACAAACTTCATCTTCTTAAGTAGCTCCTCTTGTAATGAAAACGCATGTCATCTTGCTAGAATGGATAGGAAGGAGTTGTCCTCCCGTTGGTGTACTAGTCACCAACTTGCTCTCCCACAATAATGATCTCAATTGCTCTCTCCCTTGCTATTCCTCCCTAGTCGGGTAGAACTTGCTCGATCTCTCATGGTTACCACAACCAGAGAGAACAATGTTTGTCAGAGCAACTGATTCTCAATTGTTTGTGTTGTGCTCTGGGAAGCCCCCAGTACCCCACTATTTATAGATGGGGTTTGTATCCAGGTTTCCAGTCAATGTAGGAGTGGAAGGGACTAGAAGATATTGAATTTTCTCAACCTATGACTACTGAAATGACCGTATGACACACCTAAAGGTCGTATGGCATGCAAGAAGGTTGTCTTGTACTATGAGAGAGTTGTTTTGTCGTTTCCCAATTGCATACAAAATTGGCAATTTGATTCCCATTGATGTTAGACATTAATTTCCTTGCACAACAAGTAATGTGCAAGTAAAACAAACTTGGAAATATCTAAAACCTTTCCTCAGCCGAACTAGATCATCTCACCCATGTGAGACGGCCGTCTCGGTCATCTAGATGGTCATCTGGTGACCTGAGTCGAACTAGTCAGTTGGTTCAGTTCATCTTTTAGCCAAATTCAACTTGAATCAGACCTGACTCCCCAGACGCCCGTCTCAACACTTGTTTGGCACTCCTGATGGATGTCTCAACACTTGAGATGGGTGTTTGGAAGTACAGTCATCCTATATGTTGCGTGAATCAAATACCTAAACACTTTAGTACTTAATTCAATTGTCATTCAAGATTAAACTCCTATTCTAGGTCAAGGCCTATGTGTAGGACCCTATAGGTCCCATATTATGTTGGTAGTGAATGTCCATAACAACTTATGACATCACAAGAAATGAGTGTTGCCTAGTCACGCATCAATGCTACCCAAGTAAATGGAAAGTTGGGGAGCAACTTCAACCTACAATCTGTGTATGGTGTTATAGTGCTTGTATAGTTCCTTTGTCGCTGATGTCCAGATTGAACTTGAGGCATGGAGCAGTCACCCTCTTTATCATCCAATCTTGTTTCTTGAACTAGAGCATACCATCTTAGATATATGTAAGCTCAATATCACATATTGACTCACATGTGCATGGCCATGCATTTCCCAGTCTCTCTAATCAAGAGGCCTAGGACATCACACTCTAGTAGGAGGGACAAATCCCATTTCTATCACTACATTCTATCCCCATGTGTCAAAGTCACCCAATCATCATTGTTATAACTACCCATGTTTTGGACTGTGTTTGATGATGTCAAAGTGTACCTAATGACACGTAATAAGTGCATTGATTTCAGGTCTAAGAACCACAATCATGACCATCATTGTGAGAGTTGACTATGACTTCTACGAAATGGCTTCCATGTGTCAGTTTCATGGTGTGTTTGTCTGATACACTATTCTCTAACATGTATTTGTGTGCTTGGTTTGATATATCCATATCATGACTAATGATATTTTGTCATCAACCAATCCACACTCTGATCTTATGTATTATTGTTGTCTATCAGCCTTCCACAATAACAACCGATCACGGACATAATGAGAATATGCATATGTACTCTTAACATCTGTATGATCTCATTTATCCAAGTCACGTACTTGAAGACATACATCATTGAGTAATATTATTCTCTAGATATTTATAATGTTACATCATTATGTCATAACTAAATTAAACAGAATAAATTGGAAGCTTGCCTTTATTTATTAATCAAATCAATTATAAGTTATGCCATTACAATCATCACATGATTGGCTCTCTGGGCATACATACCAACAGACTCCCACTTTACTTAGAGATAATAACCTACAAATCACATTCCAAGTGATCTTACATCTACATCATGCTCCTACTTTGAAAGTGCCTTTATCAAGGGATCAACAACATTATTTTCAGTTGCTACTTTGCAAATCTTCATTTCTCTAAGCTGCATGATCTCTCTTATGATATGGAACTGCCTTTGTATATTCTTTGAGCATTGATGCGATCTGGGTTCCCTATCTTGTGTAATAGCTCCATTTTTTTCACAATACAACTCGATTGCCTCATTGATGCTTGGAATGACCCCAAGTTCTATGATGAACTTCTTGATCCATATAGCCTCCTTTGCTGCATTCGATGCAACAATATACTCACCCTCAGTTGTAGGAACTCTTCTAGCTTACAGATTCGTTGTTGAGGCAAAACACAAATCCTTATTGAGACTTATAATCATCTTGACAATCTAGAAGCTTGCATTGTGTAACCCTTTACCACTAAATATTCCTCTTTGTCGTAGACCAAGAACTGATCCTTAGTCCTTCTCAAGTACTTGAGGATGTTCTTCATGGCTATCCAGTGAGAAACACCTGGATCTGACTGTTATATGCGCATCATGCTCAAGGCATACGAGATGTATGGATGGGTACACAACATTGTATACATGATTGAGAAATTTTATGAGGCATATGGAATCAAACTCATGCATTCATTTTCTTTATACAAATTGGTTCATTGAGCTCTAGAGATGGGGACACCATGACGCATAGGTAGGTTTCCTCTCTTTGAGTTCTCCATGTTGAACCGCTTCAACACTTTGTCAATGGATGTGCTCTGACTTAATCCAAGAAGACTTCTAGATCTTTCTCTATAGATCTTTATCCAAAAGATGTAGGATGCCTCTCCCAAGTCTTTCATAGAGAATAATGTATTTCCAAGCCATTTCTTTAACTTTTGTAAAGTAGGGATGCCATTCCTCATCAATAGTATGTCATCTACATACAATATGAGGAAGGTCACTATGCTCCCACTAACCTTCTTGTACACACAAGGTTCATCTTCATTTTGAATAAAGCCAAACTCTTTGACTGTCTTATCAAAATGAAGATTCCATCTCCAAGATGATTGATATAATAAATAGATTGATCTATGTAGCTTACACACTTTAGTTGCAACCTTTGGATTTATAAAACCATCAGGTTGTGTCATGTACACATTCTCAAGAATATTCTCATTAAGGAATGTAGTTTTAACATCCATCTGCCAAATTTCATAGTCGTGATAAGCTACAATGGCAAGCATGATCATGATCTCTTAACCATGGCCACTAGAGAAAAGGTTTTGTCATATTCAACACCTTGAACTTGTCTGAAACCCTTTGTAACCAATCTGCCCTGATAGGATTGAACTTTGCCATCCATGTCGGTCTTCTTCTTGAAGACCCACTTGCACCCTATGCATTTTACCCCTTCAGGTGGATCCACCAAAGTCCATACTTTGTTGGTATACATGAATTCCATCTCAAATCTCATGGCCTCAAGCCATTTCTCAAACTCGGGTCCCTTAATAGCATCTTTACAGGATATTGGCTCATCATCTATGACCAATTCACAGCCTTTTTGAGTTACAAGATATCCAAATATTTCAGACTCAGAGTGTGTCCTGTTAGATCTATGACGTTCCTGTGTAACTTGAGGAGTTTGAGATTCCACAACATCTTGTAATTCTCTTTGTTCATCTTGTTCATCTATCGATTCAATGTTTTCTTATTGGTCTCAAACTTCTTCGAGTTCCACTTTTCTCCCACTGATTCCTTTGAAAATGAAATCCATCTCAAGGAATGCAGAATCCTTGGGAAACAAACACTTTGTCATCAGATTGAGAATTAAAGTAATATACTCTTGTTTCTTTAGGATATCTAACAAAATAACATTTATTAGATCTTGGACCAAGCTTATCAGAAAACATTATTTTAACATAAGCATCATATCCCCAAATCCTCATAAAAGATATATTGGGACGCTTCCCATTCCATATATCATATGGTGTCTTTCGAACAGATTTAGATGGTACTTGGTTTAGTGTAAACACGGTGGTTTCAAGAGCATACCCCCAGAAGGTAGTCAGAATCTTAGATAAACTCATCATTGATCGCACCATATCTAGCAATGTGTGATCCCTTCTTTCTGATACACCATTATGTTGTGTTGTTCCAGGTGGAATCTACCATGGGCTCTGTGAAGGGCCTCAAACTCTTGGTTTAAGTACTTTCCACCTAGATCAGAATGAAATGTCTTAGTACTTTTACTAAGTTGGTTATGTACTTCATTCATAAACTCTTTGAACTTTTCAAAAGTTTTTGACTTATGATTCATTAAATAAATATAGTCATACCTACTAAAGTCATCAGTGAAGGTTATGAAGTATTGATACCTACCTCTAGCGGTTGTTCTAAAAGGTCCACACACATTAGTATGTATGAGTCCTAATTGATCACCAGCCCTCTCATTGTTACTAGTGAAAGGGGTCATAGATATCTTACCCAACAAATAAGATTCGCATGTCTCTATTGATTCAAAATCAAAAGAGTACCTATAACTATCTTTATGGAGTCTAGATATGGGATTCTCATTTATGTGCCCTAGATGACAATGCCAAAGGTATGTTTTATTTGAGTTGTTAATTTTTAGTCTTTTGGTATCAATGTTCTATACATATGTCTTTATATCTAACAAGTAAAGACCATAAGATAAATTGGGGCACTACCATAAAATATCCCATCTTTTGAAATAGAACATCGACCATTTTTTATATGGAATTCAAATGAATCCTTATCCATACAAGATATAAAAATTATGTTTCTATTTATAGCAGGTACATAATAGAAGTTCTTTAACTCTATTACAAGCCCTATGGGCAGAGATATACTATAGATTCCAATTGCGTTGGCCACAACTCTTGTGCCATTAGCAACTCACAATTCCACCTCACCTTTTCCCAAAGGCCTACTTCCTTTCAGATCATGCATATGAGAACATACATGAGATCCACATCCGATATCTAGTACCCATGATGATGAAGTAGATAGATTTATCTCAATAATGTATATACATGAAGTGGAGATCACGATCCCCATCTTTTTCTTCCTGAATGCCTTCAATTGCAAAGGATAAGATTTTTTGTGTACTTTTTCTACTTATCTTGCGTGTTGAAGATGTGGACTTAGGATTGACCTCAAAACTCTTCTAGGCCTTACTTTTATCCTTGGACTCAGCTTCATTGACCACCATCACATGATTATCCTTATTCAATTTTTTTTCAGCATGAATCAACATGGCAAGCAAGTCTGACATCTGTCCAATCACATGCAATAAAGTGGCTATATGATTATGGCATGGTCTTAAGAATCATAGCAATGGACAACTCTTGGCTCAAGGTGAATCCTAGTTCTTCAAGACTATATACATGTCTAAACATATTGAGCACATGTTCTTCTATTGAGGTTCCCTTTGTCAGTTTAGACTCAAGCAGCACCTTCAGTTTATCGTCCCTTTTTTTCTTTGTAAGACCAAGTGTCACTTTTTTAAGATGTGTTACCATCTCAAGAACACTCATGTCTTCACATTGTTCAGGCAACTCATAGTTCATGCATCTAAGCATAAGGTGATTTATCTCTAAGGCATCATTGACATGCTTCCAGTAAGCATCCACTTGTGCCCTAGGTGCATCAAGAGTAGGTATTTCTGGCATTGGTTCATCAAGGATGTAGAGGTTGTACTCTTCATTGAGAACCCTTCTCAAAGTCAAAAACCATTCATGGAGATTTCTCCCGTCAAGTTTGTCCTTCTTCAGGATCAACCGCAAATCAGATTTGTTCATCATTTGATTCTATAAGAGAAATTTTGCATTTGTCAAAAACCCTTTTGATTTGATTTCATTTGAAAATTTTGATGATATTCATTAGATATTTAATTATTATCGCTCCCACTATTTTATTCAAATTGATAATGTTGGTATGTATGCCCAGAGAGCTAATCATATGATGATTGTAATGGCATAACATGTAAATAATTTGATTAATAATAAAGGCAAGCTTCCCATTTATTTTGTATATTCAGTTATGGGATAATGAATAACATAATAAATATATAGAGAATGATAATACTCAATGACGCATGTCTTTAGGTTGAGGACCTGAAGAAGGAGATCATATAGATGTTAAGAGTATATGCATTCTCATTATGTCCCTGATCAGTTGTTATTGTGGAAGGTAGATAGACAACAATAACACATAAGATCAGAGTGTGAGTTAGTTGATGACAGAGTCTCATTAGTCATGATATGGCAATATCAAACCAAGCACACAAATACATGTTAGAGAACAGTGTATCAGATAGGCCCACTGTGAGACTTACACATGGAAGCCATCACCATGGAAGTCATAGTCAGCTCTCGTTGTGATGGTAGTGGTTGTGGTGCTTATACCTGAAATTACTACACTCGTCACATGTCTTTGGGTACAATTTGACATCATCAAGTGCAGTCTTGAAACATGGGTTGTTATAAAGGTGATGATAGGATGACTTTAACACATGGGGAATGACTGTGAGTGATAGAGATGGGATTTGTCCCTCCTATAGAAGTATGATATCCAAGGCCTCTTGATTAGTGATATTGAGAGAAGTATGGACAAATGCATGTGAGTCAATATGTGATATTGAGCTTACATATATCTCATGTAGTCTTCTCTGATTCAAGAAACAATATTGAATAACAATGAGGATGATTGCTCCATGCTTCTAGTTCCATCTGGATATCAGTGACAAAGGAACTATACAAACAATATAACACCATACACAGATTGTAGGTTGAAGTTGCTCCCCAACTTTCTGTTCACTTGGGTAGAACTGATGTGTGACTAGCACCACTCTTTGCTTGTGATGTCATAAGTTGTTATAGACATTCACTTCCAATGTGATATGGGACCTATAGGGTCACACACATAGGAACTCATCTAGAAGAGGAGTTCAGATCTTGAATGACAATTGAATTAAGTACTAAAGTGTTTAGGTATTTGATTCATGCAACAAATAGCCTGAGAGTACTACCAAACGGCCATATCAAGGGTTGAGACGGGCGTCTGGAGAGTGCCAAATGGCCATCTCAAGTGTTGAGACAGGATCTGGAGAGTCAGGGTTGATTTGATTTGAAATTGGCTAAGAAGCGAACCGACCCAATAGGATGGCTTGACTCAGGTCTATAACCAAGATGACCATCTCGCATGGGTGATATGGTCTAGTTCGATCGAGGGAGGGTTCTAGACATTTCCCTATTTGTTTCACTTGTACATTACTTGTTGTGCAAGGAAATAAATGTATAACATTGATGAGAATTGAGTTTCCAATTTTGTGTACAACTGGAAAGTGCAAAACGACCGTCTCACGTCCCAGACAATTGCTCGTTGGGAGAGATGTCTGTTTTGGTGCACACATGTTGTGAAACTTTTAGAATTGTTGTGAAAATTTGAGATCTTTCTGTCCTTTCCACTCCCGCATAGACTGGGAACCCTGACCTTAGCCTCTACTATAAATAAAGGGGTACTAGGGGCTTTCCAGAGGACAACATAGAAAATTGAGAATCAGTTGCTCTAACAATTATTGTCCTCTCTGGTTGTGGTAACCACGAGAGCCCAAGCAAGTCCTACCCGACTAGGGAGGGATAGCTACGGGAGAGAAACAATTGAGGATCATTATTATAGGAGAGCGGGTTGGTGACTAGTACACCAACAGGAGGGACAACTCCTTCATGTATGTTCTAGCAAGATGACATGAGTTCTAGTTGGTCGGGGTGCACTACTCTAGAGGCAGGAGTCCTTTGGTTGCTTCTAGGAGGGCAACATCAACTCACAGTCCATGGTGAGATCCGAGGAGCCACTGCAATAATTGTATGAGTTTGTTGTCTATGGATGAGATATCAGATGAGTGCCAGTGTAACCAAGAGTCGCACAGACCCGTCCAAGATAAAGTGCGCATCTACATCGATGAGGATTATCACTGGACTTGCTTCAGGACTAGGTATATCTTCGTGTAACCATCCTTCTCATTGCATAGTTATTGACGCGATCTGATGGTTAATGGGAATTATGTCAGTAAAAATTTTGTTTCTACTACCGATCTGATGTCATATTTCCCAACAGCGGTATCAGAGCTACGTCAAGTAATTATGTTTCGGGATAATTGATATGATCAGATTTTGGTTTTACATGTTTAGTTATTGCATGCAATGTGAATATTTAAACTAGTTTATGTGCACGACTGTCTAATCACCATATAAAGAACCCAGATGAATATATATATATATATATATATACGTATAGAGAGAGAGAGAGTCAGTCTAGAATACACTCGACTGTACTGATCACACCGTACACCCTAATGGTGTTTGCCTATGTAGACCATGTTTTTGCAAAATATAATCCATTGATCTTCATGGTTACAATAATAATAGCCCACATACGAAATCTGAGTCTATTTGGATGAGCATAAGTCACTCATCCAAGGACAACAAAATCGGCACACAAAACTAATTTGAAATGCATGATTTTTGCCTCCTTTAGATGCATGACCTAAAAATGTCCAAATGAGTTGGAATTTATTATGTAGTATGTTCTTAACATATTTGAAAAGATCCATGATTTATATTTTCAAAATTCTCCATAATGGAAAATGACTAAGGTGTATAGTGTATTCGGTACACTCGAGTGTATTCCAGCTTCACTATATATATATATATATATATATATATATATATATATGTGTGTGTGTGTGTGTGTGTGTATATATATATATGCAATTTACATGTGTTGCCATAAATACAATTTTGATGGTGGATGTAAAGCATGGTTATGGCCAGAAACCCCATCTGTGTGTGTACAGTTGTGGTTATTTATTCCTATTGTTAATCAGTCTATGTGTCGAGCCTCTCTCTCCTTTCCAAATATAAATTAATGCTATTATTTCTATTTCCCTTCAAATATAACTCAAGGTTTTCTTGATATACAATGTAATAAGAAATAGGATATTTTAATTTATGTTCCGTCGTGAGATGACGATCTGCACAAAGGTGAAACATGTGGCTCGTAAGATGACTCGGTCAACTAGAGGACCAAGGAGGCCAGACGATAAGAGGACAAACCGATTGACTGGTAGCCCAACTGATCGACTGGAGGTGTCCAGACATTGCTTTGACCTGAGAACCAGACAACCGCTTCAGAAGAGCCCAACCGAGCGACCAAGAGGCGAGCCGACTGGTTCAAGAGTTTGAATCGATCAACCTGGATTGGTCCCAGCTTAGATCTTCACCAACAACAGGTTGCATATGATGTGGACCATAGGTGGTAGTAATCCTTGTGTCTCCAATGAATTACATTAGTATGGACATAACCATCACTTGTGTGTTTTATTTATTGCATGTTTTCGTTGTGGGATATAGCATGTATATGATATGTACTATATAAGTGTGGTGATTGGGTAAAGTATATGTATTTATACAAACTCCCTCGTTAAAATATTAAGTCTTAGATGCTTTCCATAAGTAGAACACATGAAAATCTTGATTGAGTAAGCGTGGGCATGCCCTAGCGTGGTGCGTCGTCTATCCCTGGAAATGTGATGGTAGATATGTGGGTTTGTCCTAGCATGGTGCATAGTCTATCGTGTTGGTTTATGGGTCAGGATTAATTAGGTGATCTTAATTGGACTAAGCACCTATAAGCATACAGATGATCAATGGCAAGGAGTTGCACATATCATCTATCCAAGAGTTGCATATGATGCAATTGGCAAAAGATGCCTACCTGATAGAATAAAGTTGTGGGTGACAGCCCTAGTTGGCTCATGGTTTGATGAAATTAGGATCTTGGCCCACTTGAATACTGTACGCTGCAATATTCTGAATTGATATTGAGGGCTATCAATTTGAATAAAATAGTGGGAGCGATAATAATTAAAGACCTAATTAATATCATCAAAATTATCAAATCAAACCAAATAAAAAAATGTTTTGAAAAAGGTTACAATATTTCTTTGTAGAATCAAATGTCAAACAAAAAACACATTCAAATTGGGATCAGTCCTTGAGAAGGAAAAAATGGGGTAATGTTCCACAATTGGTTAAGGACTTTGAGAAATGTCCTCATCAATGAACGAAAGTTCTATGTCCGTGATAGACCAATGCTAGAGGAACCCGCTCCAAATGTGCCTGAGGCTAAATGGATGCCTATTGTAAGCATGCCAATGATGCCATTGACATTTAAATACCTAATTCTCTATTCTATGAACTATGAGTTTCATGAACAACATGACAACATGGACGTTCTTGAGATGGTAACACATCTTAAAAATTATGTAAAGAAAAGAAAGTATAATGTCTCCAAAGCGTTATTTGAGTACAAACTGACAAAGGGAGAACTCGTAGAACCACATGTGCTCAATATGATTGGACATGTGGAATGACCAGGATTTTTCTTAGGTCAATAGTTGACCATGAATATGATTATGCAAGTGTTGCATGAATCATATGGTTAGTTTATCAAATGATTGGCATGTTTATGCCAAAGTAAGGAAGAAGGACAAATTCGTGATGGTGATTAGCTGAAGTGAGTCATAGAGAAAAGGCAAGGATAAGAAGTGTTCTAAGGCTAAGCTAAAGTCTAATTATTCTAGACTCAATATATGGAGAAGGGTAAGTGTAAAAGGAATCTATCATTTTCACTTAAAGGATAAAGAAAAGAAAGTGTCACCATTATCACTTGTTCGGGCATTGGAAAGAACTATTCTCCTTATAGAGGATCTCAAGAAGAAGATGGAGATAGATATCTCTACTTTAGGACCTGAGAATAAGTAATCTAGAACTATGTGGAGCTAGGTTTGTTGCCTTTGTAGTTGGGAGATGTCATTCACGGGCACATAATTGAATTAGTGAATTGCTATTGTGGACATGCCATTGAAGAAAACATCATATGTCTTATACAACAAGAACATTATGATCTTTTATGGAAATTCCCTATGTCTCACAAACTATACTTGATAGTTTTAAAGACAAATGTGTATGACACATATATTGAATGACTTGATAACTCAAACAAACTGAATACCTATAGCACTGTCATGTAAAGCACATAAATCAGAAATGCATTTCTAGAATCCATATGATGGTTATCTAGACTCTTTTGGTTATTGAACCAATAGAGACATGCATGTCTTATTTGTTGTGCAATATGACAAAATAATCTTCACTAGATGTAGTGGGAGATTGACTATTCCATTTAGGACTAATACTTATTGATGTACGTAGACCTTTTAGAATGAATGCTATAGCTAGTTACAAGTACCTCAATATATTTATTGATGTCATCAGTAAATATTGAAATTTGTATATAATGAAATACAAGAATGAATATATTGAAGTGTTCAAGGAGATCATAAATGAAGTACATAACTAACTTGGTAAAGGTATTAAGATACCTCGATATGATCGATGTAGAAATACATGAACCAAGAGTTTGAGGACCTTCTAGGAGATCATGATAGTGTATCGTGATGAACACCACATGAAACACAATGATAATGTATCATTAGGGTGTATCAGAAAGAAGGAATCACACTATGTTCAGTCATGGTGCAATTTTCAACATATCTAGCTAATCTTCCAATATTCATTTTGGTGCATGCTTTATACTAAAACAATGTACCGTATACATTGGTTCAAAAGACACCATATGAGATATGGCATGGGAAGTGTCTCGATATGTTTTTTATAGTGATTAGGAATGAAAGCTTGTATAATAAAATAGTTTCTTAAAAGGCTTTATCCACAAATCACATAAATGTTACTTGTTGAATACTACTTATATTCCAACCAGACAACAAAGTGTTTGTTGCTAGGATGGTTGAATTCCTAAACGGAAATTAGTTCTAAAGGACTCGATGGGAGTAAAAGTAGAACTTGAAATGTTCAAGACAAACAAGAAAACATTGAACCTAAAGAGGTACAACAGGAACATGGAGAGTCACAAGTTGTTGTGAAATCTCAAGTTCCTTATGTAAAGATAGAACTCATAGTTCTAGTAGAACATGCCTAGAGTTTGAAATATTATGATATCTTATAACTCAATACGGAGATGAGTGACATGGTTTATTATCGCACTAACAAATTCACTCAGGGTTGAAATCCCTAAGCTTTTACCAAAACCTTGTGCAATAATACCACCCGCAAGCAGACGGGTCTTATCGCGGTATAGTTAAGGATCGAATCCCAAGGGACAACGTTTTTAAGAATTTTTGCTAGTCTAGTCTAGTTCGAGTAAGGCTAATATTTAAAATGATTGGTTGATTTGAGGTTAATTAAACTAATTGTAGGAAAGTAAAGAGCATAATAAAAGTTGATTAAGATTAATGATATGGAATCGCTGGGATGGTACCGGGTTTCACCACCACTACACATGCAAACACATTCAAACATCAAACATCCAGGAAAGATATAACCATCCAAATGGAGCTGCTACAAAACCCCCCATACAGGCGTTAGGCTTGCGTAGGCATCACCTTAGGTATCATATGTCTCGTCACCATCTGGATCACTCACTTACGGCTCTGAAGATACAGAAATCCAACTAAAGTTGTGGCCCTCCCTAAGGGATGTTTAGGCATACAGAAGCGTCACCGTGGGCTAGATGGCTCGTCCCCTCACAGATCATACACTTACAACCTCAAGGAATCCCATTCTATTTCTAGTTTGGGAGTCAACCGCGTTAATCAACATTCTACCCTATATATAGAAGTTCTCACAACATAGGGAAGAACAAGATGAAAGCAAGCAGGTAATCAATCTACAAACATTAACGATTAACAACGAAATGAAAAGTTATATACATTTCCATGGAATTTTTAACAAGAGAACATGCTTTCATGGGCAGCGGGGCTAGTCCCCACACCCCAGCGAAAAGGAACTACTCACTCATGATGCGAGAAACAAGAAAAATAAGAGAGAGGGTAGATTCCACCATGAGCATGATGCAGAAGGTAGTCGCAGGTCGGTGAAGATGATGTGGTCTTCTACGTCGTGTCGGAGTAGCTTTGGACGATAAGGAAGAACCACCAAGGCAGACTGGGCAGCCCTTCTTCTCCTCCTTCATTTCTCATCTTGACCTTCTTGCTTGCAGCAAAAGGAGCAGTAGGTGGAGTAGTAATGGCGTGGACGTGGATGTGTCTGGATCAAACTTTGTGTTTGGGCATCCTGGCAGCGTCCCAGATCCAATGCCAAATGAGGACCCTTGTGGTTATATTTATAGGCATTGGTCAGGTCCTCACATTTTTGGCATGAGTCTGCTTCACACGATTTGGAGCAAATGGTCTGCTTGAACGGTTTGGAGACCGAGAGACTCCTAACGATCTTGGTGTTTTAACGGTTTGAGGACCAAATAGATTCACACGGTCTCAAAAATCATTTGCGATCACACAGTCTCGAAGATTGTTTACCTCCTAATAGTTTTGAAACTGTGAGGAGCCAAATGGTTTTGAGGCCAGTTGCAGGTTCCAATCGGTCTTGCTTCCATTCGGTCTGATTGTTCATGTGGTTTTGGAGCGACCGGTCTTGGCGTTTTGATCACACAAATGGTCTTTGGCATCCCTCCGTCTAAACGGTCTTCAGCATCCAAACGGTCTTGGCTCCAAACGGTCTTGGGTCCAAATAGTCTTGAAGACCGATGGCCTCTAAACGGTCTTGAAAACCGATGGGTTTCAAACGGTCTCGTACCTCCAAATGATCTCGGTTGCTGGCTTCCGATCGATCTTGCTGGAGAGTGGCGATCGTCCAAATGGTCTTTAGCCTTTGATCAGTCTTGAGGACCTAACGGTCCTGCATCCAAATGGTCTTGCTCTGACCGGTTTTGATTGTCCTACTGGTCTTGGCTTCCAAACGGTCTTCAATTCCAAATGGTCTTTACTTTCAAACGATCTTGAGGACCGATTGAGCAGACTAAATGATCAAATCGTTTGGTCAAGACCGATTGATCAGGACCAAGGTTGAGAGGATCATAAGTGAATGTGGATGTGCAACCAATTGTTCCATTAAATCTACATAAAATCCACAATTGTACCACAAGTTAGTAACAATCCATTGAGTTGAACAAAATTGAATATTATGGGGTTTCAAGAGGTAAAAATGAAAGTATTAATCAAATTTTGGCTCAAAAAGATGACTGAATATCATGATGAATATGCTTTCATCAGAATACCTCGAACGTAAACGTTGCTCATCCTCGAGTAACACAAAATCTGAAATAGTCACCAAATGAATACTTTCTGATCATGTGATTGCCTCCTCTTCACATCACGATCGTTTCCTTTCTACTCAGTATGACTAAGCATCTCAACTTCCTGAGATCACTGAACACATTTTACCATATCTTCATTCCTGAGTTTGTTTTCCAACATCACTTCCTCCTCACTTTTTCTAACAATAAGCATGTCAAAGAGTTTTGTAAGAGTCTAGAGATACTCGCAGAACAACAAGTGTGCATCTGATCTGACATTGGTGTATTTCAAGGTAGTGAAGGCATTTATTGTGCCTTTAGGTGGAAAAGGGAGTGAAGGGTGGTATGGAAGGAAGAAATAAATCTCTCCTCTATTCGACTCAAGATTTTTATTATATGATTTGCAATTTCATTTATTGCATTTTTTGTGTGTGAATCTCTCCTCTATTTGAATCGAGATTGCATTTTTTGTGTGCACTTTGGCATCTTTTCTTGGTCGTACACCCCTATTAATTTGAGAGGGGTATGGAAGAAGCAGATATAGAGGGAAGTGGTGTGCCACCCCGAACTTAGGGTTTTGCACTATTTTGGCTATTTTTGTTTCTTTTTTATGGATGGAGGGGTACAAAGATGATAGAAGAAGTGTAGAAGAGATTTTAGATCAAAATACAACTTGATTTACAATTCAGTGCATCGGGTCATTCTCTTTATCATACTCTGCTCAAACAATGGCTTGATGAGGATCCAGTGGAGATTCCATGTTATTGTTCCACTAGTCAGTTAGGAAGCACGACATGTTTGATCCCTATCAGTTCGACAGACACTTGCCATTTTTGTAGAAGGATCATGATGTTAGGATTCATAAGCTTCACAATATGATTTCAAATAAAAGGCTA
Source organism: Alisma plantago-aquatica (assembly GCA_963693085.1). Lineage (NCBI taxonomy): Eukaryota > Viridiplantae > Streptophyta > Magnoliopsida > Alismatales > Alismataceae > Alisma > Alisma plantago-aquatica. The sequence goes on from OY856409.1 coordinate 1,011,571,800, forward strand.
GTTTTCAGAAAAAGGTCCTTTTGAGGATCTGCTTCGAATAAGGAGGGTATAATGATTCAAAATGCACAGAAATAGAAATGAAAAGCGACAAAACTTCATCTAGTATATGTTCAATTTCTTTGAAAAACATTAAAAATTTTGAAAATTTTATTTGAAAATTTTGAAAATGTTGGTCAAAATACAACGATGAAATCTTAAGTCTGAATTAGATGGGTGAAGGTGGAAAGTAAAGTACGTACCATCCACCCTCCAACCCCAACTTAGAAATTTACTTGTCCCGAGCAAAGCCTAAATCCAAGATGGAGGGGAAAATTCATGTTGGTTAGACCACCATATGTGGTTGCATTCCAATCAGTGTGCATCCTCCATCTGAAAATCTCAAAAATGAAGATTAATTAGAACTCAAGATAGCATCTCACGATGCAATTTTTATTTGGTGAAAAATTATCTAAAAAGTAAAAACAAAATTAAGAAAAAAAATTCTAATTCAAAATTAAAACTAAATACAAATTTATTGATCGGGTTGCCTCCCGACAAGCACCTTTGTTTTACATCGATGGCTCGACTTGCTTCCTTCAACTTTCTGGTGGATATGTTGGTTTGGAAAGATTTATCAATTCTTCAGTGTTAGTATCTGCTGGGATGAAGTATCTCTTCACGCGTTGGCCATTTGCCACAAAATCGCCTAACTTTTCACTCTATAGGGAGAAAGCACCATGTGGGTAGATGTTCTTGACAATGTAAGGTCCAGACCAGTGAGAACGGAGTTTCCTTGGGAATAACCTCAGACTTGAGTTGAACAGAAGAACTTGGTCTCTGACTTGAATGTCCTTTTATTTCATATGACTATCATGCCAAAGCTTTGTGTGTTCTTTGTAGATTCGTGCATTTTCATAAGCTGCCATTCAGAGTTCATCTAATTCTTGAAGTTGCAGAATCCTGGTGTCTCCCGCTTTCTTCATGTCAAAATTTAGTTGTTTGATTGTCCACCATGCTTTGTATTCGAGTTCTACAGGGAGATGGCATGACTTTCCATAGACCAATCGAAATGGTGTAGTTCCAAGAAGAGTTTTAAAAGTAGTTCGGTAGGCCCACAAGGTGCCGTTGAATTTTACTAACCAATCTTTTCAGTTGCGGCCTACTGTCTTTTCCAGAATAGCCTTGATTTGACGGTTAGAAACCTCTACCTGTCCACTTGTTTGTGGATGGTAAGGTGAGGCTACCTTGTGTGTTACACCATATTTCCTCAGCAAGGTTTCAAAGCTTATTTCCAGAAAATGAGAACCTTTGTCAGATATCACAGTGTGTGGGACTCCGAATCGGGGGGAAATGATATATTTGAACATTTTGATGACAGGTTTGGAATTGCTAGTGACGGTCGGTATGGATTCGACTCATTTTGAAACGTAATCAATCGCGACTAGGATGTAGGAAAATCCATGTGAATAGGGGAATGGGCCCATGTAGTCCACACCCCAAACATCAAATATCTCTACTTCTTGCCACAAGTTAAGTAGAATCGCATCTCTCTTTGTAATGTTTCCAATCCTCTAACACTTGTCACATGACAGAACAAAGTTGTAGGAATCTTTTGATATGGTTGGCCAAAAGAAACCACACTGCAAAACTTTCAGGGCAGTTTTCTTAGTACTCATATGGCCTCCAACTGGACCTGAGTGACATTACTCTAAAATGAGTTGGGCTTCCTCCTTAGTGATACAACATATGTAGAGACCATCAGCACAGAGCTTGAATAGGTACGGCTCATCCCAATGATATTTTTTCACATTGTGCATGAATTTCTTTAGTGAATTCTCGGTGCATTCAGGGTGGATGACACCAGCGGCAAGGTAGTTCACATAGTCTGAGTACCATGGGGAAACTTCTGAGACTTTCATAAGCTGGTCATCCGGAAGAGAATCGTTAATCGGGATCTTTTTAGTTTCCAGAGTGTGAATATGACTGAGATGGTCTGCCATTACATTCTCTGTATCCTTCTCATCTCTTATCTCCAGATCAAATTCTTGCAAGAGGAGAATCCATCTAATCAACCTAGGTTTAGCATCTTTCTTCGCCAGGAGGTAACGGATAGCATCATGATCCGTATAGACAATGACTTTTGAACCTATGAGATAGGATATGAACTTGTCAAAGGCATACACAACTGCAATGAGTTCCTTTTCAATAGTCATGTAGTTCCTCTAAGCTTCATCAAGGGTCTTAGATGCATAGTAGATTACATAATGTTTCTTCTCTATATATTGGCCTAAAACAGCACCCACAGCGTAATCACTGGCATCACACATAATTTCAAATGGGTGATCCCAATCGGGAGCTCTGATGATGGGTCTTGTTGTAAGGGCATGCTTCAAGTTATTGAAACTCTTCACACATTCTTCATCAAAATGGAAATCAGCATCCTTTAGCAACAAATTCATCATCAACTTGGTTATTTTGGAGAAATCTTTTATAAACCATCTATAAAAGCATGCATGACCTAGGAATGCGTGAACTTCTCTTACATTTGTCGGGATAGTGAGTTTGGATATCACTTCGATTTTCACTCTGTCTACTTCAATCCCTCTACTGCTGACTCTATGACCAAGCACAATGCCTTCTTTTACCATAAAGTGACACTTTTCCCAGTTCAAAACAAGATGTGCTTCTTCACACCGTTTAAGGACAAGGGAGAGGTGCTTCATACACAAGTCGTATGAATCTCCATATATGGGAAAATCATCCATAAAAACTTCCATTATAGTTTCGGTGAGACCTACGAATATAGCTGCCATGCAACGTTGGAAGGTTGCAGGCACATTGCAGAGGCCGAACGGCATCCTTCTAAAGGAATATGTTCCAAACGGACAAGTAAAAGTTGTTTTCTCTTGGTCATATGGATGTATAGGTATTTGATAGAATCCAGAGTAACTATCAAGATAACAGAAATATTCTTGGTGAGCCAACCTCTCTAAGACTTGATCAAGAAAAGGCATCGGGAAATGATCCTTTCGGGTTGCATTATTCAACTTCTTGTAATCAATACACATCCTCCACCCAGTGAGTGTTCGAGTGGGGATGAGTTCATTGTCTTCATTCCGTATCACAGTAGTTCCACCTTTCTTAGGGACAACATGCACGGGACTTACCCATGGCGAGTCAGATATCAGATAGATGATTCCGGTAGTAAGCAGTTTAATGACTTCTTGACGGACTACTTCCTTCATGTTTGGATTAAGCTTTCTTTGATGTTCCACGGTTGGCTTGTGATCTTCCATCATGGGGATTTTGTGCATGCAAAGTGCTTGACTCACCCCGATGAGATCATTCATCTTATAGCCAATGGCTTTTCTTCTTTCCTTTAATTCCATCAGGAGTTTATCTTCTTGTTCAGTTGTTAGGTCGGAATTTATAATGACTGGGCAGACCTTGAGATCATCCAGAAACACGTACTTCAATCCCTCGGGTAGGGTTTCATTTCAAGGGCTTCTAGTTTCTCGCTCGGTTCTTCAGTAACATTCACAGCCCTGAGTTCCTCAAATTTAGCTTTAGGATCTTCTTCAGTAGTGTCAAGGTGGTGAACAAAATTCTTCATTTGTTCGTCAACTGAACTTTCTACATTTGGATTAGTCAGAGCCATTTCTAGAGGATCTTCTTGTTCATAATCCTCTTGCATGAGGAGTGACATCTTCTCTATGCACTCAATCAAGTAGACTTCTTCTTGCATGCTTGGTCTTTGCATACTTTCAAAAACTTTGAACTCGAGAGTTTCTTTGCCTAGTCTGAGCAGCAAAGTTCCTGCTTCAACATCAATGAGATCTCTTGCAGTGGCAAGGAACAGACGGCCAAAAATGAGAGGGTATCTGGCATCTTCTTTTATATCCATGATGATAAAGTCACACGGAACATAAGAGTATTTGCCTACCTTGACAGGTACATCCTCAATAATTCCCAAGGGAAGAGTCACGATGTTATCTGCAAGTTGTATGGTCATACCAGTTGGGAGAAGTTCAGCAAACCCTAGCCTTTTGCAAAGGCTAAGTGACATGATGGAAATGCTAGCACCAAGATCGGCCAATCCTTTCTTACAGGAAGAATAACCGATATGGCAAAAAATCCCAAAAGATCCTAGATCTTTTTGCTTCTTGGGCATCTTACTCTAGATGATATCTAAAGTAGTTGTTGCCAACTTGATTGTCTCATACTCTTTAGTTATATATTTCCTTGTGAGAAGTGACTTCAAATACTTTGTCCAAGTTGGTATCTCAGCCAGCGCATCTAGGAAGGGTATATCAACATGAAGCTTTTTCATAGCTTCCTTGAATTTATTGAAACAAGTGGCGAGCTTGGTTTGCTTCAAACGAGTTGGGAAAGGTGGACAAGACTTGTAAATTGGCACATTTGTCTCTGGTGTTTCAACTTATTTATTAATAGGTTTTTCAGATCTTGGCTCGGTTGTCTTATCAGCAGTCACCGGTTCTTTGGGTTGAGACTCAGGTGTTGTTGAGTCTTGGACAATCACAGGTTCATCCTCATCTATAATAACCACAGGTGTCTTGACAGGAGGATCAGAATAGTCTTTTCCAGACTTGGTGGTGACAGCCTTTAGTTGCTCCGGGTGTTTAGGGTTATTTTTTGGTTGGCCAACAAAGGCTCCAACGGGTGGTTTCATACTTGCTGCAAGTTGAGATAATTGAGATTCAATAGCCTTCTGATGGGCTTGCTGGTTAGCTATCATAATTTGCTGGCTAGCTATCAATGTTTGTTGTGCTGTAACATCTTCTCAATGGCTGATAACTTGTCATTAGGAGAAATGGGGCAAGCTTGTTTCCCTTGTTGTTGGTTCTGGTAAGGGACTTGGTTGAGATTCTGAAATTGAGAATTGTTCTGATAATTGTTGTAGTTCCTATTCTGAAAGTTACCCCTAAAGTTTCCTTGATTTCTGAAACTTTGTTGTTGGTTATATTGGAATCATGGTGGCCCTCTTTGTTGATTATTTTGACCAAGTTGTTGCGAGTTTTCTGCTCCTGAAGGATTTCCATATTGAAAACCAGGATGGTTCCTATTTTGATTCAGATTGTAGTATCCTTGACCAGGAATTGTGTTGATAGAATTAAGATTTTCCAATTGACTATTATCTCCTTGGCTACATGTGTTGCTAAAAACAACATCGTAGAGAACATTGCATGCTAAAGTGGAATGATCATTACCTTTACATGCTTCATAGAACAATAAAACTGACTTGATTTGTTCTTGTTGTTGAGGGGGTGAATGTCCTCTTCCAAATGCAACAAGGGATGATTCGATATGGTCTTGCTTAGCAACTAAGAGTTTGAGGGTTTCAGTGATAGACTTGTATTCTGGAATAACTTCAGTCATAGCTACCTTCAATACTCCCTTACCTACAGATCTACCCCAATTTTCTTTATTTTTGGCTCCAAGGGTGACAACCTTCCATGTGTTGTCATAACTTTGACGCATTAAGTTCCCTCCATATGAGGAATCTAAGAATATCTTGATATCATCATCCACACCCCTATAGAAGATCTCGATGAGTTGATTCGTGGGAATGCCATGGTGTGGACACTTGCGTAGAAGCTCTTTATATCTTTCCCATGCTTCCGCAAGGGTTTCTCCAGGGGCTTGAGTGAACGTTGTTATTCAACCCCTAATTTCATAGGTGAGAGAAGAAGGGTAAATGTTTTCCAGAAAAATGTTTTGCACTTGTTCCCATGTAGTGATGGGCTCGCATTGCAAGGAGTTGTACCAACTTATAGCTCTATTAGCAAGCGAATACTTGAAAATATGGAGTCTAATGGCATCATCAGACACTCCATTTTGCTTTGTCATGGCACATAGATCAATAAACCTCAGAAGATGTTCTTGAATATCTTCTCCTTGTTTACCATACAATGGGTTTTTTTGAAGCAAGTAATCCAATGTGCTCGTATCTCAAAGTTGGGAGCATTGATGGGAGGAGTTTGAACTGGGTTATGAACATCATTAGCTTTAGGGATTGAGAAATCCCTAAGATCCTTTTGTAGTTTTGTTGCTTGCGTTGTTGCTTGTACTACTAGGATTTCTTCTTGAACTGTAGCTTTGGCTTCTTGCACGAGCCTTTCTCTTTGTGCATTAATGGCTTGAGCTACCCTTCGGGCTATTTCCTCCTCTTGAGCCATTCTTTCTTGATTCTCTTTGTTTCGACGATGAAAGGTCATGTCTATCTCTAGGTCAAAGCTAGTAGAGATCTGGGACTATTCAAGCAGTGCATGCACTAGTCTTTTGGATGTACCTAAAATGGAAAAGTTTCAAAAGTGAGATCCACGAAGTAGAGTCAAATTCAAGTGAATGATCAATTGTATCAAAATAAAAACAAAAACCTAGATTAACCTTAAAAGAACTAGATTTGACTAACTGATTTCGTTGTCCCTGACAACAGTGCCAGAATTTGACGTGGTTTATTATTGCACTAACAAATTCGCTCAGGATTGAAATCCCTAAGCTTTTACCAAAACCTTGTGCAATAATACCACCCTCAAGCGGACGGGTCTTATCGCAATATAGTTAAGGATCAAATCCCAAGAGATAATATTTTTAAGAATCGTTTCTAGTCTAGTCTAGTTTGAGTAAGGCAAATATTTAAAATGATTGGTTGATTTGAGGTTAATTAAACTAATTGCAAGAAAGTAAAGAGCAGAATTAAAGTTGATCTAGATTAATGATATGGAATCACTGGTATGGTACCAGGTTTCACCACCACTACACATGCAAAGACATCCAAACATCAAACATCCAGGCAAGATATAACCATCCAAATGGAGCTACTGCAAAACCCCCCATACGGGCATTAGGCTTGCGTAAGAATCACCTTAGGTATCAGATGTCTCATCACCATATGGATCACTCACTTACGGCTCCAAAGATATAGAAATCCAAATGAAGTTGTGGCCCTCCATGAGGGATGTTTAGGCACATAGAAGCGTCACTGTGGGCTAGATGGTTCGTCCCCTCACGGATCATACACTTATGACCTCAAGGAATCCCATTCTATTTCTAGTTTGGGAGTCAATTGCGTTAATCGACATTCTACCCTACATATATAAGTTCTCGCAACATAGTGAAGAACAAGATGAAAGCAAGCAGGTAATCAATCTACAAACATTAATGATTAACAATGAAATGAAAAGTTATATACATTGCCATAGAATGTTTAACAAGCGAACATGCTTGCATGAGCAGTGGGGCTAGTCCCTGCACCCCAGCGAAAAGGAACTACTTGCTCATGATGTGAGAAATAAGAAAAACAAGAGAGAGGGACGATTCTGCCATGAGCATGATGCATAAGGTAGTTGCAGCTCGGTGAAGATGATGCCGTCTTCTACATCGTGTCAGAGCAGCTTTGGACGAGAAGGAAGAACCACCAAGGCAGACTGGGAAGCCCTTCTTCTCCTCCTTCTTTTCTCATCTTGACCTTCTTGCTTGCAGCAAAAGGAGCAGCAGGTGGAGTAGTAATGGCGTGGATGTGGATGTATCTGGATCGAACCTTGCATTTGTCCAGCCTGGAGGCATCCCAGATCTGATGCCAAATGAGGACCCTTGTGGTTCTATTTATAAGCATTGGTCAGGTCCTCACAATTTTGGCATGAGTCCACTTCACACGGTTTGGAGCAAACAGTCTGCTTGAACGGTTTGGAGACCGAGAGACTCCTAACGATCTTGGTGTTTTAATGGTTTGAGGACCGAATAGATTCACACGGTCTCAAAAATTGTTTATGATCACACAGTCTCGAAGATCGTTTGCCTCCTAACGGTTTTGAAACCATGAGGAGCCAAATAGTTTTGAGATCAGTTGTAGGCTCCAATCGGTCTTGCTTCCATTCAGTCTGATTGTTCATGCGGTTTTGGAGCGACTGGTCTTGGTGTTTTGTTCGCTCAAACGGTCTTTGGCATCCCTCTGTCCAAATGGTCTTCAGCATCCAAATGGTCTTGGGTCCAAACGGTCTTGAAGACCGATGGCCTCCAAACGGTCTTGAAGATCGATGGGTTTCAAATGGTCTCGTACCTCCAAATGATCTTGGTTGCTGGCTTCCGATCGGTCTTGCTGGAGAGTGACGATCGTCCAAACAGTCTTCAGCCTCTGATCGGTCTTGAGGACCTAACGGTCTTGCATCCAAATAGTCTTGCTCTGACCAATTTTGATTGTCCAACCGGTCTCGGCTTCCAAACGGTCTTCAATTCCAAACGGTCTTTACTTTCAAACGGTCTTGAGGACCGATTGAGCAGACTGAATGATCAAACCATTTGGTCAAGACCGATTGATCAAGACCAAGGCTGAGAGGATATTAAGTGAAGGTGGATGTGCAACCAATTGTTCCATTAAATCTACATAAAAGCCACAATTATACCACAAGTTAGTAACAATCCATTGAGTTGAACAAAATTGAATATCATGGGGTTTCAAGAGGTAAAAATGGAAGTATTAATCGAAATTTGGCTCAAAAAGGCAACTGAATATCATGATGAATATGCTTTCATCAATGAGTTGATCATAATGATGAGTCAACAACCTGCTTAGAAACTATTGAGGGACCTGAATCTGAGAAATGGCTTGAGGCCATGGGATCAAAGATTGACTTTGTGTACACCAACAAGGTATGACCTTGTTGGATCCACCTAAAAGGGTAAAACACATAGGATGCATTTGGCTTTTTGTAAGAATACCAACATGGAAAGGTAAATTGGTTGCAAAGAGTTTCAAACTAGTTTAAAGTGTTGAACATGATGAAGTCTTTTCATCAATTACCATGGTTAAATCCATCTAGATCATGCTTGTTGTTATAGCTTAGTATGATTGTGAGATTTGGAATATGGGTGTTGAAACTACATTCCTTACATGGAATAATTAAGAGGATGTGTATGTGATACAATGTAATGGTTTCATAAATCCATTAATGCAAAGAAAGTCTATAAGCTACAAAAGTCAATATGTGGACTGAAGCAAGCATCTTAGAGCTGGAATCTTCTATTTGACAAGACAGTCAAAGGGTTTGACTTTAGTTAGAATAAAGATGGAATCTGTGATTACAAAAAAATTAGTGGAAATGTATTTATATTCAATATAATGATGGGAAATAATGTCCTTATCCTTCATATGTTAAAACGTGGCAAGGAAAGTACCTTTTCTGAAGGGTTTAGGAAAAGCATCCTATGTGATAGGGATTGATGTCTATAGAGATAGATCTAGAAAGCTTATTGACCTAAGAAAAAGCATATACATTGGAAAGAAGTTGAAGGGTTCAGCATGCTAGACTTAATGAGAGAAAACATGTCTATGTTCCATGGAGTTAGTCTCTCGGGAACCCAGTGTCCCAATTCTTATGAAGAATAGGAACACATAGATAGATGCCATATGCAATTGGATCTATCTTCAATGCAATGTTATGTACTTATCCCATTATCTCGTATGTATTGGACATGATGAGAAGATATCTAGTAATCTTGTATGTATTGGACATGACAAGAGGATATCCAGTAATCTCATATGTATTTGACACGATGAGAAGACATATATATATATACATGCCCAACAATCTTGTATGTATTAGACATGATGAGAGGGTATATGTTAGATACCAGTGAGAGTCACTAAACTACCATAAAGAACATACTTAGGTGCTTACGAAGCACTTACAGGATTTATTCCTTAGTCATTGTAATAAGGAAGAGTTGGATGTAAAGAGTACACCCATGCAAGCTTACAAATTGACAAAATAATTGCAATCTAAATTTATGTTTGACGACAAATGAGAACTATAAGATTAAAAATGTTTTGAGATAATGATAGTTTTTTGAATCTATAGAAGGATCTGAGTATCTATGTGTTATAAGAATAGTAGAGGGTATTGTATGGATCAAGAACTTCATACAGGTGAATTTGTGTGATGTTCCAACCATTGATGACACAATAAAAATATTGATGACAGTAATGGAGCTACTAGTTAGGCTGGGAATCTCAGATAGCATACTATGGCACTTCCATCTCATACGAGAAGTCATACAATGAAGATATGTGAAAATTGTAAAATGCCAACTTAAAGCAAAAGTTGTTAAACCTGCTATAAAAACACTTTCTCAGTAGAAGCATGATGGTCAAGTTAGGTCACTCAGGATGAGATCCATGGGTGATTGGCTCTAAGTGCAAGTGGGAGTCTGTTGGTATGTATACCTAGAGATCCAATCATATGATGATTGTAATGGCATAGCATGTAAATAATTTCATTAATTATAAAGGTAAGCTTCCAATTTATTTTGGATATTTAGTTATGAGATAATGAATTTAATAAATGTCTAGATGATGATATTACTCAATGACATATGTCTTCATGTTGAGGACCTGAAGAAAGAGATCATACAGATGTTAAGAGTTATATACATTCTCATTATGTCCCTAATCAGTTGTTATTGTGGAAGGTAGATAGACAACAATAATACATAAGATCAGAGTGTGAGTTGGTTGATGACAGAGTCTCATTAGTCATGATATGGCAATATCAAACCAAGCACACAAATACATGTTAGAGAATAGTGTATCGGACCGACCCACCGTGAGACTGACACATGGAAGCCATCATCATGGAAGTCATAGTCAGCTCTCACAGAGATGGTGGTGGTTGTGATTCTTAGACCTAAAATTACTACACTCATCACCATGTTGTTGGGTACACTTTGACATCATCAAACACAATCCTAAAACATGGGCTGTTATAAAGATGATGATTGGGTGACTTTGACACGTGGGGAATGACTGTGAGTGATAGAGATGAGATTTTTCCCTCCTATAGGAGTATGATATTCAAGGCCTCTTGATTAGTGATATTGAGAAAAGTATGGACGTATGCATGTGAGTCAATATGTGATATTGAGCTTACACATATCTCATGCAATCTTCTCTCGTTTAAGAAATAAGATTGAATAATAATGAGGATGACTGCTCTATGCCTCTAGTTCAATCTAGATATCAGTGGCAAAGGAACTATAGAAACACTATAACACCATACACATATTGTAGGTTGAAGATTCTCCCCAGCTTTCCATTCAATTGGGTAGCACTGATATGTGACTAGGCACCACACTTTTCTTGTAATGTCATAAGTTGTTGTGGACATTCACTGTCAATGTGATATGGGACCTATAGGGTCACATACATAGGAACTCGTCTTGAAGAGGAGTTCATATGTTGAATGAAATTTGAATTAAGTACTTAAGTGTTTAGGTATTTGATTCATGCAACAAACAACCCAATAGCACTATCAAATGCCCATCTTAAGGGTTGAAACAGGCATCTGGAGAGTGTCAAACGGCCGTATCAAATGTTGAGATGGGCGTCTGGAGAGTCAGGGTTGATTTGAGTTGAAATTGGCTAAGAAGAGAACCGGCCCAACTGGATGGCTCGACTCGGGTCACTAGATGATCCTATGGGTGACAGAGATGGTTGTCTCACATGGGCGAGATGGTCCAGTTCACTTGAGGGAAGGTTCTAGACATTTTCCTATTTGTTTTGCTTGCACATTACTTGTTGTGCAAGGAAATAAATGTCCAACATTGATGGGAATTGAGTTTCCAATTTCATGTACAACTAGAAAGTATGAATGACCGTCTCGTTGGGTGATACCGCTATTTTGGCACATGCAGGTTGTAAAACTTCTAGAATTGTTGCGAAAATTTGAGATCTTCTGGTCCTTTCCACTCCCGCACAGACTGGGAATCCTGGTCCTGGCCTCTACTATAAATAGAGGGGTATTGAGGGCTTCCCAGAGCACTACACAGACAATTGAGAATCAGATGCTCTGATAATTGTTGTCCTTTTTGGTTGTGGTAACCATGAGGCCCAAGCAAGTCCTACCTGACTAGGGAGGGATAACTATGGGAGAGAAACAACTGAGGATCATTGTTGTGGGAGAGCAGGTTGGTGACTAGTACACCAATGCGAGGGACAACTCCTTCTTACATGTTCTAGCAGGACGAGAGGAGTTCTAGTTGGTTTGTGTGGACTACTCTAGAGGTAGGAGTCCTTTAGCTACTGCTAGGAGGGAACATCAACTCACAGTTCGTGGTGAGATCTGAGGAGCCATTATAGTAGTTGTCTGAGTCTGTTGTCTGTGGAGGAGTAGTCAAATCATTCCTGGTGCAACTAGGAGCTGCACAGACACCGTCCAAGACAGAATTTGCATCTACATCGATGAGGAATGTAGTTGGACTTGCTCCAGGACCAAGTATATCTATGTGAAACCATCCTTCCCATTGCATAGTTATTGACGTGATCTTATGGTTAATGGGAAATATGTTAGTAAAATTTTTGTTTCCACTACCTATCTAATGTCGTATTTCCTGACAGATAGTCCTCAATATCATTTCGAAATATTGCAGCGTACAATATTCTAGTGGGCCAGATCCAAGATAATTCAATTGTCTTGATCAACACCGCAAACACAGTCAACTATCAAGGTAGGAAACTCTTGCCAATTGCATCATATGCAATTCTGGATAGATGATATGTGCAACCCCTTGCCATAATCACCTACATACTTCTAGACCCAGACGCTCTGAGAATCACTAGTCAAGCATGTCCCAAAAATTAACACGATAATAATGCACTCTGCGGAGGTAGAACCTACATTATTACCATCAAACTTCCACGACATAGATGTCACACCCCACAAAGGAAGAACCTACGCTTGGTCGATCAAGCTTTTCATATGTGCCACTTTTGGAAAGCATCTAAGACTTTGATATTATATTTTAGGAAGTTTGTATAAATACATATATTTTATCCAATCACCACATATAGTATGTATCATATACATTCTATATCGCACAATGAAAACACGCAATAAACAAAGGCAATGGCTATGGCCAGCCTAATGTAATCCCTTGGAGCCACAAGGAATTACATTATCTAGGTCTACATCACATGCAGAAATATGTTTTTGATGAAGAATTGTGCTTGCCAATCTGGGTTGATTGGTTCAACCCAATAGTCTCGCCTCCTGGATAATTGTTAGGTCATCTCACCGGTTGTCTGGTTCCAACGGTCCACCATTTGCTGGATCCTCCAGTGGATCGATCGGGTCCACCAGCTGATCGATTTGGCTTGTCCACCATGTCCTCCACAGTCCTCGGTTGGTTGGCTCATCTTCAAGACATCTTCATCTTCATCATAATAGGAAAGTAAATTGTCCTACTTTTACATAATTATAGAGAAACCTCAAGTTACATTTGATGGGGGCAAGGGTATGAGAGAATAAATGTAAGGAGTGGGATCCCATAGGGGAACCACTCCCTACTAAAAATTTGAATAATAGAACCTCCAGTCCAAACACACCTAAAAGATATGTTAGAGTGGGTGTAAAATTTTCAAATCTTATTTATGGTATACAAAACAACCAAAGTGTAGCAACATAATAAAAATATTGACTATATTCATTTTATCATAAGATTACAAAAGAACATCCTAAACTTACATGTAAAGGTACGTCATAAGGATCCATGTAGAGGGAAATCTAAACCACATCAAGATTGTCTCTGAGCTTTAACGTCTTATACTAAGTTCATATCTTTATGCCATGTCCTCCATGTCCTTCACCTAGGGTTGGAAGCATACCTCAACAAGAAAAGAAAAATAGAAGACATCAGCAAATGTTGGTATGTGCATACAAAAAAGAAAATTGAGAAATATATGGAATAAAGGTCAACAAAGTATACAAGCTTCCCATGGAAGAGAAAAGTACTAACCAAATGGGTATCAAGAGAAGAATCACAATACAGAAGATACTTGCCATAAAACAACATAAAAAGATTGTGCCATATATACATCCACTATCATGGTGAGAAATGAAGCACATATCAAGAAAGTAGGGCACACACCCCACAATCATCATCAATATTGTGCATGCATGTGAGATAAGCATAGCCCTAGAACAAGTCGGCCAAGTCTGACAAACTTGAAACCTGATAGAGAATGGCGTACTACCAAACTCCCAATATATGAAATGGGCCAAACCTCACAAATTTGAAACCTGGGTATGGGGCACATAACCTCCATCCCAAACATAAATAAGGGCACATAACCCAAAAACCAATGCAATTACACTACTCTAGTGCTACTGATTCACATAGCATGTTTAATAGTGAGGCAAGTAAAAAGGTATAGTCAGATTAAACAAAAGTTGTCATCATACTAATGGAAAACATAAACATCCACCTCACATGTGGGCAAAATACATCACATGTCATCATATAGAGTTCCATTATGTACAAAGCATATGAAAAGAGTCCAAAAGAATATCCATGATCACATGATCAATAACAAATAAGTTAGTTCACATGAACCATAATTTTCAAAAGGAAAGACTTTGTGTATAGGCTAATGTTTGTAGGACCAAGAGAAGGAAGAATATAGGTAAATTTCTCAACAAGAAATAATAGGAGATGCAAACATACATTAAAAGAGAAGAATAAGAAATTTTTCAATATAGAAATAATGTGGGATGCAATCATACCTCTCTTCAGAGTATACTCTGTCCAAACACAATTCTAGGTCTAAGCCTAGGCCTCCAAAGAACCTATTAAACATAGGGGTAGATTTAGAGTCAATTTCACATTAATAATTCAAACCCTAAAAATTACCTTTTATTATTAGTAAATTAGGTTATCAAAACCATGACATGTCTTAGGTTATACTTTTTTAAGTTCAAAACATATTTTATTATATTTTTTTGACTTACGTATATTTAGTTATGAATTTTACAAGCTATTATCTAATTAGATTAATCCATTAATATCCACCTTTAGTTAAGCATTGTATTTAGGAAACAAAACTAGTATCACTAGATAGGTCTTCTTTTTCTGAATTCAACGACTATTTATTTGTATTTTTCTGACCGGTATATAATTAGTTATCAAATTTTAAAAATCGACCAATAGGAAAAAGAGAAAAAGTCATGTAGATAAAATTATTTGCTTCTTTTAAAACCGTTCTTAGGTGGCCCTATCATGGATGGACGCTTGGCCCGGGCCCACCTCCAGACAAGCACACCACACATCATGGACATGAAGAGCAAATCGGTGGAGAAAGACCATATTGCCCATGTATGTGTGACAAAATGCAAATTGAATTTGAGGCAAAAAGGTAAAACATTGAATAACCTTCTTCTCCATTTATCCTTGTGATGACCCAGAACCGCATCTGCAAAACAATCTACAGATCCCCAGTCTAAGGAATATATGATCCAAGGTGACAACTCCCTAGTCCCTTGCCTCATACCATACTCAACGACCCCTTTCAAGGGTCTTGATGAGGTCAGAGTAGAAGACCAAGTCCCCCACCATGGATGTAGGAGAAAGGAGCTTGGGCTCAAGGAGAAAACACCAAAAGCCAGGAACTAAGCGTGCGTACATCAACCATATAGCCAAGCAGAGGTTATGCAAGCGAAAACCAGAAAGATGTAGACTCAAATCGGAGAGACACTCTGAATTCTAGTAAAACACACAATCGAAGGCAAGAAAAGGGGAAAACTAAGAGCCTACCTTTCGATCAAATTGAAAGGTCGCAAAGCTCCATGGGATCCCAGGGAAGATACCCTAGGTGCGAACCAACTCCAGGAAATCTGTATACCTTACCTCTGACTCCATGACCTCTCCGGAGTCAGACTGGTGTGGGAGGGTACCGTGGAGTTGGACAAGGCCAAACTAGCATGAGAGATAGGTACAAAGACGTTCAGGCAGGGTCCTTGAGGAGATTTGTGGTGGTTTGATGACCTAGATATATGCACAAACAGAAAGGGAAAGGGAGACAGAGGGAGAATAGGGCGTAACAGGGGAGTTGGGCATAGCCTTGTCGAACTGAGCAACAATGTCTGAAGCCCTAGGTTTTATAGGGTTCTCGTGTTCGATAAGAATCAAGGAAGGTGTGGGAGAGGAAATTGGAGGAAAAGGAGGAAGAGAGGGGAGAAAGGCTAGAGGAAATCAAGTGCCAAAGCCTGACTTTCCTATTCATAAATAGGAGCAATGAGCGGAGGTAGGAGATATACAAATTACGTTAGATGGGCATCCGACGGCTCAAATGAAGCCCAACCAGACGAAAGCATAACAGAAGAAAAAAAACTTTAGGCGATGAATGAAAATCTAGGAAATCAATGTGTGATCGAATATCGGAAATTAAATCGATTAATCCAAAGTCCAATTGCATTAGGATTAGTATTTAGTTATTTTCTTTTCTAGATAAAATGAGATAACAAACATTGCCCATTTAAGGTGAAACTTTGCACCTAGACTAATTAAGGCATGTAGAACCCAATTTTAGCATTAGATTTTGTGTTTGGAAACTTCTCATATATTAATTAAGCAAAACATGTTTTATCGTTCCTCATGCATTAATGATACTTGGATTATCCAAATTTTATGAAACTTTACCCACAAGTCATAATTAATATGTTGGATACGAATTTGCCATTAATTTTACATGTTGGAGTTGTTTGTATAATTATTTAATATTTTGAAGGTTCTGCACACTTTCTCTCTCCTAGTTTCGTCTTTTAACCAAACATCTTCCAAATTGGATGAAAACCCAAAGACTATATTTATTATGTAGATTACGAATCCAAGATTATTTTCTTCTTTTGGAGTTATTTATTATTTTATTTGATATTTTGGGGAAATCACATATATTCTCTATCCAAAATAAATTATATTAATTATTATTATGTGAATAATGTGAAACTTGACTCCCAAGGTAATTGGGACCCAAGAAACACAATTTTTAACTTATATTTCACTTTTGAGGTTTCCTTTAATGAGTTATGACCCAATTAATATTTGTGGCTATTAATATCACAGTGTTACTTAGTTTATCATATTATTTCACTATTATCATTATTGATCATCCATTTATGTTCCATAGCTTATATCACCAAAATAATTATGTGTGGTTATTTGCACAAAATTTTATATAATTCATTATTATCTCATGTGACATATGTTATTTTCCTTTTATTGGCTTAAGACTAATGTGAGAACATTAGGTTACATTAGAGTGATTTATACATTCATTAGCTCATTAGAGTTATACTGAACATCCTTTAGGTCTAAAACCTTAAACTTGTTTAGCTAACTCCAAAAGGTCAAAACCCTAGGGTAGGGTCCAAGATCTGGTATGTTACAATTAACTTTACATTGATAATATAAGACAGAGGCTCAGTTAGCAGATTGAGATAAATGGATAAACCAACCACACAATCATGCACAAAATTTGGGGGTTATTAGTCATAACCATGCTACCCATCCACCCTCAAAACCGCTTTAGTGGGAAGGAGAAGGGTATCTCTTATATACTTGTGTGTACCTTCTAGACTAGGGCTTTGAACAGTTTTAGGTAGACTCTCATATCTAGATAAAGAAACCTTGGTAAAATTGGTGTTTAAGAGAGAGATAGGATTTGGGGAAAAGTCACCCACTAAAATTGAGTTCCCAGTGGCTATGAAAAAAGGTAGGAGATGGACTTCCATCCTTAGATCAAGAACTTGACAGCTCACAAAAACCCCACAATATAAGAAAACATGGTACAGGAAAAACTATACAGCTTGATAGAAAGAAATAATAGGAACTAGGAAGGTGTGTGATTCAAAACAATCTAATTAATATGATGGTTTCAGTAATACGTAATATTGTTTAAAACATTGAAACTATTCAATGAGACATATTTAAAATGAAATTTGACACCTAGGCTATTTTTGGCATGTATAATTTGCATTTTAGATCTGTTTTCACTTTTTGGGTAGTCTATTTTATTATTTAATATTTTAGAGTGCTAAATTATATTTTTCCCTAAAGAAGTTAAGGCATCTAGCATTATTCATTTATTGCAAAACTTGGCGTGAGGATCCTAAGTTAAGGTTAGTTTCCATATATTGTTATCATCTAGCTATTTTTTTAGCATATTTGAGTGTAATATTATGATTTCAATACATATTGTTCTAATTAATGTCTTTCTCTTAATAAATTGGGATTTGGTCTTCTTTGGGGGTTTATATAATCATAAAATATTTGTCTTGTAACCTATATCCCATTATCCTCTATATTTTACTCAAGTTCTTACTTTTGACATTATCCATTACATACGAGGGTTAAAAGACATTATCTCCATATTTATTCACCTGAAAGATATATATGGATAATATCTTGATATTATATGCATTTCTAGGTTTATCTTCCCATCAATGATTTTTCCTTAACTCTTACTTGCAATGAATTTTATTATTTAATTGAAGTTTCCCTTATAAAGATATTTCGTGATATTTTATTTCTCATTAAAAACAAATCAGTTCTCCAATATGCGATATATCCTTTTTATGACTATTAGGGTGAAAAAGGACCTATCATTCACATTATTATTCCAAATGTATTTTAAGCATGTTTCAAACTACCCTAATTAATTATCCATATTTTAGGACAACCACTTACTCATTTATCCGATTTAGGTTTGCAAGGGTATAATTTATGCCATGTCTTGGGATTTATTCCTGAACTAAATCTGAGGGCATTCGATCCTTAAAGTTAAGGTTTTCAGAGCTAGTAGGTCATGTTAGGTATGTTACAACTTTCATGTGTCATTCTCAAGGTGAATTTGTCCAGTACAACTTGTCCTCCAACAAGTACTCATGTATCTAACTTTATATCCAATATCATGACTAAAGAGACATAGTCATCACTCACTATACATGCTAGCTTTGCATATCACTATTGTCCTGTAATATCCATAACTAAAATCATATGTCATTTCGTCAAAACATTTGTAGGACATTATTAGGTTTATTTTTTATTTCAATACTAAGACAAACAGAATAAGTGGAATTGTCTTTTTACTAATAATCACTACTACAGAATACACCTTTGGCGTCGGTTGTTTAACCCCCTTTGGTGACGGTTTTAAAGTGACGTCTATGTGGGTGCCGCTAAAGGTCAAACTCTTCGGCGTCGGTTTTCTGACCGACGCCTATATGATCTATAGGATAGGGTTCGCACCACAAAGAAGGGCACCACCTAGGACACTTTCTGCGTCGGTTAAAAACTAAACAACCGATGCCATACTCCCAGACGATACGGCTGTGCTTCGCTGCACAGCCGTGTTTAGTACTATAGGCGTCGGTTTTATACGAATAAGCGACACCTTTTCTACCACGGTCGTGCTTTCCTGCACGGTCGGGTTGTTTGTCATATTAGGCGTCGGTTTTTATCTAATAACCGACGATGTAGGCCTTTGATGACGGTGTTTTATAAATAACCGACGCCTATACTTTATTTATTTTTTTCTTATCAGTTTGCAGGCCTGCTGTGGCTGGTCAGCAGGATGAGAACCTGCAATTCAGTTTTCTGAACTACAGGTTTATGACATCCATTGATATCAGCCTACAAACAGACCACAAACCTGCAAAATCAACAAATATTTTTTCACACAAGTAGATACATTCAGACATCAATTCAATTCTCACATTCACACATGTAGAAACATTCAAATACACGTAGAAACATTCAGACATGTATAAACATTCAAAAATATTTATTTACAAAATATCATTCAGCATCGCTATCAGCATCCCAATTATATCTTACAATCGCCACTGCTTGTATGACTTTTGCCCATTCTTCTCTTACTTCATTTAATGCTTCCATCGTATATGGAGCATGTACATTTTTTAAGCGTTTACCTATAGTGTGGTCAGTTTTAAACACCTTCAAAGAGAATGACGTATATATAAGTAATAATATAAAAATAAGATTGATATATTTCATACTAACTAATGAGACTATATATAATACCTCATGTATGGTATTAATATCCAATGCTGCATGTCGGATAATCATCTACATAAATCGCATCACATAGTATGTGCATGCCCAGCCGTTGTCTTGTGTAGCGCACTATAAATTGAAACATATAAAATATTAAAAAATACAACTAAGCACAGTTCACATAAATAATATATACATTGGAGTCGGGAACTTACTTTTACATTCTCCCAAATTATTGGTTGGTTCTTTCTCCTTGGGACATTTCCTCCAGTATTTTTGAATGCATCTAAACCCCTACATGTTAATGTAACACAGTAAATTACATAATTAAATAGTAATGTAATAACAGATGTTAACGGATATAAAAATGAAATATTTCTCACAAGAATAATGGAATTCTCAATATGTGTCTAATTTTAGTGTTCAATGTACTTCCTGTAGGATCTAGATAATAAATAGTGAACGTACCAGGGACAATAACTACTAACTCCCAATGTCTACCGCTAGTGGTAAAAAAGTTAAAAATTAATAACTCAAAATGCATAATAAAAATGGAATTTTCTTAAGTCCAAATTATAAATAAAGTAAACTTACTTGACATTGAATGGAGCTATTATTATCATCTTCTTTTGCTGACCGAAAATTGTAAAAGCATCTATACAGTATTGTTGAACACTATCAGGGTCTTTAGCTACCATACTAATCAATGATGGAATCAAAAAACCCACATGATCAAATGCAAATTGTTTGCATTGATCTTCTACTAAGTAGCTGCAAAACATGTATTACGTATGCATTAATATATAAGAAATCAGATCACCAGATCTTACACAAGGTATATGGATGTATAAACAAGATCTCACCTTATCCATATCTCTATCATTGATGTATTCAGCCAATCATACATAAACAGCTCAATAATATCTTGTATAAATAAAGAGCTATCGTATGATTGACCTGCATAATCTACTTCTAAAGAAACAATTATAGGGCAATGTATATTATGTGCCTGTAGACAACATGCCATTCCCCTACAAGCAGGACCTAACGGGTATTTTAGGTCAGTTGGAACCCAACTTGGTAATGCAGGAAGTGGAGGTGGAGGCCTAGGTGCTCCGGGTGTCTTCTTTTTAACCTGTATATATAATTTCAGATCAGTTGACCTCATATATACACATTAACAATCTAAAGTAATGTAAATTTATCTTACAATTTCAGTAGTGTAGACGACATCTGCTTTGGGCCACAATATCACCCTGCCTTCTGCCTCACCAAGTGTATCAATATCTGGGTGGGCATATGGCAATGCAGCTTCCCTCCAATCGGGTAATACACATATCAGGCTCACACGAACGTAGCCCTGCGGCATTGGAGTCCCATGAAACGTTGCCCCAGGAAAGGACTGGTAAGCCTGCACCTCTGCAACAACATAGTCTTGCATTCTTAAGCGGGCATGGCTTCAATGCCTACAAATTTACGTAAAGAATGTTATACATATATACATATCATCTTGAAAATATATCATCTTGAAAAGACTAGCTACAATGTCATAAACAATACTTACAGCAGACGTGTTAGGCGATGGGTCTTCAGGATTACTCGCAGTATGTGCATCAGGAGAAGAGTGGGTCGCCATAGGCTGATTGGAAGCCTGAGATGCCTGCCACCGCACTATTTCTTCCTTGACCTTCTCAGCAAATATATCATTGACCTTCTTAGCAACTATATCCTCGACTCTCTTATTCTCCTATACATGGATAAAAGAAATATTAGCTTCTTATTATTGAATTCTCTTTTGTAGTAACATTCTAAAAAAGGAATAGGTTACCTCTTCTTATAAAAGTCCCGCTCTGGGTTTGCGCTGGGATGGCCCAAAGAATGCTTTGATCCCCACACCAGCGCCTGCACCCCTAACACGTCCAGGATGCTCTGGGTTACCCAGAGCAACTGTCAATTCATCCCTTGTGCCCTGAGGGATGAGAGTTCCTTGTTTCCTCTACTCGTGCAGCTCCCACTAATCACCATCAACAGAAATTGGTAAGTTAACACCACAAATAATCAATATTCAAATGATTTCTCTAAGAGTTGTATTTTACCATTTTCGCAGTCGCCTCAGCAGTTACGGGCTTCTTTATTTCACCCTTCTTGTTTTGCCTCCCAGCTATCCAGATATCATGGTGAGGCATGTGTGTGGCAGACTCCTGAGTAGGATCAGACTCCTGAGTAGCCGTAGACTCCGCCTGTAGTCTTTGGCGAACGCTTGCATAGCCCTTTGGACCCATAGTGTGGTCATGCACATTCAGTGCACGCCTTGCTTTTTGCGTGTCACTGAGGGCCTAGTTAGTATGCACATTAATGATTTGGTTAGTAGCACTAAATGTTAATCTTGAATAGGTGAATACAACGTATATTAATTAAATTGGGAGTGACGCCTAATACCTTGAATTCTTCATATTTTCTTGAAGCAACAAAGTTGTCCCAATCTTCTTTGTCCAAGAAGTTCTACTGTTCAAGGGCTGGCTTCTTCTTCTTATCACCATCTTTTATGTATTCTCTGTTGAGATTTGTCCTATAGTTCCTAAGCATCTTTCCAGCGCGTTGCATCACGCTTTTACGATGCAGCTTCTCATCCAATGCAAATAGAATCTGTAAAATAGAATTCTTATTAACTAGTATCCAAAAATAGAATTGCAAATAATATAATTTGTAATCTACAAAATAGAATTGCAAATAATAATAACTCACGCATAAACCCTTCCATATCAATTCTTTCTTCCCCTGAGGAACTTTATGCCAATTATCATACTTAACACCACAATGGCTTTGAGTGACACACCCAAGATAGTTTACAAAATTATTGTGGTTCACTCCAATTGCATTTCCTCCATTATCAAACTCCACAACCAATTTGGATCCACTACCACTTAGCGTTATTAACTTCTTCAATAGAGTGATGCCCCTTTTCTTGTTAAGTGTTTGGTGATGTGCATCAAGTTGCTCCAGTGCTTCAGTGGGTACATGTGCATCATCAACCTAAAATTTGACAAAAATAAACCCACTGAATTAGCACAATATAGAAATATGGGATATATGACATAACTAGAAAATAATGAATTTTATAGAAATACATGATATGTTTTTAGAACTTACATTGGTATCCTCACCATGCTCGTCATGGACAGCATGCTCATCATGGAATTCATGCTCATCATGGACATCATGCTCATCATGGTCAGCCATCTGAAAATGTCATTTTAAAGGCAAACATTTAGCATTTGTATTAACTAGAAAAAGGCAACATTTAGCATTTGTATTAACTAGAAAAAAAGCAAACATTTAGCATTTGTATTAACTAGAAAAAGGCAAACATTTAGCATTTGTATTAACTAGAAGATAATGAAAAATCAAATCTGAAAATGATATTGATATTTAAAAAGCAAATATTTAGCTTCAATAAAATATATAAACATGCATGCCTCTAAATTGTGATCTTTTATCAATTAACAATCCTTCATTGTGATCTCCGCGCACATATAAGTCATCATTAGCTTCAATATTTTGTGGAGTTGGCAACCCAACTGAGAATGGACTGAAGTCATCATACTTATCATAGTACTCTTCTTCATCTATAGGATTTTCAATGAACTGTCTTTTAGCATGAAGAACAACCGACCATTTATCATTTGCAGGATCATCGATATAGAATATTTTTTCGCCTGTGATGCCAATATGAATGGTTCACCCTTCTCGCCAATCTGTTCAAAGTTCACCAAAGTGAAACCCAATTCATCCACTATAACTCCTTTGGTGTTATCAACCCAAATACATTTAAAGAGTGGAATTCTGAAATCTATGTAGTCAAACTCCCATATGTCTTCAATGACACCGTAATATGACATTTTAGCTTCACGTGGACTCTTATCCTTTGCACTTGCAAAATACATAGTCGACGCTTGAAGAGTGACCCCACTGTTTTGGACGACACTCTTATCATCTTGGCGCTTTGTGTAATATGTGAACCCATTAATGTCAAACCCTTCATAAGACATAACATTCAGTTTTGGTTTAAAGGCGAGGCATTTGATAGTTTCTGTAATATCATTTGGTGTTTGAGATAGTTGATGTAAGACTTTATCTTCAAACCACTTAGTAAAAGTCTTATTATGCTCTCTAGCAAGCCACATTGAACTTGCTCGAGGATGTTGCCTCTTGATGAAATTGGTATGTTCCTCGATATAAACACTCACTTCGTCCATGTTGTGTAAAATATACAAGTGAGCTTGTTCCAACTGCTCACGGCTGATTACTTTCACCTGTGATCTCAAAATTCCTTTGCCCTCCTCAATATTCTTGTCATTAACATGAGTGTTATTACCACTCAGAAATTCATTGCAAAAATCCATAACCTCTCTCGCCACATAACCTTCAATAATACTCCCTTCAGGCCGATAACAGTTTCGAACATCACCTTTAAAAATGCTCATGTATCGTTCAAAGGGATACATCTAATGCAAGAAAACTGGTCCTAACATTTTCACTTCCCTAGTCAAGTGGACAGCAAGATGTACCATGATATCAAAGAACGAAGGAGGGAAATACATCTCAAGCTGACATAGGGTAACAACCACTTCTCTTTGCAAATTATCGAGAGTATCAGGGTCAATAACTTTACTGCATAGACTGTTGAAAAAGAAACAAAGTCTGGTGATTGCAAACCTTACATGCTTTGGCAATATAGATCGAATTGCCACAGGCAATATTTGTTGCATTAGAGTGTGACAATCATGAGATTTAAGACCTATCAACTTTATATCTTTCATTGATACCAATCTACGGATGTTGGATGAGTAACTATGTGGCACCTATTTACCAAGCATTCACAAAAAGCTTTCTTCTCCTTTCTAGACAATGTGTAACAAGCGGGAGGTAAGTATTGACCTTATTCCCATTTCACATAGGTCCAGTCTGGATTTTATCCCATCTTTAGTCTTACCTGGTATATTTAACAGAGTACCAATGATGCTATCACAGACATTTTTCTCAACGTGCATTACATCGATACAATGCTTGACTGTCAAAGAACTCCAATAAGGAAGATCCCAAAATATTGACTTCTTCTTGAATGAAGAATTGTCACTCCGTGTGGCCATACTACATTGTGATTTCTTACCAAATTCATTGACAATGTTTTTTACTCTTTCATAAACAACATCCCCTGGTATAGGTTTAGGTGCACTCCGTTCATCATTCCATCTATTGAATGCTTTGCGCTTCCTACGATACGGATGGAATTTTGAAAGAAACCTTCGATGACCAAGATATACAGTCTTGCCGCCATGTTTTAGTCTTATTGAATCAGTGTTTTCTTCACATATAGGACACGCTTTATCTCTTTTGACACTATATCCAGACAAATTCACATATGCTGGAAAGTCATTAATAGTGCAAAACAACATAGCGTGCAAAGGAAATGTCTCTCTTCCTGAAGCATCATAGGTCATCACACCTTCAGCCCAAAGTTTCTTTAAGTCATCAATTAGAGGTTCAAGATAAACATCGATATCATTTCCGAATTGTTTAGGGCCCGATATCAACAACGACAGCATAACGTACTTATTTTTCATACACAGCCAGGGAGGAAGATTGTATATAACAAGCATGACTGGCCAAGTGCTATGTTGGCTGCTCAATGTCCCGTACAGATTCATCCCATCTGTACAAAGCCCAAGTCTTAGATTCCTATCTTCTTCACCAAATTTGGGGTACAATAGATCAATCTTCTTCCACTGAGGGGAATCAGACGCATGTCGTAGGACCCCATCATTATTTTTCTTAACATCTGCATGCCACCTCAAATTCTTCGCATCTTTCGGATTTGAAAACAAGCGTTGAAACTGTGATATTATAGGTAGATACCACAACACCTTGGCAGGAGAACCAGTTTTGGACTACCCCGAAGTCGTCAATTTATATTGTGACGCACCACATTTTGGACAATCTTTCAAATCTACATAGTCCTTTTGAAATAATACACAATCATTCGGGCATACGTGTATCTTCTTGGCCTCCATTCCCATTGGGCACAACATTTTCTTTACCCGGTATGTTGAGATTGGCAGCTCGTTTCCTTCAGGAAGCATTTCTTTCAACAAAGTCAACAATGAAGTGAAGCTTCTGTCGCTCCATATATTGTTAGCTTTCAACTTATACAATCTCAACACAGCGCTAAGCTTCGTAAACTTAGCACAGCCTGTGTATAACGGTATCTCAGCATCATGCACAATGTTTCTAAAGATAGGAGGTGGATCGGTGTGCTCTACCCTATAACTATCCAGCATCGCATCAACGATGTCTACTGGAACTGGTTCGTTCACATCTACGTCATCGGAGGCAATTTCTTCTTCCACCCAAGCACTGCTATCGACATCTACTGGTTTCGAGTTTGAAATCTCTCCATGCCATTGCCATTCTGTATAGCCTTGTACAATCCCGTTGCACATGACATGACTTTTGATTTCCTCACCATTGTTGACTTTCAAGTTGTTACCGCAATGCCTACATGGACAGTAGAACCTATCTGTAGGTTTTTTCCTATGTTCCTCGGCAAATCTAATAAACTGATCAAGACCAGATATAAACTCTGGGGTGCAGCGATTGCGAATGGACACCCATGATCTATCCATTCTATGATCAAAGAGAAAACAAGTATATATTAGTACAAGAGTAGGGTATACACTTACATCCTATCTAAGATTTACTCCTATTACAGTCCCAAACCGGGGACTATCCAAGATTTACTCCTAATGAGTAAATCTTGGACGGGTTTCTAGGCCAACAAACACATGTGATGTCATTCTTATATATAATAAATGTGCACCACCTATCTCATCCTTGAACACCTAATCTCACTAGTAAGTGTATAATGTGTATTGGGTTTTCAAGAAAATTTCGGCAGTATTTCCCCAATGTTCTCTAAGTACATATGTACTTAGAGAACAAACGGGGAAATGCTACCGAAATTTTCTCGAAAACCCAATACACATTATACACTTACATCTTAAGTGAGATTAGGTGTTCAAGAACAGTCCCAAATCAGGGACTATCCAAGATTTACTCCTAATGAGTAAATCTTGGACGGGTTTCTAGGCCAACAAACACATGTGATGTCATTCTTATATATAATAAATGTGTACCACCTATCCCATCCTTGAACACCTAATCTCACTAGTAAGTGTATAATGTGTATTGGGTTTTCAAGAAAATTTCGGCAGCATTTCCCCACTGTTCTCTAAGTACATATGTACTTAGAGAACAAACGGGAAATGCTACTGAAATTTTCTCAAAAACCCAATACACATTATACACTTACATCCTAAGTGAGATTAGGTGTTCAAGAACAGTCCCAAACCGGGGACTATCTAAGATTTACTCCTAATGAGTAAATCTTGGACGGGTTTCTAGGCCAACAAACACAATAATAGATATGTATATGTTAGGGTTTCATCACAATTAATGTTAGGGTTTCATCACAATTGATGTTAGGGTTTCATCAATGTTAGGTTTAATCAAATCAAATTAGGATGCTAGAATTGACAAGTTTAAATTTTATTTCAACATGCATCAAAATTTACTGAATTAAGTCAAACATTAGGATTAGAAGCACAAATATATGTAAGCAAAAAATTTGTTCATATCCTAGGATTTACATAAAGCATTACATAAAAATTTGTTCATATCCTTACCAACAGCAAGCACGGCTGTGGTTGTGTTGGCCTACCACGGTCGTGCTGTCCAGCACGGCCGTGGTAGGCCAACACAGCCATGGTCGTGCTTGTTGTTGGTAAATAGCTAGGGAGAAGGAAGCAAAGAGGTAGGGCTACCTGGAGCTAGCGTGGAAAGCGCGGCGGCAAGCGGTGGCAGCAGTGGCGGCGGAAGAAGAGAGAGCAGAGCGGTGGGTGGTGAACAGCAGTGGCACCGGTAATGAGCAGAGCAGCGCGCGGCACACCAGCAGTAGCGGCGCACCAACAGCAGTGGCGGCAGCGAGCGGAGAAGTACCAGTAGTAGCGGCGGCGAGCAGCAGTGGGGTCGTCGGGCGATTTCAGGAGAGCGGCGGCGAGCAGCAGCACAGCAATATCGCAATGAAATAGGAAGAAAGGGGGAAGAGCCGGGTGATCGGGTCTATTAAGTTGGTCAACGGCGTCGGTTATCTACATAATCGACGCCTATTATGTTTTAGCGTCGGTTGATAGTAAAACACCGACGCCCAACTAGACAACTTTTACCCTAAATTATTTGGTGGGAACCATTATCAGCGTCGGTTATTGAGGGATAACCGACACTGAAAGTGGGACTTTTCACGCAAATTTTCATTTTAAATAGGCGTCGGTGAATAGTTAAAAAAACCGACGTTGTAGGTGACCTAAAATGTTTTCGCTCGAAAATTGGATTTCGCGGGCGATTTTAGGCGTCGGTCTGTTATAACCAACCGACACTGAATACAAAGCGGTACCCGTGTCTGGCTGGTCTTCGAATATAGACGTCGGGTTGCATAAATAACCGACGTTTAAATTTATAGGCGTCGGTTTTCCTAAATAATCGACGCCCAGAAAAGCGACACTGAATGTTGTTTCTGTAGTAGTGAATCAAATCACATACGAAGTATGCCCATTACAATCATCATATAATTTCTCTCAAGACATAAAGCCAACAATTGGGTATATTTGCTTTTGTTCGGTTGAGTAAGTGAGTGGTTCTCCTTTCGAATCCCACTCCTTATAAACATCGCCACCATTTACCATCCCAACAACAATACCACCACTACCATATAACCCAAGTCTACCACAAAGCACCAATAACACCTTCAATCCAATTTTAGAGTTTTGGGCTTCCTACTAGAGTTTCAAACTAACCCTAACTAGTCCTAAGGTCCTGAGAACATATATCATAACAGTGTTAAATCATTATTCCTTCAAATTATATTCAAACAACAGGGCCACACCCAAAATCCTAGTTCATTTTGAACGGGTGTTTTGCCTTGTCAACCCCTATATAAACATCTCAATCACATATAAACAAAGTAGGTCAGATATTAAACATATTGAATAACTAATTAGGATTAAACATATAGAAACACACAATTAGTCAAGTAATATAGATTACCTACTAAGCTAAAATTGAGTTAATATAGTATGTTGGTGATATTATGATGATTAACGGAACTAGAGAAAATTTGTTCACAAAATTGAAAACTTGGAAAACTTGTTTTAAAAACTAATGGATTTAAGATCAATAGTAGAAAAAGTGGGTCTATGCACTTCAATTTTAGTCAGTTTGAACTTGTGGACGGTGGTCATGAACTTTGTATGTTCAAATATAATAAGTCTCATACTTAGCCTCTACTATTAAAATGGATGCTAATCTTAAAGTTTATGTTTGTTGCAATAGAAACATGGTGGATGAAATCGAAGAGTGAAATTGCAACAGCCAACCATGTTATGTAGAAGTGAATGGATGGCGAAGAAACAAAGTGTCAGTACCAAAAGTACAGAACTAGTGTGTATGTCAAGATGGATGTTAGATAAAGGAAGGAAATTCTACTGAAAGAAAATGTTTGTATAAGGAATAAATCAGGGTATTGGTATTGAGGACAAGTTCTGTGAAAATCTTCATGGACATGTCACACTTCATATGTATGAATTGTTCAATGCTACTTAGAAAAGGAGAACAGTCGGAGCCCCACAAAATTGGGAAGAAAAGAGGGATAAAGTATATTTCACATTGAAATATTACATATAATATAGTTGGATAGCATGATCAGGATTGGGGCTTACATGACGGCATGGATGTGGGACCGTGACGATCACAATGAGGACCGTCATGTTGCATCATCGAGCCATAGTCTCGCATTGTGAAGAAACATAGATCATTGAAGAAGAGTGGGATATCATGTGCCGTTGGCCTCGCGTGCAAAGATTAGAAATAAAGTAGAAGTAATGTTCTCTGTTACAAATGTGTGTTGGCATTCTTAGAAGAAGAAAAAAAAGCGCATGATGCTCGCTGTTACGAATGTGTCTCGACATTCTGTCGCTCTCGTAAAAATAGAACTTTTTTTAAGAGGCATGTAGCCAGATAGAAGCTAGACGACCATGGAAATCCTTGAGATGTACCAGATATTTGGGTGGCCATTTCTGGGATGAACTGTTATGACGTTCCCTTGAGAACAGAAACCGTAATGTCCTTGCTATCCATAGGTTCAGAGGTTCACGACAAGCAAGACAGTCTTGGCACCCCTGCCTCCGATTGACAATGGTTCAATGCCACAATTGGGTAAACAATGACTCGTAACATAAATACAGCCATTTCGTTTTGACAATCGATAGCAAACGACACTTGACGTTTGGTTCCACCTGTTCTACATGCGAGCCTTGAGCTATCTAACTTGAGGAAAATTTGGTTGTGCGGTACCGGAGTCAGAGCTGGAAAATAGTTACAAACAGGACGACGATCTGGAATTCCGGATTGAATTGGATGGGTAGTCATGCTCAACTCCCCTGAAAATTTTGGTATTGATCACAATTCAACCAGGCCAATACAGAAGATAAATGGTCTAGCGTAGCGAACATACAATTTTAGCATCGTTTCAGCATCTCTTGAAGTCCCTTTCGTTTGATTAAGGATTGATGAATACCCCAAAAGAACAGATTGAAAAATCATGAAATCTACGCACCTTCACAATTTGACGGACCGGTGCAGATGATGTCTTGACGTTTATATCATTATAATACACTTTCTCCAATTTGAGAAAATATATGCTCAAACTTAACTCGCCCCAAGACATTATGTGCAAGCCAACGATTAAATATCGAGTTTGGTTCGATTCAAATAATTTGTTCACATAGGAATCAAGAGCCAACTTCAACAACATTACCAACATAAAATATTCTACTTTAGTTCGGTTCCAAAACAATATGCCCAAGTCAAGCCTCAGCTCAATACAGTTTGAACTTAATCATTCTGAATATCATCACATCAGACATCAAACTCATGGAAAAGCCTCAATCAAGGAAGCATATGAAAAACAAACGAATTTGCAATTATGACGCCCATCACTTGTGAGAAATTGCACAAAATCTTCACCACAATGTTATTAATAATAGTCTTTACAAGAGAGTGAGAAAAACTATCATGATTTTTACACCAAATTACAATGCACCTGATCAGGTTGCTAACAGATTTTAAGATTATATAAATGAATATTACAGGCGGACATGAATTGCGTATACATTTCAATTCCTTAAAAAGGACAGAACAATAATAAAGAATATAATATTCAAGCGCCAACTAAGAAGCAATGTGTACTAAATCAATTGCAACACTAGCTATAGTTCATCTTTCAAACAGTAATCAACGTCAAAATTAGACCTTAACTTGCGCTGGGCGACTCAGTTGGGATCCTTGTAATTTGGAGGGGGTTGTTTTCTTCTCTTGTCTTGGCAAAGCTACTGTGGGCTTCGTTCCACCACTGCTCTGCCTGGATAGAGATGTAGTGGGTTTGGTAGCACTTCTTTCAGCAATTCTTCTTTGGCGCTCCAGTACTTGTTCCTCGACTCTTTTCCTTTCTGCTTCTTCCTGCAGTTTTATTTTAGGAGGCCAGACCTCAATTTCATTAGAGATGGCAACTATAGACAAGGCAAAACACAATAAGAAATCTAGCCTGCAGAAGTAAAAGTTAAAGAGTAACGTAAAGCCCCGATCCAGGTTAAGGGCCAAAGAGTGAGCTTCCCTCGAGCATTAATTGGTTGGACCTTTAAAAGGGATGAGTTTCCTAAAAAAACAGGTCTTCCAAGTAATAAAAATATTTTCAAAATACGCAATGAAGGACAACTGTAGCAGCAAGCTCTAAGTAATTGCTTGGGTCACGCTGAACAGAGTACTCTTTTAATTTTATGATGATGGTAGTGACCATTTTATCAAGATTTTAGTACGAAAGCCCTCATGAAAAAACCTTTTTTCCTTCAATGAACTGGTAACAACAAATATTATATTTTTCCTAAACTTTTCCCATTTTTCTCAAATATTTCCCAAAATCCAAATTACTTCCATCTAGCAGAACAATGGTGGGTTCCATATATATCAGTTTTTCTGACTTCTCAGATTTGACACACTTTACCCAACCTCAAAATAACTTCCTCTAGAAGAATAATACCGGGTTGAAATTCTATCATAATGATGGTAATCATTCTGTATAATAATTAAAAGATTTAACTTTCCAGGAAATGCATGTGTTATACATCACCGCCGTCACTGTCATGAAATCATGATATCGTTTTAGCCTCAGTCCCAACCATGTCTGAGTTATCCTTCTTTTCCATCCTGGCCTGTTTTATGACATATATACTCGCTGACATGTATCTAGCCCAGATCTTTCCTAGATAGCCCAAGTTAGTTTGTGTTTACTCCCCCCAAATCAATGACTACTTGCAGTAGTCCAACTCTGTTGTACATATAACAACCATCTAGAGAACCAGTCCATAGGCTGTCTCATAGACTTGGCGACTCCCACTTCATTTCTTATATAGTCATTATTTTATGCATATCATATGAAGAAACAATGAAACACTGAGGTACGCATTTTTTTCATTTTTCGTATCACCCTCACCATCTTTTCCTACAGTTGGCATTTGATCATGATTTCCATATAAGTTGTCATCAATGTAGAAACACACGAGTTAGAGGTAAAAAGCATGATAGTTACCTTTTCAGCTTTGCTCATAGCGACCCCTCTCTTATTCAGGGAAGACACTGTACGTGGCTTTGATAATGCGTCCAACTTATTCTTTGAGAAAGATCTGCTAGAAACGTTAGGCTTGACGACGGCTTTGGTTGCAGGCTTCAATTTAGTTTTTGCATCTTTGCCATCAGAGGAAAGCTTGTTATCTACAGAACGACCTTCTTCAGGAGGGTTCTTGTCACTAGCATGTCCATGTGCTGCACTCACAGAATAATCAATTTCTGGAGTCCATGACGATGTAAATTGTTCTACTTCTAAATTTCTTCCAAGCATCAACTGAAGCTCCTCTGGTTCATGAAATTCCATATTTCCATTCGTTTCTTTAGAGTTGGATAGAGAATGAGTTTTATCGGCGCCAGAAGCAACACCAGAAATGATGCTCATATCGGTTTCCCATAATGAAAATGGTTGCTTCTCTACTGGCACAGCTCTCACAGGAGCAATAAAAGAATCATCAACAGCAACGTCCAGCTTTTCTTTTTTAACATGCTGGTCTTTCATATGCTGGACCTGATTGTCTTCAAGAAACAAGGGATCCCTACTTGCAGAAATGTCACCCTTCCTCCCAGGTCCAGCTATAACATACCAATCTCCCTCACTATGGCCTCTAAGTCTTGATGATTCTTCGGTATAAGGACCACCACTTAGTGGGTCGGCCTCATCTCTTCCTCTATGAGAGAACAGCAATTCCTCATCAGTATTTTGAGACCTTTTCACATAAAGACGATGATTCTCCACATGCTCAAAATTCTCCATGTTGCCATTCCTCTCAAAACCATTAGATTTTGTAGCCCCCAAAATGGGATCAACTGCAATTGTCTTTGGTTTAGTTGATTTCCTATATTCACCATCCAGATGATTGATACTAGGTGACACAACATCACCACTCTTGCTCATGCCAAACTCAGCACTGGCATCAGGCTCTTCTCTCATAAGAATATTTTGGAAAGCATCCCAACCCTGATTTGATACTCTATTTGCTGATTCATGGGTCCCATCTACATCATCAGCATCGTTCAAGTCATTCGAAACTGCATTTCTCTGTTCCCCTTTCTTCTTAGGGTGTTGAGTAGTTGTGTCATGTTTCTCCAATGAACCAACTATGTCCTCTACATGGCGTCTAAGGAAGTCACCATCAAGAACGTCATTTGTAGAAGATTTGTCAGAGCTATCATTTTCTTCATGTTTACCC
This sequence comes from Alisma plantago-aquatica, assembly GCA_963693085.1. Lineage (NCBI taxonomy): Eukaryota > Viridiplantae > Streptophyta > Magnoliopsida > Alismatales > Alismataceae > Alisma > Alisma plantago-aquatica. The sequence continues at coordinate 1,011,605,624 of OY856409.1, forward strand.
TTTGGAGAAATGTAATTGATATTTCGTATGACAACCATTCTCGAGGATTTTTTATGTGACTTTTTGTTCCTGCGACTTTTCCTAGTAGAGTCAACATCAGTTGAAATATCTTTTTCATCAGATCCGCTTTCTGGATTAGAATTGTCATCATCACTGGAGCCATCCCGAGAGCTGAGAGCTGTTTCTGAACTTCTGTGCACTTTCCCTGACTTCCTACGAACTTGGCTACGCTCATCATCATTACGTGGTGGCCATTGGGAACCATCAGGGTATCCAGGATACGGGTGCATAAATGGCATGCCAGGATATGCATAACCTGGAAACTGAGGGTGATTTGGCCAACCCATAGGGAAACCATGATTCCCAAGGTTTGCTCCCATGAAATGTCCTTGATTCCAGGCTGCATTAGCCATACCTAGAGAAATGAAGAGTAAGATTAGAGTTATGAAAGAACAATATGAAACGAGTGTTCTGTCAGTAAATTGAAATTTTCTCAATAGAAAGAATCCAGCACCATAAATGTAGTAGTGGAGGATGAATCATGTTATTAACTCGAAAGGTCAAGGTCTGACTGCATTAAGCTTCTAAGGAGGAAAAAAAATGCTTATACAATGCTGTTAGTTGAGTATACCATTAGCAGCAGGATTTGACATTGGATCCTCGTTGGATCCATTCTGTCCTTGGTGCCCATCCACTGCAGAATTAGCAGCAGGTGTGAGATTATTCTCATTGTTATCAGCTGTTAACATAATTCCAGAAGCTCCTAGATATGACAAATGTGACAGCCGAGATGCTTCGAGTGCTGCTAACTCATCCATCCACATCTTGTCTTTCTCCTTTTCTTTGCACACTTCAAGGAAATTTACACATGCCTCCCTACTCAGAAACAATCATAAGTGGACATGAAATTAATACAAGCTCACTTGCACAGTATTTCCAAGTAAAACTAGAACAGCATGTGGAGAATAAAGCATTTCAATTTAGAAAGACTCAACAGGCATTATAGTTACACCTACAAAGACATTCCAGAATGGTTCATCCATGGCTAGTCATCCATGAGACAAGGAATTCATTTCTTGAATCTATGTTATTAGTTATGGCACTGCCAAATATATGCACTTCCCAAGGTCTACTGTTCCTCTTCTTGGAAACAGTTTTACACTGGCATACTGCTCTCTAAGTGCAGAGCGCAGACGAAGTGGGTAAAGATTCTTAAAAATGTGTATCTAAATGGTGTAGATACTAAGTGGTCTAAATTTGTACATCCTTGTCTGTATAGAACCGACAACTGGTGCCAAGCACAAGACCGGTTTTGCACTGATGACTCTAGAGAGTATCACAGTATATACACATCAATTAGGGCTTTAATTATTGCTTTGGCTGCAAAATAAAATGGTGCCTTCCCGTCCAATTTTTCCTGGCTCCGCCACTGGACTGGCAATTTTAAAAATATAGGTCACGAACACACCGTTGGACACAACAAAAATATATATATGCTATCAAATAGTATGTAGCAACATCCACTTCCACCTTGCAAATACAGGGCATGGACACCGTTTTGTAAATTATTTTCAGAAGTTGAGCAACATCGGATATTTAGAAAAAAGCTTCAGTGGACTTGTATATACATTGTTATAACCATAATATATCAATTTTCACACACATACAGTTGCTCTTTCCTGTATGATCTCAATAGTAATAAAATTGGAAATTAACAGCTAGAACAAAGTGCTAATAAAACAGAAAAGAACCACCGTCAACTTCGGAAATCAAGAAGAAACCATAACAGTAGAATGAGCTGAAAAGATGGAAAATCAGAAATAATAAGAAACATGGTCAGCTAGAAGCTCACAAAAGAGGGAGTGTCACATCTAGTTCATGGTTTCACATCCTGTTTATAATTGTATCCTATGACCACTCACGGAGCAGAACCTCCAAGTTACACCTACCTTTAAAGCCACTAGAGGCTTGTTTGCTAGAGGGACAACGAATTACAGAAGGGAGAACAAAACTGCATCCTACATCTGCAATAGGGGTAGTAGCATCATCCACTGCATCCTGATCGAGAAGGAGAAAGGGGGGGGGTCACCTCTACGTCTCATACCTTCCCGTCTACGAAGAAGGAAATAGAAACTAGGACACAGCTAGCCAGGAGTCCAATTATCCAATGGGAAAAAATGATGATGTTGTCCATACATCCAGCAAGTAACAGAAGCCTTGCCCCGATGATTTGCAAGAGGGGCGAGCTTTTCATATGGATCACATGGATAAATTGATGGTAGATCAGGTTTTATCTCTAGTGCATGGTGTGGGTGTTTTTGTGTAAACCTATAATTTCAGAATGATAAGAGACAAAAGACAGTGGGGTGTAAACAACAGGTTTATTTCAACTCTTTCCCATGATCATATTAAAGGAAGGCATCTATATTTAGGCTCAAAGAATCTTAAATGAAACAAATGGCAGGCATGGTTTCAACTTTTAAGAATGGATAATGATAAAATATATCATATCAACTGTACATGAGACTTAAATGTGTACATCTTTCTGTTATTTAAGGTTTGAAAGGGAGAAAAAAAATCAAATTCTAAATTAGGTGAACTTTTTTATAAAAGGTACATTCTGCAATCTTAATTTAATGCCCTTGCTATTAAGAAGATGCATCATAATTGTACAAAAAATGGGAGGCCTACTATGCCTCAGCCTCACGGACTCACAGTATCATCTTTGTGTTAAAAACAAAGGAATATCCCGATTGATTTGCTGACAGAGCACCCAACCCTATAGTTAATTTCTTGTGAAAATTGATTCTACCACTCTCTAACATGCAATATCTACCAAACGATTGCGGTCAAGATTCCAAAAGAAAGTCAACCTGCAAGTCGAGATCCAAACGAAATGCAGAACGCAAAAGATCTACAGAGCTCACATGATGAAGATGCAAAAATCAAGCATATGGCATAAAAAGAAAAAAGTCGCATACCTCAGTCTGGTGGCTCCAAATGCATCAGCAAACGAAATGAGATCATCGATGGTATCTTTGTCGAATCCAGCAACAGCGGCCCTGGCATACGCCATCCCTTGCTCCTTGTAAAGTATGGTCTTCCGAGTCTCCAGAGCTCGTAGGAGGCAAACCCTACAAAAGAGCAACGAACGGATCGTGTCAGTAGCAGCAGATGACTGACTAGGAAGTTCATCACAGGATCTCATAGGATTGAAAGAAAAAGCAAAAGCTTACTTTGAATTCTCTCCATCGGCTGCATCCTGCTTGTCAGGGTCATCACTTGACTGCAATACGCAACACACAAGGAATTGTCAAGGAAACGAAGTGGAGAAAGGGATAGAGAGGGTTTGGGCATGTCTGGTTCAGGTGGAGGAGTTGAGCCAAGACAGGATGGACGAAGAATTTACCTTGGTGGGACTGGGAGTAGCGTGCTTAGTGGTGGTGCCGCCGTTGGTAACGGGCACAATAGCTAAGCTTGAAGCGGGGTCTGTTTACAAAAATATTTATTTTTGTTTAGATGCAATCTATAAGACTTGCAATTCATCAGTTGTCAACAGAATCCGTTATCCGGCGCCAGTTGATGGCAGTGAGTTATCAGTGTTTGGGAAGAAAATGATGTTCTAACAGCAAAAATCATACAATAATGATAATGGTAATCATCAACCATTCCACGAAGAGCCTTTCTCAAAGGAGAAGGGAAAATTAAGGTGAAGGGCATCTTGTCTCGGTTCATAGAAGATAAGATCTGGTTGGCGGCGGTGTTGGAACTTATGCTATCTTGTTCAAGAGAGGAGAGGCGAGTTGGGAGAGAGAAGAAAACTGGAAAGCTTGCTTATGTTATAACCCCAAAAGTACGAAGAAGAAGAAACAGAAGAAGAAGAAGAAGAGATTATAATTCTTACCCCGATCCGTATGGTAAGCAAATGAGTTGGCGTCCTCTCTATGTATGGACTCCTCGATCTGGACGATCTCCTTCTCTATAGTGACTACCCGCTCGAGAATCTCCGGTGTAGCAACGAAGCGCACGAACCTGAAATTTTTTCAGAAATCACAAAAGGCACCACCAAAACGAGAGAAAAAGAAAAGAAAGCACGATTGGAACACCCTTCACCCGTACGCAACTAACCGAAACAAGCATCACCCACCCCCATCAGCCAGTGATTCAGTCAGACATACCACTCTTTTATCACTCACCTCTCGAGCGTGCCCTTGGTGAACCACCTGCTGCCGCCATTCCCGTCCCTGGGCGGCCGGAGCGTGAACGAGTACCCGCCTTTAGGGATCTGGTCCCTAGCGGAGCGTAGGTGGGTTAGGAAAGGTTCGACAAGCCCGGAGGCGATCTTCTCCTTTGCGGCACCTTTCCCAAACGGCACGGCGAGCAGGTCGCACCTAGTGCGTGTTGGGGTTAGGTGGAACAGGGCGTGGTCGAGCGGCGTCGAAGGGTCCATGGTTGCTGAAGCCGCTACCGCCGGCCCGACGCCGGCCTAGGAGGAAGAGGGTGGGTGGGTGGGAAGTAGACCTCGGCGGCGGTGAATGGGCAATGCGAGGAGGGGGTGGTGGAAGGGATGGAGGCGGGCGGTGAGAGGAGGGGGGAGTGGAGGAGAGAGGGGGGGAATAATACTGTGATGTGTAAGCTCCAACACTAGCTTGTAGCTGGAGTTTGGCACGAGAGAGAGAGAAAGGGCACCTAGTATTTTTGTCAATAAATAAATAATAAAATGTTTAATATCATAAAAAATCCCCCAAGTCCAACTGCCAGTGGTGAGGGAGAGGAGAGATGGGGGAGGGAGCCAGGCTGGTGGGATCCGAAGGGAGAGGAATAAACAATGCAATTTGGTACGTCGGTGAGTGAGTAGTGAGTATTTTTGGGTCGCTGTGGCGCCAAGTCCAAGCAACAGCAGCAGAAACAACAGCGTCCCCGTCCCAAGAAAGAATTATGAGAGAGAGAGAGAGAGAGAGAGAGAGAGAGAGAATTAACGAAGGGTGGGAAGAGAGAGACCGTGTGTGCGTGAGTGAATTGGCGGGGAGGGGGAAGAGAGAGAGAGTCTGTGAAAGGGAGTGGTAAGAGAGAGAGTGCGTGAATCGGAGGGGAGTGGTAAGAGAGAGAATGCGTTGATAGAGCGGCGGGGAGTGGGAAGAGAGAGAGAGAGAGAAACAGAGGGACGTAGACAGAGAGAGAAGATGCTTATCCTCCACTCGGATCCGGTTCTCCTCCACTCCGCTGACCCGGCCAGAACGCGGAAGTTAAAAAAGGAGCAAAAAGTATTTTATGAAAAAAAATCACAAACTGATGTTGAAGTATTTCGGGAAAAGAATAATATAAGAGAAGTATAGCATATAGCAAAATACGGAAGTATACAAAATGAGGAAAGTAACTATTGGTATCTTTTACTAGGGTGTGAGCATTGGGTTAATTGGGTCGGTTACGGTTAATTTAGTTCGGTAAATTGTTAGTTTGTAGTTTAAGATTTTAACTGTTAATCCAATCAAATTAGTGTCGGTTAGTTCGGTTACCGTTAATCGGTTAATGGTTAATTTCGTCGGTCAATTTAGTTAACCAAACAACACTCTTATTATATTGTATGAAAATAATCATAAAATTTTAAACTATTATTATATTATAGTAATATTACATATAAACATAGTGATATATAGTCATAAAAGCTTGATTGCTTTATAAACGGGAAGGTTTTTTGAAATAAAAGTAAAATTATATAGATATATTATGAACAAGATATTTCTTTTTGAATAAATTGTGACTATTTAATTAATTTGATTAACTAAAAACAAAATATTTTAATCAAAAATTAATCATTTAACCAATTAACCAAAATAAATTAACTAAATTAATCAAATTGTCTAAAAATAATTAACCATTCGGAATTAACCATTCGGTTAATCCAAATTATGCTCGCCATATCTTGTACATGTGAGGGTAATGTTACTTTCTTCCCTTTTTTGTAATTCTTTTCTCTCTTTTTACTTCTCTCCTATCTTTTCCTTCATCTTTTTTTAATATATTTTTTCTTTTATACTTCGCTCTTCTTTTTATAACCCTTACATGTCATTATTTTTCTAAAATATGTCGGTATTGTTTTTGTAAGAAAATATTGTTTTTCTAAAAATAACAACACATTAAAAGTTATGAACAAAACAACTTTATGTCTCTCTTTTTTATCTCCTTTATTATTTTTTTAAATTTAAAATTAAATTATATCTACACTACTATAAAAAGAGCGAGTTTGATGATGTGCTCTCCTTGATTCACTCTCTTCTTTCCTTTTTTTCAAGGAATTGTGCTCCTACAAATATTTATTCTCACACTCTCCTGTTAACTTTTATTATCTTTAATTCTGTATTTCTCTCTCCATCGCACGGAAACTATTCCTTGATTCTTTCCTTTCAAACAACCAACACAAATATCTTTTACCGTAGGGACCCTTTCACAGACGAGTCATCTCCCCGCACATTTCCAACAAATTTTATATGTCACGTGTATGTGCACGTGTGCGTTCACTAGTATATCAACTATATAAAATGTTTACAAAATGTTTTCTCAATAGCGGTCAAATTAGTGGTACCCTCGTCTCCCAGAAGTAGGTAGGTGGGAGTTCAGGGGTGTGGTAAGATTTCGATAATATTATTAAATCACTGGTAAAAGGAGTGGTGAAGACATTTGTGTGTTCACGATCCACCATCTACTGGACCGTAGACCGGACTGTTTCGAGGTAGGACCGGACCGGGACCAGACCGTTTTGAGGTAGGACCGGATCGGACCGTTAATCAGCCTTTTTACTTTTTTCACAACTTATTTAACTGTAAAAAGTAGATAATATTAGTTACTTCTAACAATTATATAACATTAATAGAAAATACTTACGCTACTAGTACTTATATGTGTACTTTATTTGTACTTATTACATAATATACCGACAAAAATACATGTATTATACAAAAAAGTCGGTCTACGGTCCGGTCTATAGTCGGATCGTTTTTGGACCGGATCGGACTGAAGACCGAATTTACCAAAATTTACGGACCGCAGACTGGACCGAACTCATTTTAGACTGATCCGGTCCGGTTTTGCAGTCTGGACCATTATTGGCTTACCCCTAATCTACCGCCCGCCTTAGCTTGCTCACATTTCGCTGTACCGACAGCTCAGCTCCAGGCTCTCGGCTCAGCTCGGGGCCTCGGGCCCAGCACCACCACACCACCGGTGGGTGGCGGGAGAGAGAGTGGTGAGGTTTGCGGGTGGCGGGTCTGCATCTTCCTCTCCTGCGTTTGCCGATTCACTTCCATTATTACTCATACTAATCGGTAACCAGTACCAGTCAGCCGTCATTTGTAGGGCCCGACACGAAGGCGCCCGCGACCTAGAACCGTACCCCACACTAATGGGTGGAAATTTTCTGAATCAGACCAACCGTTTCAAGATCAACCACCACGATGCACTTTTTTCTCTCTTTTGTTCCATTAGTCGATATATTGGCTAACGTCATCGCAGTGTTGCGAGGAGGTAATACACCTACTACCCTTTCATCCATCCTATGAGTTTTTCTTTATCTGTTCGAAAGTCCTGCTCATTGGGGGCATTGCTTGTTTGTAGTCAGCCTCATTTCGTACGTCCCTCACATGCAACAAATGTCGATACCAATCGTCCACCGTTATCCAAATCCAAACAGTCCTTACATTGTGAAATGAACAACATTTCCCATACGGGTTGTGGATACGCCTCGTGTCTCCCACACAAAGAATCAAGCATACAAAGTAAGTACGTAACAACACCTAACTCGGCATGGGCATTAATTCTTATGGATAAAGGCCCGATGGAGATGCAACTCCAAACCTCCTCCTCCTCCTCCAACTCTACTAGTACTTAGGATGGGTGTGGCACGAGGCTGAATTCGGTTCACGATGTGTCCTCTCTCAAGCGATATTAGGTCAAGACGTGTATTTCCTTACACTACATGTATGGACTAGGAACACAATTATCTAATATGTGTAGCATAACGCAACAGCGTAACAAGTAATATATGGAATATATATATATATATATATATATATATATATATATATATATATATATATATATATATATATATATATATATATATATATATATGTTAGAATACACCCGAGTGTATAGATCGCACGAATACACTCAAGTGTGTTTGCATATCAAGACTATTTTTTACAAAATGTAAACCATTGATCTTCATTATCATACTATAACTAGGCTACATACAAATTTTAAGTTCATTTGGATGAGTGTAAGTCACTCATCCAAGGGCAACAAAATCGACGCGTGAAACTAATTTGAAATGCATAATTTTTACGGTCTTTATAACATGACCTATAAATGTCCAAATGTGCTCAAATTTTGCACATGAACTATTCACAAGATGTTTAAGAAGATCAACAGATTAGATTTTTGAAAAAAAATATTGCATCATGAAAAACTACTTGAGTGTATTCTGCTCCGAATACACTCGAGTATATTCTAGCCTCTCTCTCTCTCTCTCTCTATATATATATATATATATATATATATATATATATATATATATATATATATATATATATATCAACCACAGAAAATACCAACATTTACATGAAAAATCTCCACAATTGTGAGGGGGGAAACCACGAGGTCAAAATCAGACAAGAAAATCCACTAATCAATAGATTACACAGTTCATCTCAATTTTTCACCCAAAACTTAAGGAATACAAAGTAAGAAAAAGAGACATATTTTACCATATCAGTATGTCACCGCCCCAAAAAGCCTCATGAGAAAAACACTCATTGCAGAGATCCCTAAGTAGATAAGAATATAAGATGTGGTGGAGAACTCGGTGAGAAACCAAAGAAGAGAACCAGAACAATAACACCATCATTCCTTTCTCTCATTTCTTTCTTTCTTTCTTTCCTTCTTCCTTGACCTTTTTCTTTTTTTCTGTCGAGTACATAGTAAATGAATAGATCGAATAGTAGCGACTGTCTTGCGACTATATCCTCTTACATAGGCATCATGGGAATGAGCCTCGCCCATGGGGCTGAAAAAAAAAGGATGTCCTTTGTAGGAACTGTCTCATTCAGCATGTCAAACGATTGTTATCGGTGTGGACCTTTTTCTGCTTCAACTGGTATTTATTTATAGATTCATGTAACCAATAGTATTGATATATACTTTGTCCTAGAGTGATGAGAAGAATTATTTCTCAAATCAATGGCGCTCTGACTATCACAGTAAATAACATATTCATCATGTTCAGAATCAGCTCTTGCAAGAAAACTTTGAGCTAAAAAATATGTCTCCTTGCAACACAAGAAGTTATATACTCTACCATAGTAGTGGATAAAGCAACACTTTTGTAATTTACATTGACAACTAATAGATCCCCCTGTAAAAGTGAACATGAAACCTAAGGTAGACTTCCTGTGATCAAGATCACCTTCCAAAATTGTTGGTGGTGCGTCATCAAAGTATAAACAAACACTAGATGTACCCTTGATATATCTGAGAATCCATTTTCCAATGCTTCTTTCAAGGGTCAGATAGATACCTACTAGTCACATTGTTACATACCTAAAACCCTAGCCACATCCATCATGTTGAATGAACATTGTAGAAGATGGAATCTAGGTGACCAACGTCGCCACTCCCTCTCCTCTCTTCCTCATCTTCCTCTTCTGTCTACCATCACCATCTTGCATCATGAAACCCTAGTCATCACCATGTCTTCACCAACCCGTGCCCATAAACTAGATAATAGGAATCGCCACCTAAAACCACAATGGACGATGGAGGAGGACACCTACAACCTCATAGTTTTGTAGTGCAAAGAGAATGACACCACCACCCTAGCTCTTTAGGTGAGGGCCAAACTATGAAGCTTTCCTACAGATTTGCCACCATCTCCTTCACTACTACCACTCCTACCCTCTCATGCCTTATGCCCATCCACCTTGACAAAGCAGGTCCTTCGCCACCAAGTGTGGTGTCTGACAATGTCTCTGCAAGTCAAAAAGCACCTGGTTTTCACCGTCTTTTACCACCTCCCTTGTCGTTGGTGATGAACAACCAAGGTGTAATGAAGTAGAACCTAGAATTCTACTCTATTCCATAATTTGAAGGTTACTGAGACTGATTTCTTAGATTTAATCAAACAAGGATAAAAGTTAAAACACATTTACATAATAACTTTAAAATGTGCCAACATGTAAATAAATGCATGCAATATGTTACATATTTTTTCTTTGCTAATTAATACTCACATATGGTTAAATAAAATGAATAATAAGCTTTGAAGTAACAATGGGTAATTACATGTCCAGAAATATCAATAAAGTACTATTATTTGAACAAATATGGAATTAATGGACTAAATATGTAAAATAAGTAAAATGTAGAATTTCATGCATAATAGTATATAACTCTTTCTATAAACAATGTGAAATTAACATGACTCAATAAAATGAATGTTTATAATAAAGATATAATATTTTGTTAAATATAATGTTAAAGAGATATGGACCATAATTATATTGTAGCTCATAAAAGGAAACTCCAAAATAAAAACATAATGTAAAACTTACCTTCCTTGAGTCCCAAGTAGATTGGGTGACAAGTTCGACATTAAATGGATTTTCCTAGATGCCTTAAATACATTACAAAAAGAAAACATAAGATATGAAATAAAAATATTAAATAAAATAGTAACCAACCTCAAAAGTAGAAATTAATGATAAAATTGAGATCTAAATGTCTTAATTAGTCCAGGTATAGATTTTCACAATTTTTAGATATTGTAACTATCCTAATTTTGGTTAGAGAAGGAAAGGGAGTCATGAATAATACTCTGCATGTACTGCAATGCAATTTATTTCATTTAGTGCACTCTTTTCTAAAATTGGGTTGACACATAGCTTTCCTTTGTATATCAGGTTTTAGGTTCTTTTATGTCCTCTAGATTTGGATCGTGCGATCCTGGTTTTTTCTCCTACCTCTACCTGCTTGTCATTTCCTGGTACCACAGATAATGGATTATTCTCGATTTTGTTTCACCTCTCTCTCCCTCTCCATTCCTTCTCTGCCTCCAATTTTGTCTCACTCACATACCTTGGATCATCCTAAAACTAACGACCTATATAAACTAGGGTTTCGTTGCTTACACCCCACTTCCATAAAATTGTTCCTTATCGCCTTGTTCCTCCTCTATATCTTCCTTTTTCTCATCTCCATGACATCTATGGCCTCCGTAGCTTTATAAATTCATCCAAATCTCCACCTTGACTCCAAAAGTTAATCTTTTCCCCTTGTTTACTTTCTTGCTCGTCACCAAAGTCCCCACCCAACTCTACATTGATGTTAGGTAAGAGGCGTGTTTGATGGCACATCTGAAGTCATCGTAGGATTTCTCGATCCTATGTGTCATCTCAGTGTGTATCCATAAAGCTCCTTACTGCATCACATGATCTATTTTATGGTACATCTATGTTTCTCTCTTTTTTCTATTCACCCTATATTGTTGCTGAGTTTGGTAATTTCAATTCTTCCAGGTTGAGCTTCTTCAATTTTCTCACTTCAGGTGTCTTTTGAGCGAGATTTATTGTTTTCTCATTCAGTTTGACTTCGAGGCTATGAAGGAGTGCTTTAGTTTTTCACATTTTTTGTTTGGTCACATTTTTTTGTTTCTTCTATTTGTAGTCATGGCGAAAAGATGGGTTTGAGGGCTATGGACCTCAGGGACCTTTGTTTAAGCTCTTTGAATCCGCATGAGTCCCTTGAACTTGTTGGTTGTTTTATTTGTAAGCTTTGGCGGTCAAAATCCCAACTTTGATTCCCACAAATTTGAATTGTGTTGAATCCTAGAGCTCCTCCCTTGCAAGAGTCTGCAAAAAAGATGACAATTGTTGGTTTGTCAATTTTCCCTTGAATTGTTTTGTTTTGTGGCACGTCGAGCATGGGTTGAATGATCTTTTCTGCCTTATAAATTGTTTTAACTATGTGCTTGTGATATTGTGAGTCTAGAGCAAGGTGGATAATTTTTATTTGGCCACCTTAATGGATCCCCCATGTAGTTGTGGTTTTTCCAATCTGCGTGGACTTTTAGGGCTTTCTGATTGGTCAGTGACTCTAAAAATAATAAATTATTTATAGCTCAGAAAAATTAAATTAAATAAAATGTATTTTGGAATCCTTATTTTTTTATCCATCCAAGGATGTATTTTTGCAACCTAATTCCAATCTAAAAATATTGCGTTTTTGAAGGATTTTCCTAATTAGTTAGATTTTCTAAAATTCATAACTAATAATAAACAAATCAGAAAAATAAACTAAAATATGCTATGAACTCAGAAAATTGTAATCTAAAACATCTATGGTTTTCATAACCTAATTTAAATATAATAAAAAGATTATTTTTAGGGTTCTTGTTATTAATGTAAACCTAACCCTAATTCTACATATATGTTTAATAGATGCTTTGGAGACCTAGGGTTGGACCTAGGACTGACTTCAGACTTATGTAGACTTCATGAGAGGTATGATTGCATCCCTATTATTATATATTGAGCAATGAACCTAATTTTATCCTCTTTTTAAGGTATGTTGCATCCCCCATGAGTCATATTTGGCAATCATTTTCTTTACTCTCTCTCTCTCTCTTGAGCCTCTTTGAGGTATTCTGCTGATGAATATTATCTTGTTTAAATTGATGACATATTTGGTTCTAATCTTAAAGACTTTGAACTCTTGATCTATGTTGGACTTTAAATTGTACTTTACTTCATGTTGAAATCCTATTTGTGGATCTGAGCTATTTTACCCACTTTTGTGGTGGATGGCTTATGTTTTCTATTGATGTGATGGTAATATCTTTAGCTCTATTTATGTGACTAAACTTTATACTTGCCTCTATATTATGCATGCTTTGTGATTTAGTCGGCCTAGAGTAGTGTAATTTCTTTGACTTTTAGTTTGTGTGTTGATACATATTTTGCGTACGTCTAAACGCAAGTGTATGCATCACGTAATACAGGCCTTGTGAGGCCCGAGTCAAACACAGGAAGACGTAGTCTCAATGACTACTACTAACTATAGTACGATCAGCTAAGCCAGTATAGAATTTGAGAGAATCGATTTTTAAAGCAAAACAAGAGAAAATTAAAATAAAAAATGCTTTTATTGAGTCAGGAGAGATAGAATTCCTCAGGAACACCAGTTTCACTGTGGATCCCCGCTGTATCTTCTTTTACTGACTTTTATATGATTTACCCTTTTCCTGAATAAAAAGCTCGTAGAGAGAATTGCCAGCTTTCACGGTACAATCTACTACCTAATTCTAAGACAATTCCATGTCTATGGTAATTTATATCTTAGATCATGTGCTTTATGTTCAATCTCTAGGTATCTTTCCACTACCCGTGCATTACCTTTACTAAAGAATGCGTAAAATAGTGTTTATGCGTGAGTTTCAGGCGTTTAATTGCTCCTTCCAGATTAATTGTTTGCCTAAGATTTCCAATGAAGGTGATCAATCAACAAAAGAACATTCATTCACACGCATAAATATCCATGAATTAGGAGGGAAAATTACATTATATCATGTAAAAGTCGATACAGTGGTTCCCCGGGCTACTCCCAGGTCCTAAGGAATAATGGGGTTTAGCCCCGCATAGTTTTCAGTTGTAAATACATGGAAGGAGAGAAGAAAAATGTGGGAAACATGAAAGAAATTGTGTAACCCCTAAAAAGACGATGTTCCGGATAATCCTCCTCGAGAAACGCGCATTCTGCAGCCTTCCAGCAGTAGAAACGCCCGTCAACGGTGCTCAAATCGTCCGATTGTCGTCCTTCAGCTCCGTGCTTCTCTCCCTCTCTTCTCTCATCGTCCCGTGGCACAACGTGATGTCCCCTTTCGGTCTGGTCGTCCTCCCTTTTTTTCCTAGGTCACTTACGGTACCACATTACGTGGACCGTTGGATCAGGCAGCCGATTTAGATTGCTGAAATCCGACAGAGTCAGTGGCACCGACTTAGTGGTTGGTGGCAACGATGGTATCGGGCCTTTTTCGATCTCTGGCTAAGTCGGTGCCATTGATTGGGATGTCGGTGGCACCAAGCTGAGGCGAGTTTTCTCCCTTTCTCAGTGAAGCTAACTCGGTGGCACCGACCTGTGGGGTCGATGCCATCGACTTGTCTGGGTGATCGCTTTTGTCGCTAGAGCTTTGTCTCGGTGGTACCGACTTAGTGGTCAGTGCTACTGACTCCTTTGGTCGATTTCTGCCTGGCCACTGATGCCACATCGGTGGCACCAACTACTAGGGTCGGTGGCACCAACTTTTCACTATGCATAATATACCTGAAAAAATGCAGAAAATCAAATATAAGTCCATGTAATGTATAAAATCATAAAAGTATGATGGAATAAGCATGATTTGATGCAAATAGAGTGTACAGGCCAACAATAGTGATTTATGCAAAAATATAACAAAGAAATGACAAATAAGTGTACAAAACACATATAAAATCGGCATGTAACAACGACTCAAAACCCATGAATCAAATTCCCATAAGCCGAATCTTGCTCATCTTCGAGCAACAATACCTTTGGATCTGATTGAGATAAGTCAGCAAAATGACATCATGCATAAGTTACATCTAAAAATATCCATCTTACAGTCCTCATTCTGGCCTTTACTGACCACTGAATACTAACTGCCCTATAGGTGACCAAAAATCTCTATCCAAGATGTCCGTCCCCCAAACAATGAAACACTATCAATTAAAGCAGTTGATATGATAAACTTGTTCGGTTCATACTTGGTGCATCGTGTGATCTCCTATCTACGCTGCCCTTTTTCTCTACCTACCATCTAGATGGAAGCAGTTCTCCTGATAGATAATGAATGAGGAGAAAATCAATTGTGTGGCCTACCAATAAGAGCAACATGTGGTTGGAATGGATGGCTATGGAAGAATCATGAGCACATAAAATCATTCATGCAATCACAATTATGATACCTATGATGATGCAATGTTTAGAATGCTCCTAATGCCTAATCATTGTGGTGAAATGATGCATGCAACTATTATTTCGTCTCAAGATAAGACAAAATATCTACAAAACTACATCATGTACTAATTCTTCCTTATGATATAGGTAAGACTATGCCCTTTCTCCCTCACTTTCTGAAACTCTACTCAATCCTTCTTCCTTTTTTTTTTTTCATTTTTATGCCCCCTTTCAACATGCTATTATGGGCTTCCACTTACACTACAATTTTGTTAATCATGACATTATTTTTCTTCTTTATTTCAAGGGTATGGGCAAAGTCACTACATTCTTATGTTTTAGAAGAATGCTTAGTACATGATGATACTATATGCTTTATGTACTGCAGTTGTAACTATATGAACACATATGTTATGCAACTAAATGACATGCACCAAAAAAATTTCTTATTGTTGTGCATGTATATTTTTCTATTTTTTATTTTTATTTTTTCACTAATGCAAGCAAAAATAAACAACTATTATGCAATGTAAATGCAATCAAAAAGAAAGAATGATAATATGTACTCAATCCTCTTATGGTGGGGTGTAAAGCAGATGTATGCGGTGAATGAGAGCACATGACTAAGAGATAGAACCTTCAGAAAAAATCATATGTCCCTCTCTAATGACCTATGTACAGGGTAATCACAAGATTTCTTTCTTGAATTTAAATTTAAAGGCACATTAGTGTTTGATCAGTTCAGGCTCAACAATCCTTGTCAATCACTTTCTTAGACAAATTAGATGGTCATTTATGCCTTAATGTCCTAAAGCTGACTTACTCAGACACTTCCTCAGATATGCAAATCTCGTACTCACAAGATCAGCTCACACATTTTAAATTTACTTCACAAAATTGCACCCACCCCAGAGATTGATATTTTCACAGAAACCATACATTTACTTCTCCACAGATTACACTAGATAGAATGTGGATCCTACATAATAGAAAAACTAACAAAATCTACGATAACAGAAAATAAAAGCTAAGATAGAAACTGTTCTAGCACCCCCCAAGCTTGAATATGACTATGGCCACATAGTCAATATCCTAACTCAAGAGGTGGAACAATGATACCCGACTCAAAATGGTGGTGGTAGTGGTTGTGTGGGATCATGGGGAGGAAACATCCCCTAGAAAGTCGGATCAGATGGTGGCATGTCCGATGACATCGGGTAACTTCCAAAATACCACTGGCTCCAGTAGTTATCAAAGAAAGGCTGCTGATAAGCTTCCATCCGCTGCATACGCTGATGAATATTCTCTTGGTTGGCCAAGAGAAGGCATTCATTTTCATAAATTGCATGCTGGTTTGTATACAACCTTCCTTGAATGTCCTGAATGCTAGCCAGGGATTGGGTTTGCTGTTGTTGCTACGTCTGGATGTCCTGCAGCATGCTATACATACCTTCCATAGAATAGGCATCCTCTCCTTCTTAAGAGGGTGGCGGTGTAGAAGATGATGAGGCAACATAATGGCGAGGAAGCTTCCTTGGAGCCACTCTATGACGTATAGGAATGGTGTCCTCCACTTCCTCCACATCGTCGCTACCTGCTTCTTCCTCCTCAACCTGAACTTGTTGTTTTCCAGCATTGTCATCATTGCCCAGAGCCGGCCATCTATAGTGTCCAACACCCCTGATGTTGAATACGAGATTAGGTAATCGACGCTGGTAGAAGGTATCATCAACCGAGCATGTGGCGTAGATTCCACTGGCATCCACAGTGATGAGGCAGGCTTGCTTGAAGTGGTGGCAGTCGATGCGCAACTTGGAATTCAATGGCTCTAGAGTAGACAAGTCAAGTCCCAAATGAATGGCAATGGGGGTGATAAGTCCCCCAAATAGAATAGGTGTAGCTCGCTTAACATTGTGCCACACTTGCATGATGTGTTGGAGAAAGAACACTCCCTAGTTGACCGACTTTCCTCCCATGAGTTGATATAAGAAGTACAAATCCAAAAGTTATACCTTTGCTTGTGCCTAGGTTGATTTGGCAAATACCGTATTTGTTAGCATCCAATGTAGCAGCCGAACAAAAGGATGCTCCAAATCTGCCAATGAAATGTGGTGAAAGTTAAGTCGTTTGCCCTCCGACACTGTCACAAAGTCCTTCCAGATGGTGTCCAGATTGACATTCTATGGCTGACGGCATGGCTCGTGTGGCCACCCGTAAATATCATTGAAGGCCCATAGAGTGAGAGAATAGTTGGTGTTGTAGAGGCAAAAATCTACACTCCCCTCTCTCCACTCGCCACTTGACGGATGTTCTTGATCAGGGGTGACCACCATCTCCAGAGATGCCATAAACTCGATGATGATTTATTTGTACACTGACCACCCACCAAAGATTGGATTGATAGATCTTCTATAGCAATCTTGTTTCTTGAGGACGCACATGATATTGTCAGTGAAGCCCATGTCCTCCAGTAGTTGATAGTCACCATATTGCGTGGGTGCAAATGGCCGCTTTATAAGTTCTTCATATACCTTTCGCACCTCCGTCGTGGGGTGGCTGATGTGTGGTCATGAGATCAGAGCACAAGGGGGTCCTCCTCTTCTGGCCATGATAACCAAGCAAGTGGGGAAGAAGATTGAGAAAGAAAGCGCTCGATGTAGCTTCTGGATGCTCGGTGTAACCACTCGTGCTCGGGGTAGTCGTTGTTCCTTAAGTTGTGAAGAAGAATAAAACCACCCCCCTTTTTATAAGGCTAGAACCATCCTACTGTGATAGAGTCGGTGGCACCGACTTCCAGAACTGAATCAGCAGGACGGTGGCACCCACTTCCATAACCGTCCTGTTGTGATAGAGTCGGTGGTACTCGATGCATCGATGACTTTCAGTGCACGATCTTTATTTTTCCAGATTGTTGATGAGTCGGTGGCACCGACTTTGTGTCGGTGGCACTGACTTTGTGTTAGTGGCACTAAATTTTGGGCGGGATTGCAACTTTAGAGAATCCTCGTGGATGCATCTGAGCTGTAGATCAAGGTTGCCCACAGATCAATGTTTCTAGCCATCGGTGGTACCGACATCTAGGTCGATGGTACCGACAGGATGATCGACACACACCTGGGACCCAAGCAGAGTCGGTGCCACCGACTTGTATGTCGATGGTACCGACTCAGTTTATCAGTCAAACACATCCAAGTTCTGCACTTTCTTCAGAGATGTCGGTAGCACCGACTTTGAAGTCGGTGGCACAGACGCATTTCAACCAATATGCCCGTCCCACTGACCATGATTCGGTGGCACCGACTTGGATGTCGGTGGCACCGACTCAGCCACAGCCTACACACTGAACAAACAAGTCAGGGTATCATTTTTACAAAAACTAAGTACTATGAAACGACTTAAAGAAAAATGCATAAAACAAACATCCTAATGGTTGGGTTGCCTCCCAACAAGCGCCCTCGTTTAACATCCTAGGTTAGACAACTTTAAAGTGTAAGATCAAATGGGAGCGACGAGTTTCACCTCATCCGCTTTTCTAGTGAAATCTTCCCCAAAGTAGTGTTTCAATCTCTATCCATTCACTAAGAAGGTTCTCTCCCCCTCTTTGATTCTCACAGCCCCATTTGGGAACACCTCCTCTATGATAAAGGGTCCACTCCATCTATACCTTAGCTTTCCAGGGTGCAATTTCAGCCTAGAATTGAAAAGCAAAACACTCTCTCCCGGATAGAACACTCTCCTCTCTATATGCCTGTCATGAATTTGCTTTGTCCTTTCTTTGTACAATCTAGCATTTTCATATGCATTCCATCTTAGTTCATCAAGTTCATTCAATTCTAACCGTCTCATCTTCCCAGCTTCATCAAGATCAAAATTTAGCCTTCTCAACATCCAATGAGCCTTGTGTTCTAATGCCACCGGAAGATGACACGCCCTGCAATAAACTAACCTAAAGGGTGTGGTTCCTATGGGTGTCCTGTAGGCTGTCCTATAGGCCCAAAGTGCGTCAACCAATAAATCACTCAAATTTTTCCTACTTGACGACACCGTCTTCTCAAGAATCTTCTTAATCTCTCTATTTGATGTCTCCACTTGTCCTTGAGTTTGTGGGCGATAGGGTGTACCCACCCGGTGCGTCACTCCATACTTGCTCAAAAGTGCCCCAAACTTGCGATTAGTGAAATGAGTTCCCTCATCACTAATGATCATCCTAGGCACTCCAAACCTACAAAAAATGTGATCTTTGACAAATTTGCATACAACTGTGGCATCATTGGTGTGGGTTGGAATTGCTTCCACCCACTTCAACACATAGTCAACGAATAACAATATATAAAGGTAGGAATTAGAGGACACAAAGGGTCCCATAAAATCTTTTCCCCACAAATCAAAAACCTCTACCTCTTAGAACACATTCAGGGGCATCTCTTGCTGCTTGGATATGTTACTGGACCGTTGACATGCATCACACCTCTGCACAAAATCGTAGGCGTCTTTGAACAACGTTGACCAATACAAACCACTTTCTAGAACTTTTGCAGCTGTCCTAGAACTAGTGTGGTGCCCTCCTATAGGTAGTGTGTGATAGTGTTTCAACACACTCTCATACTCGCTCTCTGGCACACATCTTCTCAAAATACCATCCCTGCATTGTCTCAATAAGATAGGATCATCCCAAAAATAATAACGCAGTGAATGGAAAAATTTCTTCTTTTCCTGATACCCCCAATCATTAGGCAACTCCTTGCAAATAAGATAATTCACAATATGCGCAAACCAAGGGTCTTTATGAGTAATAGAAAATAATTGTTCATCGGGAAAGGTTTCTAGGATGGGTATGTCAAGGTCTTTCTCGTCTACCCTCTCTAACCTAGATAGGTGGTCATCCACCACATTCTCAATCATGGCCTTATCTTTCACCTCAATATCAAACTTCTGCAATAAAAGGATCCAACGGATAAGTCTAGGCTTGGCATCCTTTTTCTGTAGCAAGTACTTAATGGCTGCATGATCTATCCACACCACCACTTTAGCTCCTATTAGGTATTGCCTAAACTTTTCAAAAGAAAAAACAACAACCAAGAGTTCCTTTTATTTGGTGGTGTGATTTAATTGTGTGTCGTTAAGAGTTTTAGATGCATAATAAATGACTGTAGGGACCTTGTTAAGACGTTGCCCTAACACAGCCCCACCGCGTAATCTGATGCATCACACATCAACTCAAATGGTTGGCTACAATCCAGAGCCTATACATCTGGTGCATATATGAGTTTCTCTTTCAAGTTCTCAAAAGCTTTTAAACACCTCTCATCAAAACTGAACTCAACATCCTTTTCCAAAAGCTCAGAAAAGGGCTTAGCGGTTTTTGAAAAATCTTTAATAAATTGGTGATAAAACCCGACGTGGCCTAGAAAGCTCCTAACTGCCTTTATCGATGACGGTGGAGGGAGTTTTGAGATCACCTCTATTTTAACTGGATCTACCTCCAATCCTTTGCTAGACACTTTGTGGCCTAAAACAATGCCCTCGCTAACCATCATGTGACATTTCTCCCAATTAAGCACTAAATGGGTGTCTTCACATCTCTACAACACTTTGTCCAAATTTTGCAAGCAGTCTTCAAATGACGTCCCATAAACTGAAAAATCATCCATAAAAACTTCAAGACATCACTCTACCATATCCGAGAAAATTGCCAACATACACCTTTGAAAAGTCACGGGTGCATTGCACAACCTGAAAGGCATTCAGTGATAAGCGAAGGTGCCATAAGGACAAGTGAAGGTAGACTTCTCCTGATCCTTAGGCTCAATTGAAATCTGATTGTAACCTAAAGAATATACATTAAGAAAACAAACGTGGGAGTGACCGGTGAGTTGCTCCAAAATATGATCGATGAACGGTAATAGAAAATGGTCTTTAAGGGTTGCAACGTTCAACCGGCGGTAATCGATGCAAACACACCATCTTGTCACTAATCTAGTGGTGATTTGCTCATTAGATGCATTGGTGGTGACAATGATTCCCCCCTTCTTAGGTACTACCTGTGTCGAACTTACCCACATAGAGTCAGAAATAACATAAATAATACCTGCCGACAGTAGCTTGATTACCTCCTTCTTTACCACCTCCATCATAATCGGATTTAAGCGACATTGAGGTTGAATGACTGACTTCGTGCCCTCTTCTAGACGAATCTTGTGTTGGCATAATGTGGGAGAAATCCCCTTGATATCAGCCACAAACCACCCAAAAGCACCTCTGTGGTTTTTCAATACCGTGAGCAATTGTTCTTCTTCTGAAATACTCAATGATGCTGAGATGATGACTGGTAGCTTCTCCTCTGCTACTAGAAAACATACTTCAGACGAGGCGACAACGGATTGAATTCTAACTCGGGCAAGTTTAGGAGTGACGACACCAAAGACGGTGGTAATGACCCTAAGTCCTCAAAATGCCTCGTGTAATGGCATGGAAACACCTTAAGTAGCTGTGCAAACTTCTCCCTTGATTGATCTAGAACACAATCATCACTTTTGTTCATGAGACAAGCCTCTATAGGAAGCTACGGGTGGACCTATAATATGGTATCCTATGCATCTTCATCCACAGTAGACAGACTCACTTCCTCTTCTTTATCATCCGGGTATCCTACCGCCTTGGTAAGTGAGAGCAACTTGGTGTTCTCCATAATATCTACAACAAGTGTACCTTTGTCCACCTTTGTCATAACATGTGCCATGTCCAGGAATGGTTTTCCTAAAAACAAGGAAATATTATTTTCCATGTGTTGTACCATATTGAATTGCTCCTGAGAATCAGATGATTTGGAATTTCACGGCATGGTTATCTCGAATTTGTAATCTTTAATCCCCATAGTCAAGTAGCCTCTTCCCATCTCTAAAATCATGTCGGCTGTAGCTCGGAAGGGCCGTCCTAGCAGGAGTTCATTGCTATGTTCAGCTTGCATCTCCATTACTACAAAATCTACAGGAAAAACAAACAAGTCCACCTTTACAAGCACATCCTCGCAAATGCCATATGGTGTAACTACTGAGTTATCTTCCAACTGTATCATCGTGCTGCTCTTCCTTGATGTTTTGAGACTAAGCTTTTTGAAAGTAGACAGGGGCATCAAGTTAATGCTTGCCCCTGAATCACAAAGTGCCTCACCAAACCTTATCTTCCCGATATAGCATGTAATATTGAAACAATCGAGATCTTGCCTCTTTGGTGGAAGTGTACCTAAGATGAAGGCACTAACCTTCTCTCTTAAGAAAAATACATTAGACTCTGGAATCTTTCTCTTCCTGTTAATGATATCCTTCAGAAACTTGCCATATGAAGGTATTTGTTCAATTGCCTCAATCAATGGTATATTCACATAAAGCTTCCTAAAGTTGTCTAGAAACTTCTTAAATTGTTGGTCCTGCTTTGTTGCCTTCAAGCTATTGGGATATGGAGTTGTTACCGCCTACGGTCTCTGATGTGGTGGTATATATGACGTCCGCTTTTCAGGTTCAACATCTTTCCGTTGCTCCTCCCCTGTTTTCCCTATCTCAGGTTCTGCTTGCATTTTCTCTAGCACAGAATCATTACTATCAACATGATTGGTTGCCTCTTTCTCCTCATACTGTGGGGTTAATGTCTTCTTCCCACTTCTCAATAGTATGGCGTTGACCTGCTGATTCCCCATTGGAGTGTCAGTATTTCCGGGGAACCCCTGCTGAGAAGGCTTCTTTAATGCAGCCACATCCGCTGCAAACTGAGATAATGACATCTCAAAAGTTCTCATATGTGCACTGTGGATCTAGAGGTCTCGCTAGACATTATTGAGTAACATGTCATTCTACTTCACGATCTTTTTCAAGATGTCATTAGTGCTTTCTTCGGCCACTGGACATTGCTGTTGCACTGGCCTTTGTTGATTCTGCTGATCTGGATCCTGCAAGAAGTTGTTTGGATCCTTCCATGAGAACTTGGGGTCCTTCCTCCAAGTGTAGTCATTATTGCGGTATCCTTGCTGGCGTATGTATTTCACTTGCTCTTCCTCTTCAGAAAAATGATCGTCCTTCTCAAGCAACTTCTTTGCAATAAGGTCCAACTTTTCATTCAAGGAAGAAATAGCCTTGGACTCCCCTATGCTTTTGATCTGCTCTGGATTTTCGCTCTCACTTCCCCAAGCCTGATTTCTCGCCATGTTCTTCAAAATATCATGACATGTTGATGGTGGGTTATTGAGGAAGAATCCCAAACCTGTATCGTCTAGAGTAGTTTGTTCACTTTTTCGCAGCCCAAAATAGAACATCTTTACTTGATTTTCCAAATCTATCCCGTGATGTGGAACCTTCCTTAGCATTATTTGGAAACACTCCCACGCATCGGAATATGATTCAGATGCATGTTGTTTGAAGTTATGGATATTCTTGATCATCTCATTTGTCTTCTCTGGAGGAAATTATCTTTCAAAGAATGCCTCCACCATGTCGTCCCATGTCTCTATCAATTCTTTGGGCAGGTTGTGCAGCCATTCCTTTGCTTTGTCAGCCAGTGATGACGGAAACAGCTTTAGATAGATAGCGGTTTGAGGAAACCTGTCGACTTTGACCATATCACTGATTTCCACAAAATTACTAATATGTGCCACGGGGTCTTCACGAGCGTTCCCATAGAATGCTTGTGACTTGACAAGTGCAATCAAACATGGGTCAATCTTGTACTAAGCCACATTCACATGTTGCTTCTTAATTGGCCTTGTCTGTGCCACTGAGGAAGATGTTTTTATCCTTTCCCAGATGGTCTTTTCTGCTCCAGGGTTACCGTCTCCCATTTCTTGTTGCCTGGGTGACAATGGTATGCCTTCTAATGAATTTATTTGAATCGAGGCTTCACCAGCCCCTGGAAATGCAGTTGTAACTTCTCTATAGTCTGTGGTCTTCATTGCCACCATACACTAGTACCTGAAAGATTGAAAATAATTAGACAAGGTACCCTAAGAGACAATGTGATAAATGAATATGAAATGAATATATATTATTATTATTTTTATTAAGAGGCACGAAAATTAAAAAGTGGCCTAGAATGGCTGACTGCAGTACTCGTAGTGCTGAGACGACATCGTCTCCCCGGAAACGGTGCCAAAAACTTGACACGTATTTCATGTACATCTAAATACAAGTGTACGCATCGCGTAATACAGGCCTTGTGAGGCCCGAGTCGAACACAGGGAGACGTAGTCTCAATGACTACTACTAACTACAGTATGATCAACTAAGCCGATATAAAATTTGAGAGAAAATCGGTTTTTAAAGCAAAATAAGAGAAAATAAAAAAAATGATTTAGTTGAGTCACGAGAGATGGAATTCCTTAGGAATGCCAGTTTCACCGCGGATCCCCGTTGTATCTTCTTTTACTGACTTTTATATAATTTACCCTCTTCCTGAATAAAAAGCCCGTAGCGAGAATCACCCATTTTCACGGTACAATCCACTACCTAATTCTAAGCCAATTCCATGTCTATGGTAATTTATATCTTAGATCAGGTGCTTTACATTCAATCTCTAGGTATCTTCCCACTACCCGTGCATTACCTTTACCAAAGAATGCGTAAAAAAATGTTTATGTGTGGGTTTCAGGCGTTTAATTTCTCCTTCCAGATTAATTATTTGCCTAAGATTTCTAATGAAGGTGATAAATCAATAAAATAACATTCATTCACATGCATAAATATTCATGAATTAGGAGGGAAAAATGCATTAAATCATGTAAAAGTCGATACAGTGGTTCCCCGGGCTACTCCTGAGTCCTAAGGAATAAAGGGGTTTAGCCCCACATGGTTTTCAGTTGCAAATACATGGAAGGAGAGAAGAAAAACGTGGGAAACAAGAAAGAAATCGTGTAACCCC
Source organism: Alisma plantago-aquatica (assembly GCA_963693085.1). Classification (NCBI taxonomy): domain Eukaryota; kingdom Viridiplantae; phylum Streptophyta; class Magnoliopsida; order Alismatales; family Alismataceae; genus Alisma; species Alisma plantago-aquatica. The sequence continues at coordinate 1,011,630,551 of OY856409.1, forward strand.
TGAAAAGGCGATGTTCCAGATAATCCTCCTCGAGAAATGCATGTTTTGTAGCCTTCCAACGGTAGAAACACACGTCAACGGTACTCGAATCATCTGGTTGTCGTCCTTCGACTCCGTGCTTCTCTCCCTCTCTTCTCTCATCGTCTTGTGGCACAACGTGATGTCCCCTTTAGGTCTGGACGTCCTCCCTTTTTGTCCTAGGTTAGTTACGGTACCGCATTATGTGGATCGCTGGATCGGGCGGCCGATTTTGATTGCTGAAATCTGACAGAGTCAGTGGCACTGACGGTATCGGGCCTTTTTCAATCTCTGGATGAGTCGGTGCCATCGACTAGGATGTCGGTGGTACCTAGCTGAGGCGAGTTTTCTCCTTTTCTCACTGAAGCTAACTCGGTGGCACTGACATGTGGGGTCGATGCCATCGACTTGTCTGGGCGATCGCTTCCATTGCTAGAGCTTTGTTTCGGTGGTACCGACTTAGTGGTCGGTGCTACCGACTCCTTTGGTCGATTTCTGCCTAGCCACTAATGCCACACCGGTGGCACCGACTACTAGGGTTGGTGGCACCGAATCTGTACTATGCATAATATACCTAAAAAAATGCAGAAAATCAAATATAAGTCCATGGAATGTATAAAATCATAAAAATATGATGGAATAAGCATGATTTGATGCAAATAGAGTGTACATAACAACAATAGTGATTTATGCAAAAATATAACAAAGAAATGACAAATAAGTGTACAAAACACATATAAAATCGGAGATTGTGTGCCCATGCTATATTTTTGGGATGGAGATTGTGTGCCCCATACCTGGGTTGTGTGCTCACTTTTATATACATATTGGGGAGTTTGGCAGTATGTCATTCTCTATCAGGTTTCAAGACTGTGAGCCTTGGTCGTCATTGTTATTTATATTGTTCGAGTGTTGTACTTATCTCACATGCATGCAGGTTGATATTATTGTGATGGAGTTTTGTGCCCAAGATTTATATGTTCTTGTGTGGCACAAGTTTTATATTTGTTTAATGGCAACTATTCTTCTTGTTATCATTTGATTTCAATTCTTTTTCTCTTTATCCCACTTGGGTAGTCCATTCTTTTTCTCTGGGAAGACTTGTTTATTTGGCATCCTTTATTCCTTATGTTGCTCAATCCATATTTAATATGCACATACCATCCTTTATGTTGATACATATATTCTACTTTTTTTCCTCTTGTTGAGGTATGCTTCCAACCCCAAGTGTAGGACTTGGAAGACTGGACTTGGTGACATGGACCTGCTAGGTGGAGCTCTTGGAAGATAGACTTGAGATAGTTGGATATCCCTCTAGCTAGATCCTGATGTAGTTTATTTCTTATAAACATGTTAATGGGGGATATTTTATAATCATGTTTAAATTGAATATGGTCATGAAATCTTATTCATCTGCTATACTTGGTCTTTTGTATATCATCATTTGAGAATTGAAAAAAAATTAGGTCCGGTTGAGCATGCTTGTAAGTATGATTGGATAGATGAGTTTATTCTCAAATTAAGTAGGGAGTGGATCACATCTCAAGTCCCACTCCTCACAAGATGGTATCAGAGCCCATAGTGGTCGGATTTCTGACTATTTCAATTTTGTCTCCCAAATTAGAACCCTTATCTTGCATAGTCAACCTCTAGGTAAGATATTTACTGTAGAATTTATCTATGATATTTCTGAGATTATGAAAGGCCAATTTAGAAATATTTGAGGTACACATAAGAATCATTATTATTAAACCCTAATGTGATGAGGTTTTCAATGATCTTACCCTACTATATAGGTTAATGATGACATATTTCTTTAGATATTAAGAGTTAACTTTAGGGTGGCATTTTGGCATGGGAATGAGAAAGTAGTAGATAAGGACCTGACATACAACATACCTTGTGACTTGGTTTTTGTGATTGATTTTGGACCCATCTTTTGTTTTATGTTGAATAGATTTCATCATCAATTTTTTCTTCCATTATATTATTATATGTATAAAAGATTTTTTTTTATTTAATGATGTTTTCTTAAATTGAATTACAAGGAAAAAGTTTGATATAGAAACCCTAGACTTGGTTAGTGTAGAATGGGAAAAACCTTTATTTGTTCACAGGCAGTATGGGACATTGCCCTATATTCAGCTTGAGGAGTCCTCAAGCTGGAGCATAGATGTCAAACATGCCCAACTTGTCCACTAGGGTAGCAAAGTGTGTCTTCAGAAGTATCTTAGTGAAGTTATCAGCAACTTGATCCTCTAATCTGAGATAAGGAGTGCATATGCATCCAGAGAGAACAACTTCGCCTACAAAGTGGCAATCCACTTCAATGTGCTTTGTGCATTCATGGAAGGTGGGGTTGCTAGCAATAAAAGTAGAAGCTTTATTATCACACTGCATAGGAATAGGATCAGAATCTAAAATATCAAATTCCTTGAGGAGTCCTTGCACCCACATCAGTTCACAGGCAGTATGGGACATTGCCCTATATTCATCTTCAACACTCGATCAAGCAACCACAATCTGCCTTTTATTGTACCATGTGACCAGGTTGTTGGGAAATACGGGCACATAGTATAGCAGCATAAATAAAAATTTTATATATCCATATTTACATAACAACAAGATCGTGTCAACTACTATGAAATAGGGAGGATGGTTTAACGAGTTATACTTGGTCCTGGAGCAAGTTCAACAACTACAACTATTTGCAGTTGCAACTATCTTCTAGTTGCCCTTGGATGGTGGTCGTGCAGCTCCTGGTCTTCACCACAAACAACAAACAAGACAACTTATGCGGCAACTCATGTGATCTTGTCACACACTGTAGGTTGACGTTGCTCTCCTAGTAGTAGCCAAAGGACTCCTGCCTCTAGTGTAGTCTACACAGACCAAATAGAACTCATGTATTTCAACTAGAATAGACAAGAAGGAGTTGTCCCTCCCATTGGCGTACTAGTCTGACTTTCTCTTCCACAACAATTATCCTCAGTTCTTCTCTCCTATCCTTATCCCTCCCTAGTCAGGTAGGAATTACATGGGCTCTCTTGGTTACCACAACCAGAGAGGACATCAATTGTCAGAACAACTAATTCTCAAATGTATGTGTTATTGTTGTGCTTTGAGAAGCCCCCAGTACCCCTCTATTTATAGTCGGGGTTTGGGCCAGGGTTCCCAATCAGTTCAGGATTTGTGCGGGAGTGGAAGGGGTTGATCTTGAATTTTCATAACCTACGAGACACAAAATGGTCGTCTGGAAGTCCAGATGGTTGTCTGGCACTACAAAATGGTCATCTCTTTCTACCAAATCTCGTCTACTAGTTTCCTAATCGCATTCAAAATTGGCAAAATCATTTCCTATAAATGCTAAAATTATTTCCTTGCACCATAAGAATTGTGCAATTAGAACGATTTGGGAAAGTATCTAGAACCTTCATCTGGTCTAACTGAGCGATCTCACACATGTGAGACTATAAGGACCATGACCTGGGTTTTGGGATAACCATGGATGTTTTGCCTAAGTAAGATGATTAGAACCCTGTCTTAATCTTTTAAAAAGTAATTAAAAGTTAAGGAGAGCTCAATTTTCAAGTTTGGTCATGTTTGAATGTTGTTTGAGCAATGTTTGCTTATTTTAGACCAAAGTGCAATTTACCCAAGATAAGGGGTTATCTTGCAATATGTCACATTATGGGTGTCACCTTAGTACTTTAGCATCATAAGAGAGAGCATGATTCTAAGGGGCGCCTCGTGGAAAGCCTAAATTCCAAGTTGAGCTTGTATGGTTGATGCTTGTGCTATATGTGCTAGTTTTGGTGCAACTTGCAACTTACCCAATATATGGGGTTGATGTACAATTTACCACCTCTAGAGTGTTCCTACTCTCTCTTAGTATCATCTATAGGAGATATACAGAATGGGGAACCTTTTTTGAGTCTTGGTTGAGCGATGACACTCTTGGTGATGTTAGAACTATAGAATGTTGAGTATCTTGAACCCTAGATGAGGTTGTGTCTAGTTGTGAAGGGCATATGGGGGTTCTATAGGTTTATAAACCATAGAGTATGTCCCCTATCGGTTTGGCAACTTTTTTAAGCATTCATTATGGGATAAGAACCTCAAATAGGTGAAGCATATCAGTTTGAGACTTCCTTGCAAAAGTGGTATCGGTTTGTACACAAAGTGATGACGAGTTGTGATATCTTGTCAGGGAAGCTACCCAATGGCCAATACCTTACCCTTGTATTATCCACAAGATTTTTTCATGTCAAGATAAATGAGGTTTCATGGTGTCACCATGCATGGACATGTGTCACCCACATACATATGGTGATGACACCTTACACATACTTTCTTTCATGAGCCTCAACTATATATACCTCTCTTTTCACCTCATAGTAAACCTTTCGACTCCTTTAACATATCTTGCTTAAGTGGAATACCCTAGGATCTCAAGGAGTAATAGGAAATCCAAGAAACTTGCCCAAGGTAAAGCCATTATCATCTTCAACCTTAGAAAGACTATGCTTCTCGGATCATGATTCTTTCTTTCCTTCTTCACCAAGTTCCTTACTATGGCATCACCTTTCATATAGAGGTGTTATGATCAAGTCTTAGACTCTTTATATGTCATATTCAACCTTGAGAACGTGGATCTTGGAATCTTGAAGCTTTAGTGGTGATCTTGAGGTGGGTTATATAACTTGAACTCAACTTTATTATTATTCACCTTCTATCATACAATACTTGGTGATTCCTTTTCTACTTCGACTTTTCTTGTTTGAATAATGATTCTATGATATCTAAATAGATATATGGGGTTGTATTCCATGAACTAGAGTAGTAATGGATGAAGAGTTTGATCTTGAAGATGATGAAACTGATATGCACAAATTGATATTGGCTTGTGAAAACCCTAACCTGATACACGGGTATAGGCATGGAAACTGATACACATGAACTCCTACCCCATTTGGCTTGTTACATGAGTAGGACTACTATCCTTTCAATTGTTTAACCTATCACCTAAATGATAAGAATAAGGTAGGATGATATCTAGAAGGTAGCCAAGTCGATACACATACTTGCACCATCACATGGTTGGCCGATATGATTTGTGATGCTCTAAAAATGATATGCCTTAAAAGCACTAGCTTATCATGACCAAGAGATAACTAGTGAAGATGTAATATTAAACTATGATGCCTTAGTTGAGTGTGGAGGCCAACATGGCCAATGCTAACCCTAATCTAATACACTCACAAATCTGATATCCCTCAAGCCTAATACATCATGTGAAGATGGGGGCAATGCACTCTTTGAAGCATTGGCCGATACACCAAGTATTGGTGAGGCCAATAGGTGAGAGAGATAAGGTGTTGAATAAGGGTTCACCCAATACAAATCAAAAGTATGATATCCTATAGAAAGCCATGTGGCCGATATTTAAAGGGATAAGCTAGGTCGATACCCTAGTTGATGGTGAGGCCGACACACTAGTTGGTTGAGTGGTCGATACCCTAGTTGATGGTGAGGCCGACACACTAGTTGGTTGAGTGGACGATGCCCTAGTAGATGGTGTGGATGATACACAATCGGTTGATATGGTTGATACACAATGGGTTGATATTGTGGCAACTCAACTTATAAAACACGAGATTAACTTAAGAGGAAGCGATTAACTAATTAAAACTAGAGCGGAAGCGTTTTGTTAGCAGCGGAAGTATTAAAAATCACTAGAAATTAAAACTTTTTCATAAAGAAACATGATGAAATGTTTACAGACTGATCCATCATTACATCTCTGCAAAATCACATCTCGAGAATTACAAACATCAATTACCTTGTTAACTGTACAAGGTAAGATACAAAATCTCGAGGCATTAAGCCAAAAATCTCAAATCTACTTTTAAACATCTACAGACTCCTAGGACCTGAGAGTACAAAGACGACACATAAGACATTCTAACTACAAGACTTGACAGACAGTATCTCCACCTGAGGATCACAACTGTCCCTGGTGTTGTTTCTGCTGATGCTGTTGCTCACCCACTGACGTGTTCCTTCATCCTCGGCGTCTTCCTAAAAAAGTTGAACCCCACGGGGGTGAGACAATTTAAATGATTGTCCCAGCGAGAGTTATAACTCTCCGCCAAGAGCTTTGTTATTGCAATAATGGAATAACATTAAGCAGTAAAATTATAAACATTCAACAACAGGTTTAACATGTATAAACTAAATGAAGCAACATTCTTTTAAGCAATCATTTCAATTATAATTTAATTGAATGACAAGACATATATCAATAAGGAATATGAATAACATGTATACTAGTTCTGTAACTAGAACAATATAAACAATGTAACATCATTCATTGTTTCTCGTAGTTCAACCTAAGCAAATATGCTACACGGCTGATTACATTTTTACAAACATGATTATTCCCTGAGGAGATGAGTTACACCTCTCATACTCCAACCGACCATTACTAAATCACAATTGGTACCATACATAGGTCATTAGAAGAGTCGGAGTCCTATGACCTCATCAACCTCAGTCAGTATGAGGAACAACATGTAGGACATCTTGTGTCTCTGCTATAATAGCTTTCCAGGGTATCCTAGCAACTTCGCTATTAGAGTTACAGTGGAATGTTGTACTCTCTTCACCATCGAGGGATTTCTTGTTTATCTCACATCGATGCGACATTAACAACATCATCGGGAGATTAGTGATACATCATCCCGGAAAAAACATATAATGAAGGAATGAGATATTAAAGTACATCTCACATCAATTACCCCCTTAGGACGTAAGGATATTCACATCCATAACCCCCACATACTCAAAAGTATGCTCTCCAGGAGTTCCCTTAGGAAAACTTGTTTCACCATCATTTAACTTCTGACAATGATGGATCTATGGTTAGGGCTCTACATGATATCATTTTACTTGATTATTTAAGTACATTATGGTATTCTTTTAGCATCAGGCATGTTTTCAAACATAAACCATTAAAACAATTGCTATAAAGAAAAGTACTCATTGTATCAAGTTCATTTCACTTCCAGTTATCATCGGGATATCAATCCCTAACCATCTCATCATTATGATTCAGGAACATGGGTATTCAAACCCTTAGATCATAAAATACTTATTATCAAGTAACATATTGTTATCAAGTCATTTAATAGTATGACCTTGATTAGAGTAATGCAGATATTTCTCATGGCTCATATAGCCTATCCATCTCATATGTTACCTCTCATTAGGCAACATAACATTTCATTACTTTCAAAACCTATAAAGTACTCTCAATGAGTATGGCATCATAACCCTTACATGGCTATGCTCACTTCTTACAAAGACCTGCATGGTTCACATTACTAATAATATGCACATTGTAACTATACAAACACAATACAAATTCTTTCCAAATCAATATAGAATACCACGGCCGTGCTATCTTGCACGGTCATGCAAGAGTAAGCCACCATGGTCGTGCTTCATTACATGGTCGTGCCATAGAGGATTCACCACGACCGGGTCATATCACCACGGCTGGTTTCTAGGGTTAGGTTTCCTTTTTAATTCAATTAGGGTTAATCAACCCCTTTATCTTACAATAGTATAATGATTCTTTATTTCATACTCAAGTATAGAGTTTCATGCTTAAAGGCATAACCCAAAATTAGGTTTTACTGTTCATATCATCTCATTTCCCTAGATTAGGGTTTACTATTCACATTATATCATATTACCCTAGATTAGGGTTTACTATTCACATTTCAATGAATTTAGATCATACTATCATCATGTATGAGGATTACTTCCATTGTTGCCCTCAAATTAGATTAAGTTTCACTAACCATCATAATTAGGGTTTTCATGATCTCACTATAGAGGATCATACCCTAAATAGATACATTCATATATAATGGAAGTATATTACTTGATTCTCATTCATATTAGGAGTCTTCTCTCCCCTCTTTCTATTAAATGATGTTTACATCACTCTTGATTAGGTTAGGTCCAATCAATCTTGGTAACATAAGTTATGTCATCACCATTATGGTCATTAGGGTTTACTTGATCAAGGGGTATTAGTCATCCTATCCCATTAAGGGTACTTTTGTAATGTTCACCATTGATCATAACATGCATTAATCCACTAATTACTTAACCCCTTAATCACTTTAGGTACCTTTAGGGTTCAGGTTGATCAACTACTAAACCATTTTAACCACTAAGGTATCACACGTTCTTATCCTTTTTAGACCCCAAATGGTTTTACACTTTCAACCCCCAAACGGTCTTGGATAGACCTTGAAACCATTTGGTGGTGTTGACCGTTTGGTCTAGTTTGACTTTGAAACCGTTTGATAAGGTGTGCACTCAAAACCATTTGCCCAAAATGAGGTGAAGACCGTTTGGTCTTGTTGACCGTTTGGCCAACTTTGACTTCGAAACTGCATGAGCAAATTGGTCTTGAAACCGCATGAGCACCAAACGGTTTGAGATCCTTTGGTCCCAAATGGTCTTGAGACCGTTTGGTCCAAACCATCTCAAAACTGCATGGACCAAAAAGTGTCTCAACAATTGCAATTGAGTTAGGGTTTCCAATGTTGAACCCCTCAATCGTTCATGCACTTGTTAGCCACTTATCAATTGAGTTAATTAGGTCAACCCTCTACTGATTTGACACTCAATTGACCCTCAATTGATCACCAATTAGGGCTTGGATCAATTAAATTAGGGTTTGGAATCGATCACCCTTCAACATGTTTCAACATGAGTCTAATTGAATTGAATCCATGGAACCATCAATCAATTTGGTCATGACCTGACCCCAAATGGTCTTGGGATGGTTTGGATGACCTCCAAACGGTCTTGAGACCGTTTATCAAGTCAACATCAAAAACTAACTCCACCTATTAAGGTTTGGTTCATTGATTTGATCATTAGGTCACTAATCGATTATACTTCAACTTGTTGCCCTTCAATCTTCAACCACTTAACCATGGTCAACCCTAGACCTCCAAATGGTCTTGGGTGACCCCCAAACGGTCTTGGGATCGTTTGGACATCCTCTAAACGTTCTTAAGACCGTTTACCCATTATTTCATCAAAAACCAAGCCAATCACTTAAAGGTTGAACCCTAAATTTGGTCACAAAAATCAGCACTTAGTTGTTTAACAATTCAATAGTATTGGACCCTCAAATGGTCAACCCCTCTTAACCCTAGACCTCCAAACGGTCTTGGGTGATCACCAAACGGTCTTAAGACCGTTTGGGTGATTCTCAAACGGTTTTGAAACCGTTTGGGCCACTCAACCCAAACTTCAACATGATTAACTTATTGAAATCAGCAACTAACCCGATTAGGGTTTAGGTGACTAATGTGCCTTCAATTGATGATTTACTTGGAATTACTTGATGATTTTTGGTGGGTGATTAGTACATTATATTTACAACAGATCTCCAAATGGTCAATGCCTGGTCAACCCATCCAAACAGTCTTGGACCGGTTGCTCCCAAACGTTCTTGTGAAACCGTTTACTCTCAAACGGTTTGAAACTGTTTGCTCTAAACGGTTTGGCAAACCGTTTGGGCAAGAGGCGGGAGACCGTTTGCTAAAGCAAGATTAGGATAAAATTTGGAAATAACGTCATCATCTTCTACCTCAAGAATAGGGGATGTTCTTCATGGAATTGCTAACAAGAACACTTAGAAGTGTCTAAAGAATAAGAACAAGCAAAGATTCTAGGAGAAAAAGATGCACTTAACAAAGTTAAAGGTTTAAAGTTATAAAACCCACCTTTAACTCTGATACAGAGCTCCAAGATTTGTATATTTAATGGTGGATGAAGCTCCAAATGTTTCCCAAGGTCCGTTCTTCAAGGTTTGGATGGAGAAGAAGGCTAGAAAGAAGAATTGTGTAAGGAAAGCTAACAAACCAACCTTGTATTTGGATTTCCACCATGAATTTGAGCTAGGTGATGATCAAAGCTTACCCAAACTAGCTTGGTCATCCTCCTCCGCTCCTGAGATTCCTCTTGGTCGGTCCAAAGCAAGGAGATGAGAAAAAGACTAAGGGAAACGATCCCTTGCTTTGAGAAAAAGGGTGTACTTATATATTTTAGGGATATTTTCAAGGCAAAGAGGATTATTTCCTTTATTTCTCAAATATCCACCAAGTCCTCCTCCACTTATTAGCCATGTTATCCTCCTTCTTTCCTTATTCAAAACTCCTCCCTTATCCAAGATTACAAGGAAAAGAAACCAAACACCTTACTAAGCTATACATGTATAAAAGGGCCATTTTGCTTAAAACTTGGTTATTTAAATATTAAGGTTATCTTTCTTATTTGACCAATCAAATGAGGCACCCTACTCACTTTATTTACTCTAATTGATGCTAAAAGTTATGAGATATACTCTATAGCATACATTTTACATATTGGACCCTAGGTTTTGGGTAATTTGCACATTACACCAGAACTAGGTTTTAAAGCACAAGGATTGCTCTACAAGCTGTATCTTGGTGCTCAAACTTGTGGAATCCATACCACCACATCATATTCACTCTTATGATGTCTCAACATCATAGTAACATCTTAACATGTTCAAATTGCAAGTTAACCCCTCTAGTTGGGTAATTTGCACTTTAGTCCAAAATTAACAAAATAATATTACATCATTGTTCAAAAAGGACTGAAATGAAAATATATGTTCCTCAGAAGCTTTAATTACACATCAAAAGATAACCACAATCATTTAATCACATATCTAAGAAAAACACCTAGGGTTAGTTCATAACCCAGGTCAGGGATGTTACAAATTATCCACCCCTTACAAGGATTTCGTCCCCGAAATCAACAAAACATATTAAGAGAAAAGAGCAGGGTATTTCCTTCTCATCTCTTCCTCTAGTTCTCATGTGGCTTCTTCAACACCACAGTGATTCCAGAGGACTTTCACAAGACTTATGTCTTTCTTTTTTAGCTTTTTAATTCTTTTATCAAGGATTGATACATGTCTTTCCTCATAAGACACATCATCATTCAGTTCTACTTCCATAGGTTGTAGAACTGATTCTGTATCAGGGTGACATTTCCTAAGCATGGAAATGTGGAACACATGGTGTAACTTTTGTAGCTCTGGTGGTAACTCTAGCTTATAAGCTACCTTCCCAATCCGTTCAATGATTGGATAAGGTCCTATAAACCTAGGAGCTAACTTTCCTTTCCTTCCAAATCTCAAAACTCCTTTCCAAGGTGAGACTTTGAGGTACACTCTGTCTCCAACTTGGAATTCTAAAGGTCTACGATGCTTGTCAGCATAAGATTTCTACCTATCCTGTACAGTCTTTATCTGTTGTTGTATTACTTTAATCTTCTCGGTGGTCTGCTGCACAAGATCAAGACCTAAGAGTTGATATTCACCGGTTTCATACCAACATAGGGGTGATCTACAACGTCTACCATACAAAGCTTCATAAGGTGCCATGTCAATGCTATGTTGATAGCTGTTATTGTAGGAAAACTCTATCAGGCTTAGGTGCAGATCCCAACGACCTGTAAATTGAAGAACACATGCTCTAAGCAAGTCTTCTAAAGTCTGTATAGTCCTTTCTGACTGTCCATCTGTCTGGGGATGAAAGGCTGTACTAAACCTTAACTGTGTGCCTAAAGCTTTATGAAGTCGCTCCTAAAAATGACTTGTAAACTGGGGACCTCTGTCAGAAACAATGGTAGCTGGGACTCCATGTAGCCGCATTATCTCATCTACATACAACTGTGCTAGCTTCTCAGCAGAATAGGTTGTTTTGACAGGTAAGAAATGTGTCGTCTTTGTCAACCTATCAACTATTACCCAGATGGAATCATGTCCTTTGGTTGTCCTGGGTAGGCCAACAACAAAGTCCATGGTTACATGATCCCACTTCCACTGCGGTATGGGTAATGGTTGCATTGTTCCTGCAGGCTTCTGGTGTTCAGCTTTAACTTGCTGACACACAGGACACCGCATAACAAACTCAGCAACATCTTTCTTCAAACCAGGCCACCAATACATATCTTTCAAATTTCGATACATCTTGGTGCTTCCTGGATGCATAGCATACATCGAAGAATGAGCTTCTTCCAGGACTAACTTTCTCAAGTTATCCACCTCAGGCACTATCATACTACCATGATAACAAGATACTTGATCATCTGAGTCATGGAAACCATCTCGTTTCTCATTACCATACTCCGATCTAATTAGTTGAACTATAGTATCCACTTGTTGTGCCTCTTTAATCTACTGTATCAGAGTAGGTTTTATATGCATCTCAGCTAACAACCCGACTAACAATGATACTCTCAACTGTACATTGTCTTGTCTTAAGGAGATAAGCATATCTCTCCTTGAGCACACTAAGGAATTTAGTTGTGCTCTATCCAAAGCTGGTGTTGCTGATTTCCTACTCAAAGCATCAGCAACCACATTGGCCTTCCCTGGATGGTAATCAATTGTACAATCGTAGTCCTTGATTAACTCCATTCAGCGACGTTGCCTCATGTTAAGCTCATGCTGAGAAAAGATATACCTAAGGTTCTTATGATCAGTGAAAATCTGGAATGTCTCTCCATAAAGATAATGTCTCCAGATCTTCAAGGTATGAACTACAGTATCTAGTTCTAAATTGTGTGTCGGATAATTCTCCTTGTGTTTCTTAAGCTGTCGGGAAGCAAAAGAAATCACTTGTTTATCCTGCATCAACACACATCCTAGTCCATTCTTGGAAGCATCACAGAAAACTATATATCATTTCCCTTACTTAGGTAGTACAAGCACAGGTGCACTTGTCAACCTCTCCTTTAAAAATTGAAACGATTGTTGACACTTATCACTTCAGGCAAAAGGAACATCCTTCCTGGTCAACTTAGTCAAGGGTAAGGCTATAGAACTGAAGTTCTTAATGAACCTTTGGTAATAGCCAGCCAACCCTAAGAAACTACGGATTTCTGTTGGTGTCTTTGGCTGCTCCCATAGCAGGACAGATTCTACCTTTTTAGGGTCAACACGAATACCTGAAGCAGATATCACGTGTCCAAGGAAAGATACTTCTGGTAACCAGAACTCGCACTTGCTAAACTTAGCGTATAGCTTATTCTCTCTTATCAAAGTTAGAGCCTGACGAAGATGCTGTTCATGCTGCTGAGCATCTCTACTATAGATTAGAATGTCATCTATAAAGACAACAACACACTGATCGAGAAAAGGTCAGAAGATTCTATTCATGAGTTCCATAAATGCAGCTGGTGCATTAGTTAGTCCAAACGACATAACTGTGAACTCATAGTGACCATAACTTGTCCTAAAGGCAGAATTTGGTATGTCACTATCCTTAATACATAGCTGATGATATCCTGATCTCAAATCTATCTTTGAGAAGATGGTTGCACCATGCAGCTAGTCAAAGAGATCATCAATCCTCAGTAGGGGATACTTATTCTTTATCGTTACCTTATTTAACTATCTATAATCAATGCACAACCGCATTGACCCGTCTTTCTTCTTAACAAAGAGGACCGGAGCACCCCCAAGGTGAAGTACTCGGTCAGATGAAACCCTTCTCAAGCAACTCTTGTAGTTGTTTCTTGAGTTCTGCCATTTCAGTAGGCGCCATCCTATACGGTGTTTGTGCTATAGGTTGCATGTCTGGGATTAAATTGATTTCAAAATCAATTTCCCGAGGCGGTGGTACACCTGGAAGTTCTTCAGGAAATACATCTTCGAATTCCCTGACTATAGGAACTTCGGCAGGATTAGGACTATCCATGGTAGTATCTACTACATGGGCCAAGAATGCATAACATCCTTGCCTCATCAGCTTCTCAGCAACCATAGCTGACACAAGACAGGTGGGTAGAATCTTTCTCTCTCCTTGAAAGATCCATGTGTCACTATCATCAACGAACACAGCTTGCTTGGATTCACAATCCAAAACAACCTTATACCTTTCTAAGGTATCCATCCCAATGATTATATCAAATCCATGCATCTCAAGTGGTACTAGATCCACTTGAATGCGATGTTCAGAAAAGAAGAGGATGCAGGGAGAACATACCTTCTGCAACACAGCAGATCCCATCAACGGAGTTTCTAACAACAAACTATCTGCTCTATGACTTATAGTCATGTTGCAGTCAAGAATCACTCTTCGAGTGATAAAGGAATGCGTAGCACCCGGATCAATTAAAAAAGATACAACGCAAGATGTAAATTTATCAGAATATAACAATTCCATCTGACCTGCCACAACCCGAGGGTTGATTACTGCATCAGGTGGATTCATTGTGTAGAATCTTGCCGTTGCTTGTGGTTGATTCATTGCTCGCTGACCTGGTGTCAATGATCCAGCTTGGGATGCTTGTCAACGTCCTCTTGCACTTCCTAGAAACTGTCTTATTTGAGATCCTTGCTGACTTTGCCTCTGGGGTTGAGTCACACTCACTTCTCTGGCTCTGCAATCCTTCATCAGATGTCCCATCTTTCCACATATATAACAACTTCTATTCAGTTTTTGTGGTCTGGGTGGTCCTGTGACCGACATAGATGCTGAACTATGAGATCCTTCTAGTGGTAGGCTTCGTCCTCTACCCCTATTCGACGTCCACTGTGTCTGGGTACTGAATCTAGGTGGTAGTGTAGGTGCAGAAAACCTAGGTTTCTTGAAACCTTTAGATGAAGATCCTTGGAATTGGGGATACATCCTCTTGTTCTGGGTCTGTCTCTTCTCTGCTACAGACCTTTCTATTCTTCTGACAGACTCAACAAAGGTAGCAAACCTTTCTCTGTTCTCTAGAGCAGACACAGGAGTAGTCAACTCAGCGTTTAACCCTTTCTCAAAACGCCTAATCCTTTCTTCATCTGTAGCTGCCATGTGCAGACAGAACCGCAACATCTCCATGAACTTAGCGTCGTACTCGCTAATGTTCATCATACCTTGCCTTAACCTCTCAAACTGAGAGATTTTCTCGTCCAAGAATGTCTTAGGGAAGTATCTATTAATAAATTCCCATCGAAAAACTTCCCATGCAACCTCTACACCTGGCCTCTTCTATTCTTCCATGGTCCATCAATGACCAACACTCCCCTTGAGAAGATATACAACATGTCTAACCTTCTAAGCTTCTGGGATGTTTAGGATTCTAAAGGCCTTCTCTAGTTCAGTTAACCACAAGTCAGCATCTGCTGGGTCAGCTGTTCCAGCATACTCTGTGGCTACAACTCGGTGAAGTCGTTCAAACATCTTGCCGATTCCTTATCCTTCAGGATGGGTAGGTGCCCTAGGTGTAGGTATAGGCATCCTATCAGTCATGTGTGTCATGGCAGTCATAAACTGCCCAAACATGGCTTGAACAGCTGGGTTTCCCATGTCAGTTGGGTTGAACTGGGGTGGTTCAGGCACATGTTCTTCTCTTTCTTGGTCTCTTGCACCAACTCGGGGTGCAGCGACACTACTTTCTGCAACGTGTTCCACATGTTCTTTGTGTGGTCCATACATCCTTAGTTTTATCTTCTTCTCCTGAGGAGCAGAAGACACTATCAGATATACTGCAAAACACTAGAACAGACTCAACATCCTAAGTCCTATGTCTTTATAGACTCAGCGAACCTAGAGCTCTGATACCACTAAATTGTGGTGACCCAACTTATAAAACACGAGATTAACTGAAGCGGAAGCAATTAACTAATTAAAACTAGAGCGGAAGCGTTTTGTTAGCAGTGGAAGTATTAAAAATCATTAGAAATTAAAACTTTTTCATAAAGAAACATGATGAAATGTTTACAGACTGATCCATCATTACATCTCTGCAAAATCACATCTCGAGAATTACAAACATCAATTACCTTGTTAACTGTACAAGGTAAGATACAAAATCTCGAGGCATTAAGCCAAAAATCTCAGATCTACTTTTAAACATCTAAAGACTCCTAGGACCTGAGAGTACAGAGACGACACATAGGACATTCTAACTACAAGACTTGACAGACAGCGTCTCCACCTGAGGATCACTGCTGTCCCCGATGTTGCTGCTGCTGATGCTGTTGCTCACCCACTGATGTGTTCCTTTGTCCTCGACGTCTTCCTAAAAAAGTCGAATCCCACAGGGGTGAGACAATTTGAATAATTGTCCCAGTGAGAGTTATAACTCTCCACCAGAAGCTTTATTATTGCAATAATGGAATAACATTAAACAGTAAAATTATAAACATTCAACAACATGTTTAACATGTATAAACTAAATGAAGCAACATTCTTTTAAGAAATCATTTCAATTATAACTTAATTGAATGACAAGACATATATCAATAAGGAATATGAATAACATGTATAGTAGTTCTGTAACTAGAACATTATAAACAATGTAACATCATTCATTGTTTCTCATAGTTCAACCTAAGCAAATATGCTACACGGCTGATTACATTTTTACAAACATGATTATGCCCTGAGGAGATGAGTTACACCTCTCATACTCCAACCGACCATTACTAAATCACAATCGATACCATACATAGGTCATTAGAAGAGTCGGAGTCCTATGACCTCATCAACCTCAGTCAGTATGAGGAACAACATGCAGGACATCTTGTGTCTCTACTATAATAGCTTTCCAGGGTATCCTGGCAACTTCGCTATTAGAGTTACAGTGGCATGTTGTACTCTCTTCGCCATCGAGGGATTTCTTATTTATCTCACATCGATGTGGCATTAACAACATCATCGGGAGATTAGTGATACATCATCCCGAAAAAAACATATAATGAAGGAATGAGAGATTAAAGTACATCTCACATCAATTCCCCCCTTAGGACATAAGGATATTCACGTCCATAACCCCCACATACTCAAAAGTATGCTCTATAGGAGTTCCCTTAGGAAAACCTGTTTCACCATCATTTAACTTCTGACAATGATGGATCTATGGTCTGGGCTCTACATGATATCATTTTACTTGATTATTTAAGTACATTATGGTATTCTTTTAGCATCAGGCATGTTTTCAAACATAAACCATTAAAACAATTTCTATAAAGAAAAGTACTCATTGTATCAAGTTCATTTCACTTTCAGTTATCATTGGGATATTAATCCCTAACCATCTCATCATTATGATTCAGGAACATGGGTATTCAAACCCCTAGATCATAAAATACTTGTTATCAAGTAACATATTATTATCAAGTCATTTAACATTATGACCTTGATTAGAGTAATGCAGATATTTCTCATGGCTCATATATCCTGTCCATCTCATATGTTACCTCTCATTAGGCAACATAACATTTCATTACTTTCAAAACTTATAAAGTACTCTCAATGAGTATGGCATCATAACCCTTACCTGGCAATGCTCACTTCTTACAAAGACATGTATGGTTAACATTACTAATAATATGCACATTGTAACTATACCAACACAATACAAGTTCTTTCCAAATTAATATAGAATACCATGTCCGTGCTATCTTGCATGGTCGTGCAAGAGTAAGCCACCACGGCCGTGCTTCATTACATGGTCGTACCATAGAGGATTCACCACGACCGAGTCATATCACCACGGCTGGTTTCTAGGGTTAGGTTTCCTTTTTAATTCAATTAGGGTTAATCAACCCCTTTATCTTACAATAGTATAATGATTCTTTATTTCATACTCAAGTATAGAGTTTCATGCTTAAAGGCATAACCCAAAATTAGGGTTTACTGTTCATATCATCTCATTTCCCTAGATTAGGGTTTACTATTCACATTATATCATATTACCCTAGATTAGGGTTTACTATTCACATTTCAATGAATTTAGATCATACTATCATCATGTATGAGGATTACTCCCATTGTTGCCCTCAAATTAGATTAAGTTTCACTAACCATCATAATTAGGGTTTTCATGATCTCACTATAGAGGATCATACCCTAAATAGATACATTCATATATAATGGAAGTATATTACTTAATTCTCATTCATATTAGGAGTCTTCTATCCCCTCTTTCTATTAAATGACATTTACATCACTCTTGATTAGGTTAGGTCCAATCAATCTTGGTAACATAAGTTATGTCATCACCATTATGGTCATTAGGGTTTACTTGATCAAGGGGTATTAGTCATCCTATCCCATTAAGGGTACTTTTGTAATGTTCACCATTGATCATAACATGCATTAATCCACTAATTACTTAACCACCTAATCACTTTAGGTACCTTTAGGGTTCATGTTGATCAACTACTAAACCATTTTAACCACTAAGGTATCAAACGTTCTTATCCTTTTTAGACCCCCAACGGTTTTACACTTTCAACCCCCAAACGGTCTTGGATAGACCTTGAAACCGTTTGGTGGTGTTGACTGTTTGGTCTAGTTTGACTTTGAAACCATTTGATAAGGTGTGCACTCAAAACCGTTTTCCCAAATGGTCTTGAGACCGTTTGGACCCAAACGGTCTTGAGACTGTTTGGTCCAAACCATCTCAAAACCGCATGGACCAAAAAGTGTCTCAACCATTGCAATTGAGTTAGGGTTTCCAATGTTGAACCCCTCAATCGTTCATGCACTTGTTAGCCACTTATCAATTGAGCTAATTAGGTCAACCCTCTACTGATTTTTCACTCAATTTACCCTCAATTGATCACCAATTAGGGCTTGGATCAATTAAATTAGGGTTTGGAATCGATCACCCTTCAACATGTTTCAACATGAGTCTAACTGAATTGAATCCATGGAACCATCAATCAATTTGGTCATGACCTGACTCCAAACGGTCTTGGGATCATTTTGATGACCTACAAATGGTCTTTAGACCGTTTTATCAAGTCAACATCAAAAACTAACTCCACCTATTAAGGTTTGGTTCATTGATTTGATCATTAGGTCACTAATCGATTATACTTCAACTTGTTGCCCTTCAATCTTCAACCACTTAACCATGGTCAACCCTAGACCTCCAAACGGTCTTGGGTGACCCCCAAACGGTCTTGGGATCGTTTGGACATCCTACAAACAGTCTTGAGACCGTTTTCCCATTATTTCATCAAAAACCAAGCCAATCACTTAAAGGTTGAACCCTAAATTTGGTCACAAAAATCAACACTTAGTTGTTTAACAATTCAATAGTATTGGACACTCAAATGGTCAACCCCTCTTAAACCTAGACCTACAAACGGTCTTGGGTGATCACCAAACGGTCTTAAGACCGTTTGGGTGATTCCCAAACGGTTTTGAAACCGTTTGAGCCACTCAACCCAAACTTCAACATGATTAACGTATTGAAATCAGCAACTAACCCGATTAGGGTTTAGATGACTAATGTGCCTTCAATTGATGATTTACTTGGAATTACTTGATGATTTTTGGTGGGTGATTAGTACATTATCTTTACAACAGATCTCCAAATGGTCAATTCCTGGTCAACCCATCCAAACAGTCTTGGACCGGTTGCTCCCAAACGTTCTTGTGTAACTGTTTGCTCTCAAACGGTTTGAAACCGTTTGCTCCAAACGGTTTGGCAAACCGTTTGGGCAAGAGGTGGGAGACCGTTTGCTAAATCAAGATTAGGATAAACTTTGGAAATAATTTCATCATCTTCTACCTCAAGAACATGGTCTGTTCTTCATGGAATTGCTAACAAGAACACTTAGAAGTGTCTAAAGAATAAGAACAAGCAAAGATTCTAGGAGAAAAAGATGCATTTAACAAAGTTAAAGGTTTAAAGTTATAAAACCCGCCTTTAACTCTGATCCAGAGCTCCAAGATTCGTAGTTTTAATGGTGGATGAAGTTCCAAAGGTTTCCCAAGGTCCGTTCTTCAAGGTTTGGATGGAGAAGAAGGCTAGAAAGAAGAATTGTGTAAGGAAAGCTAACAAACCAACCTTGTATTTGGATTTCCACCATGAATTCGAGCTAGGTGGTGATCAAAGCTTACCCAAACTAGCTTGGTAGTCCTCCTCTGCTCCTGAGATTCCTCTTGGTCGGTCCAAAGCAAGGAGATGAGAAAAAGACTAAGGGAAACGATCCCTTGCTTTGAGAAAAAGGGTGTACTTATATATTTTTGGGATATTTTCAAGGCAAAGAGGTTTATTTCCTTTATTTCTCAAATATCCACCAAGTACTCCTCCACTTATTAGACACATTATCCTCCTTCTTTACTTATTCAAAAATCCTCCCTTATCCAAGATTACAAGGAAAAGAAACCAAACACCTTACTAAGCTATACATGTATAAAAGGGCCATTTTGCTTAAAACTTGGTTATTTAAATATTAAGGTTATCTTTCTTATTTGACCAATCAAATGAGGTGCCCTCCTCACTTTATTTACTCTACTTGATGCCAAAAGTTATGATAGATACTCTAGAGCATACATTTTACATATTGGACGCTAGGTTTTGGGTAATTTGCACATTACACCAAAACTAGGTTTTAAAGCACAAGGATTGTTCTACAAGCTGTATCTTGGTGCTCAAACTTGTGGAATCCATACCACCACATCATATTCACTCTTATGATGTCTAAACATCAAGGAACATATTAAAATGTGCAAATTGCAAGTTAAACCCTCTAATTGGGTAATTTGCACTTTAGTCCAAAATTAACAAAACAATATTACATCATTATTCAAAAAGGACTGAAATGAAAATATATGTTCCTCAGAAGCTTAAATTACACATCAAAAGATAACCACAAGCATTTAATCACATATCTAAGAAAAACACCTAGGGTTAGTTCATAACCCAGGTCAGGGATGTTACAGATATGGTCGATACACAATGGATTGATGTGGCCAATACACCAAGAGATAGGGTGGTCGATACCCTAAAGTAAACTATAACCGACATACCTTCTCAAGAATTTCTAAAACTGATACCATTTGATATACCTTGGCCGATACAAGTAATGGTACCTTGTCTGACTCAAACACGTGTCTAGGCCGACAAAAGGTGTAACATGTAAGTCGATACACCTAGGCCGACACACCTTGATGAGTGTAGGTTGATACACCTTGAATATAATCAATGGATACATTATAAAGTAATGAGATGGATATACTTTGAAAAGTGTAGGCTAGTATACCCTAAAGAGGGTCAAGTCAATACAACAAGTTAAAGTTGAATCTAATATCCTAGTAAGGATGAAAGAGAAACTTGTACTACTCATATGAGAAAGGTAATACCTTATTGATAATCAATAAATGATAATTGATGAGAGTAGTCAAGTATGATCGAATACTTATTGCAATGAAATAAGCTCCTAGATGTGAGGAGTTACGAATTAGGGATTCGGTTGTTGAATAAAACCATTAAGACCCTAATCAGTTACAATAAAGTCCGAACCCTAATTATGAGAGGGTTGTAACTTGATTGAGTAATTATCTATGATACAATTGAATGTAAAAGATGATAATACAAGCTCCTAGAAGTGAGGAGTTATGGTCTAGGGTTGGTGATTGATTATAACCCTGGAAACCCCAATCAGTTGAAAAGAGAAACCCTAACCCTAATCACAAGAGGGAATGTAACTTGAAATGGCATGGTGATAATAATCAGTGGTTACAATAATGAAATCTTAACCATAAATGCCTTAAGCATATAGCAAAATGAGGACTACAATGGTTATACTCTATTATAGCTTGATTATGCCTTATCAGACCTATGGAATAATAGTTTCACAGAAAGAATGTATATAGGTCTAATGACCTAGAAAAAACATAATTTCCTAGAAGGTGATGTAGTACTCAATGGTGAGTTCAAAGGATTGATATCCCATGATGAAAATGATAGGGTAACACAGATGTATTCTAACTGTTAAAGAATTTTAGGAAATATGATATGCCTTTCATTTTATCATACTTGTAACTTGATTAAGGGATTTTTCACTTATGACATGGTGCTGATATTTAAACTGATATCTCTTTTATTTAAATTGATATCTCTTTTATCATGAGACCCTAATCATGCAAGTGTTTTGAGATAATAAGCATAGCCAACTATGGGCTATGGTGATGTGACATTATATAGATTGAATGGGCCTTGTGAGCCATGTAAAATACTTAAACAACATGTATGATGTTTATATTGGTCTTATGATTTAGAGTTGGCTGTTGCCTAATGAAAGGTGACATTGTTTAATAATGAACTAAGAATATTGAAACCCATTGTATGTGATAATCAAGTATATGGGTCTGATGACCTAGAGATGATTGCTGCCTGGTAAGAGGTGACACTGTTCAAAGATGAACTGAGGGTTTGATACCCAAAACATGTGATCATGATGAAAATATTTAAGGGATGAGATTCCCAATAATATGTTCAAAGGATTGAGATCCCAGGAACGGTATAGCAAGATATATTCCAATTGATACCAAATTTTTTGAAACATGTATTATGCTTTCCTTGGTAGTAATTACTAATAGTTCATGCTTGTAACTTGATTGATGCTAAAAGATGCAGTAATGCACTTAATCTATCAAATGGACTAAAAATGTAGTTTCCCTGGCCATAGATCCATTCACTGTTAGAACTTGTTGAATGGTGAAACGAGTCTAACTCAGAGCGCATATTGTTGAATATGTGGGGTACAAGTTGTATCCTGAATCCACATGATTGGATACAAGCCATACCCTGAAAAGAGTGTAATCAAGGTCATAACTCCAATACAAAAGAAGAGTATGGCTGTAGGCCATGACTCAATATATATATGTAGGATTGACTATAGGACATACCATGAACAGAGAACATGCTATGCATTGTATCTCTATAGCGAAGAGCCTCTATATGCCAGGCTAGCTAAAATATAGATTGACTCATATGTCAGTGCCACTCTTGTACTGACCGAGGAAGATGAGGTCACAGATTGTGGCTCTTCCATAGACCTATATGGCATTGATGCTTACTTTGTTGTGGTCAGTTGGAGATGAAAGGTATATTCCCATCTTCGCAGGGCATAATAAGGATTGTTAAAGATGTAATCAACTGTGTAGCATATATTTTTAAGGATCAAATACGGAAACATTGGTTGAAGCCTTGCTTTGCTTTTATACTGTTTAGTTAGTAACAGTTATACATGTTCTCCATATTACTTTTAAAAGTGATTAAATGATCTATTTCTTAGTTGTAGATATTTGAATTAATGAGAGATGAGACTGCTCTACTCTGCCTATAATTAGCAGTTATACATGTTTGATTCAATAAAGGTTTCTTATTCTCTCATTCATAAAAGTTTAATATGATAATATTAATGTTGGCGGAGAGTTATATCTCTCACTAGGACTTGTTGTCTCACCCTGTGGGTTCCATAACTTTTTAGGTGGACGTGTACAAGAAGGTAGTGATCATATATATGAAAGCAGTAGGAATAGCAATAACAACTCGGGTTGAATGTGTTGTTATGTGTCTAATAGAATAGAGTCCTATGTGTCATTCCTGTACTCTTAGGTCCTTGGGAGATAGTTTTCATATCCGGTTTTATGATCGATATGAGATTTTTGCTAGAAATGCATTGATGTATGATGTTTCTTTTGTGTACGTTTTGGTAAAGCAACCGCTATCTCATATCCTTGCTATATTAAGGAATGATGTATGTATAAGATGACAATGATGCATATGTAAATATGGCCTTGGGCCTTTTTGTGAAAAGTTCTTGGCAGTGGATCCTTGTGGAAAAATGGTTTTAATTTTTAGTGATTTTTGGTAATTCGTTGTTAATAGTTGTTTTCACAAGGTTTTGCATGATGATTGTTATCATTGGATAGCGGTTGTCACAAAGACAATCGTCTTGCTCACCCAGAGTGTCATCTGGTGAGATGAGCCAAACCGGTCAGTTCATCTGAATGAATCGGTCGGTTCACACCCCAATTTGGGTAGAAATTAGTCAATTCAATTTATGATCTTCCTGACGACCCAAACGATCGTCTCAACATTTGAGATGATCATCTAGTGCACCAAACAACTGTCTCACCCTATTAGATGATCGACTGGGGTGCAGTCAGCTGATCTGTTGCTGAATTGAGTACCTAAACATTTTAGTAATCAATCCAATCATTATTCAAGATGAAACTCCTCTTCTAGATGAGTTCCTATGTGTGTGACCTATAGGTTATCACATTGGTAGTAAATGTCCATATCTAACTTATGACATCACAAGAAGAGAGTGGTGCCTAGTCACACATCAGTGCTACCCAAGTGAATGGAAAGTTGGAGAACAACTTCAACCTACAATTTATGTAAGGTGTTGCAGTAATTGTATAATGCCTTTGTCTCTAATATCCAGAGTGAACTTGAGGCATGGAATCATCATCCTCTCAATGTTCAACTCATGTTACTTAAACCAAGAGTAGAATGTCTGAGATACTATGACTGCAATATCATATATTGATTCACATGTGCATGTGCATGCATTTCTCAGTCTCGCTTATCAAGTGACCAGAATATCAATCTCCACTAGGAGGGACAAATCCCATCTCTATCACTCACAGTCAGTCCCCATGTGTCAAAGTCACTCAATCATCATCGTTATAACAACCCATGTTTCAGGTTTGTGTTTGATGATGTCAAAGCATACCCAACGACATGTGATGAGTGCAGGGATTTCAGGTCTAAGAATCACAATCACCACCTTCACTTATGAGAATGACTACGACCACCAATGATGGTTTCTATGTGTCACTCTCAAGGTGGGTCTATCTGATACACTATTCCCTAACATGTATCTATGTGCTTGGTTTGATATTGTCATATAATGACTAATGAGATTCAGTCATCAACCAACCCACAGTTTAGTCATCTGTGTTATTGGTGTCTATCTACCTTCCACGGTACAACCGACTAGGGACATAATAAGAATGTACACACTCTTAGAATTCATATGATCTCATTCTCCAATTCATGTACTTGAAGACATACATCATTGAGTATTGTCATTCTTTAGACATTCATAATGTTTCCTCATTATCTCATAACTGAAGAAAACTGAATGAATTTGAAGCTTGCCTTTATTATTATTAATCAAATTCTTTATGGTATATGCCATGCCAATCATCTAATAATTGGCTCTCCGGGCATACCTTTCCAACACAGTTTCCTCCAACAAAGAAGCAGTAACCAAAAGTAGATTTCCTGTCACAATGATTACCGACATAATCAGAGTCTGAATACCCAGTAAGTTTGCAGTGCCCTTATTTGTGATACAATAAACCTTTTCCTAAAGAAGATTTTAGATATTTAAGAATGTGACACACATCATCCCAATGATATTATCATGTTTTGTCCATATACCTACTGACAAGTCCAACAACATCAGTTATATCAACTTTTGTCATGGTCAGATAGATAAGTTTACCATCCATTCATCAATATTGATGGTTATCAGGGTATGGAGGTGAAGTTTCATCATCCCAATTGGTGTTGGGATCAAGAGGAGTACTAGCAAGTTTAGAACCATGCATAACTGCTTCTGTTAGAAGGTCTAGTACATACTTGCACTGTGAGAGACAGACACCAGAAGATGATATGGAAACTTCAATTCCCAAGAAGTATCTAATGTGTTTCTGCCAATGGTGTTACACACTACTCAATTGGAGTTTGAATAGATGCAACCCCATGAATAGAAACACACGGTTGATTCACTTTCAAAATTGATAAGGACCTAAATTAACACACTCTCAAAAACCAAAACACTACACCCGCAAGCACACAGGGTCGTGTCGTAGTATAGGAGGGCGGAAAGTATATGGTCAATCCACAGGGAGAAAAGGGGGCACTAGAGCTAGGTTAGTTTTTGGGCTAGGTTCCTACTGCAGAGTCTAGGGCTGAATGGTTTACAGCTTGATTTGATGATTACACTAAGTTGAGCATGAAAGCAAGTAAAGGAAGACAAGCAAGATTAAAACCTACGTTAACCCTAGATAGTTAATTCTACTGAGCAAGAAAAGACAAGGCAAGCAAGAAAGGAAAGAAAAGAACAACCTGCACTAAGGCATGCAAGAAAAGGTCTACACTACACTAAGCTAGAAAATAGGGCAAAAGAGCAAGTAAAAACCTAAACTAGCAAGAACAAGGCAAGAAGCTAACTAAGTAAGAAAAGAGCTAACTAAGCTAACACTAGCTAGACGAGAAGGCAATTTGGGTTTCAATGCAATTAAGGGAAATGTGGGTTGCTTGGGGGATGCAATTATCAATTAGGTTGGGGTGACATGTGAACATTATGCTTTCATTTAGATTATCAAACCAAACAATAAGCTAGAGTATAATGAATTATCCTAAACTACTAACTAGCCATGGATATGCTAGGTTGTGTATAGGGGAACTAGTCCCTAACACCTCCTACTACCCTAGTGAGGCTCAATTGGATTAGTGTTTAGGTGTAATTCAATTAGAGTATAAACAAGCCTAGGTTTCTATGTTAAATGATCTTAGGATGATTAGGGGCTGAGATTATTAATGGGAGTGGAAGTGAGGTTTTAGGCTTCCCATCACCCACATTCTAACCTTGAGAAAGCTCCATGCTAAACACACCAAATTCATTTAAACTAGATACTTAGATCTCTCAACTATGGTTAGGAGAATTGAGTATCATGTAGGAGGATGGGAAACTAGCTAGGGATCTAAGAATTAGACCTAGTAGCAAATCCCAAAATTCACACATATAAGCAATTTCCCCAAATTCCTAGGTGATTTCAAGCACAAACCAACAAGCAATTCATGTAGAGTGAGAGAGAAATAGAACATAATCATTAGCAAATGAAATTGCAATGTTTACATATCATTTTCCCTCAAATTGGTATCAGAGTAACACTTTTCACCCCAAACACCCCACCCAAGGGTTCTAGCTACTCATCACAATGCAAAATACAAAAAGAAGGGAGAAAGAGGTAGAAGAAGTCATGGAGATCAGTTTAGATGAAGAATTCCTCCACTTCATCTGCTGTAGGATGTCCTCCTCTCTCCTCCAAGGTGCAATGGCATGGGATGATGGTGGATTAGGGGCAAAACACTAGGAAACTAGGGTTTTGGTGGTGGAAATGGTGAAATGGAGTGGAATGGAGGTGGGAATGGAGTGGAACAGATGGAATGCAAAAATGGGGAGCTAAGAGGTGGTAGAAGGTAGCTAACCTTGTGTTGGAGCTGCCACCTAGGTATATATAGGTGTGGGGGAAGCACTAGGTCAAGTAGGGGTAGTATGGGAAATGTAGTAAAAAAATAGCTAGGTTTTTGTGAGTAGCACAACCGTGGTGGTCACCACGGTTGTGGTGGGGAGGGGTGAGAATGGTTGTCGTAGATGAGAATGATCGATGTGAGAAATGGGGAAAAATCACAGGGACTTGGTTGATTTTGTACTGGAGGTGGCACGACCATGGTGGTTACCACAACTGTGGTAGGGCTAGGGTAGCACAGCCATGTTGGTCACCATGGCCATGGTGACTCGGGTTGCATTGCCCGTTCTTGGCTCCACGACCGATATGTCTCAGCTGTCACACGGTCATGGAAGGTGGCATGGTTGTTCTAAGTCAGTTCACCATGACCACTCTGAGTGACATGGTCGTGGTGATTCTAGCTTTGCTCAAAGGTGACTCTGTTGATTTGCAAGTATGCTAGCATGGCCGTTCTACGATACCACGGCCGTGCTGGCCTCTGGATCAATACTTGGACTTGTTTCTTTGGATTTTCTTGGACATCTTTACTTTAGTGGATCTTTGTCCACTAGGGGTAGGTTGAGGGAGCATCGAACTTCACTTTAGGTCTCTTCAAGGGTAGAGAAACCCTAGGGTCACTCCTTCTTTCTCTCTTCCATCAAGCATTGTCCAAATGCCTGAAAAACATGCAAATAATGTCCATAACTGCATTTTATACAAATATCCATATTGAGGGAAATAGCATGTAATCTAATAGGTATAGATGTGATTGAAATGCAATATGACTCAAGTTGAATCCCTAAATAAGGCTAAATCACCACCCCAAACTTAAAACATAGTTGTCCTCAAGTATGCAACTCAATCTCTCTACACATTTTTCACAATCAAGAAATGACATGCAATGCAAAATATGATTATTGTTGAATGGGATCAATGTTGACTAAGTGCATGCATTCCACCTCTCTCCTCTC
Source organism: Alisma plantago-aquatica (assembly GCA_963693085.1). Taxonomy (NCBI): domain Eukaryota; kingdom Viridiplantae; phylum Streptophyta; class Magnoliopsida; order Alismatales; family Alismataceae; genus Alisma; species Alisma plantago-aquatica. The sequence continues at coordinate 1,011,658,722 of OY856409.1, forward strand.
CTACTTTCACAAACCAATCATGAAAAGAGCACAAAGCATATGAACTTCAAATATAGCGCATAGAACACACAAGCTATATATATTTCTTTCATGTAGTTCTGGGTAGACCGTTTCATGATGGCATTAATCAAGGATGACTTGGAGTGTTGTTTCACCTTCATGCATTCAACCTTATGCTTCAACCATACCAAGTGACCCATGTGGCTTTGGAAAAAACGTAAAGTGAGCTAGATTTCATGTTTGCTAGATCAATGGGTATGAAAATGGAAGAAAGGATTGCAGTAAGCTTTTGGAGTGCTTTTACACACTCATCTTTTCTTTATTTAGATGCTCATAAACAAGAGCATCTTTTATTTTATTTTTGCATTTTCCTTTGTTTTTCTTTTCCCTTGGATTAGATAGGGCATATGGTGATGAGAGTGAAGTTGTAACATCCCTGACCTGGGTTATAAACTAACCCTAGAAGTTTTGCCTAAATATGTAATTATATACTTGTGAATACTCTCTGGCATGTAATTAAGTTCCTCAGGAACATATACTTTCAATTTTGTCCTTTTTAAACAAAGTTGTAGTATTGTTTTGTAATGCAGGGACCTATGTGCAAATTACCTAGTTAAGGGGTTTAACTTGCAAATTTCACAAGTGAAGATGTTCTTCTGGTAATGAGACATCATATGAGTGAATATGATGAAATATAATGGATTTCCCAAGCCTGGGCATCAAGATGCAACTTGTGGAACAATCCTTGTGCTTAAAACCCTAATTTTGGAGTAAAATGCAATTTACCCAAAATGTGGGGTGCAACTTGTAAAATATACCTTCTAGAGTATCTTTTATGACTCTTGACATTAATTATAGTAGGAATGATGAAAGGGGTGCTTCAATGAATAATCAGATAAGAAGAATGATCTTTGTGCATAAAATTCACCTAGTATGAGAATGGAGACCTTTCATATACGTACCTTAGTTTGCTTAATGGTTTTCTTTACCCTTAGATCTTAAGTTTTGATGGACTTTGCTTAAGTTTAGATGGCTTGGACGTGCCATAGAAACAAGGAGGGACTTAGATGAGAAATCCATGTTTTAGAGGTCCTTATGATGGAAAATAGCTTAAACTATATAAGCTAAAAACCCTTGCAAATCAAGTGAACGTATCCTTTATCCTCTTCATTTCTCATCTTTCTCAAAATGGACAAGGCAGAGCTCTGAACCTCAGGGAGAACGACTAACTAGTGCTAAGGTGAGTAGGAACCATCTTCAAGCTCGAATTCATGGAGGAATTCTTCTTAAAAGGTTGGTTCTATGGTTAACTCACTTAGATTCTTTGTTCTAGCCGACCATCCCCATCTTTTCCTTGGAAAATCACCTCTGGCCGAGTTGTGGAGCTCAAGATGCCATTAGAGGCTTGAATCTTGGAAGCTTGGAGCTCTAGGAACAACGTTTGAGGCGGGTTTTATAACTCTAAACTCTTTGCTTTATATTGCTTATCTTTGTTCTTGCAAAGTATACTTAGTTCTTCTTCTACCTCCCTTCTTCCTTGCACTTTTGCAAGCAAAACGGTGGAGTAACTGACCTGAACAGAGGTTGAAGATGATGGGCGTGAATTCCTAGGTAACTTTATCAAACGACCTTGGACCCTTTTGGTCCAAACGGTTGCAAACTGTTTGAAATCAAACGGTCTCAAACCGTTTGATCTCAAACGATCTTGCAAGACCGTTTGGATCGAAACGGTCTCAAGACCATTTGATAGGGTTGACCAAGTGACGACCATTTGAGGGTCTGTTGGTAATATATTGAATTTCATTCCTACAAAGAATCATAATCTAATTCTTAACTATTTGAGAGTTGAAGGCACTTCAACACTCTAACCCTAATCGGGTTGAAATTGCTGATTTCAAGTATAGATCTTGTTGAGTTTTGGGTTGAGGGACCCAAAAGGTCTCAAGACCGTTTGGGGATTCATCCAAACGGTCTCAAGACCGTTTGGTGACAACCCAAGACCGTTTGAAGGTCTAGGGTTGAGGTAATTTGATGGATTGAGGGTTTAATTGCAACAAGTTGAAGAATTGATAAAAATGCTGATTTTAGACCTAATTAGGGTTCAACCCTTATCCAACCGACCTGGTTTTTGGTCAAACTTTGGGCAAACGGTCTCAAGACCGTTTGGAGGTCATCCAAATGATCTCAAGACCGTTTGGGCCAAGTTTGGGCCCAATTGGAGGTCAATTGATAGGTTCAACCTTGATTTGATTAACATCGTTGAACATTGATGATTATCCGATTGAAACCCTAATTGAGAATGGATTTAACCCTAATTGGCTTTCAATTGAGGGTCAATTTGGTGTCCAATTGATTAAGGCTCATCCTAATTAACTCAATTTGTAAATGGTTTACATGGATTTGGATAATTGAGGGCTTCAACATACATAACCATAATCGATTGTAACTTTTGAACCATGTTTGAGGTCCAAACGGTTTGAGCCCATTTGGACCAAACGGTCTCAAGACCGTTTGGGCTCAAACGATCTCAAGGTCGTTTGGACCAATCGATCTCAAGAATGTTTTGATCAAACGGTTTCAAACCGCATAAGCTTCAAATGGTTTGAAAGTCAACTCTCCTCAAACGGTCAACACACTCAAATGGTCTCAAGACCGTTTGGTGGTTGAAGGTTGAAACCGTTCGAAGATGTTCAAGGTTGTTTATACTTAATCAATTGAAGGTGTAATTGGTCCAATGGTGATCTGATCTAAACCCTAATGATAACCTAGGACATTAAGGGACTAGGTGACTAATGAATTGACCCATGATGATGATCAATGGGTAATTTACCAAAATGCCCTTGAGGGGTTCAATTGAGTAATACCTTGTTCTAATCAAACCCTAATCACATGATAGTGGTAATTTGGCTTATGATAGTCAATGAGGACTTAACCCAACTTAATCTAGAGTGGTGTAAACACCATCTACAAGTAAGAGGAGAGAGAAAGTACCATTTATGGTGGAAACTCAAGTAAAATACCTTCAATACATATGAATGTGCATGATTAGAGTATGATCCACCTATGTGAGATCATGGAAACCCTAATTGTGATAATTGATGAATCTTAATCTTATCTGAGGGCTTTAATGATGATGTTTCTCATACATGATGATGTTATGAGTTCTTTTCACCATGAGGTGAATAGTAAACCCTAATTTTAGGGTGATGACATGTAATGTGAATAGTAAACCCTAATTGATGAAAATCAGGGAACCTAACTCTTGTAAGAGTAGGAAGGTACAACTTCTTTAAAATGAATTGTTTACTGTTATCAGTTGAATTGACCATGCAGGTTCTTATGGGAAGATAATCATATCCAGGTAAGGATGATGATACCATATTCATTGAAAGCATATTATTCGCTTTATGAATAGTGAAATACCCTGTTGCCTAGTAAGTGGCATCTAATGAGATTGATAGGCTGTGAGAGCCATGAGTATCATCAAGGTCATGCTTATGAGATGACTTGTGGTGAAATGAATGAGAAATGATAATGATGTAAGTTAGACTTGTTACATTTAGTATTCTATTTTCATAACTGCTATGTTAATGATTAATGTTTGAGAACATGTATGATGTTAAAAGAATACTGAAATTTACCTAACTAATCAAGTATAACCATACCATGTAGAGCCCTGATCATAGATCCATCATTGTCAGAAAGCAAAATGATGGTGAAATAGGTTTTCCTAAGGGAACTCCTGGATCGCATACTTTTGAGTATGTGGGGGAAAATGGATGTGTAAATCCTTACATCCTAGTGTAGGAATTGATGTAAATGTATCTTAATCCATCAACCCTTCACTATATGTTTATGCTGCAACACAATTCTCTTGAGGAAATTCTTATAACACATCGATCAGAGATAAACAAGAAATCTCTCGATGACGAAGAGAGTACAGAATGCCACTGTAACTCTAAAAATAGTAAAGTACCAGATTACCCTTGTGAGCTATATTAGCAGAGACACAAGATGTCCTGCAAGTTATCCTCACTCTGACTGAGGAAGATGAGGTCATAAGAATCTGGCTCTTTTGATGACCTAGGTATGATACCGATGCGACTTAACAGTGATCGGTTGGAGTATGAGCGGTATACCTCATCTCCGCAGGGCATAATAATGTTTGTAAAACATAATCAACATCGTAGTATATCTGTTAGGATTAACTACGAAATACTTGATTGATGTTACACTGAATAGTACACATGTTCTTCATATTTCTTAAATGATGAACTTCTGCTTATTACCAAACTGCTGTTAAATACTTTGAGAGCTTTTATTGCTTATGTTATTCTTTGAATTGCTATATAAAGCTTCTAGTGGAGAGTTATAACTCTCACTGGGACAATTATTTAAAATTGTCTCACCCCGTAGACTTCAACTTTTAGGTGGTCGTCGAAGACGGAGTAACCAACCTACAGGTGACCAAAACTGGCAGCAGCAGCACCAGGAGCAGCGATAAATCTCAGGTGGAGATACCGACTGCTGAGTTATGTAGCTAGATAGTCCTATGCCGTCTCTGTACTCTCAGGTCCTAGGAGTTAGTGTCTGAGATTTTGGTTTTGACTCTTGAGAATTTTGTATCATGTTGTATATAATTACTCAAGAAGTAATTATCAGAGATGTAAATAGTTTATTTCCTTTTCTATGGAAGGAGTTTTATGGTTTCAAGATTTTATCTCAAAAAGTTTTAATTTCCCGTGATTTTCATCTTCCGTTGTTAATCAATTGCTTCCGCTAAGTTTAAATCGTGTTTATATCGTGGTTTTGGAGATCAGAGCGTCTCAATTAAGTGGTATCAGAGCTCTAGGTTTGCTGAGTCTACAGAGACATAGGACTTAGGATGTCGAGTCTATCCTTAGTGTTTCTCCCTTATCTAATAGAATCTTCTGCTCCTCAGGAGAAGAAGATATATAAGGATGTCTGAGCTACATGAGGAGTACGTGGCGGAGAGTAGTGTTGCTGCACCTCAGGAAGGTGCAAGGGTCCCAGAAATAGAACAACCTGCACCTGAGCCACCTAGGGAGCCACCACAGTTTGACCCAGCTGACATGGACAACCCAGCTGTTCAATCTATGTTCGGGCAGTTCATGACTGCCATGACACACATAACTGACAGGATGCCCATGCCTGCACCTAGGGCACCTGTCCAGCCGGAAGGACAAGGTATCGGGAAGATGTTTGAGCGACTTCGTCATGTCAGAGCTACCAAATACTTTGGGACAGCTGACCCCACAGATGCTGATCTGTGGTTAACCGAGTTGGAGAAAGCCTTCAGAATCTTGAACATCCCTGAAGCTGAGAAGGTTAGACACGCTGTCTATCTTCTCAAAGGAAGTGCTGGTCACTAGTGGAACATGGAAGAGCAGAAGAGGCTTGGAATAGAGATCTTGCGGGAAGACTTTCGTCGGGAATTTATCCTTAGATATTTTCCAAAGACCTTCCTGGACGAGAAGATCTCTCAGTTTGAGAGACTGAGGCAGGGCATGATGAACATTAGCGAATATGAAGCTAAGTTCATGGAGTTGCTGCGGTTCTGTCCGCACATGGCTGCCAAAGAAGAAGAAAGGATTAGAAGGTTTGAGAAGGGTTTGAATGCCGACATGACCACTCCCGTGTCTGCCCTAGAAAACCGGGAGAGACTCTCTACCTTCGTTGAGTCAGTCCGAAGAATAGAGAGATCTGTGGTCGAGAAAAGGCAAACCCAAAAGAGATATCCACAGTTCCAGGGATCTTCATCTAGAGACTTTAAGAAGCCTAGATTCTCTGCACCTACACCTCCACCACCCAGATCTAGTTCTCAGACTCAGTGGTACCCAAGTAGAGGTAGAGGACGGAGTTTACCGCCATAAGAGATTCGCAATTCTGCATCAATGTCAGTTACTAGACCACAACAACTGGAAAGAAGCTGCTACAATTGTGGGAAGGTGGGACATTTGATGAAGGACTGCAGGTCTAGGTCTGTCAGTGTGACACAGCCTCCGAGACAGAATCAACAGGGATCACAGAGAAGGCAATCTCAAAGAGAAGCTCAGGGACGTGGACAAGCGTCTCAAGCTGGATCATCAGCACCACCTCAATACCAGGCGACAGCGAGGTTCTATGCTATGAACCCACCAGATGCAGTGGTCAATCCACGGGTTGTGGTAGGTTAGATGGAACTTTTATATTCTGATATGTCTAAATCCTGTGTTGTATCTGTTCTGATTGACCCAGGTTCTACGCACTCCTTTGTCACTCGGAGAGTGATTCACAACTGCAATATGACAGTTAGTCATAGGGCAGATAGCTTGTTTTTGGAGACTCCGTTGAGTGGGTCTGCTGTTTTGTAGGAGGTATGCTCTCCCTGCATCCTCTTATTTTCTGATCATCGCATTCAAGTGGACCTTATACCACTTGACATGCAAGGATTTGATATAATCCTTGGGATGGATACCTTGGAAAAGTATAAGGTGGTCTTGGATTGTGAATCCAAGCTGGCTGTGTTTGCTGATGAAAGCAACACATGGATCTTTCAAGGAGAAAGAAAGATTCTACCCACCTGTCTTGTGTCAGCTATGGTTGCTGATAAGCTGATGAGGCAAGGATGTTATGCATTCTTGGCCCATGTGGTAGATACTATCAAGGAGAGCCCCAACCCTGCTGAAGTTCTTGTAGTCAGGGAATTCGAAGATGTGTTTCCTGAAGAACTTCCTGGTATACCACCACCTCGAGAAATTGATTTCAAAATCAATTTAGTCCCAGATACACAACCCATAGCTCATACACCATATAGGATGGCGCCTTCCGAAATGGCAGAACTCAAGAAACAGCTTCAAGAGTTACTTGAGAAAGGTTTCATCCGACCGAGTACTTCACCTTGGGGTGCTCCGGTTTTGTTTGTTAAAAAGAAGGATGGATCAATGCGGTTGTGCATTGATTATAGACAACTCAATAAAGTAACAATAAAGAATAAGTACCCGCTGCCCAGGATTGATGATCTTTTTGACCAGTTGCGTGGTGCAACAGTCTTCTCAAAGATAGACTTGAGGTCTGGATATCATCAACTCCGCATTAAGGACAGTGACATATCCAAGTCTGCCTTTAGGATAAGATATGGTCACTATGAGTTCACAGTTATGTCGTTTGGACTAACTAATGCACCAGCTGCATTCATGGAACTCATGAATAGAGTCTTTCAACCTTTCCTTGATCAGTGTGTTGTCATCTTTATAAATGACATTCTGATCTATAGTAAGGATGCTCAGTAGCATGAACAACATCTCCGACAGGCTCTAACTTTGCTAAGAGAACATAAGCTATACGCTAAGTTTAGCAAGTGTGAGTTCTGGTTGCCAGAAGTGTCTTTTCTTGGACATGTGGTATCTGCCTCGGGTATTCGTGTTGACCCTAAAAAGGTAGAATCTGTTCTACAGTGGGAACAACCGAAGACACTGACGGAGATTCAAATTTTCTTAGGGTTAGCTGGTTACTACTGAAGGTTTATTAAGAATTTCAGTTCAATAGCCTTACCCTTAACCAAGTTAACCCGGAAAGATGTTCCTTTTTCCTGGAGTGATAAGTGTCAACAGTCTTTTCAGCTGTTGAAGGAGAGGTTGACAAGTGCACCTATGCTTGTGCTACCTGAGCAAGGAAAAGGATATATAGTTTTCTGTGATGCCTCCAAGAATGGACTTGGATGTGTGTTGATGCGGGATACGCAAGTGATTTCTTTTGCTTCCCGACATCTTAAGAAACACGAGGAGAGTTATCCAACACACGATCTGGAGTTAGCTGCAGTGGTTTATGCCTTGAAGATCTGGAGACATTATCTCTATGGAGAAACCTTCCATATTTTCACATACCACAAAAACCTTACGTATATCTTCTCTCAGCATGAGCTTAACATGAGGCAACATCGCTGGATGGAGTTAATCAAGGACTACGATTGTACAATTGATTACCATCCAGGGAAGGCCAATGTGGTTGCAGATGCCTTGAGTAGGAAATCAGCAACATAAACCATGGATAGAGCACAACTAAGTTCCTTAGTATGCTCTAGAAGAGATATGCTTATCTCTTTAAGGCAAGACAATGTGCAGTTAAAGGTGTCATTGTTAGCCAGTTTGTTAGCTGAGATGCATATCAAACCTACCCTAAGAGAGTAGATAAAGGAGGCACAACGAGTTGATGCTGTAGTTCAGCAGATCAGATCTGAGTATGGTGATGAGAAGCGAGAAGGTTTTCATGATTCAGAAGATCAAGTGATATTCTATCATGGGAGGATGATAGTACCAGATGTGGATAACCTGAGGAAGTTAATCCTGGAGGAATCTCATTCTTCGAAGTATGCTATGCATCCAGGGAGCACCAAGATGTATCGAAACTTGAAAGATATATATTGGTGGCCTGGGATGAAGAAGGATGTAGCTGAGTTTGTTCTGAGGTGTCCTGTGTGTCAGTAGGTTAAGGCTAAACACCAAAAGCCTGCAGGAACAATCCAACCTTTACCCATACCACAGTGGAAGTGGGACCATGTGACCATGGACTTTGTTGTTGCCCTACCCAGGACAAGCAAAGGACATGATTCCATTTGGGTGGTTGTTGATAGGTTGACAAAGACAACACATTTCTTACCTGTCAAAACAACCTATTCTGCTGAAAGGTTATCACAGTTATATGTTCAAGAGATAGTGCGTCTGCACGTAGTTCCTGTCACTATAGTCTCTGACAGAGGTCCCCAATTTACAAGTCATTTTTGGAAGCAGTTACACAGAGCTTTAGGCACCAAGTTAAGGTTTAGTACATCCTTTCATCCACAGACTGATGGACAGTCAGAATGGACTATACAGACCTTGGAAGACTTGTTGAGAGCATGTGTTCTCCAGTTTACCAGAAGTTGGGATCTACACCTAAGCTTGATAGAGTTTGCCTATAACAATAGCTATCAACATAGTATTGATATGGCACCTTATGAAGCCTTATATGGAAGACGTTGTAGATCACCCTTGTGTTGGTATGAGACTGGTGAACATCAGTTGTTAGGTCCTGATCTTGTGCAGCAGACTACAGAGAAGATCAAAGTTATACAACAACAACTTAAGACTGCACAGGATACACAGAAGTCTTATGACGACAAACATCATAGACCCTTATAGTTCCAGGTTGGAGACAGAGTGTACCTTAAGGTCTCACCTTGGAAAGGAGTCCTTCGTTTTGGAAGGAAAGGAAAGTTAGCTCCTAGATTTATGGGGCCTTATCCAATTGTTGAACGAGTTGGAAAGGTGGTCTATAGACTAGAGTTACCTCCAGAGTTGCAGAAGTTACACCCTGTGTTTCACATTTCTATGCTGAGGAAATGTCACCCTGACACCGAGTCAATTCTACAACCTTTGGAAGTAGAATTGAATGAAGATATAACTTATGAGGAAGGACCTGTGTCAATCCTTGATAATAGAATTAAAAAGTTAAAGAAGAAAGATATAAGCCTTATGAAAGTCCTCTGGAACCACCGTGGTGTCGAAGAAGCCACTTGGGAACTAGAGGATGAGATGAGGAGGAAATACCCTGCTCTTTTCTCCTAAAATGTTTTATCGATTTCGGGGACGAAATCCTTGTAAGGGGTGGATAATTTGTAACATCCCTCACCTGGGTTATAAACTAACCCTAGAAGTTTTGCCTAAATATGTAATTATATACTTGTGAATACTCTCTGGCATGTAATTAAGTTCCTCAGGAACATATACTTTCAATTTTGTCCTTTTTAAACAAAGTTGTAGTATTGTTTTGTAATGCAGGGACCTATGTGCAAATTACCCAGTTAAGGGGTTTAACTTGCAAATTTCACAAGTTAAGATGTTCTTCTGGTAATGAGACATCATATGAGTGAATATGATGAAATATAATGGATTTCCCAAGCATGGGCATCAAGATGCAACTTGTGGAACAATCCTTGTGCTTAAAACCCTAATTTTGGAGTAAAATGCAATTTACCCAAAATGTGGGGTGCAACTTGTAAAATATACCTTCTAGAGTATCTTTTATGACTCTTGACATTAATTAGAGTAGGAATGATGAAAGGGGCGCTTCAATGAATAATCAGATAAGAAGAATGATCTTTGTGCATAAAATTCACCTAGTATGAGAATGGAGACCTTTCATATACGTACCTTAGTTTGCTCAATGGTTTTCTTTACCCTTAGATCTTAAGTTTTGATGGACTTTGCTTAGGTTTAGATGGCTTGGACGTGCCATAGAAACAAGGAGGGACTTAGATGAGAAATCCATGTTTTAGAGGTCCTTATGATGGAAAATAGCTTAAACTATATAAGCTAAAAACCCTTGCAAATCAAGTGAACATATCCTTTATCCTCTTCATTTCTCATCTTTCTCAAAACGGCCAAGGTAGAGCTTTGGACCTTAGGGAGAACGACCAACTAGTGCTAAGGTGAGTAGGAACCATCTTCAAGCTCGAATTCATGGAGGAAAATTTCTTAAAAGGTTGGTTCTATGGTTAACTCACTTAGATTCTTTGTTCTAGCCGACCATCCCCATCTTTTCCTTGGAGAATCACCTCTGGCCGAGTTTTGGAGCTCAAGACGCCATTAGAGGCTTTAATATTGGAAGCTTGGGTCTCTAGGAACAACGTTTGAGGCTGGTTTTATAACTCTAAACTCTTTGCTTTATATTGCTTATCTTTGTTCTTGCAAAGTATACTTAGTTCTTCTTCTACCTCCCTTCTTCCTTGCACTTTTGCAAGCAAAATGGTGGAGTAACCGACCTGAACAGAGGTTGAAGATGATGTACGTGAATTACTAGGTAACTTTATCAAACGAACTTGGACCCTTTTGGTCCAAACGGTTGCAAACCGTTTGAAATCAAACAGTCTCAAACCGTTTGATCTCAAACGATCTTGCAAGACCGTTTGGATTGAAATGGTCTCAAGACCATTTGATAGGGTTGACCAAGTGAAGACCGTTTGAGGGTCTGTTGGTAATATATTTAATTTCATTCCTACAAAGAATCATAATCTAATTCTTAACTAATTGAGAGTTGAAGGCACTTCAACACCCTAACCCTAATTGGGTTGAAATTGCTGATTTCAAGTATAGATCTTGTTGAGTTTTGGGTTGAGGGACCCAAACGGTCTCAAGACCATTTGGGGATTCATCCAAACGGTCTCAAGACCATTTGGTGACAACCCAAGACCGTTTGAAGGTCTAGGGTTGAGGTAATTTGATGGATTGAGGGTTTAATTGCAACAAGTTGAAGAATTGATAAAAATGCTGATTTTAGACCTAATTAGGGTTCAATCCTTATCCAACCGAATTGGTTTTTGGTCAAACTTTGGGCAAACGGTCTCAAGACCATTTGGAGGTCATCCAAATGATCTCAAGACCGTTTGGGCCAAGTTTGGGCCCAATTGGAGGTCAATTGATAGGTTCAACCTTGATTTGATTCACATTGTTGAACATTGATGATTATCCGATTGAAACCCTAATTGAGAATGGATTTAACCCTAATTGGCTTTCAATTGAGGGTCAATTTGGTGTCCAATTGATTAAGGCTCATCCTAATTAACTCAATTTGTAAATGGTTTACATGGATTTGGATAATTGAGGGCTTCAACATACATAACCATAATCGATTGTAACTTTTGAACCATGTTTGAGGTCCAAACGGTTTGAGCCCATTTGGACCAAACGGTCTCAAGACCATTTGGGGCCAAACGGTCTCAAGACCGTTTGGGCTCAAACGATCTCAAGGTCGTTTGGACCAATCGATCTCAAGAACGTTTTGATCAAGCAGTTTCAAACCGCATAAGCTTCAAACGCTTTGAAAGTCAACTCTCCTCAAACGGTCAACACACTCAAACGGTCTCAAAGACCATTTGAGGTCAAATGGTCTCAAGACCGTTTGAGACCAAACGATCTCAAGACCATTTGGTGGTTGAAGGTTGAAACCGTTTGGAGATGTTCTGTGGGCTCTGATCTCCAAACCATGACATAAACACGATTAAAACTTAGCGGAAGCGAATCGGTAATCAGCGGAAGACAAAAATCACGGGAAATTAAAACTTTTCGAGATAAGAACTTGTATCCACAAAATTTCCTTTCATAAAGAGAGATAAACTATTTACATCTCAGGATAATTACTTCTTGAGTAATTATATACATCAAGATACAAAATCTCAAGATCACATAACACAAGACTCCAAGACCTGAGAGTACAGAGGACACATAGGACTGACTCTAACTACACCATATGGCAGGACAATCTCCACCTGAGATTACTGCTGCCCCTGATGCTGCTGCTGAGACTGATCACCTGTAGGCTAGTTCCTTCGTCTCCGACATCCACCTAAAAAGTTGAAGCCTACGGGGTGAGACAATTACACATAATTGTCCCAGCGAGAGTTATAACTCTTCGCCAGAAGCTTTATTATAATATCAAAGAATATTTTAAGCAGTAAAGCCTTCAAAGTATTCTATAACAATTGCAGGTATAACAAGATCTCTATAATTTAGGAGATATGGGGAATATAAACATTATTGCAATGTAACATCAATCAACTAACTTGGAGTTATCTCTGACAAGTTATACTACATGGTTGATTATGTTTTACAAACAACATTATGCCCTGTGGAGATGAGGCTTACCACTCATACTCCAACTGATCGCTGAGAAGCCGCATCAGTATCATACATAGGTCATTAAGAGAGCCGGATTCTCATGACCTTCACCTTCCTCTGTCAGTAAGAGGATCACTTGTAGGACATCTCATGTCTCTACTTAATATAGCTCACCAGGGTAAACTGGTCCTTCGCTATTCTAGAGTTACAGTGGCGTTATGTACTCTCTTCGTCATCAGGAGGTTTCATATTTACCTACCACTGATACAGATATCTGTGCTTTCTTCGTCATCAGGAGGTTTCATGTTTACCTACCACTGATACGGTATGAAAAATATAGTGAAGGATGGATGGATTCCACATCTACATCACTTTCCTACACTAGGATGTAAGGTTCTACACATCCATGTACCCCACATACTCAAAAGTATGTGCTCCAGGAGTTCCCTGAGGAAAACCTGTTTCACCATCACTTAATCTCTGACAATGATGGATCTATGATCAGGGCTCTACATTATACTTGATTAGTTAGGTACATTCAGTATTCTTTAACAGCATACATTGTTCTGCAAACAATAACAATAGCATAGCAGCTATAAAAGAAGAATACTAAATGTAACAGGCCTAACTCATATCAATCATCATTTCTCATTATCCTCATCACAAGTCATCTATAAGGCATGACTTTGATGGTATTCATGGCTCTCACAGCCCATTATCAGTATAGGATGCCACTGACAAGACATCCGGTTACTTTACTTATTCATAAGGCTAACAACATGCCTTTAATGAATATAACATCATCATCCATACCTGGATATGATTACCTTCATATAAGAACCTGCATGGTTAATACAACTGATAAAGGTAATACAAAAATGAGGAATATCCTTCCTACTCTTGTCATAAGAGTTTAATATTCAAAAGCATGCCATTACCCTTGAATTAGGGTTTACTATTCACATTACATGTCATCACCCTTGAATTAGGGTTTACTATTCACATTAAGGTGAATTGAACTCATAACATCATCATGTATGAGTAACATCTTCACTGATGCCTTTAGATTAGATAAAGGTTCATCATTTATTATAATTAGGGTTTCTATGACCTCACACAGGTGGACCATACCCTAATTATGCTCACTTATGTGCATTGGAGATGCTTTACTTGAGTTTCCACTTAAAAAGGGTACTTTCTCTCTCTATAAGTACTTTCTCTCTCTAGAAGTACTTTCTCTCTCATCATAATGCTAGGTGATGTTAACATCACTCTAAAACAGGTTGGATTAAGTCATCATAGGCTAATCATAGCCAAAAACATCACCATTATGTGATTAGAATTACTTTCTCTCTCTAGGGTACTTTCTCTCTCTAGAAGTACTCTCTCTTTCAACATACTAATGGTGGATGATAACATTAGACTAGATCAAGTTGGATAGAGTCATTATGACTAAAAACATCATTCTCATGTAATTAGGGTTTGAATTGAGCAAGGTATAACTTAATTGACCCTTCAGGGGTATTTTGGTAATTCACCCCATTGATCATCATTATGGTCAAAACCTTAGTTAATTAACCCCTTACTATCCTAGATTATCATTAGGGTTTGATTTGGGCAACATTGAACCATTTACATCATCAAATGATTGAATGAGGTCAACCTTGAATCACATTGATTGATTTCAATCATTAATCATCAATAGAGTTGAGATCGGTTGAAAGTGTTGACCATTTGCCCACTTTGACTTTCCAAGACCGCGAGCCTCCTTATAACTCCAAGACCGCGAGCCCCCTTAGGCTTCAAGACCGCGAGCCATAATGCATTCAAGACCGCGAGCCATCATGCATCCAAGACCGCGAAGACTCCACTTGAGGTTAAGACCGCGAGGGTCATGAAGACCGTTTAGCTAGTTTGACCTCAGGACCGCGAGGCCCTTCGCGGTCTTGAGACCATTTGGATGAGTTCCAAACGGTCTTGAGACCGTTTGCCCATCCGATTTTGGATTCTAGTGCAGATTCATCAAGGTCTGACCCATTGAGTTGATGATCATGTCAATATTTTATTGCAATGTAATTTGGTGTAATTGTTCCTTCAATTGGTCAACTAATCTTGACCCCAGACCTCCAAACGGTCATGGTTGATTTCCCTCGCGGTCTTGAGACCGTTTGGGTGACCCCTAAACGGTCTTGAGACCGTTTAGGTCAATCAACCCTGAAAACCCTAATTAGGTCACCATAATTTCAGTACTGATTTTATCTAGGGTTAGCCCTAGTATTCACCCTTCAACTCTTATCCCGTTTGGAATTAGATTATCAAACTTGGTGAGTTGTTAATTAACATTATTTTGAACAGTAATATCATACGGTCAACGCTTAGTCAACGACCTTACATGGTCTTGAGACCGTTTGCCCAAAAAGGCAATTTCAGACCGTTTGAAAATCAGGAATAAATTCAAATAAAGTTGTTACTTAAAAAGGTCATATCTCCCGATTCCTTTGAAGTTAGCCTCCCAAATTTTGAGGGTAACTATCCTATATAATTAGGAACAAAGTTCTTATACGGTCCATGCTCGGTCAACGGGGCCAAACGGTCTTGGAGACCGTTTTCCCTGTCGCGGTCTCGAGACCGTTTGCTCACCTCGCGGTCTTGAGTCCGAGAGAGCAAACTGTTGGGACCGTTTAAGAAAGTGAAAAGCGGTGGGGTTTTCTTGGAAATCACGCCTTCATCTCCTATCTCAAGAACAGTACAGATATCCCACAAGTTTGCTTGCAAAATATCAAAGAACAACAAGATACATGAAGGTCTATCATCTAACCGCATATAAAAGATGTGCGTAGTAAAGCATGGGTTTAGAGTTATAAAACCCGCCTAAAGCTTGCTTCTTGAGCTTCAATCTTTCAAGCTCCAAGCTCTAATGGCGTCCTTGAGTTCTTACAGGTTGGCCAAGGTGAAAACTCCAAGGAAGGATGAAAAGAGACGGCTAGAAAGGTAGGGTTTCAAGAGTTAGCCATGAAGATGACCTTGAATTTGAGTTCTAACCATGGAATTAGGCAAGAAGAGGGGTTTAAACCTACCTTGCACCCCTTGGTCGTCCTCCTCAGCTCCAAGGCAGTCCTTGGTCGTATTTGGTGAAATGAAACAGTAAGGGAACGAAGGGTAAGTTCCCTTGCAACTAAGGGAAGGAGAGCTTATATACATGGGGTAGGATTTTCAACATTAGTTCATAAGTTGTCCATAATTCCAACTAGGTCCCTCCTTCTTTACTTGATCGTCCCTTCCTCTTTATTCTAAGGACAAACCTTCTCTTAAGGTCTTAGGAAAAGAAGGTAAAGGAGAGAAAGCTAATAATGAGGTACATACATAAAGAGATATTACACATATACCCTGATTATTCAATCACAAGGCATACCTCATAACTTGATAATTCAATTGAGGTGACTCCCTCATCATTTCTTATCTTAATGATGGCAAGAGTCTAAAAAGATACATTAGATGACATATTTCACAATTTGTATCCCTTAATTTGGGTAAATTGCATTTTTACCCCAAACTAGGGTTTCAAGCACCGGGATTGCTTCCACAGCTGCACCTTGGTGCCCTAGCTTAGGAAATCCCTCAAACTTTACCCAAAAAGATTCTCATGATGTCTCAACATCAGAGAAACATCTCAACATGTGCAAATTGCAAGCTAACCCTTTTAATTGGGTAAATTGCACATAGGTCCCTGTATATCAAAACAATGTTACAACTTTAAATAAAAAGGAGAAAATACTGAAATATATGTTTCTGAGAAACTTAATTACATGCTCAGAGTTAATCACAAAGATTTAATTACATATTTAGGCAAAACACCTAGGGTTGGTTCATAACCCAGGTCAGGGATGTTACAAATTATCCACCCCTTACAAGGATTTCGTCCCCGAAATCGATAAAACATACTACGAGAAAAGGGCAGGATACTTCCTTTTCATCTCATCCTCTAACTCCCAAGTGGCTTCTTCAACACCACGATGGTTCCAGAGGACTTTCACAAGACTTATATCTTTCTTCTTTAACTTTTTAATTCATTTATCAAGGATTGACACTGGTCCCTCCTCATAGGATATGTCATCATTCAATTCTACCTCCATAGGTTGTAGAACTGACTCGGTGTCTGGGTGACATTTCTTCAACATAGAAATGTGAAACACAGGATGTAACCTCTGTAATTCTGGGGGAAGCTCTAGTTTATATGCTACCTTTCCAATCCGTTCAATGATTGGATAAGGCCCCATATATCTAGGAGCTAACTTCCCTTTCCTTCCAAAACGAAGGACCCCTTTCCAAGGTGAGACCTTAAGATACACTCTGTCTCCAACCTAGAACTCTAAGGGTCTACGACATTTGTCAGCATAAGATTTCTGCCTATCCTGAGCAGTCTTAATCTTATGTTGTATAACTTTAATCTTTTCCGTGGTTTGCTGCACCAGGTCAGGACCTAACAACTGATGCTCACCAGTCTCAAACCAACACAAGGGTGATCTACAACGTCTACCATATAAGGCTTCATAAGGTG
Source organism: Alisma plantago-aquatica (assembly GCA_963693085.1). Classification (NCBI taxonomy): domain Eukaryota; kingdom Viridiplantae; phylum Streptophyta; class Magnoliopsida; order Alismatales; family Alismataceae; genus Alisma; species Alisma plantago-aquatica. The sequence continues at coordinate 1,011,675,933 of OY856409.1, forward strand.
CCATATCAATACTATGCTGATAGCTATTGTTATAGGCAAACTCTATCAAGCTTAGGTGTAGATCCCAACTTCCGGTGAACTGGAGAACACATGCTCTCAACAAGTCTTCTAGGGTCTGTATGGTCCTTTCCGACTGTCCATCAGTCCGTACTAAACCTTAGCTTGGTGCCTAAGGCTCTGTGCAACTGTTCCCAAAAACGACTGGTAAACTGAGGACCTCTGTTAGAAACTATTGTGACAGGAACTCCGTGCAAACACACTATCTCTTGAACATACAACTCTGATAACCTTTCAGCAGAATAGGTTGTTTTGACAGGTAAGAAATGTGCTGTCTTAGTCAACCTATCAACAATTACCCAAATGGAATCATGTCCTTTGCTTGTCCTTGGTAGGCCAACAACAAAGTCCATGGTCACATGGTCCCACTTCCACTGTGATATGGGTAAAGGTTGCATTGTTCTTGTAGGCTTCTGGTGTTCAGCTTTAACTTGCTGACACACAGGACACCTCAGAACAAACTATGCAACGTCCTTCTTCATTCCAGGCCACCAATACAGATCTTTCAAATTTCGATACATCTTGGTGCTCCCTGGATGCATAGCATACATGGAAGAATGGGCTTCTTCCAGGACTAACTTTCTAAAGTTGTCCACAGCTGGCACTATCATCCTTCCATTATAACAAGCTACTTGATCTTCTGAGTCATGAAAACCATCTTGCTTCTCATTTCCATACTCAGATCTTATATGTTGAACTGCAGCATCACCTAGCTGTGCTTCTTTAATCTGCTCCCTTAGGGTAGGTTTAATATGCATCTCAGCTAACAAACCAGCTAACAATGACACCTTCAACCGTACATTGTCTTGCCTTAAAGAGATAAGCATATCTCTCCTAGAGCATACTAAAGAGTTTAGTTGTGCTCTATTCATGGTTGATGTTGCTGATTTCCTACTCAAGGCATCTGCAACAACATTGGCCTTGCCTGGATGGTAATTAATTGTACAGTCGTAGTCCTTGATTAACTCCATCCAGCGACGTTGCCTCATGTTGAGCTCATGCTGAGAGAAGATATACTTAAGGTTTTTGTGGTCTGTGAAAATTTGGAATGTCTCTCCGTAGAGATAATGCCTCCAGATCTTCAAAGCATGAACCACATCAGCTAACTCCAGATCGTGTGTTGGATAATTCTCCTCGTGTTTCTTAAGCTGTCGGGAAGCAAAAGAAATCACTTTTTTATCCTGCATCAACACACATCCAAGTCCATTCTTGGAAGCATCACAGAAAACTATATATCCTTTTCCTTGTTCAGGTAGCACTAGCACAGGTGTACTTGTCAACCTCTCCTTCAGCAACTGGAAAGATTGTTGACACTTATCACTCCAAGAAAAAGGAACATCTTTCCGGGTCAACTTGGTCAAAGGTAGGGCTATAGAACTAAAGTTCTTAATGAACCTTCGATAATAGCCAGCTAACCCCAAGAAACTTCGAATCTCCGTCGGTGTCTTCGGTTGTTCCCATTGTAGAACAGATTCTACCTTTGTAGGGTCAACACGAATTCCCGAGGCGGATATCACATGTCCAAGAAAAGATACCTCCGGCAGCCAGAACTCACACTTGCTAAACTTAGCGTACAACTTATGTTCTCTTAGCAAAGTCAAAGCTTGGCGAAGATGCTGCTCATGCTGCTGGGCATCCTTACTATAAATCAGTATGTCATCTATGAAGATGACAACACACTGATCAAGGAAAGGTCGAAAAACTCTATTCATGAGTTCCATGAATGCAGCTGGTGCATTGGTTAGTCCAAACGACATAACCGTAACTCATAGTGACCATATCTTGTCCTAAAGGCAGACTTGGATATGTCACTATCCTTAATACAGAGTTGATGATATCCAGACCTCAAGTCTATCTTTGAAAATACTGTTGCACCACGCAACTGGTCAAAGAGATCATCAATCCTCGACAGAGGATACTTATTCTTTATTGTTACTTTATTGAGTTGTCTGTAATCAATGCATAACCGCATTAACCAATCTTTCTTTTTAACAAACAAGACCGGAGCACCCCAAGGTGAAGTACTCGGTCAGATAAAACCTCTCTCAAGTAACTCTTGAAGCTGTTTCTTGAGTTCTGCCATCTCGGCAGGCGCCATTCTATACGGAGTTTGAGCTATGGGTTTCGTATCTGGAATCAGATTAATTTCAAAATCAATCTCCCGAGGTGGTGGTATACCAGGAAGTTCTTCAGGAAACACATCCTCGAACTCCCTGACTATGGGAACTTCAGCATGATTGGTCCTTTCCTTGGTAACATCTACCACATGGGCTAAGAATGCATAACATCCTTGCCTCAACAGCTTATCAGCAACCATAACTGACACAAGACAGGTGGGCAGAATCTTTCTTTCACCTTGAAAGATCCATGTGTTGCTTTTATCAGCAAACACAGCCAACTTGGACTCACAATCCAAGACAACTCTATACCTTTCTAAGGTATCCATCCCAAGGATTATATCAAATCCCTGCATATCAAGTGGTATAAGATCCACTTGAATGCGATGGTCAGAAAAGAAAAGGATGCAGGAAGAACATACCTCCTGCAAAACGGCAGACCCACTCAACGGAGTCTCTAACAACAAACTATCTGCTCTATGACTAACAGTCACATTGCAGTTACGAATCATTTCATGAGTGATGAAAGAGTGCGTAGCACCCGGATCAATCAGAACAGATACATCACAGGATATAGACATATCGGAATATAAAAATTTCATCTGACCTGCCACTACCCGTGGATTGACCACTGCCTCAGGTGGGTTCATAGCATAGAATCTCGCAGTCGCCTGGTGTTGAGGTGGTGCTGATGATCCAGCTTGAGACGCTTGTCCACGTCCTCGAGCTGCTCCTTGATGTTGTCTATTCTGAGATCCCTGTTGATTCTGTCTCAGGGTTTGTTGTGTCACACTGACAGGCCTAGAACGGCAATCCTTCATCAAGTGTCCCACCTTACCATAGTTGTAGAAACTCCTCTCCTGTTGTTGTGGTCTGGGTGGTCCAGTGACTGACACTGATGCAGAACTGTGCATCCCTTGAAGCGGTTGACTCCGTCCTCTACCTCTGCTTGGTGTCCATTGAGTTTGAAAACTCGATCTGGGTGGTGGAGGGTTAGGTGCAGAGAATCTAGGTCTCTTGGAATCCCTAGATGAAGAACCCTGGAACTGTGGATATCTTTTATGGGTTTGTCTTTTCTCAACCACAGATCTCTCTATCCTTCGGACTGACTCAACGAAGGTAGAGAATCTCTCTCTGTTTTCTAAGGCAGACACAGGGGTTGACATATCAGAATTCAAACCCTTTTCGAATCTTCTGATTCTTTCCTCATCCGTAGCAGCCATGTGCGGACAGAACCGCAACAACTCCATGAACTTAGCTTCATACTCACTAATGTTCATCATACCCTGCCTTAGTTTCTCAAACTGAGAGATCTTCTCATCTAGGAAGGTCTTTGGAAAATATCTATTGATAAATTCCCGACGAAACTCTTCCCATGAGAACTATACTCCAGGTCTCTTCTGCTCTTCCATGTTCCACCAGTGACCAGCACTGCCTTTGAGAAGATAGACTGCATGTCTAACCTTCTCAGCTTCTGGAATCATAAGAATCCTGAAAGCCTTCTCCAACTCTGTCAACCATAAGTCAACATCTGTAGGGTCGGCAGTTCCGAAGTACTCGGTAGCTCCGACACGACGAAGTCATTCGAATGTCTTACCGATACCTTGTGCTTCAGGCTGGACAGGTGCCCTAGGTGCAGGAATGGGCATCCTATCAGTTATATGTGTCATGGCAGTCATGAACTGCCCGAACATCGTCTGTACAGCTGGGTCACTCATGTCAGCTGGGTCGAACTGGGGTGGCTCTCTTGGCGACTCAGGTGCAGGTTGTTCTATTCTCGGAACTCTTGCACCGCCTCGAGGTGCACTAGCACTACTCTCTGCCATGTGCTCATCACGATGTTCTGACATTCTTATGTATCTTCTTCTCCTGAGGAGCAGAAGATTCTATTAGATGAGGAAGGAGTACTAAAGGTAGACTCGACATCCTAAGTCCTATGCCTCTGTAGACTCAACTGAACCTGGAGCTCTGATACCACTAATTGTGGGCTCTGATCTCCAAACCATGACATAAACACGATTAAAACTTAACGGAAGCGAATCGGTAATCAGTGGAAGACAAAAATCACGGGAAATTAAAACTTTTCGAGATAAGAACTTGTATCCACAAAATTTCCTTTCATAAAGAGAGATAAACTGTTTACATCTCAGGATAATTACTTCTTGAGTAATTATATACATCAAGATACAAAATCTCAAGATCACATAACACAAGACTCCAAGACCTGAGAGTACAGAGGACACATAGGACTGACTCTAACTACACCATATGGCAGGACAATCTCCACCTGAGATTACTGCTGCCCCTGATGCTGCTGCTGAGACTGATCACCTGTAGGCTGGTTCCTTCGTCTCTGACGTCCACCTAAAAAGTTGAAGCCTACGGGGTGAGACAATTACACATAATTGTCCCAGCGAGAGTTATAACTCTTCGCCAGAAGCTTTATTATAATATCAAAGAATATTTTAAGCAGTAAAGCCTTCAAAGTATTCTATAACAGTTGCAGGTATAACAAGATCTCTATAATTTAGGAGATATGGGGAATATAAACATTATTGCAATGTAACATCAATCAACTAACTTGGAGTTATCTCTGACAAGTTATACTACATGGTTGATTATGTTTTACAAACAACATTATGCCCTGTGGAGATGAGGCTTACCACTCATACTCCAACTGATCGCTGAGAAGCCGCATCAGTATCATACATAGGTCATTAAGAGAGCTGGATTCTCATGACCTTCACCTTCCTCTGTCAGTAAGAGGATCACTTGTAGGACATCTCATGTCTCTACTTAATATAGCTCACCAGGGTAAACTGGTCCTTCGCTATTCTAGAGTTACAGTGGCGTTATGTACTCTCTTCGTCATCAGGAGGTTTCATATTTACCTACCACTGATACGGATATCTGTGCTTTCTTCGTCATCAGGAGGTTTCATGTTTACCTACCACTGATACGGTATGAAAAATATAGTGAAGGATGGATGGATTCCACATCTACATCACTTTCCTACACTAGGATGTAAGGTTCTACACATCCATGTACCCCACATACTCAAAAGTATGTGCTCCAGGAGTTCCCTGAGGAAAACCTGTTTCACCATCACTTAATCTCTGACAATGATGGATCTATGATCAGGGCTCTACATTATACTTGATTAGTTAGGTACATTCAGTATTCTTTAACAGCATACATTGTTCTGCAAACAATAACAATAGCATAGCAGCTATAAAAGAAGAATACTAAATGTAACAGGCCTAACTCATATCAATCATCATTTCTCATTATCCTCATCACAAGTCATCTATAAGGCATGACTTTGATGGTATTCATGGCTCTCACAACCCATTATCAGTATAGGATGCCACTGACAAGACATCCGGTTACTTTACTTATTCATAAGGCTAACAACATGCCTTTAATGAATATAACATCATCATCCATACCTGGATATGATTACCTTCATATAAGAACCTGCATGGTTAATACAACTGATAAAGGTAATACAAAAATGAGGAATATCCTTCCTACTCTTGTCATAAGAGTTTAATATTCAAAAGCATGCCATTACCCTTGAATTAGGGTTTACTATTCACATTACATGTCATCACCCTTGAATTAGGGTTTACTATTCACATTAAGGTGAATTGAACTCATAACATCATCATGTATGAGTAACATCTTCACTGATGCCTTTAGATTAGATAAAGGTTCATCATTTATTATAATTAGGGTTTCTATGACCTCACACAGGTGGACCATACCCTAATTATGCTCACTTATGTGCATTGGAGATGCTTTACTTGAGTTTCCACTTAAAAAGGGTACTTTCTCCCTCTATAAGTACTTTCTCTCTCTAGAAGTACTTTCTCTCTCATCATAATGCTAGGTGATGTTAACATCACTCTAAAACAGGTTGGATTAAGTCATCATAGGCTAATCATAGCCAAAAACATCACCATTATGTGATTAGAATTACTTTCTCTCTCTAGGGTACTTTCTCTCTCTAGAAGTACTCTCTCTTTCAACATACTAATGGTGGATGATAACATTAGACTAGATCAAGTTGGATAGAGTCATTATGACTAAAAACATCATTCTCATGTAATTAGGGTTTGAATTGAGCAAGGTATAACTTAATTGACCCTTCAGGGGTATTTTGGTAATTCACCCCATTGATCATCATTATGGTCAAAACCTTAGTTAATTAACCCCTTACTATCCTAGATTATCATTAGGGTTTGATTTGGGCAACATTGAACCATTTACATCATCAAATGATTGAATGAGGTCAACCTTGAATCACATTGATTGATTTCAATCATTAATCATCAATAGAGTTGAGATCGGTTGAAAGTGTTGACCATTTGCCCACTTTGAATTTCCAAGACCGCGAGCCTCCTTCTAACTCCAAGACCGCGAGCCCCCTTAGGCTTCAAGACCGCGAGCCATCATGCATTCAAGACCGCGAGCCATCATGCATCCAAGACCGCGAAGACTCCACTTGAGGTTAAGACCGCGAGGGTCATGAAGACCGTTTAGCTAGTTTGACCTCAGGACCGCGAGGCCCTTCGCGGTCTTGAGACCGCGAGCCTCCTCTTGGTCTTGAGACCGTTTGGATGAGTTCCAAACGGTCTTGAGACCGTTTGCCCATCCAATTTTGGATTCTAGTGCAGATTCATCAAGGTCTGACCCATTGAGTTGATGATCATGTCAATATTTTATTGCAATGTAATTTGGTGTAATTGTTCCTTCAATTGGTCAACTAATCTTGACCCCAGACCTCCAAACGGTCATGGTTGATTTCCCTCGTGGTCTTTAGACCGTTTGGGTGACCCCTAAACAGTCTTGAGACCGTTTAGGTCAATCAACCCTAAAAACCCTAATTAGGTCACCATAATTTCAATACTGATTTTATCTAGGGTTAGCCCTAGTATTCACCCTTCAACTCTTAGCCCGTTTGGAATTAGACCATCAAACTTGGTGAGTTGTTAATTAACATTATTTTGAACAGTAATCTCATACGGTCAACGCTTAGTCAATGACCTTACACGGTCTTGAGACCGTTTTCCCAAAAAGGCAATTTCAGACCGTTTGAAAATCAGGAATAAATTCAAATAAAGTTGTTACTTAAAAAGGTCATATCTCCCGATTCCTTTGGAGTTACCTTCCCAACTTTTAAGGTAATTAGCCTATATAATTAGGAACAAATTTCTTATACGGTCCACACTCGGTCAACGGGGCGAAACGGTCTTGGAGACCGTTTGCCCTGTCGCGGTCTCGAGACCGTTTGCTCACCTCGCGGTCTTGAGTCCGAGAGAGCAAACTGTTGGGACCGTTTAAGAAAGTGAAAAGTGGTGGGTTTTTCTTGTAAATCACGCCTTCATCTCCTAGATCAAGGACAGTACAGATATCCCACGAGTTTGCTTGCAAAATAGCAAAGAACAGCAAGATACATGAAGGTCTATCATCTAACCGCATATAAAAGATGTGCGTAGCAAAGCATGGGTTTAGAGTTATAAAACCCGCCTAAAGCTTGCTTCTTGAGCTCCAAGCTTTCAAGCTCCAAGCTCTAATGGCGTCCTTGAGTTCTTACAGGTTGTCCAAGGTGAAAACTCCAAGGAAGGATGAAAAGAGACGGCTAGAAAGGTAGGGTTTCAAGAGTTAGCCATGAAGATGACCTTGAATTCGAGTTCTAACCATGGAATTAGGCAAGAAGAGGGGTTTAAACCTACCTTGCACCCCTTGGTCGTCCTCCTCAGCTCCAAGGCAGTCCTTGGTCGTCTTTGGTGAAATGAAACAGTAAGGGAACGAAGGGTAAGTTCCCTTGCAACTAAGGGAAGGAGAGCTTATATACATGGGGTAGGATTTTCAACATTAGTTCATAAGTTGTCCATAATTCCAACTAGGTCCCTCCTTCTTTACTTGATCGTCCCTTCCTCTTTATTCTAAGGACAAACCTTCTCTTAAGGTCTTAGGAAAAGAAAGTAAAGGAGAGCAAGCTAATAATGAGGTACATACATAAAGAGATATTACACATATACCCTGATTATTCAATCACAAGGCATACCTCATAACTTGATAATTCAATTGAGGTGACTCCCTCATCATTTCTTATCTTAATGATGGCAAGAGTCTAAAAAGATACATTAGATGACATATTTCACAATTTGTATCCCTTAATTTGGGTAAATTGCATTTTTACCCCAAACTAGGGTTTCAAGCACCGGGATTGCTTCCACAGCTGTACCTTGGTGCCCTAGCTTGGGAAATCCCTCAAACTTTACCCAAAAAGATTCTCATGATGTCTCAACATCAGAGAAACAACTCAACATGTGCAAATTGCAAGCTAACCCTTTTAATTGGGTAAATTGCACATAGGTCCCTGTATATCAAAACAATGTTACAACTTTAAATAAAAAGGAGCAAATACTGAAATATACGTTTCTGAGAAACTTAATTACATGCTCAGAGTTAATCACAAAGATTTAATTACATATTTAGGCAAAACACCAAGGGTTGATTCATAACCCAGGTCAGGGATGTTACATGTTCAAGGTTGTTTATACTTAATCAATTGAAGGTGTAATTGGTTCAATGGTGATCTGATCTAAACCATAATGATAACCTAGGACATTAAGGGACTAGGTGACTAATGAATTGACCCATGATGATGATCAATGGGTAATTTACCAAAATGCCCTTGAGGGGTTCAATTGAGTAATACCTTGTTCTAATCAAACCCTAATCACATGATAGTGGTAATTTGTCTTATGATAGTCAATGAGGACTTAACCCAACTTAATCTAGAGTGGTGTAAACACCATCTACAAGTAAGAGGAGAGAGAAAGTACCATTTATGGTGGAGACTCAAGTAAAATACCTTCAATACATATGAATGTGCATGATTAGAGTATGATCCACCTATGTGAGATCATGGAAACCCTAATTGTGATAATTGATGAATCTTAATCTTATCTGAGGGCTTTAATGATGATGTTTCTCATACATGATGATGTTATGAGTTCTTTTCACCATGAGGTGAATAGTAAACCCTAATTTTAGGGTGATGACATGTAATGTGAATAGTAAACCCTAATTGATGAAAATCAGGAAACCTAAATCTTGTAAGAGTAGGAAGGTACAACTTCTTTAAAATGAATTGTTTACTGTTATCAGTTGAATTGACCATGCAGGTTCTTATGGGAAGATAATCATATCCAGGTAAGGATGATGATACCATATTCATTGAAAGCATATTATTAGCTTTATGAATAGTGAAATACCCTGTTGCCTAGTAAGTGGCATCTAATGAGATTGATAGGCTGTGAGAGCCATGAGTATCATCAAGGTCATGCTTATGAGATGACTTGTGGTGAAATGAATGAGAAATGATAATGATGTAAGTTAGACTTGTTACATTTAGTATTCTATTTTCATAGCTGCTATGTTAATGATTAATGTTTGAGAACATGTATGATGTTAAAAGAATACTGAAATGTACCTAACTAATCAAGTATAACCATACCATGTAGAGCCCTGATCATAGATCCATCATTGTCAGAAAGAAAAATGATGGTGAAATAGGTTTTCCTAAGGGAACTCCTGGATCGCATACTTTTGAGTATGTGGGGGAAAATGGATATGTAAATCCTTACATCCTAGTGTAGGAATTGATGTAAATGTATCTTAATCCATCAACCCTTCACTATATGTTTATGCTGCAACACAATTCTCTTGAGGAAATCCTTATACCGCATCGATCAGAGATAAACAAGAAATCTCTCGATGATGAAGAGAGTACAGAATGCCACTGTAACTCTAAAAATAGCGAAGTACCATATTACCCTGGTGAGCTATATTAGCAGAGACATAAGATGTCCTGCAAGTTATCCTCACTCTGACTGAGGAAGATGAGGTCATAAGAATCCGACTCTTTTGATGACCTAGGTATGATACCGATGTGACTTAACAGTGATCGGTTGGAGTATGAGCGGTATACCTCATCTCCGCAGGGCATAATAATGTTTGTAAAACATAATCAACAGCGTAGTATATCTGTTAGGGTTAACTACGAAATACTTGATTGATGTTACACTGAATAGTACACATGTTCTTCATATTTCTTAAATGATGAACTTCTGCTTATTACCAAACTATTGTTAAATACTTTGAGAGCTTTTATTGCTTATGTTATTCTTTGAATTGCTATATAAAGCTTCCAGTGGAGAGTTATAACTCTCGCTGGGACAATTATTTAAAATTGTCTCACCCCGTAGACTTCAACTTTTAGGTGGTCGTCAAAGACGGAGGAACCAGCCTACAGGTGACCAAAACCAGCAGCAACAGCACCAGGAGCAGTAGTAAATCTCAGGTGGAGATACCGACTGCTGAGTTATGTAGTTAGATAGTCCTATGTCGTCTCTGTACTCTCAGGTCCTAGGAGTTAGTGTCTGAGATTTTGGTTTTGACTCTTGAGAATTTTGTATCATGTTGTATATAATTACTTATGAAGTAATTATCAGAGATGTAAACAGTTTATTTCCTTTTCTATGGAAGGAGTTTTATGGTTTCAAGATCTTATCTCAAAAAGTTTTAATTTCCCGTGATTTTCATCTTCCGCTGTTAATCGATTGCTTCCGCTAAGTTTAAATCATGTTTATATCGTGGTTTTGGAGATCGGAGCGTCTCAGAAGTGGTGAGATGTAGATGTGGCCACCCCAAACTTTTGGAGGTGGCCATGGCTGATATGTGCACTTTGGCATCTTTTCATGAGGCAGAGGGGTAAGAAGATGGTGAGTGTAGTGTTAGGTCAAAGAGAGGTCACTGGCATGATTCTCAATATAAGGTCTCCTACATGAAAATTAATCCAACACTTCATCCAACAATTCACACCACATGAATGAACAAAATGAAATTGATACTTCTATGAAATGATTTCATAGGCACTAAGTGCTCAAAGCTTGCTCAAGTCACAAATCAAGCAAAGCATTCACAAACACAAGAGAGGTGATGCACATGTAAAAAGTCAATAATGAATACCATTTAGAAATAAATAATGATAATTCACATGCATTTGTCAAAGGCCATCATTTTTAATCCAAAGAGTGGAGATTAGATCGGAACACACTTTCAGGAAAGAAATCTCAAACTTGGGCAAGATTGGCCAAAACGGTGCTAAGTTGCCTTCAATCACATCTAAGCCAATATTATTGAACTTAAAGTAGGAAACAAGCAAATCCTAGCTAAAACATGCAAGATTAATAAAAAATCTACATGATGTGCAATGCATGGCAAAAAGAGCATTTTTTTTTTGAAAATTATGCAAAAATTGCAAGAAAGTAACTGCATGGCATGTAGGTATGCAAAGCATGTAAATTTTAAACTAAAACAAAAAAAGCAAACAAATAAAAGTAAATGGCAGGAGAAATGCAAAATGAGAGTGAAAATGAGATACATGCATATCACCCTACCACCCCAAACTTTTGAATCATGTTGCCCTCAACATGACACTAAAGTCTAGGAATGATAGGGTAGATGATCATTGTAGTGGCGGTGCTCCTCCCTGTGGTGGAGGATGCTGGTAATAGGAACCCCAGTAGTCTGATTGTGGAGGCGGGTAGTTGTCCTGAAATGCTAATAGTGAACTCCACCAATCTTCCCCACTGGGGGTTCCTCTGGGACTGGGCGTGCTGGAACTGATACAAGTGATTGACCTGATAATGCATCTGCTGATGGTCTAACCACATAGCATCATGGGTGCACAAAAACCCTCACGTGTCCTTAGAATACCCTCCTAGATGCTTAGTATGTGATCCTGAGTGCTTTGGATGCCTCCAGCTATGCATGTATGGTGGACATGTCACATGCGCTCGTTGTTGGATGCTGCTACTACTGCGATGTCTTCGCCTCACGTCGCCTCACCCTACACGTCACTTTCTCCTCGATTGTCCTTATAATACCCCTGACCTGGGTTATGGCCTAACCCTAGAAGTTTTGCTTAAATAAGTTACTTACCAACTAGTTCTAATCTTTTGAAAAGTAATTAAGGCTTGTTGTGAAGTTTGTTTTCAAGTATGAGCTTAATTGCAAACTATTTGTGTAATATATGAAAGTTTGAGTAAAAAGTGCAATTTACCCAAGATGAGGGGTTATATTGCAAAATGACACATGTGTAATGTGTTTTAAGTGTTTTAGTATCTCAACAAATAGAATGATGATAAGTGGTGGCTTGTGAAAAGCCTAAATCCCAAGTTACAACTCATTTGAACAATGCTTGTACTTTGTGCACCAATTTTGGTACAATTTGTAATTGACCCAATATATGGGGTTGAAATGCCAAATCACCACCTCTAGAGTGACCCCACTTCCTCTATGTATCCTTTGGAGGAAATAAAAAGAAGGGGGCACTATGTTTGAATCACCATTGAGTGATGATACTCTTGGTAATGAAAGACCAAGAATGAGTTGAAGGCAAGAGCCTTATATGTGTTGTATCGAGTTGTAGACTTGATATAAGGAGCCTATCGGACAAGGAGCCAAAGTGGGAGCCTCCTATTGATTTATCGAGCCTTGGAAAAGACCATGAAGGGAAGATCACCTCAAGGAGGTGGCCCATGACGGGTTTTAAAGTTCCTTACAAAAAATGTATCAGGTTGCTTATTTAATGAGATAAAGATGAGATAACTTGCCCAATAAGATAAGTAAGAGCTGAGATATTGTCTCTAGGTTATCCTCAAGACTCTTTTATGGAAAGATATACATGTGTGCATGCATTTCCACGTGTCATCTAGTAGCATAAGGGAAAGACACCTCATATATGCTTTATCTCATGAAATCAAGTATATATACTTCACCTTTCACCAACTTATGAAAGTTTACGATCCTCATAACCATTATCCTTGGATATATCATGCAAAGACCCTTAGGTATCATGAAAAGAAGCTCAAGGAGTTATGAGAGCTTGAGCACCAAGCTTTAGGTAAGGCTTTGGTCACCTTCAACTTTAGATGAAGTAGGATATCAAGTTATGAATACTCCTTTCTTTTCTTCTTCACCAAGTGCTTAACAATGGTGATGTCTTGTCCATGGACGAGTTGTGAACAAGCGTGGACCTTGGATAAACTCTTCTTCAAACTTAGGACGTGAATCTTTGGAGTTTGGAGTTTTGAATCTACTCACAAGGCGGGTTATATAACTTGAACCCTATCATGTTATTATTCATCACCTAAATTGCTATGCTTAAATGAACTACTTTTAATTCCAAAATCTTCTAAAATAATTGATGAAATTTTGAGTTCTAGTAGTTGCCTAGACCTATTTCCATGAACTTTAACTGTTAGAACGGAGGTCTAGAGCTTGAATAAGATGGTATCACTTTATAAAGTGATATCAGGTTCAAGCTTACACACAAGTAGCTCTAACCCGATATGGGTATGTGTAGACTTTTCTTGCCCGATATGTTTACCTGATATGCTTGCATAATATGCTTGCACAATATGGAGTCAAGAATAGACTCTTTGCATGATATAAGGTTTAACGCATACTTGAAAGCCGATATGAAACCCTAATTTGGGTAACCCGATATGAGTACAGAATAGCAAGTGCTCTTGCACAATATGATCATGTAATGTATCTTTGGTACCTGATACCTTGAAGTACACACATCTGATGCATAATATGAATGCTTAAGTAAACCATAATGTATGATACAAGGTATGGATTCAAGAACAAAATGTAACTTGATATGGTTGGAATACATCTACCCTATATGAAACCCTAGATAGGGTTAACCCGATATGAAGATGGATGCTAGCTCATACACGATATAAGTCATGCTTGTTGCACGATATGAGAGATACCCCACTTATCCTTATGCACGATACAAGTCTAGACTACACCTCTTACATGATATAGGGGTGCTGAACACTCTAATCAACATAGAGTTGGAAACCCAAGATGATGGGTAAACTGATATGAGTGGTGGATGATACCACATGTATGAGATGAATGATATCTCTAGATTGATAAAGAATAACACCTACTTTTATCTTATGAATGATATGAAGTTTAAACTCATACTTCATGCATGATATGGCATGATGTAACCTATTTAGTGGAAAACCCTAGATGAGGGATTGGAATCTGATATACTCCCTTTTTGTGTAATAAATGGTGGTATGAGAATTTAATAAGACCATAAGCTTGTCAAGTAATTATATGATAAGGATGATCCTTGAAGGAATGAAGGGGATATGAGTTTCAGGGTCTACCTAAAATGGTAACCCGATATGCTACCTAAGATGGATGCCCGATATGGATGCCCGATTTGTTACCCAATATGGATGCCCGATATGGGGCATATCTTATGCACGATATGGCACTAAACACAAAGCTTATATCTGATATGGTGTCAAGCATCTAACTCATACCCGATACAAAACTAATATGAAGTAATAAGATCTAAGTGGTAGTCCATCTGATGTGAGTACACAATATGCTAATTAGGGTTTACACCCTCGAAACATGACACAGTGATGTGGTTATATACTACATGCCCGATATGAATATATGACATAAAGTAAAGGATGTGGTTTAAAGTATAATATGATAACACACGCATCTTGATACTAATATGGAAGTGACATTTCAATCATGTGTGATTGATTGAGTGACATATGTTGAATGTGGTGTTAAATGAAATATAATGTGAATTGTTAATGATGGTCTAATATTCCTCAAAGAGGAGTATTGAATCAAAAGTATGATGTATTCGATATCCTAGTAAGGATGAAGAGAGAAACACATGCTTGTGTTGTTCATCATTTAATGATAAATGATGAGAAAATATATAAGTGTGATTGAATACTTATGATATCAATCTAGGCTCCTAGATGTGTGGAGCAATGAATTAGGGTTTGGATTAATAATATGAACATGAAACCCTATTCGGCTATAAAGGGAAACCCTAACCCTAATGATGGGAAGGTTGTATTTCTCTTATTACATGAGCCTTGTGAGGCATGTTAAATACTTGTATAACAAGTATAATGATTAATGGCCTTGTGAGCCATGTGAATAAGTTGTTTCCTAGTGAGAGGTGACAAGATGTGTAATGGCCTTGTGAGCCATATGAATAAGTTGTTGCCTAATGAGAGGTGATAAGATTGTAATGGCCTTATGAGCCATGTGAATAAGTTGTTTCCTAGTGAGAGGTGACAAGATGTGTAATGGCCTTGTGAGCCATGTGAATACTTGTACAACAAGTGAATTGAATACCTTGGTCTGAGGACCAGGAGGTAATAGTTACCTATTACAGAGGTAACAATGCAATGTATACCCAGATCCAGTAATCATGATGATGATGATGTGAAGGGATGAGAACTCCCAATAATGTGATGAGGGACTGAGATCCCGAGTGTCATGTGTCTTAAAGAGTTGAAAAGTACGTGATAAATGCATTACACCTTTCTTTGTAGCATTTGTTGTGATTACTAATGATAACTTGTTTTCTGCTAAAAACATGCTATAATACATGTAATACATCATTAGGAACTGTAAAACGTTGCCCTGACCATAGATCCATCAATGTCAGAATTTGTTGAATGGTGAAACAGGTTCTCTGCAGTGAAACCCAGAACACATATTTTTGAATATGTGGAGCATGGTGCCTAAGTGACCATGACTCAATAATGTCATAAGAATATATCAATAAGAGCATGGTGCACTGACCCGTGGCTCAGAGCATGGTGCCCTTGTGACCATGGCTTAAGAGCATGGTGACTATGTGACCATGACTCAGAGTATGGTGCCTGTGTGACCATAACTTAATAACTGGGGACGGTTGTTGTAGATGTTCCCCTAAGAGAGCACAGTTGACATTGTAGATCTAAGCGAGGATGCCTACGTACCATGGCACAACTATTTGCATCCGACACAAGATGTCCTGCTAAGCCTAAGTGGTCTGATACTGACCGAGACAACTGAGGCCATGGCAATCGACTCTCCCATTGACCTTGTATGGTACTGACTTGTGAGAAGTTTGTGGTCGATTAGAGATGAACGGGGTATGCTTCATCTCGTCAGGGCATAAGCGTGATTGTTAAAATATGTTCAGCCGTGTAGCAAATCTGCTTAAGGATCGAATATGAAAAACATTGCTTGATGCGCAATTCAATTATACATCTTAGTTGATAGATGTTATTTATATTCTTTACATTCCTTGCAAAAGCAGATAGATGATTTATAACTCTACCATGGGTAGATGAAATGTTCTTCTTGAGAAAGGAGATTATCTTATTCTATTCATACAATGATTAATCCTTCTTGTTAACATAAAAGAACCCCTGCTCAATTTTTATAATGTTTATCATCAATAATAATATGGTCGGCGGAGAGTTATATCTCTCGCTGGGACGATTGTCTCACCCCGTGGGATCCCCAATTTTTAGGTGGATGTGTACAAAGCGGTGGAGATCTTTTTGTAGAGAAGGAACAACAACTGAGGTAGTAGTGATAACTCAGGTTGAGTGTACTGTCTATCATATCTTGTAGATAGAAGTCCTATGTGTCGTCTTTGTACTCTCAGGTCCTTGGAGTTGGTTCTTAATGGTTTCATGAATGATATGAGATTTTGTCTTGTATGCCTCGAGGTTTTATGTTGCTCCAGTATGTATTTTGATAGAGCAACTATATGTCATCATCGAGATGAGATGAAACAATGTTGTACAATGTAAATCATGATATGTAAGAGTTTTGGATCTTTCATTAAGAATTTTCTAGAAAGGGATCTCCTTGCAAAATGGTTTTAAATTTTAGTGATTTTTGTTAATCTGCTGATTATGTTTATTCCACTTAATTAGAAACGATTTTTTTGTCAGTTTGATGATGGTTGTTTCAAGTTTGGTATCAGAGCTTAAGGTTCGCTGAGTCTACAGAGACATAGGACTAAGGTGTTGAGTCTGTTCTAGTGTCCTCCAATATATCTTATAGTGACTTTTGCTTATGCAGAAGATAGAGTAAAGCTTAAAGATGTCTGGAGAACCCAAGGAGTACATTGTTGAAAGCAATGTTGCTGCACAAACAGAAGGTGCAAGGAACCAGGCGAGAGAAGAATGACTGCCTGAGAATCCCCAAGATGATCCAACTATGATAAGGAATCCTTCTTTTGATATCACTATCGGGCAAGTTAGGACAACAATGATGCATATAGTGGACTGGGTATTAGCAACACAACCCAGATTACCAGCCCCCAATGATGAAGTTTTGGACTCCAACATGATTCTTGATCAACATCATCATGTTGGAGCAATAGAAAATGTTAAAATAAATAGGTTACAACCCAAAATCAGGGTTTGCTACAGGTGTAGGCAGCCTGGACATATCATAAAAGACTGTCTAGAAAAGGATAATGAGGTAAGAATTAAGAAAAGGCCTATCTAAACTCGGGAATAGAGGCCTAGTAGTTCCAAAAAGGGGACGTTTTTGGTACCACCGGTACAACCAATGTCTCGTGCACCATGGCAGTGGCTACCCAGAAAGGGTAAAGGACCTGATGTTCCACTAGTTAGAACTCTTAGTTTGGCATCTACATTGATCGTAAGGCCGATAAAGTCAGGGAATGCTTATAAGATGTGTTATAAATGTAAACAGATTGGGCACATTAGATCCTCTTGTCCCAAAAAGGAGGAAATGACCCAACCGCTGAGGTAGAGTCAGCAAGACCCTCAAAGGAAGTGGCCTAGTAGTGGAATTTGAGGATTTAGATAGATGTCCTGAGTAGGTCCATCTGCACGGAGCAATAGAGCATGGCGTTGGAATCAAGCAACGACAAGATTCTATGAAAAGAATAAGCCTGAGGTAGTAAACAAACCACGAGATGAGACATGTCAGATGAAACAGTATCATTCTGATATGTCATTTCATGATTCTATGTGTTAAATATAAGAAAGTAGTTGTTATTGAGCTTCCTTTGACTAGTCCTATGAGGACACAAGGAAGATGAAGACTTATATTTTGCTCAATATTCCTTTAAATGCTTTATAATTGCTCTTATCTGTGTGAAAAAGGATAAGGTATATATGTGATGCCTGGAGAAAATCCAGGAATGCTAAGTCCTATGTTTTTGATGATATGAAAAGTAAGGAACATGATAGTAAAAAAAGTGCATACTACCTAATCCCAGTACTTGTATACCCTAGTCAGGCATTCAACTATTGAAGATAAGGTGAGTATGAAACTCTTAGATTGTTATCTTTCTAATTACTCTGATCAAGTAGTCATTCTGAGATAATCTAGTGAGTATAACTAAACTGGAAATATGGTATGGACACTTGTATCACATCCTAAGTTCAATAAAGTGGGATCTAAGATGATCTCAGGTCAGTCAGTGTGTATGAGGAAGTAAAGAGTATAATCCTAATGAAATGAGAATGAGAACAAGGGAGGTGATCTATGTTTGATAAGGTCTATGTGAATGGTAAAGATCTTTTCCCATAATGTGGAAATGGGGAATGTGATAAAACCATGAAATGTTCATGAACATGTTAGACAATAATAAAGAAAGGGATGATGACATGTAATCATCCATACAATTCCTATGTAGATGGCAAGGAACCTGAGATGCAATAAGTATAAATGACCCATGAACGGTAAAAGTTCATGTAATAATCCTAGGAGATGATGAGGTCTCCTATTTGATGAATAACCCTCGGTAATGATGGGGTGATGAAAGGAATATGTTTCTTTGTAAAGTATCAAATTTTCTTGGACTTTGGTTCCAAGATAAAGATGTGTGTAACATATTATGTCCCAAGATTAGAAATTATGGTATCCAAGATGTGCCAAGTGGTATGGGGAAGTGAGAATATGACTTCTGATAAGATGAATAATGTTTGGTTATCTAGAAGGGCCAACCTTGAGATAACTCTAGTAGGGAAATCATATGTTAGGGGTTTATGCTATGCATAAATATAGCTTTGATAAAGATATATTAATTGAAGGAATAATTGTAGAATCATTTGAGAAAAAGCTTATCAAAGCTAAAAATGTATGATAAGACCAGTAGTCCCAAGTGGGTGAAAAAATGTAACCATAATCTCTCCATGAAAGAGAAATGTTAAAACTAAGTGGGGTTTGACACCTGAATCATTCAAAGTATGAATAACACTTCTTTGATATAGAAGGTGTTACCTGACACAGTATATATACTGCAAGTCAATAATGAAAAGGAAGTTGAATATATGTCTTGTATGATAGATTCAAATGATAACCCTAAGTGGAAGGACTTTGTACTGGTCAAAGTTCTATGGCATCTCCATCACATCAAGATGTTATGTGGAGATTTGATGACATGAGGCATGAATGACAATTGTCTTCCTTCATCTGGGATTTCGGGGACAAAATCCTTGTTAGGGGTTTATAATTGTAATACCCCTGACCTAGGTTATGGCCTAACCCTAGAAGTTTTGCTTAAATAAGTTACTTACCAAGTAGTTCTAATCTTTTGAAAAGTAATTAAGGCTTCTTGTGAACTTTGTTTTCAAGTATGAGCTTAATTGCAAACTATTTGTGCAATATATGAAAGTCTGAGTGAAAAGTGCAATTTACCCAAGATTAGGGGTTATATTGCACAATGAAACATGTCGAATGAGTGTTTTAGTATCTCAATAAAGAGAATGGTGATAAATGGTGGCTTGTAAAAAGCCTAAATCCCAAGTTACAACTCATTTGAACAATGCTTGTACTTTGTGCACCAATTTTGGTACAATTTGTAATTGACCCAATATATGGGATTGAAATGCAAAAACACCACCTCTAGAGTGACCCCACTTCCTCTATATATCCTTTTGAGAAAATAAAAAGAAGTAGGCGCTATGTTTGAATCACCATTGAGTGATGATACTCTTGGTAATGAAAGACCAAGAATGAGTTGAAGGAAAGAGCCTTATATGTGTTGTATCGCGTTGTAGACTTGATATAAGGAGCCTATCGGCCAAGGATCCAAAGTGGGATCCTCCTATTGATTTGTTGAGCCTTGGAAAAGACCATGAAGGGAATAGCACCTCAAGGAGGTGGCCCATGACGGGTTTCAAATTTCCTTACAAAAAGTGTACCGGGTTGCTTATTTAATGAGATAAAGACGAGATAACTTGCCCAATAAGATAAGTAAGGGCCAAGATATTGTCTCTAGGTTATCCTCAAGACTATTACATGGCAAGATATACATGTGTGCATGCATGGACACGTGTCAACCATGCATGGCCACGTGTCATCTAATAGCATGAGGGAAAGACACCTCATATATGCTTTATCTCATGAAATCAAGTATATATACTTCACCTTTCACCAACTTATGAAAGTTTACGATCCTCATAACCATTCCCCTTGGATATATCATGCAAAGACTCTTAGGTATAGTGCAAATCAGCTCAAGGAGCTAGGAGAGATCGATCACCAAGCTTTAGGTAAGGCTTTGGTCACCTTCAACCTTGGATGAAGTAGGATATGGGGTTATGAATACTCCTTTCTTTTCTTCTTCACCAAGTGCTTAACTATGGTGATCTCTTGTCCATGGAGGAGTTGTGAACGAGCTTCGACCTTAGAGAATCTCTTCTTCAACCTTAGGATGTGAAGCTTTGGAGCTTGGAGTTTTAAAGCTACTCACAAGGCGGGTTATATAACATGAACCCTATCATGTTATTATTCATCACCTAAATTGCTATGCTTAAATGAACTACTTTTAATTCCAAAATATTCTGAAATAATTGATGAAATTATAAGTTCTATTAGTTTCCTAGACCTGTTTCCATGAACTTTAACTGTTAGAACGGAGGTCTAGAGCTTGAAGAAGATGGTATCACTTTATAAAGTGATATCGGGTTCAAGCTTACACACAAGTAGCTCTAACCCGATATGGGTATGTGTAGACTTTTCTTGCCCGATATGTTTACATGATATGCTTGCATGATATGCTTGCACTATATGGAGTCAAGAATAGACTCTTTGCACGATATAAGGTTTAAAGCATACTTGAAAGCCGATATGAAACCTTAATTTGGGTAACCCGATATGAGTAAAGAATAGCAAGTGCTCTTGCATGATATGATCATGTAATGTATCTTTGGTACCTGATACCTTGAAGTACACACATCTGATGCACAATATGAATGCTTAAGTAAACCCTAATGTATGATACAAGGTATGTATTCAAGAACAAATTGTAACCTGATATGGTTGGAATACATCTACCCTATATGAAACCCTAGATAGGGTTAACCCAATATGAAGATGGACTCTAGCTCATACATGATATAAGTCATGCTTGTTGCACGATATGAGAGATACCCCACTTATCCTTATGCATGATACAAGTCTAGACTACACCTCTTACACGATATAGGGGTGCTGAACACTCGAATCAACATAGAGTTGGAAACCCAAGATGATGGGTAAACCGAGATGAGTGATGGATGATACCACATGTATGAGATGCATGATATCTCTAGATTGATAAAGAATAACACCTACTTTTATCATGTGAATGATATGAAGTTTAAACTCATACTTCATGCATGATATGTCATGATGTAACCTATTTAGTGGAAAACCCTAGATGAGGGATTGGAATTCGATATACTCCCTTTTTGTGTAATAAATGGTGGTATGTGAATTTAATAAGACCATTAGCTTTTCAAGTAAGTATATGATAAGGATGATCCTTGAAGGAATGAAGGGAATATGAGTTTTAGGGTCTACCTAAAATGGTAACCTAATATACTACCTAAGATGGATGCCCGATATGATACCCGATATGTTACCCAATATGGATGCCCGATATGGGGCATATCTTATGCATGATATGACACTAAACACAAAGCTTATATCCGATATGGGGTCAAGCATCAAGCTCAAACCTGATGCAAAACTAATCTAAAGTGATAAGATCTAAGTGATAGTCCATTTGATGTGAGTACACGATATGCTGATTAGGGTTTACACCCTCAAAACGTGACATGGTGATGTGGTTATACTACATGCCAGATATGAATATATGACATAAAGTAAAGGATGTGGTTTAAAGTATAATATGATAACACACACATCTTAATACCAATATGGAAGTGACACTTCAATCATGTGTGATTGATTGAGTGACATATGTTGAACGTGGTGTTAAATGAAAGATAATGTGAATTTTTAATGATGGACTAATATTCCTCAAAGAGGAGGATTGAATCAAAAGTATGATGTATTCGATATCCTAGTAAGGATGAAGAGAGAAACACATGCTTGTGCTGTTAATCATTTAATGATAAATGATGTGAAAATATATAAGTGTGATTGAATACTTATGATATCAATCTAGGATCCTAGATGTGTGGAGCAATGAATTAGGGTTTGGATTAATAATATGAACATGAAACCCTATTCGTCTATAAAGGGAAACCCTAACCCTAATGATGGGAAGGTTGTATTTATCTTATTACATGAGCCTTGTGAGGCATGTTAAATACTTGCATAACAAGTATAATGATTAATGGCCTTGTGAGCCATGTGAATAAGTTGTTGCCTAGTGAGAGGTGACAAGATGTGTAATGGCCTTGTGAGACATATGAATAAGTTGTTGCCTAATGAGAGGTGACAAGATGTGTAATGGCCTTGTGAGCCATGTGAATAAGTTGTTACCTAGTGAGAGGTAACAAGATATGTAATGGCCTTGTGAGCCATGTGAATACTTGTACAACAAGTGAATTGAATACCTTGGTCTGAGGACCAGGAGGTAATAGTTACCTATTACAGAGGTAACAATGCTATGTATACCCAGATCCAGTAATCATGATGATGATGATGTGAAGGGATGAGAACTCCCAGTAATGTAATGAGGGACTGAGATCCCGAGTATCATGTGTCTTAAAGAGTTGAAAAGTACGTGATAAATGTATTACACCTTTCTTTGTAGCATTTGTTGTGATTAATAATGATAACTTTTTTTATGCTAAAAGAATGTTGTAATACATGTAATACATCATTAGGAACTATCAAACATTGCCCTGACCATAGATCCATCAGCTTCAGAATTTGCTGAATTGTGAAACGGGTTCTCCGCGGCATAACCCAGAACACATATTTTTTAATATGTGGAGCATGGTGCCTAAGTGACCATGACTCAATAATGTCATAAGAATGTCTCAATAAGAGCATGATGAACTGACTCGTGGCTCAGAGCATGGTTCCCCTATGACCATGGCTCAAGAGCATGGTGCCTATGTGACTATGGCTCAGAGTATGGTACCTGTGTGACCATAACTCAATAACTGGGGAAGGTTGTTGTAGATGTTCCCCTTAGAGAGCATAGTTGATGCCATAGCTCTAAGAGAGGATGCCTACGTACCCTGGCACAACTATTTTCAGCCGACACAAGATGTCTTGCTAAGCCTAAGTGGTCTCGTACTAATTGAGACAAGTGAGGTCATGGCAACCGGCTCTCCAATTGACCTTGTATGGTATCGACTTGTGAGAAGTTTGTGGTCAGTTGGAGATGAACGGGGTATGCTTCATATCCTCAGGGCATAAGCATGATTGTTAAAATATGTTCAGCCGTGTAGCATATCCGCTTAAGGATCAAATACGAAAAACATTGCTTGATGCACAATTTAATTATACATCTTAGTTGATAGATGTTATTTATATTGTTTACATTCCTTACAAAGCAGATAGATGATTTATAACTCTACCATGGGTAGATGCAATGTTCTCCTTGAGAAAGGAGATTATGTTATTCTATTCATACAATTATTAATCCTGCCTCTTAACATAAAAGAACCCATGCTTAGTTTTTATAATGTTATCATCAATAATAATATGGTCGGCGAAGAGTTATATCTCTCGCTGGGACAATTGTCTCACCCCATGAGATCCCCAATTTTTAGGTGGACGTGTATGAAGTGGTGGAGATCTTTCTACAGAGAAGGAACAACAACTGAGGCAGCAGTGACAACTCATGTTGAGTGTATTGTCTGTCGTATCTTATAGATAGAAGTCGTATGTGTCATCTATGTACTCTCAGGTCCTTGGAGTTGGTTCGTAATGGTTTCATGAATGATATGAGATTTTGGCTTGTATGCCTCGATGTTTTATGTTGCTCAAGTATGTATTTTGATAGATCAACTATTATATGTCATCCTCGAGATGAGATGAAATAATGTTGTACAATGTAAATCATGATATGTAAGAGTTTTGGATCTTTCATTAAGAATTTTCTAGAAAAGGATCTCCTTGCAAAATGGTTTTGAATTTGAGTGATTTTTGTTAATCTGCTGATTATGTTTATTCTACTTAATTAGTAATGATTTGTTTGTCGGTTTGATGATGGTCATTACAGTCCTCCTCCTCTCGACAACTGCCTATGACTCTCCAAGCCCTTTAGGTAGATCTCTGGGCTGCTGTTGCAATGTATCTCTTGGGTGCTCCTCTTCTCACCTCCTCTAGATGTCCAAGAAATCTAGAGATGGACCACATCCCTCTAGGAGAGGTGTGACATGGTAGGGAAGCTCTAGTGAAACCCCTACATAAGGAGGGTTGACCTGGTAGAAAATCTTCTGATCAACCATTGAAATCATAGATGAGTGAGTCAGTAGTGTAGGTCAATGAGTTTTCCTCCTTCTGCCTTTGTGTAGCTAGATACATCATGACCCGGGGCCTAAGCAATGGAAGTTACAATCCCTCCCATAATAAAAAGATTCTTTCTCTTGGATAGGATTGTCTTCAAGTGATCAATAATAAGTGTCCCCTGATGCAAACTTTTCCTGCAACATCCATCCCAACACAAAGAGGTCTTTCTTGGTACAACTACCTTAATTTTCATAACGGGCGGAGATGGTGTTTGCCAAGACCTTTTGAATGTATCTTAAGATGGGGTTGTGAATCAGACTTGTCTTTGATTTACCCACCACAAAACTACTTTTCCCTATAAGTTTCTTCCACATTGTAGTGTAGTTCACATTGGTTTCCCTATATGTGCTTCCTTTATCAAGTGATGTTGATGCCTCAGGGGTTGGAGTAAAAATGCCAATAAAAAATATGCAGTGATGAGGTAGGTGCTATTCCCCAAAGTGACACTGATGGAATCCTGTGAGACCATCTCTAGTGTTGCAAAGAATTATTGTATAAGCTCCACATAGGTATCCTAAACTGTGGTCAACACCTCAACTAGCCCAATGGGCTCTGAGATATCCTGAAAAAAATCAAAGATGCCCAAAGTTCTCATTGTCTCCTGGTACGCGTAGCAAGTGGAAATCACTTGGCGTGCCAAGCACTCTGGGTACTTTGGATTCTTCCCTTTCTTGCTTTAACTGTCAGGTGTTGCCTCATGATGTGCTTCTGGTCCTCTTGTTGTGCATCCAACATTGTCTCATTTGCATCATCTATCAGTATCCGCTGTCGTGCTCTTGGCTGTGGCTGCAGTGTTGTGGACGTCGAAGGCCATGCACATGAAAGTGATGGAAAAGATATCGAAACTGATGGGTGAGCTTCTGAGACTGATGGTCGGGCTGCTGTCCTACCTCTGCTAGGTTGTCTAGAAGACTCCTCCATCGTGGGGTCCACTGTCGCTGCCACATGGGGTGATTCTCCTTATGAACTCAAGGCTGCCGATGGTGGTGGAAGTGCTAGGAGAGCCAAAGAAGATGCATTCTTGGGCCAATATATGTAGGAAATGACCTCCTTGGTCTTAGATATAGCCTTCTTAGCCATTTGCTTCATTTTGGATTGAAATTGGTGGAAAAAAGGGATTTTAGGTTTTCTCCGAACAAAGGGGCTATTGGGGCGTATTGGAGAGAAATAGGGTGTTTTATGGATGAAAATGGGTAGAATATGGAGATTAAGGTAGTGGAAATGATGGGGGATTGATTGAAGATGGATTGGGGTGATTTGGTGGTGATTCAAGGGTGGTGGAGTGGCTGGGAGGTGCTATACGACCGCCATTCACATAGAATAGTCATGGTGTTCGCAGAGTTGAGAACAGAAATGATTTGGGATTTTTGCAAAATGCTGACTTAAGTGCTGGAGTCAGGCTGCAACATGACCATGGTGGCTTGCTTGCTACATGACCATGGTACCACACATGGCCGTTCTGAGTGGGTGGATACATGGTCGTGCTTCCTTACATGGCTGTGGTAGGTCTGTTCTTCATTTCTTGACTTTTTTTATTTTTCTCAATTTCCCTATTGATTGTGAATGCACCACCATGGTTGTTACATATCGCCACAGATGTGGTGAGTATTGCGGTAGTTGTCCCACACTTGAATCTCATCAAAACATCAAATCTTTGATTCAAAATTATTTTCCATGGATTACTTGTCAAAATTTCATCTAATTTTCTTCATTTCACCCTATTTTCACATGCACATCTTAAAACTAAACAAAAACTATTAAAATCAACTGTGTGTGGTTTCTTAGAAAGTGTAGAAACAAAAAAAAGTATCAAAAATGGAAGATTGGGTGAAAAATTCCCAAATTGAGGTGGGTTGCCTCCAACAAGCGTTGAGTTTCATGCCTTCAGCTAGGTTTCTTGGAGATTCTTCAATCATTCATCCATTTGGCATCCTCATGTGTCAATTCTTGCAATAAATGCATTTATCATTTACAATCAACCTATGTTCCTCATCTCTTTGATCACCAAAGCTATCATCAAATCCTTCATCTAGATCTCCTCTTTTTAAATGATCAATAGGACTCTTGAAGTGACCATATACAATATCCTCACCTCGAACCCGTCAGTTTGAGGATTTGTATATGTTGATATTTATCTACATGTCCATGAAAGAGACTATCATTATGCCACTACAAACATGTATCTCGACATCAGTTGTAGATAAAAATGGTCTCCCCAAGATGATGGGGATCTTCCTATCATCTAGCTCCATGTCAAGAACAATGAAATCAGTCAGGAACACTGCTCCTCTTTCCTTGTCAATCATCACTAAGACATCATGCACTCATCCTCTAGACATCCTCCGCCAATTGGAGAGTGCAATGTGCCAGTTTCAACTTGCCTAAACCCAGATCAACATAGACACTATATGGCATCAAATTCACATTGGACCCCAAATCAAGTAGGGATTTGCCTATGTGATGTCCCCCAATGTATCTAGATATGATTGGGGCTCTTGGCTCTTTTGTCTCCATAAGGACTGAGTGTTGGAGGATAGAGCTCACTTGTTCAACCAAATTCACTTTCTTTGGTATCCTCCCCATTGACCTTCTCTTCACAGTGCAAAAGCTCTTTAGAAACTTGGCATATGATGAGATTTTCTTGATAGCATACAACAATGGAATATTGACCTTCACTTGGAAAAATACCTCAAGAATGTCAACATTGTGCTTTTGTCTCCTCCTTACTTCCGATGGTTCATCTAATGCTTCATTGAGTGGCGGCTCACTTACTCTGGCCTTGCTTGCATCAACGTGAGGTGGAACACTAGGGGTGGCGGGACTTGCAAATGGAGTGTGAGGTAGAGCACATGGCATCCCAAAATCAACAGGAGGTATCACATAATCATATTCAACAATCTCAATCACAGTATCACCACTTGGCTACCTTTGCTTTGCTTTATCAACCTTTCTTTGACTAGCAGGCTGCTCAAGAGATTTTCCACTCCTTAGAACTGTGACAACACTTCCTTCCTCATGGTGGGAGGGGATCTAGTTGTGGTTGTAGAGGAGGTAGAGGTGACACTTGGTGTTGAAATTGAGGAGGAGGGGAGAATTGAGGTTGGAAGGTGAATTGTTGAGAAATTTGTGGTAGTGGGGGGGAGGAGTATAAGGCTTGAGATCACCTTGAAAGTGGTATATGGGATGCACTTGCATGGGAGGTGTGTTGACCTAGAGGTTGTAAATTACCTATATTTTGATAATGACTTAACCATTCCATTCATATGTATCTAACATGTGCGTTAAAGATTGTTTGCAGACATTAGGTACATGAAAAGGATCACATATACAAGCCCTAGAATGGGCCAAGTGCAAGCCAAATTGACTACAAGTGTGCAATTTAGGATTTCCATGTAAATCACCTTAGAACATAAATGTAATCACTTGTAACGATGAATATGCTTGTAACTTAGAAGAGAAAAATGTTTGGGACAAAATTCACCAAGTGCTAATCACTTTTATTGCAAATTAGAAAATCCATTTCAGGCACTTGGTCGGTCGAGTTTCCCACCCTGAAACTCGACCGATCATCCTGAGTCGATATTTTGAAGATTGCAATCGGTCGAGTTGTGCACTCACAGAACTCGATCGATTGGGTAGTAGGCCAATTCCAGTTGGAATGGTCGGTCGAGTTTCCTCAGGACAAACTCGACCTATCAATTCAACATTGAATTGCCTGCTACCTGATCGGTCGAGTTACACCCATTGATACTCGACCGATTGCACTGTACGGAGTTTGCAGAAAAAGTAATATGACCATTAGTGAATTGTTTTGGGCAAAAATATAGCCGTTTTCTTGAAGGAAAAATGACCACTTATGCACCCAAGTGTCCCACAACATAAAGGGCCACCCTCAACTATAAATAGAACCCCTTAGACTTCATTCCAAGCTGCTCTTCCATTGCAAACTTGGTTCTAGCTTAGTTGAGAGTATTCCAAGCCCTTGAGCCCCTTTCTCTCTCTACCTTCAAGACAAATTCATGAGTGAGATAGTTTCCTTTGTATGAGAGCTATCCTTTGTGCTATGTAAAGCTCTCTCTTCTTTCTTCCCACCTCCAAATCAAGTAGAAGATTGATTGAAGCTTCTTCTCCGAGTGAAAGAGGAGTTGCTGCTGTTCTTCTCCAAGTGAAGGGGAAGATGTGTTGCTGATCTTCAAGAGTGAAGATTGATCGTTGCTCCAGCTCCCTTGGTGAAGGGAAAACGTGGGCAAGCTCTCCAAGTGAAGGAGAGGTGCAAGGCAAGCTCAAGTAAGATAGGTAATTCCTGCAAGGCTGAAGACAAAGGTGAGATTGGGTAAGTCCTTTGTAGAAGGCTGAAGAATCTCGCTTTGTGGGTAAGTCCTTGGATAGGTTGAAGATCTTAGCTTGTGTAATTAAGCCCTTGGTTGTGTGGTTTATGTTTCTTATAATCTTATCGTGATAAATAAGAGGACCAAGTTGCAAATCCTAGAGTCTAACCAACTCTAGGTAGTGGACTGACATAGCTCCTAAGTTTAGGACGTGGAACCACTCTAAACCACCTGTCCAAGTGCATGATATTCATTATCTCTTATCCTTGCTTTGTATTCTAGAATAGGATATCAAATTGCTGCTTGCATTAATTTTTACACTTCATTTAAATTGGTGGTCTAATCGATTTTGTGAAGTGTGTGTAGCTCTATTCACCCCCCCTCTAGAGCCCATCAATCCAACAAGTGGTATCAGAGCAGGTCTTCTCCAAGCTACTTCTACAAGTAGGAGAAGATGGGCGATTCGGCTCTTGGGTCACTCAACCTTGAAGGAAGCTTTTCCATGAGACCCCCGGTCTTCGACGGCACAAACTTCTTATATTGGTAGAGGAGAATGCAATTCTATCTTCAAGGGGTGAGTTTCGAAATGTGGAAGATTGTCCATCTCAAGTATGAGGATCCAAAAGGCGACATCACCACATGGACGGAAGCGGAGATGAAGCGTGCTCAACTCAATGCTAAATCCGTGAGCATCATCTACGCCGCCGTTACACCATCGGAGTTCAACCGCATCTCTTCGTGGGACACGGCGCATGAGATATGGCACAAGTTGTGTGTCACCTATGAAGGGACTGAGCAAGTCAAGGAGGCCAAGGTCTACATGCTTGGCGGTCTTCTTGAGAACTTCAAGATGGGGAAGAATGAGAGGGTAGCGGATATGTACACAAGGTTAAATGTCATCTTGAACAACCTTGCAGCCCTTGGAAGTGTCATGGATAGAGGTACAATCAATGCCAAAATATTAAGATCTCTTCCAAAGAGATGGGAGCCAAAGGTCACCTCTATTGAAGAAGTCTACAAGCTAAGCGAGTTATCAACCGAGGAGCTGGTTGGTAACCTTCAAGCCCATGAACCTAGGCTTGACAAGCAAGAGGAAGAGGAGAAAAGAGAAGAGAAGGAATCAAAGAAGATAAAGGACACCGCCTTCAAAGCTCAAATTGAAGAAATAGTCCAACAACAACAACTTGCCATGAAGTCTCCCTGCCCTTCCTCAAGTGAAGATGAAGGTGTAAATGATCATGAAGCCAACTACTCAAAAGGGAAGCACTTCAAGAGCAAGCCCTCTTCCTCGACTCCAAGGTGCTACGAGTGTGGTCAAAAAGGCCACTACAAGAGTGACTGCCCAAAGGTCAAGAAGAGCCATCATAAGAGCAGCCACAAGAAGGATGACAAGTACAAGAGAGAAGCAAAGTACAAAAGAAAAGACAAGAAGGAGAGAAGGTCCAAAGATGCAGCTCATGCGGCATGGGAATCCTCTTCTTCAAGCTCCTCAAGCTCCGAAGATGGAGAATGTCATCTTGCCCTCATGGCCTCTACAAGTGAAGATGTAATTGAGGTAAATGAGGTAAGCAAAGTAAGTGATATTAGTTTACATGAGCTATCTAAGGAAACTCTTATTGACATGCTAAATGAATGCCAATCATCTTTTGCTAAATGTAAATCTAAAAGGAAAAGATTAGGCAAAATAGTTGATGACCTTTATGCAAAAATTGACATTCTTGATGAAAATGAAAAATTACATCTAGATAGCATAGACTCCTTGCAAGGGAAATTTCTTGACCTTGAACTCCAATATAATGGAGTAGAGGTTGAGAAGGGTACATATCTTAAAACTATTGAAAATCTTAAGATAGAAAACCAAAATTGCCTAGATGAGCTTGATACTCTTAAAGTTGAAAATGTTGAACTCAAGCTTATTGACGATGCTAGGAGAGAAGAAGTCCATGCTTATCAAAGAGAAATAGTTGTTCTTAAATCTAAAAATGCTAAATTTCTTGCTCAAACAAATGATTTATCTTCTAGACCTATTTTGCCTAGAAATGAAGTTGCTAGCTTAACTCTAGAAAAAAACTCTCTTCTTACTAAAGCCCTCTGTCTTGAGGCCGACCTTTTGCATACTAGAGAAGATCTTGCTAGTTTATCTACTACTGTTGTAAATCTTAGTGATGATAATGCTAAATTAAGATCTACTTTGCAAAGGTTTCTTTCGGGTAAGAAATCCCTAAATGATGTTCTAGAGCACTCTACCAAACAAGTTGGTACTAGTGGTCTAGGATATAATGGGACTACTCCAAAAGGTAAGAAGAAGAAGAAGGGTAAGAAAAAGAGTGTGGAACCTCCAATTTTCAATGGAGAGTCTTCCGGCTCTAAAAACGCCATGGTTTGTATTCATTGCAAATGTGATGACCACTATTCTACCTATTGTCCTTACAAGCCTAAGGGGACCAACCCAAAGATGAAATGGGTCCCCAAGCTAACCCCGGACCCCAAAGTTTGAGTTGGGTTCCGACATCCTCTTTTCTTGCAGGTTAAAAAGAAATGGATTGTTGATAGTGGCTGCTCTAAGCATATGACTGGAGAAATCAGCCATTTCAACAAATTTGTGAAAAAGAAAGGAGGATCGGTAACCTTCAGGGACAACAAGAAGGGTAAGGTTATAGGTGAGGGTGATGTAGGAAATGAATTATGCATTAAAAATGTATTGCTTGTTGATGGCCTACATCACAATTTAATTAGTGTTAGCCAATTATGTGATAATGGTTATCTTGTGCTTTTTACTTCTTTAGACTGCTTGCTTCTAGATTCCCTGTCCTACAATGTTATATATAAGGGAACTAGAAATGGTAATCTCTATGTGATTGTTCTCGATGCTCTTAAGCCCATACTAAATAGATGCTTATTTGTGGATAAAAATGATCTTTCGCTTTGGCATCGTCGTTTGGGTCATGTGAATTTGCATCAAATGAAGAAATTGAACAAAAAGGACTTGGTTCGAGGACTTCCTAAATTGGATTTTGAAAAGGATGAGGAATGTCAACCTTGTACACAAGGGAAACAAACCAAATCCTCCTTCAAATCCAAAGGAGTCATGAGTACCAAGAGAGTTCTTGAGCTTCTTCATATTGATCTTTTCGGACCAATGAGAACACAAACGCTTCGTGGCTCCAAGTATTGTCTTGTTATTGTTGATGATTTTTCTAGATATACTTGGACTTTCTTTCTCGTTTCTAAAAGCGATACACTTGATGTTTTCTCGAGCTTTTGTAAACGAGTTGAAAACGAAGCTTCTTGCCATGTTGTTTCCATCCGTAGTGATCATGGGGGAGAGTTTGAAAATGATCTTTTTGAACATTTTTGTGAAAAATCGGGTTACTCACACAATTTCTCTTCTCCTCGCACACCTCAACAAAATGGAGTTGTTGAGAGGAAGAATAGATCGCTACAAGAGATGGCTAGGACCATGCTTCTTGAGTATGACACTCCTAAGAAGTTTTGGGTTGAAGCCGTTAGCACCTCATGGTTTGTGCAAAACCGAGTTTTCACACATCCGACTTTCAAGAAAACTCCCTATGAACTATGGCGTGGTAGGAAGCCGTCTATTGACTTCTTTCATGTTTTCGGATGTCCTTGTTTTGTTTTAAACACTAAGGATTTTCTCAACAAGTTTGATCCAAAATCATACAAGGCTTTCTTCCTAGGCTATAGCACTACTAGCAGAGCATACAGAGTGTTTAACATTGATCTATCTAAAATTGAAGAATCTATAAATGTTAAATTTATTGAAACTAACCCTGTTATTGGCAAGAATATTGGTGATGATGATGTTGCAAATGAAATCATTCCTATCTTAAAAGAGCTCAACATCAAAGACAAAGGCAAGCAGGTTGAAGAAGAAGAAAAAGAAGAAGAAAAGAAGGATCCCACTCCCCGCTTTGCAAAGAATCACCCCAAGGAGTTGATCATTGGCAATCCATTTGAGAGAGTGAGGACACGAGCTGCTCACAACAAAGAACAAGCAGATAGTGCCTTCATCTCCCAACTAGAGCCAAAGAACATCAAAGAGGCCCTTGGTGATGATGAGTGGATCCTTGCCATGCAAGAAGAGCTTGAGCAATTTGAGAAGAACCGTGTGTGGACTCTAGTGCCAAGACCAAATGATAGAAAGATCATTGGCACCAAATGGGTCTACCGCAACAAGCTTGATGAGCAAGGAAAAGTGGTAAGGAACAAAGCAAGGTTAGTAGCACAAGGTTACAACCAACAGGAAGGTATTGATTTTGATGAAACTTATGCTCCTGTTGCTAGATTAGAATCTATCCGTATGCTACTTGCTTTTGCTAGATATAAAAATTTCTTGCTTTATCAAATGGATGTTAAAAGTGCGTTTTTGAACGGTATAATCGAGGAGGAAGTTTTTGTTGCTCAACCTCCGGGCTTTGAAAATGACAAATTACCAAATCATGTTTATTTGCTACAAAAAGCTCTCTATGGACTCAAACAAGCACCTCGAGCTTGGTATGAGAAATTAAAGAACTTTTTGTTAGAAAATGGGTATGTCATGGGCAAAGTTGATTCTACTTTGTTTCTAAAACACACTTCTAACCATTTTCTTATCATACAAATATATGTTGATGATATCATTTTTGGCGGGACTGATCTTGATCTTTGCAAGGAGTTTAGTTCTCTTATGCAGAGTGAATTTGAAATGAGAATGATGGGTGAGTTGACCTTCTTCCTCGGCTTTCAAATCAAGCAAAAAAAGGAAGGAAACTTCATCAACCAAGGCAAATACACAACTGAACTACTCAAGCGCTTTGGGATGGAGAACATGAAGCCGATGGATACACCCATGTCAAACACCGCCAAACTTGATAAAGATGAAGAAGGTGAAAAGGTAGATGAGAAGCTCTATAGAGGTATGATAGGAAGCTTACTTTACTTAACTGCCTCTAGACCTGACATTATGTTTAGTGTTGGATTGTGCGCTCGCTTTCAATCTTGCCCTAAGAAGTCGCATCTCACTGCTGTTAAGAGAATTTTGAGGTACTTAGCCAAAACTCAAAATTGTGGTCTATGGTACCCTAAATCAAGGGATTTTACTCTTACGGCATATAGTGATGCGGATTATGCAGGGTGTTTGATTGATAGAAAGTGCACAAGTGGCACTTGCTTCCTTATAGGACCATGCTTAGTGTCTTGGTTCTCCAAGAAACAAAGCACAATGGCATTATCAACTACCGAAGCTGAATACATTGCAGCCGGGAGTTGTTGTGCACAGGTCCTATGGATGAAGCAAATGCTCCAAGACTTTAACATATTTTTTGATGCTTCTCCTATCTATTGTGACAATATTAGTGTAATTAACCTTTCTTATAATCCTATATTGCATAGTAGAGCTAAACATATAGAGGTTCGCCATCATTTTCTTCGTGACCACATTGCCAAGAAAGATATCTATATCACACATGTGGACATGAAAAATCAGTTGGCGGACATTTTTACAAAACCCCTAGCTAGAGATCAATTTAACTTTATTCGATCTAAACTGCTCATTATTTATTTAAATGATATTGCTATGTGATCTAGCTAGTGATCTATATCCTATATGCTTGCTCATGTCATTTTTCACCTTATGTTGCCTATACATGCTTGCTTATGCTATTTTTGTCAATCAATATGCCTACTTTTTGCTTGTTTTTGGGTTTTTATCGAATTTTGCGTTTTATCGCTAAATAGTGCCCAATGATGAGCAAAATGTGCCTAGGTATGTTATTTATGCATAATAGAATGGAAAAATAAATTTGATAGGCATGTATGTGGCTAGAATCTAAGATTTAGTTTGCTAGGTCAGGTTGACCATCGGTCGAGTTTCACCCATGAAAACTCGACCGATCAGGTGCCGAGAGTGATTCTTCAGTGACCAATCGGTCGAGTTGTCCTGTATCAGAACTCGACCGATCGACGGGCTGCGCCAACTTAAAACTTAGGATCGGCCGACTATTTTCCCTTGCAACTAGAAAATAGCCGACCGATTCCTCCTCTCTTGGCCCGTTCTCTCCACCCTAGCCCTAACCCTTCCCCGTTCCCAGCCCTAGGGTGCCCTAGCAGCTTGCTCCTGACCTTCCCGGGTGACGGTTGTGTGTTCTTGTTGGGTTTCGAGGTTTGTTTTGCTTGTGTGTGCATTTTCTTCTCTTGCTTTCTGCTTCCATGGCTTCCCACAGGAGAAAATGACCCGCCCCTAGCAATGCCCCAGCTTCTTCCTCGACCCAACGGTTGATTCCCTTTGATAACACCACGTTTGTATCTCTAGAGGCTGTCAATAGGTATAAGGATCTCCTTCCTAGGTCTCCTTTTCCTTTCCGCCCCCTAGTTGGTCCAACTCGTTTTCAAAACCATATCAACTCCATCGCACAACTTCTTGCACATTACAACCTTTCTGCCTTTGCGATCGAGAGTGACTGCTTCAACAATCAGTTAACTAGTACCAAAGCAGTTCACGAGTTCTATGCTAATCTACGCTGGAACTATGATTTGATTGTTCCTCCGCCAAATACCGAAATAGTCCTAACATCGATGATCGCCGGTCGTCGGTTTCAAATCTCCGAGGAGACTTTCAATCTCTATCTTGCCGGAGATGAAGAAACCACTACTTGGCGCCGGGGCTATGACGAGTATTTTGATCTTTTAGACCCGGAAGCCTTTTACAAACATCATGAATTGACTTTACCGGATATTCATCGATATTTGAAAAAGCCTGACGTGGCCTATAAGAAGCGGTCCACCCTTCCCTCCTCCTCCCTTGACCTTCGGAAGCGCATCCTAGCCCTTGTGCTTAACTACAACATCCATCCAAAGCGAAATCAAACGGATATTGCGGAAAACACAGCGGTTTTGATGTATTGTTTGTTGAACAACATAGGTGTCAAGTGGGCTCGTTACATTCTTCATCATATGACCTGCTTTGACAAAGGAAAGAACACCAAGGGCACCCACCCTCCCTATCCAGCCTTAATCTGTGGTCTCTTCCAGTTCGCCACTGACAAATCACTCTTTTCCGACTTCCATTACCCGGTTGCTCGAAAGGGAGTGTGCATTAGTGAAACCACTCTTCTAAAGTCTGTGCCTGCCCCTGGTGCTTCTGGCTCTGCCTCTGCCCCTGCTTCTGGTGCCCCTCCCACCTCCACCCAGGCTCCACCCCCACAGCCCCACCCTCGCCCTAGCCGTACATCTTTCAGAGCATCAAATGAAACCCTTCTTGGTTACATGATGCATGAACAGGCATACAATCGCCAGGTCCAAGATCACCTCCATCAGGATTTGTGTTCGATCATGTCTACCATGAACCTATCCTGCTCTTCACCCTACCCAGCTTACCAGCCTTATCCGGGTAGTGCTTATGCCTCCTATGCATATGAGCATTACTTTCCTGCTCCACCACCGTTTGCTGCCGAGCCTTCCGCTGCTGCTCCACCTCAGTATCCCTCCAGTAGCTCTACTCCTGCATATCTACCGCTACCTGCTGGCCCCCTGGCCACTCTGCTCGCGTCCTTGGGGGACTCTGCTCCTTCCTTTAGGCAGGCCCAGGATCTCCTAGCTCTTGGCATGTCGTGGGCTGAGCAGAATGCCCGCTGGCCCGGTCGCTCCTTTGGTCCTGCTGACGAGGAGATGCCCGACCAGGCTGAGGATGCCGACGAGGATGCTGATGATGCTGATGGTGATGGTTCTTCTGCCGAGGATGGCGATGATGGTGCTGGTTCTGCTGCTGGCACATCTGCCCCACCTTCGGATGGTGATGAGGACTACAACCCCGGCGATGACGAGGACACAGTTGACATAGATAGCTTAGATGTCTAGGAGGTTGTCTTAGATTATAGTCTAGCATGTCTATTATATATCTTTCTAGACTCTTTTGTATAAGCAACATCCTGGCACATTAGTCTGAGCTGTACTATTTTCTTATTCTCTGTTTTCTCACTTTTTATGGTTGTAGTCGCTTATGAGAACATATGTATGAGTTGGAATATCATTGCTACACTTTGGCTATTTCATCCGTGTTATCTTCTGCTTGGTGTTTGATGAGCTATATTTTTGATTCTGACTTGGATTGTATGTTTCTCCTCTGTGGTTGTATGTTATATGCCTTTACACTGTTGTTTATCATCTTTTGCATATCTGTGTGGTTGAGTCTTGGAGAAGACCTAGATTTTGCTCTTCTACACCCCTTCCTTTTTGATAATATCAAAAGGGGGAGAAATATTTCATGGTCTGAAACTCAATCATATTGTTTTTATGGTGATAATACTATTGCTTTCTTGCCTAAGTGATCCTTTTCTTGTAAATTTGCTGATTGATCATATGACATGTAAGGGATTACATATTACATGGTTTTTGGTTTTGCTATGTATAGAAAACCTAACATGCAGGTGAGAGGAAGAATAAATTGAGGGGGAGCAAATTCCAATTGTTCTTATCATGAATCCCCCTAATTCACAAGGCAAAGGTTTAATTTTCTTATCCTTTTCAATATGTTTGAGGAATGGTTTGTCATTGTCAAAAAGGGGGAGAATGTTGACCTAGAGGTTGTACATTACCTATATTTTGATAATGACTTAACCATTCCATTCATATGTATCTAACGTGTGCGTTAAAGATTGTATGCAGACATTAGGTACATGAAAAGGATCACATATACAAGCCCTAGAATGGGCCAAGTGTAAGCCAAATTGACTACAAGTGTGCAATTTAGGATTTCCATGTAAATCACCTTAGAACATAAATGTAATCACTTGTAACGATGAATATGCTTGTAACTTAGAAGAGAAAAATGTTTGGGACAAAATTCACCAAGTGCTAATCACTTTTATTGCAAATTAGAAAATCCATTTCAGGCACTTGGTCGGTCGAGTTTCCCACCCTGAAACTCGACCGATCATCCTGAGTCGATTTTCTGAAGATTGCAATCGGTTGAGTTGTGCACTCACAGAACTCGACCGATTGGGTAGTAGGCCAATTCCAGTTGGAATGGTCGGTCGAGTTTCCTCAGGACAAACTCGACCGATCAATTCAACATCGAATTGCCTGCTACCTGATCGGTCGAGTTACACCCATTGATACTCGACCGATTGCACTGTACGGAGTTTGCAGAAAAAGTAATATGACCGTTGGTGAATTGTTTTGGGCAAAAATATAGCCGTTTTCTTGAAGGAAAAACGACCACTTATGCACCCAAGTGTCCCACAACATAAAGGGCCACCCTCAACTATAAATAGAACCCCTTGGACTTCATTCCAAGCTGCTCTTCCATTGCAAACTTGGTTCTAGCTTAGTTGAGAGTATTCCAAGCCCTTGAGCCCCTTTCTCTCTCTACCTTCAAGACAAATTCATGAGTGAGATAGGTTCCTTTGTATGAGAGCTATCCTTTGTGCTATGTAAAGCTCTCTCTTCTTTCTTCCCACCTCCAAATCAAGTAGAAGATTGATTGAAGCTTCTTCTCCGAGTGAAAGAGGAGTTGCTGCTGTTCTTCTCCGAGTGAAGGGGAAGATGTGTTGCTGATCTTCAAGAGTGAAGATTGATCGTTGCTCCAGCTCCCTTGGTGAAGGGAAAACGTGGGAAAGCTCTCCAAGTGAAGGAGAGGTGCAAGGCAAGCTCAAGTAAGATAGGTAATTCCTGTAAGGCTGAAGACAAAGGTGAGATTGGGTAAGTCCTTTGTAGAAGGCTGAAGAATCTTGCTTTGTGGGTAAGTCCTTGGATAGGTTGAAGATCTTAGCTTGTGTCATTAAGCCCTTGGTTGTGTGGTTTATGTTTCTTGTAATCTTATTGTGATAAATAAGAGGACCAAGTTGCAAATCCTAGAGTCTAACCAACTCTAGGTAGTGGACTGACATAGCTCCTAAGTTTAGGACGTGGAACCACTCTAAACCACCTGTCCAAGTGCATGATATTCATTATCTCTTATCCTTGCTTTGTATGCTAGAATAGGATATCAAATTGCTGCTTGCATTAGTTTTTACACTTCATTTAAATTGGTGGTCTAATTGATTTTGTGAAGTGTGTGTATCTCTATTCACCCCCCCTCTAGAGCCCATCGATCCAACAAGGTGGACTATAGAAAACTTGTGAAGAGGGCATTGGTCCACTTGATTCATTGAAAATCAAGATGGGTTTTGAAGACAATTTTTCTTCTTGGAGAGCAATTATGGAAGATAGTTGATCTATCCTCTTCTCAAGTCTTATCACATTCATTTGTATGTTATCAAAGCTCTTCAACCTAGAGAGAACCTCTTCCTCAAACCTTGAGTTGTATCTCAGACTTTGTGGTTCCTAGTAGCTATAGGAGTGAGGTGTCTTCTTTTCTTCACCATAGAACTCAAATGCATTGAGTGCATGGCAAGGAACATTTGTCACTTGGTTTTTCATGAAGCTCACCATGTAACCAAGAATATTCATCACTTGCGGGCTTGAGTCATTATGAGTCAGAGATGTCACACCAAGGCATGGCCACCATCATTCATCATGCTAGAAGATCAAATTCTTGAACTTTCAGCCAACTACTCAAACAAAGGTCATATCTCCTTAGGTGGCCTAGCCGTGAAACCTCCTCTACAAGAAGAATCTATTGTATCTTGGTCCTTTAGAGATAGACCAGAGTAGAATGATTGAACTAGCTACTACAAAGGGATCTCATGGTGTGGGCACTCTCTCAACATCTTTCTAATCTCTCCCAAGCATCGTGAAGCTTCTCATTGCCCATCTGCCTAAAACTTGATATGGCACACCACATTTGTGTCAACCTTTCTATAGAATAGAATTGACTCAAGAAGGTATTTTTCATCTCTTCCCAACTCATGATGTCCCTCCTTGAATCATACCAATATTTGGCTTTGTCTTTGAGGGATAAAGAGAACAAGGTCAATCAGATTGTGTCATCACTGACCATCGACATCCTAAAGGTGGAGCATACTTCAAGAAAGGATTCCAAGTGCTTGCAGGGGTTATCGATCTCCGAGCCATAGAATATGGGCAGGAGCCCAAAATGACCTAGAGGGATGGAGAATTTCTCCCCTGACATTTGATCAACTCTCCTAGCAATTGGTGATTTGTAATTTTTAGACATGAAGTAATCTTGAAGTGGCTTGTGAGGTGCATTTTGGCCTTCCATCTTGTCTTACCTTGAGTGGCTTGTCACATGCACAAGGCATAACAAAAAAAAGAGAACAAGTTAGCAAACCAATATGCACAAAGAATGCAAAGAATAAAGAATAAATAATAGCAATGATGAGGGTAGTAGGAAAAGTCAAAGCAAAACTAACTAGCTAGGTAAGCATCTTTACTCCTCGACAACGGTGCCAGAAAGCTTAATGTGTTTTTGCCAATGGTGTTACACACTACTCAATTGGAGTTTGAATAGATTCAACCCCACAAACAAGCACATATAGTGGATTCACTTTCAAAATTTATAAGGACCTAACTTAACACACTCTCAAAAACTAAAAAACTACACCCGCAAGAGCACGGGGTCGTGTCATAGTATAGGAGGGCAACAAGTATAGGGTTGATCCACAGGGAGAAAGGGGGGCACTAGAGCTAGGTTAGTTTTTGGGCTAGGTTCCTACCACGGAGTCTAGGGTTGAAGGGTTTAAAGCTTGATTTGATGATTACACTAAGTTGAGCATGAAAGCAAGTAAAGGAAGACAAGCATGATTAAAACCTATGCTAACTCTAGATAGTTAATTCTAGTAAGCAAGAAAAGACAACGTAAGAAAGAAAGGCAAGAAAAGAACAATCTACACTAAGGTAGACAAGAAAATATCTACACTACACTAAGCTAGCAAATAGGGCAAAAGAGCAAGTAAAGACCTAAACTAGCAAGAACAAAGCAAGAACAAGGCAAGAAGCTAACTAAGAAAGAAAAGAGCTAACTAAGCTAACACTAGCTAGGCGAGAAGGCAATTAGGGTTTTAATGCAATTAAGGGAAATGTGGGCTGTTTGGGGGATGCACTTATCAATTAGGTTCGGGGTGACATGTAAACACTATGCTTTCATTTAGATTATCAAACCAAACAACAAGCTAGAGTCTAATGAATTATCCTAAACTACTAACTGGCCATGGATATGCTAGGTTGTGTATAGGGGAACTAGTCCCTAACACCCCCTACTACCCTTGTGAGGCTCAATTGGGTTAGGGTTTAGGTGTAATTCAATTAGAGTCTAAACAAGCCTAGGTTTCTTGGTTAGATGATCTTAGGATGATTAGGGGTCGAGATTAGTAATGGGAGTGGAAGTGAGGTTTTAGGCCTCCCATCACCCACATTCTAACCTTGACAAAGATCCATGCTAAACACACCAAATTCATCTAAACTAGCTACTTAGATCTCTAAACTAGGGTTAGGAGAATTGATTAGCATATAGGAGGATGGACAACTAGCTAGGGATCCAAGAATTGGACCTAGGAGCAAATCTCAAATTCACACATATAAGCGATTTTCCTAAATTCCTAGGTGATTTCAAGCACAAACCAACAAGCAATTCATGTAGAGTGAGATATAAATAGAACAT
This sequence comes from Alisma plantago-aquatica, assembly GCA_963693085.1. Taxonomy (NCBI): domain Eukaryota; kingdom Viridiplantae; phylum Streptophyta; class Magnoliopsida; order Alismatales; family Alismataceae; genus Alisma; species Alisma plantago-aquatica. Next base: position 1,011,717,665 of record OY856409.1, read on the forward strand.
AATCATTAGCAAATGAAATTACAATGTTTACATATCATTTCCCTCCAACATGGTATCAAAGTAAAAAATTTCACCCCAAACAGCCCACCACCCAAGGGTTCTAGCTACTCATCGCAATGCAAAATACACAAAGAAGGGAGAAAGAGGTAGAATAAGTCATGGAGCTCAGTGTAGATGGATAATTACTCCACTTCAGCTACTACAGGACGTCCTCCTCTCTCCTCCAAGGTTCAATGGCATGGGATCATGGTGGAATAGGGGAAAAATACCAGAAAACTAGGGTTTTAGTGGTGGAAATGGTTAAATGGAGGTGGAAATGGAGTGGAATGGTTGGAATGCAAAAATGGGGAGCTTAGAGGTGGTAGAAGGTAGCTAACCTCATGCTGGAGTTGCCACCTAGGTATATATAGGTGTGGGGGAAGCACTAGGTCAAGTAGGGGTAGTATGGGAAATGTAGTGCAAAAATAGCTAGATGTTTGTGAGTAGCATGGCCGTGGTGGTCACCACGGCCATGGTGGGGAGGGATGAAAATAGTCATGGTTGATGAGAATGACCAAGGTGAGAAATGGGAAAAAATCAAAGGGACTTGATTGATTTTATACTGGAGATGGCTCGGTTGTGGTGGTCACCACGCCCGTGGTAGGGCTAGGGTAGCACAGTCGTGTTGGTCACCACGATCGTGGTGGCTCAGATTGCATTGTTTCTTGGCTCCATGGCCATTCTGTCTCAGATATCACACGGCCGTGCAAGGTGGCATGGACATTCTAGGTCAGTTCACCACATTCATTATGAGTGGAACGACCGTTTTGATTTTATATTTGCTTAAAGGTGACTCTATTGATCTGCAAGTATGCTAGCACAACCGTTCTATGGTACCATAGCTGTGTTGGCCTCTGGATCAACACATGGACTTGTTTCTTTGGTTTTTCTTGGACATCTTTGCTTTAGTGGATCATTGTCTACTAGGGGTAGGTTGAGGGAGCATCGAACTTCACTTTAGGTCTCTCCAAGGGTAGAGAAACCCTAGGGTCACTCGTTCTCTCTCTATTCCATCAAGCATGGTCCAAATGCCTAAAAACATGCAAATAATGTCCATAAGTGCATTTTATACAAATATGCATATTGAGGGAAAGAACATGTAATCTAACAGGTATAGAAGTGATTTAAATGCAATATGACACAAGATGAAGCCCTAAAATAGGGCTGAATTAGTATCTAAGTCTACCCTGATCTTTAGTAATAAAATATTGTTTGAGGTATCATTTGGTAGCTGCAATATCTTCAAAATCATCACCAAATAGAATAATATCATCCACATAAACAATAAGTACAACAAGCCCAGAACTAGTTTTTCAAACAAAGATACAATGGTCATAATGAGAGCGTCAAAAATAAATTTTGAGATGCATTATCAAACCACGCCCATGGGCTTTGTTTTAGGCCATATATATCTTTCCTAAGTATGTAGACTTTGGAACACTCCCCTTGACTAGAAAAACTAGGTGGTTTCTCCATTTAAACTTCCTGATGTAGATCACCATACAATAAGGCATTTTATGTAACACCCGTTATAATTAGGATAACAAGTGAACAATATAACATGCCGAAGCAATCATTAACAACAGATTACTGAAAATCACTAAAAATTAAAACCTTTTTCAAAAAGATCCAATCATAGGAAAACTCTTTCAACGAGAACCAATGTATTACATTTACATCCTGGTTCATAAGTACACATCTTGTACTGTCTCTTCTCGAGGTTACAACATCAACTACCTTGTTAAAAGCTAAACACAGACAACATAAAGACTTCTAGGCATTAAGCCAAAATCTCAAACCAATTTGTTAAAAGGATTAACTATTAACTCCGAGGACCTGAGAGTACAGAGACGCCACATAGGACTTCTATCTACAAACACGACAGACAACACACTCCACCTGAGCTGATGCTGCTGTACCTGCTGCTGCTGGAGTTCTTCCTCTGCAAGATGTTCTCAGTCTCCTTTGTACTCGACCACCTAAAAATGTTGGTTCCCACGGGGGTGAGACAATTGAAAATTGCCCCAGCGAGAGATATAACTCTTTGCCAGAAACATCATTATTGCAGTTTAAATAATATAAAACTGAGCAGAGGATAAGAAGTTTAGATCATTCTCATCTTTAAAGTATTGCAACTATTTAGGATAGAATAGTAAATCATCTATTCTTTTTGTAAGGAATAGGAAGAACATGTATATCATTTATCCATCATACTAAACCAACATATCAAGCTTCTCTTGTGATACTCATTATTCTGATATGTCACTCATGAAACATTCTTGTTTCAATCTGTTGGCCTTAGCCAATCTGTTAAACTAATCTTGAATCACATTAGTCATATAAGTGTACATCATCATATGTTGCTTAAGTATTGAATCAGTACTTCTATTCCAGTCATTGGGATATACCAATCCTGTGCAAACATATCAGATTAACTCATTATCAAACTCATACAACCATTTCAGGTATTAGACTATGCTATACATGTGCATCTATTCTAGGTAGTGGACTATGCCAAACCCATGCATACATTCCAGGTATTGGACTGTGCCAAACATGTACAATTATTCTAGGTATTGGATTGTTACCAATCCTGTGTAGTTATTCCAAGTATTGGGTTGTTACCAATCCTGTATAGTTATTCTAGGTATTGGGTTGGTACCAAACATGTGATATTATTCCAGGTATTGGGTTATTACCAATCATATGTAGTTATTCCAGGTATTGGGTTGGTACGAATCATGTGATATTATTCTAGGTATTGGGTTATTACCAATCCTGTGTAGTTATTCCAGGTATTGGGTTGTTACCAATCATGTGACATCATTTCCAGGTATTGGGATTTAACTAATCCTGTGTAGTTATTCTAGGTATTGGGTTGTTACCAATCCTGTGACCTTATTCCAGGTATTGGTATTTAACCAATCCTGTGATATTATTCCAGGTAATGGACTATGCCAATCATGTGTATCTATTCCAGGTAATGGACTATGCCAATCCTGTGTATCTATTCCAAGTATTGGACTATGCCAATCCTGTGTATCTATTCCAGTTAATGGACTATGCCAATCCTGTGATTACATCCCATATCTATTTACACAGCACTGGGTACCTCATTGTTCTTCTGACATTTAAACTATGCCATCATACTCAATCACATTCTTTAGATAATGCAAGTATCCCTCTCTTCTCCACACTTTGTATCATCAAGGTTCCATCATTATTATTGTATCCTTTTGTTATAATTATTATGTTACTAAGTTTCCATTTTCTTGGTTTATTAAGAACGTTATCATCTCTTACAGGGGGCTTTTATAATTATCTTGGTACCTTTCACTAGGTATCAACTTACTCAAGTGGTTTACAATACCTATTAAAATATCTTGTTACCTCTCACTAGGTAACAACTAATCTCATGGCTCATACATCACTTTTAACATCTTGTCACCTTTCATTAGGCAACAACCATTTCTCATGATTTATAAAACACATGACATCTTGATGTAATGATTAAGGTAGCACTCTTTATATGTTAATCATCCAAGTATGTTGGATTTGAGGTGCATCAAGGGATATAATTTTTAAAGATCTGGATGTGATATCTATAATGTCTTGATATATCACTTCCCTCAGCATTTTAAACTTACTTGAGTTTATCAATTTATATTGTATTAAGGCATTTCCCATCTTAATACTTCCATATTCTAACCTATCACCTTTATTGTGAAGTGCATAGGTCATAAAACACACATAAGGATTTTCCCACTATATTCAATGATAGGAACTTATTTCAGGTTAAGGCATTGCTTGTTATGAGGTTACCTATAATCAATCACTTCAAGTATTTCCTTTATTAGTGTAATAGTCACCATTCCATTATTAGGATTAGGGTCTCCCATGCCATCACCCTTTATTAGAGTTTAGGGTTTCACATACTATCATCCTTCCTTAGGGTTAAGATTTCACATACCATCATCCTTTATTAGGTTTAGGATTACACATAGCATCTCCCTTCATTAGGGTTTCATACCACAATGCCCATAATTAGGGTTTACTATTCATTCCAATTAGGGTTTTCTCATGGCATCACCCTCAATTAGAGTTTCTCATGGAATTACCCTCAATTAGGGTTTCTCATGGAATTACCCTCAATTAGGGTTTCTCATAGAATCACCCTCAATTAGGGTTTCTCATGGAATTACCCTCAATCATGGGTTCTCATGGAATTACCCTCAATTAGGGTTTCTCATGGAATCACCCTCAATTAGGGTTTATGATCTCTTATCAAGGATTATACCTTAATTATACATTCATTCATGTTGGAAGTGTTGAGACTTAACCACTACATGATTATCATTCATGTAGGAAGTTCTCTCTCTCTTATCTTCTATAAGAAGATACATACCTCAGACTTGGTTAGATTAGGTCAACTCACCTTGAATGAAGAGTTGACTCCATGTATTATGTCATTACTTCCATAATCATTAAATATTAATCATTCAAAAGGTACTAACCACCCTATCTTATTAAGGGTACAATTACCATAATCACCCTTTGATTACATCATGTGATGATCCATTAAACAATTGATCTTTAATCACCTTAAGTGTCCATACGGTTTTGGTTAATTATTTCTCAAATGGTCTTGGTCACTTAGACCCCAAATGGTCTTTACCAACCAGACCTCAAACGGTCTTGCTTGAATGACCTTCAAATGGTGTAAGACCGTTTAGGCCTCCAAACGGTCTTGGTCTAACGGTTTGAAACCGTTTAGTAAAGTTGATGCTTGAAACCGTTTGACCAAGTAGGTACTTGAAACCATTTGACAAAGTAGGTGCTTGAAACCGTTCAAGACATATGTACTTGGGATCATTTGAGTCTCAATTGGTTTGGGATCATTTGGTCCCAAATGGTCTTGAGACCGACCGCTTGAGTCCAAACCTTCTCAAAACCGATTGGACCAAAAATGGTCTCAACCACTTATATTGATTTAGGGTTTCCAAGATTAATTCCTTCATCAATTGAATTCATGTAATTACTCATCAACCGAACCTAAGCACCATTCTCCCATTGAGATTAATGAATCATCTTTCAATTGATTCAACCTTCAATTGATCATCAATTAGGGTTTTGAACGCAATTGAATTAGGGTTGAAATCGATAAACCTTCAATATTAGACATTGTGTAACTAATTACTTTGAAATCATTGGACCATCATTCAAATTGGGCATGACCTGACCTCAAACGGTCTTGAGGTCATTTGGATGACCTCCAAATGGTATTGATACTGTTTTCCACATCCATCATTAAAATTTTGTGAAGTTCAATTAGGGTTTGCATCATTGGATTGCTCATCAATCTAGCTATCGATTGCATTACAATTTGATATCTTTGAATCTTAAACTACTTCACCATACTCAACCCTAGACCTCCAAACGGTCTTGGTTGACCTACAAACGGTCTTGAGATCATTTGGGTGATCTCAAAATGGTCTTGAGACCGTTTGGGTTAATCAACCCAAAGAATTAAATTAATCAATTGCAAAATCAGCACTCAACCCGATTAGGGTTTCAAATTAGAAAATTGACCATGTAGTGATTCAATCATTTGGAACAATTAGATCCTCATACAACAAGTACTATGGTTCTGACCTCAAACGGTCAACCCATACAAATGGTCAACCATCCTAAATGGTTTGGGGTTCAAGACTCTAAACAGTTTGCAAACCGTTTAGTCTCCAAATAGTTTGGTGAAACCGTTTGGACCAAGATCTTCAAAACTGTTTGCAAGGGAAACTTGTTGGATTGCGTGCCCATGATGATGTCATCATCATCTACCTTCATTCATTCAAAAGCTACTACCGTTTTCATGGTAATTACAATAATAGATCAAGGGAATTGCAAAATAGAACAAAACGTTCAACAATTTATGGAGATTTGAAAGCAACAACAATATTTAAGGGTTTGAGTTATATAACCCACCTCCAATTGAGCTTTAAAGCTTCAAGCTCCACGTCTACAATGGTGGATGCAACTCCTTCCACTGTTCCAAGGCTCGTCCTCAAGCTTTGAGTGAAAAAGATTGGCTAGAAAGAAAGATTGATGGAGGAAAAGAAGAAATCCATCATTTATTTTTGATTTCCACTATGAAATCATGGTTGAAAGTGATCAAGAAGCTTACCTACAGGTTGGGGGTCGTCCTACTGCTGATCCTAAGCTTCCTTGGTCGTTTTGCAAGCAAGGGGAGAAAGAAGGATCGAAAAAGCCTCTCAATTGAGTTGGAAAGGGTGTCTTTATAAGAAATTCAATGAGAGAGAAATTGCCTTATAAAAATCTTTTAATTCCAAAATTGGTGCCACCTCTTCCCCCTCAATTCCTTGCATGCAAATATATCTTCCTTACCTCCGAATCGCTCTCCATTATCCATGAATTAAATAAAAGCAATTTAAGCACCTTAATCATATAATAGTAATATCCATAAGTTAGTGGATATTACTTTTTCTTTTAATAATGTGAGTGAGTTATCCATTCCTTTAGATATTTTTGTTGCCTTTGCAAGGAAAAAGAACGTTCACACTTGAGAAAACTCAACCATATCGTTTTTGGTTGAAGGCCCTTCAATTATTTTTATTTATTCTTGCATTAAATTGAATTAGGGTTTCAATTATGCTTAAATCTTGATTATTTATTATCAAGATTCTCTCTCCTCCAAAATGATACAAATGAGACACCCCTCACATTTTCTTTACTCTACATGATGCCAAGAAACATTGAAGAATAATCTGAAGTGGTAATTTGCATATTGAACCCTAGGTTTTGGGTAAATTGCACATTACACCAAAACTAGGTTTTAATGCACAAACATTGCTTAAGCAACTCTTTCTTGTTACTCATGCTTTCCCAAGCCATACCTCTACCTCATATTCATTCTCATGATGCTTCAAAACATGAGAAACATTTATCAAGTAACATTTGCAAGTTAACCCCTCCCATTGGGCAATTTGCACTTTAGTCCAAACTAAGCAAACATTATTTCAACATTATTCAAAAAGGACTAAAATTGAAATATAAGTTCCTTGAACCTTAATTACTTTTCTAAAGATAATAGCAAGCATATAATTGTCTTTCTTAAACAAAACACCTAGGGTTAAAGCATAACCCAGGTCAGGGATGTTACAAGTTATAAACCCCTAACACAGATTTCATCCCCGAAATCCCAGATAAAGGGAAACAAATACTATCCATCAAGTAAATAATTTTAATTTATGCTCACCAAGTGTTCTAAGTCCCACTTGATTGCCATGTCCCTGAAAGAAAGAAAACAATGGATCATATTCCTTTTTATCACCCTATTATTATCCAGGGTTATTTATTCATGAGAAGAGATTATCATCTCCTCCAAACATTACATGAACCTTCTACTGTTCATGAGTTATTTACTCTTATTTCTTTCTTGGTTCCTTGCCTTTAGCATAGGAATCATATGGATAATTACTTGTCATCATTTCTTAATATCATTTTCACCATGATTACTAGATATAGGTATTCAAACCTTTAGTTCATTACTGAGCATTGTTATCTCTTATCAGGTAACTGTTACATCTAGGTCTTTAGACCAGGGTACACATTATACTAATCATCTTCTTTTGTTTATCAATTGATTTACAATTAAATCAAATTCCTTCATATATCAATTAGAATGTGGTAGAAATATCCATGTCACATCTCCTACTTCTTTCTTTAGATCATTTCAGAATAATTTCTTGATCAGGGTAATAAAAAGATAACAATCTAGGTATATCATACTTACCTTGCCTTCAATAAATGAATACCTGGCCAGGGTATTCAAGAACCGAAATCAAGTAGTATGTATTTATTTTATTTTATGTTTTCATATCTTTAAATTTGATATACTTAATATCTCAGATTTTCTCTAGGTTCCTTTTTCATCTCTTCCCTTTATCAAAGAAGAAAGAGGAACTTCAAAGTAAATAAGAGAATATTAAACTGAACATAAATTTTCATCCTTCTTATCTCTTCCTCATATCCTTAAAGGATTATACTGATAAACTTAAACTACAACTACATTTCTTATAGTAGGGAACAAAAGACAATTCAAACTAGAAAGTTCTATCTTGACAAGTCTACCTTTTACAAGTTAACTAGCATCTTATCTGACCCAAAACATGGACTTAGTTGTTAATTGTTATTGCCTTTGACCTCTACTACCAGAAGTAGATGGACCAAACTGTGACATTTGTCTTCATCCTTTACCATCTGCTCCACTGGACTGAGGTCCCTGTGGGTATTGCAGATTATGCCTTGGCTGTTGGGTCACCTCACTATTTCTCCTTGGACATTGTTGTCTAAAATGTCCTAGTTGTCCACATTTATGACAAGCTGGACCCCAACTTGATGACCCCTGCATAGGTGCACTATGTTGAGGTTGAACTGATTAAGATTTTGGTTGTTTAGTACCACTAATTATTGGTCCTTGTGATTGTGTAGACTTTCTTTTGAGGTTTATCTCATGTTTCTTTATTGTATATCTTTCTATCCTCCGTATAGACTCCAAAAATGTGGCAAACCTCTCTCTACTTTCTAGGGCAGATGCCGGGATGGACATTTCAGCATTCAATCCTTTCTCAAAATGTAGGATCTCCTCCTCCTCAGTAGCTGCCATTTGAGGACAAAATCGCAAAAGTTCCATAAACTTAACCTCATATTCATTTATCGACATGGCTCCCTGCCGAATCTTCTCAAAATGTGAGATCTTTTCATCTAAGTATGTCTTTGGAAAATACTTATTGATGAATTCTCGACGAAATTCCTCCCAACCAACCTCTTCATCATTCCTTTTTATTTCTTCTATAGCCCACCAATGTCCAGAACTACCCTTCAAAAGGTATACACCATGTTTAAATTTATCAGCCTTTGGGATACTAAGGATCTTAAAGGATTTTTATAACTCAGTGAGCCAAAGATCAGCATCCGCTGTGTCAGATGTTCCAGCATATTCTATGGCTCCTACATGACGTAGTCGTTCAAAGGTCTTACCAGACCCATATCCCTCATTGAAAACTGGTGCCCTAGGTGCCGGTGCTGACATCCGGTCTGCCATATACCTCAGTGTGGCCATGAGTTGCCCAAAAAGATTATAAACATCTGGGTTTCCTCTCATGACTTCATCAACATGGGAATTTTTAGGCACTGGTTCCTTCCTTGCCTGATCCCTTACACCTCCCACTGGTGCAACAACATTGCTCTCAGCAACGTGTTCCTCAGGTTCTTTAGACCTCTTTGAGTTATGTACCTTCTTCTGCATAAACAGAAGACACTTATAAGATACAGTAGATTCACTTAGAACAGACTTGACATCTTAGTCCTATGTCTCTGTAGACTCAGCGAACCTAGAGCTCTGATACCACTAAATTAAAACACCCATTATCATTAGGATAACAAGTGAACAATATAACATGCGGAAGCAATCATTAACAACGAATTACTAAAAATCACTAAAAACTAAAACCTTTTTCAAAAAGATCTAATCATAGGAAAACTCTTTCAATGAGAACCAATGTATTACATTTACATCCTTGTACATAAGTACACATCTTGTACTGTCTCTTCTCGAGGTTACAACATCAACTACCTTGTTAAAAGATAAACACAGACAACATAAAGACTTTGAGGCATTAAGACAAAATCTCAAACTAATTTGTTAAAATCACTAACTATTAACTCTGAGGACCTGAGAGTACAAAGACGACACATATGACTTCTATCTACAAACATGACAGACAGCACACTCCACCTGAGATGATACTGTTGTACCTGCTTCTACTGGAGTTCTTCCTCTACAAGATGTTCTCAGTCTCCTTCGTACTCATCCACCTAAAAATGTTGGTACCCATGGGGGTGAGACAATTGAAAATTGCCCCAGCGAGAGATATAACTCTTTTCCAGAAACATCATTATTGCAGTTTAAATAATATAAAACTGAGTAGAGGATAAGCAGTTTAGATCATTCTCATCTTTAAAGTATTGCAACTATTTAGGATAGAACAGTAAATCATCTATTCTTTTTGTAAGGAATAGGAAGAACATGTATATCATTTATCCATCATACTAAACCAACACATCAAGCTTCTCTTGTGATACTCATTATTATGATATGTCACTCATGAAACATTCTTGTTTCAATCTGTTGGCCTTAGCCAATCTATTAAACTAATCTTGAATCACATTAGTCATATAAGTGTACATCATCATATGTTGCTTAAGTATTGAATCAGTACTTCTATTCCATGCATTGGGCTATACCAATCCTGTGCAAACATCTCAGATTAACTCATTATCAAACTCATACAACCATTTCAGGTATTAGACTATGCTATACATGTGCATCTATTCCAGGTAGTGGACTATGCCAAACCTGTGCATACATTCTAGGTATTGGATGGTGCCAAACCTGGGCAATTATTCTAGGTATTAGATTGTTACCAATCCTGTGTAGTTATTCCAGGTATTGGGTTGTTATTAATCATGTGTAGTTATTCCAGGTTTTGGGTTGGTACCAATCCTGTGATATTATTCTGGGTATTGGGTTATTACCAATCATGTGTAGTTATTCCAGGTATTGGGTTGGTACCAATCCTATGATATTATTCTAGGTATTGGGTTATTACCAATCCTGTGTAGTTATTCCAGGTATTGGGTTGTTACCAATCCTGTGTAGTTATTCCAGGTATTGGGTTGTTACCAATCCTGTGACATCATTTCCCGGTATTGGGATTTAACCAATCCTATGTAGTTATTCCAGGTATTGGGTTGTTACCAATCCTGTGACCTTATTCCAGATATTGGGATTTAACCAATCCTGTGATATTATTCTAGGTAATGGACTATGCCAATCCTATGTATCTATTCCAGGTAATGGACTATGCCAATCCTATGTATCTATTCCAGGTATTGGACTATGCCAATCCTGTGTATCTATTCCAGGTAATGGACTATGCCAATCCTGTGATTACATCCTATATCTGTTTACATAGCACTGGGTACCTCATTGTTCTTTTGACATTTAAACTATGCCATCATACTCAATCACATTCTTTAGATAATGCAAGTATCCCTCTCTTCTCCACACTTTGTATCATCAAGGTTCCATCATTATTATTGTATCCTTTTGTTATAATTATTATGTTACTAAGTTTCCATTTTCTTGGTTTATTAAGAACGTTATCATCTCTTACAGGGGGCTTTTATAATTATCTTGGTACCTTTTACTATGTATCAACTTACTCAAGTGGTTTACAAGACCTATTAAAATATCTTGTTACGTCTCACTAGGTAACAACCAATCTCATGGCTCAAACAACACTTTTAACATCTTGTCACCTTTCATTAGGCAACAACCATTTCTCATGATTCATAAAACACATGACATCTTGATGTAATGATTAAGGTAGCACTCTTTATATGTTACTCATCCAAGTATGTTGGATTTGAGGTGCATCAAGGGATATAATTTTTAAAGAGCTAGATGTGATATCTATAATGTCTTAATATATCACTTCCCTCAGCATTTTAAATTTACTTGAGTTTATCAATTTATATTGTATTAAGGCATTTCCCATCTTAATACTTCCATATTCTAACCTATCACCTTTATTGTGAAGTGCATAGGTCATAAAACACACATAAGGATTTTCCCACTATCTTCAATGATAGGAACTTATTTCAGGTTAAGGCATTGCTTGTTATGAGGTTACCTATAATCAATCACTTCAAGTATTTCCTTTATCAGTGTAATAGTCACCATTCCATTATTAGGATTAGGGTCTCCCATGCCATCACCCTTTATTAGAGTTTAGGGTTTCACATACTATCATCCTTCCTTAGGGTTAAGATTTCACATAACATCATCCTTTATTAGGTTTAGGATTACACATAGCATCTCCCTTCATTACGGTTTCATATCACAATGCCCATAATTAGGGTTTACTATTCATTCCAATTAGGGTTTTCTCATGGTATCACCCTCAATTATAGTTTCTCATGGAATTACCCTCAATTAGGGTTTCTCATGGAATTACCCTCAATTAGGGTTTCTCATGGAATCACCCTCAATTAGGGTTTCTCATGGAATTACCCTCAATCAGGGGTTCTCATGGAATTACCCTCAATTAGGGTTTCTCATGGAATCACCCTCAATTAGGGTTTATGATCTCTTATCAAGGATTATACCTTAATTATACATTCATTCATGTTGGAAGTGTTGAGACTTAACCACTACATGATTATCATTCATGTAGGAAGTTCTCTCTCTCTTATCTTCTATAAGAAGATACATACCTCAGACTTGGTTAGATTAGGTCAACTCACCTTGAATGAAGAGTTGACTCCATGTATTATGTCATTACTTCCATAATCATTAAATATTAATCATTCAAAAGGTACTAACCACCCTATCTTATTAAGGGTACAATTACCATAATCACCCTTTGATTACATCATGTGATGATCAATTAAACAATTGATCTTTAATCACCTTAAGTGTCCATACGGTTTTGGTTAATTATTTCTCAAATGGTCTTGGTCACTTAGACCCCAAACGGTCTTGACCAACCAGACCTCAAACGGTCTTGCTTGAATGACCTTTAAATGGTCTAAGACCGTTTAGACCTCCAAACTGTCTTGGTCTAATAGTTTGAAACCGTTTAGTAAAGCTGATGCTTGAAACCGTTTGACCAAGTAGGTACTTGAAACCGTTTGACAAAGTAGGTGCTTGAAACCGGTTAAGACATATGTACTTGGGATCGTTTGAGTCTCAATTGGTTTGGGATCATTTGGTCCTAAATGGTCTTGAGACCGTTTGGCCCAAACCTCCTCAAAACTGATTGGACCAAAAATGGTCTCAACCACTTATATTGATTTAGGGTTTCCAAGATTAATTCCTTCATCAATTGAATTCATGTAATTACTCATCAACTGAACCTAAGCACCATTTTCCCATTGATATTAATGAATCATCTTTCAATTGATTCAACCTTCAATTGATCATCAATTAGGGTTTTTAACCCAATTGAATTAGGGTTGAAATCGATAAACCTTCAATATTAGACATTGTGTAACTAATTACTTTGAAATCATTGGACCATCATTCAAATTGGGATGACCTGACCTCAAATGGTCTTGAGGTCATTTGGATGACCTCCAAATGGTCTTGAGACCATTTTCCACATCCATCATTAAAATTTTGTGAAGTTCAATTAGGGTTTGCATCATTGGATTGCTCATCAATCTAGCTATCGATTGCATTACAATTTGATATCTTTGAATCTTCAACTACTTCACCATACTCAACCCTAGACCTCGAAACGGTGTTGGTTGACCTCCAAACGGTCTTGAGATTGTTTGGGTGATCTCCAAACGGTCTTGAGACCGTTTGGGTTAATCAACCCAAAGAATTAAATTAATCAATTGTAAAATCAACACTCAACCCGATTAGGGTTTCAAATTAGAAAATTGACCATGTAGTGATTCAATCATTTAGAACCATTGGATCCTAATCCAACAAGTACTAGGGTTCTGACCTCAAACGGTCAAACCATCCAAACGATCAACCATCCTAAACGATTTGGGGTCACTACTACAGAAATGGCTTATAACGTCACTTTTAAAGGCGTCAGTTGTATTTATACACTGACACCTAAACAATAAAGCGTCATTTATAAAATAAACCGACATCAATCTATGAAGGACGACCAGACACAGGTATCGCTTTTATTCCATGTCGGTTCCTTAATAACAAACTGACGCCTAAAATTAACCGCCAATCCAAAATTTCCAGCGAAAAAAATTACCTCCAAAATTTAACATATGGCGTCGGTTATTAACTAATAAACCGACGACTAAAGGTTATTCGCGAGATACAAATTGGGCACATTTTGGTCGTCGGTTTTACAACAGTGATCGATGCTTATGGTTTTTCCCGCGCTTTCTGTGGGAAATTTTTCACAACCTTTGAGCGTCGGTTTTTGATATAAACCGACGACTATGGTCATTAATCGAGAACATTTTTTTTAATCGGCATATGTAGATAGACGTCGGTTTTTTTCTAGTTAAAACCGACGACTATCATTGAGAATAAGTGTCAGTTTTTCTGTAGAACCGACACCTTTATTTTATATGTCACTTTTATTTAATAACCGACACCTAATGTTAACTTAATAGCACCCACGCGAGCCCGACTCTTCCCCTTTCTCTATTTCATTCATCTCGATTTCGAGGGTTTAAGCTTCAGTGATGATTCCTCTGCTCACCGCTCCTGTACCGCCGCTCGCCTCCACCGCCGCCATTTGTTGGTCCTCCGGCCGCTGCGCTCCAGGCTGACCGCCGCCCTAGCTCGATCGCCCGCCCTCTTTGTTTTCCTCCCACCTCGGCGCCACCAGTAGGTGTGCGCGGTACCTCTCTGCTCGCCGCCCACCTCGGTGCCATTACCACTCACCAGTAGCTGCGGTGCCGGCGGCTAGTCAAGGGACAAGTGGCAACTTGGGTTGATCCACTGGACCTATGAAGGATCTTCAACTTTAGCAAGGTGGAGATGAGCTTGTCCGCCTGGATTCTACTTGTCGAAAGGTGAGGAACAAGTTACTTTGGAACCTTCACCCTGCTCCTACTATTTGCTTTGCTTGATTTTTGATTCATCTCGTTATAAAACAATAGCCTGAAACCGATAGATTCAGTCCCTTCTTAGGGACTTGTCTTCCTCAATTAGAGTGATCCTGAAAGTCTTACCTACTAAAATGTAAGCTTATCTGCCACAATTATTGGAGGAACATAATTAGCATATCTTCTTGCCTGCTGTTTGTATCCCTAGAAAATAACATTCGATGGTGTGACAGAGTGAACTAGGTATGGATCCCAAGTAGATGAAGTGGGTATTAGGGGACATGACATATAAATGTTGAAAGTTTTCTGCTCTTTACTCTTTTAATGATGAAACATGAGATCTTTCTGTTGCTTTTCTACCTTTCATGCATTAGATTTTAGTTCAAAGATGAGACAATTTACATTATAAGTAATCTCTTTCAAAGAAGAATGTATGAATTTATATTTACATTATAAATAATCTCTTTGAAAGAAGAATGTATGAATCTATATTTCAAATCAATGCATGGTGTTTCATGGTCTATCTTCCTAATGAGTTTGGTTACAAATATCTGTATATCAGGTTAAGGACATGTTTATGTTGTGACATGTTGAGTTTTTTTTTCTATGTTATACCCACCACGATTTGTGTTATAAAATAATATATTGATTAATTTAGGAAGCATGGATATGTTGTTATGGCTGTCCACAAGTGTTTTTATAAGAAAATTATGTGTTGAATGAGGTTGTGAACAAGGGACTGGTGTTATATTATGTTGGCCTAGAAACCCGCCCAAGATTTACTCATTAGGAGTAAATCTTGGATAGTCCCCAGTTTGGGACTATTCTTGAACACATAATCTCACTTAGGATGTAAGTGTATAATGTGTATTTGGTTTTCAAGAAAATTCCGGTAGCATTTCCCTGTTTGTTCTCTAAGTACATATGTACTTGGAGAACAATGGGGAAATGCTGCCGAAATTTTCTTGAAAACCCAATTCACATTATACACTTACTAGTGAGATAAGGTGTTCAAGAATGGGATATGTGGTACACATTTATTATATATAAGAATGACATCACATGTATAAATCCTAAAGTTTTAACCATTAACTCTAATTTGTTTACCCTAGACCCTAATCTTGTTGTAATATATACTTATTTTCTCTTTGATCATAGAATGGATAGATCATGGATGTCCATTCGCAATCACTGCACCCCAGAGTTTATTTCTAGTCTTGATCAGTTTATTATATTTGCCGAGGAACATAGGAAACAACCTGGAGATAGGTTCTACTATCCATGTAGGCATTGCGGTAACAACTTGAAAGTCAGTACTGGTGACAAAATCAAAAGTCATGTCATGTGCAACAAGATTGTACAAGGCTATACAGAATGGCACTGGCATGGAGAGATTTCAAACCCGAAACCAGTGGATGTCGATAGCAGTGCTTGTGTGGAAGAAGAAATTGCCTTCGCTGACGTAGATGTGAACGAATCAGTTCGAGTAGACATCGTTGATGCGATGCTGGATAGTTGTGGGGTAGAGCACACCAAAACTGATCCACCTCCCATGTTTAGAAACATTGTGCATGATGCTAAGATATCGTTATACACAAGTTGTAAGTTTATGAACTGTGTTGAGATTGTATAAACTGAAAGCTAACAATCGATGGAGCGACAAAAGCTTCACGTCATTGTTGTCTTTGTTGAAAGAAATTCTTCCTGAAGGAAACGAGCTGCCGATCTCAACATACCAGTTAAAGAAATTGTTGTGCCCAATGGGAATGGAGGCCAAGAAGATACATGCATGCAAGAATGATTATGTATTATTTCAAAAGGACTATGTGGATTTGAAAGATTGTCCGAAATGTGGTGCGTCAAGGTATAAATTGACGACTTCGGGGGAGTCCAAAACTGGTTCTCCCGCCAAGGTGATGTGGTATCTACCTATAATACCACAATTTAAACGCTTGTTTTCCAATCCTATAGATGTGAAGAATTTGAGGTGGCATGCAGATGTTAAGAAAAATAATGATGGGATCCTACGACATGCGTCTGATTCCCCACAGTGGAAGAAGATTGATTTATCATACCCCGAATTCGGTGAAGAGGATAGGAATCTAAGACTTGGGCTTTGTACAGATGGGATGAATCCATACGGGACATTGAGCAGCCAACATAGCACTTGGCCAATTATGCTTGTTATATACAATCTTCCTCCCTGGTTGTGTATGAAAAATAAGTATGTTATGCTGTCGTCTTTGATATCAGGCCCTAAACAACCTGGAAATGATATCAACGTTTATCTTTAACCTATGATTGATGACTTGAAGAAGCTATGGGGTGAAGGTGTGATGACCTATGATGCTTCACAAAGAGAGACATTTTGTTTGCACGCTATGTTGTTTTGCACTGTGAATGACTTTCCAACATATGGGAATTTGTCTGGATATAGTGTTAAAGGATCTAAAGCGTGTCCTATATGTGAAGAGAACACTCATTCAATACGACTAAAACATGGCGGCAAGACTGTATATCTTGCTCATTGAAGGTTTCTTCCAAAATTTCATCTGTATCGTAGGTTGCACAAAGCCTTCAATGGACGGAATGAGGAACGTAGTGCACCTAAACCTATATCAGGGGAGGATGTTTATGAAAGAGTGAAAGACATCACCAATGAATTTGGTAAGAGATCACAATGTACGATGGCCACAAGGAGTGACAAGTCTTTATTCAAGAAGAAGTCGATATTTTGGGATCTTCCTTATTGGAGTTCTTTGACAGTCAGGCATTGTATCGATGTCATGCACGTTGAGAAAAATGTATGTACTAGCGTCATCAGTACTCTGTTGAATATACCAGGTAAGACTAAAGATGGGATAAAATCTAGAATGGAACTACGTGAAGTGGGAATAAGGATAGAATTAACAGAAGTAGTTAGTAGCGATTGGAGAACATACTTACCTCCCACTTGTTACACATTATCTAGAAAGGAGAAGAAAGCATTTTGTGAATGCTTGGTAAATGTTAAGGTGCCACAGGGTTACTCATCCAACATCCGTACATTGGTATCAATGAAAGATCTGAAGTTGATAGGTCTTAAATCTCATGATTATCACACCCTAATGCAACAAATATTGCCTATGGCAATTAGATCTATATTTCCAAAGCATGTAAGGTTTGCAATCACCAGACTTTGTTTCTTTTTCAACAGTCTGTGCAGCAAAGTTATTGACCCTGATACTCTCGATAATTTGCAAAGAGAAGTGGTTGTTACCCTATGTCAGCTTGAGATGTATTTTCCTCCGTCGTTCTTTGATATCATGGTACATCTTGTTGTCCACTTGACTAGGGAAGTGAAAATGTTGGGACTAGTTTTCTTGCATTGGATGTATCCCTTTGAACGATACATGAGCGTTTTTAAAGGTGATGTTCGAAACTGTTATTGGCCTGAAGGGAGTATTATTGAGGGTTATGTGGTGAGAGAGGTTATGGATTTTTGTAATGACTTTCTGAGTGGTAATGACACTCCCGTGAATGACAATAATATTGAGGAGCATTTTGGCAAAGGAGTTTTGGGATCACAGGTGAAAGTAATCAGCCGTGAGTAGTTGGAGCAAGGTCACTTATATATTTTACACAACATCGATGAAGTGAGTGTTTATATCGAGGAACATACCAATTTCATCAAGAGACAATATCCTCGATCCAATTCAATGTGTCTTGCTAGAGATCATAACAAGACATTTATTAAGTGGTTTGAAGATATAGTCTTACATCAACTATCTTAAACACCGGATAATCTTACTGAAACCATCAAATGCCTCGCCTTTAAAACAAAATTGAATGTTATGTCTTATGAAGGGTTTGACATAAATGGTTTCTCATATTACCCAAAGCGTCAAGATGATGAGAGTGTTGTCCAAAACAATGGGGTCACCCTTCAAGCGTCTTCATTGTTTTTTGCAAGTGGAAAGGATAAAAGTCCACGTGAAGATAAAATGTCATATTACAGTGTCATTGAAGACATATGGGAGTTTGACTATGTAGATTTCAGAATTCCGCTCTTTAAATGTAATTGGGTTGAAAACAACAAAGGAGTTATAGTGGATGAATTGGGTTTCATGTTAGTGAACTTTGAAAAGATTGGCAAGAAGGGTGAACCATTCATATTGGCATCACAGGCGAAACAAGTATTTTATAACGATGATCCTGCAAATGATAAATGGTCGATTGTTCTTCATGGAAAATACAGTTCATTGAAGATCCTATAGATGAAGAAGAGTACTATGATAAATATGATGACTCCAATCCATTCTCAGTTGGGTTGCCAACACCACCAAACATTGAAGCTGGGGATCACAATGACTTGTATGTTCACGGGGATCATAATGAAGGATTGTTAATTGATAAAAGATCACAATATTAGAGGCATGGATGTTTATATTTTTATTATGTTTTAATTTTCTAAATGTGAACTTTACAATGTGAATGTGGACTTTACAATGTGAATTACTTTACAATGTGAATGTGAACTTTACAATGTGAATGTAAGCTTTACAATGTGAATTACTTTACAATGTGAATGTGTACTTTACAATGTGAACTTTACAATTAGTGTTACTTTACAATGTGAAATTTATAATTTGAATGTGAACTTTCAGATGGCTGAGCATTCCCATGATGACTGTGCTGATGATCACCGTGAGGGTGAGGACGTGATTGCGCTGCCTGACAATGTTAGTTAATTTTAATTATGAATATATCCCTGAGGTTTCTATCTATATGTTCATTTATAATTATATAATGTAAGTGTGTTTTTTTTAATCAAATTTTAGGCTGGTGATGTACCCCCTGAAGTTGTCACATCACTTGATGAGCAACAAAAGAAAATCGAGAAAGTGAGGGGCATCACAATGATGTACAAGTTAATACATCAAAGGGGCAATGGACCCAAATTGGCTATGGATTTTGATCAGGCAGAAAATCCATATGGAGTGAACCACAACTCGTTTGTTTCATATCTTGGGGTTCTTACTCACAACCATTGCAGTCCTATCCTAGAATCATGGCATAAAGTTCCCAAGGGGAAGAAAGACCACATATGGAAGGAACTATGTGTGAGTTATTATTATTTGTAATTCTATTTGTATAGATTACTAATTTTTAGGATACTAATTAATAGAAATTCTATTTAATTTGCAGAGCATATTTAATCTGGATGAAAAGCTGCATCGTAAATGTGTGATGCAACGTTGTGGGAGGGTCCTAAGGAACTATAGGACCAATCTCACCCGAGATTACATACGCGATGCTGAGAATGGGTTCTTGATTGATTCCAATTCTAGACATTGATCAGTATTTCACTAACTCTACACTAATAATTTTTGTTTGTATTCTCTTTGAAAAATAAATATAGGAAGAAGGAAGCCACACAACAATGGAACTACTTGGACCCCAAAGACTGGGAGGAGTTTGTTACCCAAAGAAAAACAGATGAATTCAAGGTATTAAGCACCACTCCCAATTTAATTAATATATGTTTTTATGTATTCACCTATTCAAGATTAACCTTTAGTGTTACTAACCAAATCAATGTGCTAACTAACTAGGCTATCAACGATGCTCAATGAGCAAGGTGTGCACTGAATGTGCACGACCACACAATGGGTCCAAGAGGATATGTAGGCGTTCACCAAAGACTATAGGCTGAGTCTACTCAGCCTACTGCTACTCAAGAGACTGCAGAGTCCTCTACTGCTACTCCCGCACCTCTGCCTCGCCATGCTATGTGGATAGCTGGGAGGAAAAACAAGAAGGGAGAGATACCGAAGCAGCTGCAAAAATGGTAAAAATCAACTCTTAGAGCAATCTATCAATATTGATTATTGTTATGTTTACTTACAAATTTTTGTTGATGGTGATTAGCGGGAGCTGCACGAGCAGAGGAAGGAAGGCAAGTTCATCCCTCAGGGCACAAGGGATGAACTGACAGTTACTCTGGGTAACCCAGAGCATCCTGGACATGTAAGGGGTGCAGGCGCTGGTGTGGGCATCAAAGCGTTCTTTGGGCCATCCCATCGCAAACCTATCCCAAAAGCGGGACTTTCACAAGATGAGGTAACTTATTCCTATTTTAGAACATTATTGCGAAAGGGAATTCAATAATCAGAAACTAGCATTTCTTTTATCCATGTATAGGTAGATTCCTTAATTGATAGGAGATTCGAGGAAGTACTTGATAAAAGACTCCATGAAGCAATTAACAAGTGGCAGGCGTCTCAGACTACCACTCAGACAGTACCTGTGGCGGACCTCTCTTCTCCTACTGCTCGTACTGCAGAGGTTGGGAGTAATCCTATAGACCCACAACCTAGCACGTCCTCTGTAATTATTTTTATGGAATATATAATAACTAGTCTGTTCAAGATGATATGTTTGTGTATATATGCATATAACATTCTTTACGTAAATTTGTAGGGGTTGAAGCCATGCGACCTAAAAAGTGAAGGATATATCATTGTAGATGCATCGACTTACCCACCCCTTAAAGGGTGCATGTTTCATGGGAGTCCAGTACCATATGGCATGGTACGTGTGAGCCCGATACATGTACTCCCTGGCAGGACGAATCTTGCACTGCCTCATGCACATCCAAATGCTGAAACACTTGGTGAGGAAGTAGGCGGAGTGATACTGTGGCCCGAAGCGGATGTCCTCTATACTGATATTGTATGATAAATTTTCATTATTTTAATTTGTTAGTGTGTATATATATATGAGTCAATTGATATGAAATTATATATACAGGTCAAAAAGATGAGACCCGCTACATCTCAGCCTCCACCTCCTCGACTACCAAGTTGGCTTCCAGGGGACCTACACGCCTCGATAGGTCCTAATTGTAGGAGTGTGGTGGTATGGATCGGCGAACATAATCCAAATTGACCTATAAATGTTACTATTCTGGAGAATGCTGCAAGTAAATCATACGATAACAATCTATTTATACAAGTTTAGCATACGTATTAATGCATACATAATAGAAGTTCTGGATACGTATTAATGCAGGTCAAACATTCGGAAACAACATATTTATACAAGATATTTTGGAGTTGTTTAGTTATGAATGGTTGAACACATCTATGATAGAGCTGTGGATATGGTGAGATTAATGCATACACCAATTTGGTTTATACATCCATATACCTTGTTTTATATATGGCAATATGGTTTCTTATATATTAATGCATACATAATACATGTTTTGTAGCCACTTACACAAGACATGTACAAATTTTGGGTTTTCCCATGTGGGATTTTTGGTTCCATCTTTGATTAGTCTTGTAGATACACACCCATATTCAGTTACTTCATACTGCTGTGATGCTTTTGAATATTTTGGTAAAAATAATAAGACGATGATAATAGCTCCATTCAATGTCAAGTAAGTTTACTTTGCTTGTAATTTGTACTTAAGCAAATTACATTTTTATTGCAGATATTGAGTTATTAATTTTCTACTTTCTTACCTGTAGTGCTAAGCATTGGGAGTTATTAGTTATTGTCCCCAAGAAATTCACCGTCTATTATCTAGATCTTGCGGGGAGTGAGTTGGATGTATTATATGGACATGCAATTAAAAGGCCATTATTCTCATGAGAAATATTTTATGTTTTTATATCTGTTAACATCTGTTACTGCATTACTATTTAATTATGCAATTTGATGTGTTACATTAACATATATAGGGCTTTACAAGAGTACAAAAAAGCTGGAGGAAAGGTCCCCAGGAAAAAAAATCTGACACTCATTTGGGAGAATGTGAAAGTAATTTCCTGACTCCAATGTATATATTATTTATGTGAACTTTACTTATTTGTATTTTTGAATATTTTGTATGTTTCAATTTATAGTGTGCTACACAAGACAACATCTGGGCATGTGCCTACTATGTGATGCGATTTATGGACCTAATCATCAAACATGCCGTATTGGAAATCGATAACATACAATAGGTATTATACATAGTCTCGTTAGATAATATGAAATATATGAATCTTATTATATATTATTATAATTATGTATATACGTCATTCTCTTTGTAGGTCTTTAAAATTGAGGACTTCAACATAGGTGCAAAGCATTTTGATGTACATGCTCCCTATACGAGAGATGAATTAGATGCTGTAAGAGAAGATTGGGCAAAATCCCTGCAAAGAGTGGGAATTTTTAAATATAATTTTGTTGACAATGATGACAATGATGAATGAAGAATAACTTTGTTCTCATAATTAATTTTGTATGAATGGGAATGAATTGTTTATGAATTGTCATGTGTGTGAAAATCATCAATACATGAATGCTTCTACATGTGTCTGAATGTGAAAAGAGATGAAATAAATGGAACTGCAAGTTGCTACTGGTTTCTACATGCGTGTGATGAAAAAATAATATGAATTAAATGTTCTTATACATGAGTGTGAATCACATATATATAATATTGTCCATCATGTTAATTTTGCAGGTTTGTGGCCTATTGTTGGCTGATATCAATGGATGTCATAAACCTGTAGTTCAGTTCCACTGAACTGTAGGTTCTCATCCTGCGACCAACCACAGTAGGCTTGCAAACTGATAAGAAAAAAAAAAAATCAAAACATAGGTGTCAGTTATTTTAAGAAAACCGACACCAAAGACATATCGCGGCGTTTTTTCACTTAAAACCGACGTCTATTTAACCGTGTTGTCAGGGGATATGACGTCTCTTAATGTTAAAAATCAACGTCTTTTCGTCATATGTGGCGCCAGTTTCTTTTCGAAAACCGACACCTATAATCCCTTTGCTGGCATGTTTTTGGTGGCGGGAAGAGTTTTGGCGTTAGTTGTTTAGTAAACAACTGATTCCTATAGTCCCTTTGCTGGTGTGTTTTCGGTGGCGGGAAGAGTTTGGGCGTCAGTTTTTACTAAACAACCAACGCCTATAGTCCCTTTGCTGGCGTGTTTTCAGTGGCGGAAAATGTTGTGGCATCAGTTTCCCCCTTTAGAGGCGCCCACTTGGGTGTCACTTTGAAACCGACACCAAAGAGTTTAAATAACCGACGCTAAAAGGCTTTTATGTAGTAGTGTTCAAGACTCTAAACGGTTTGCAAACCGTTTAGTCTCCAAACGGTTTGGTGAAACCGTTTGGACCAAGATCTTCCAAACTGTTTGCAAGGGAAACTTGTTGGATTGCATGCACATGATGATGTCATCATCATCTACCTTCATTCATTCAAAATCTACTGCCGTTTTCATGGTAATTATAGTAATAGATCAAGGGAATTGCAAAATAGAACAAAATGTTCAACAATTAATGGAGATTTGAAAGCAACAACAATATTTAAGGGTTTGAGTTATATAACCCGCCTCCAATTGATCTTCAAATCTTCAAGATCCACGTCTACAATGGTGGATGCAACTCCTTCCACTGTTCCAAGGCTCGTCCTCAAGCTTTGAGTGAAAAAGATTGGCTAGAAAGAAAGATTGATGAAGGAAAAGAAGAAATCCATCATTTATTTTCGATTTCCACCATGAAATCATGGTTGAAAGTGATCAAGAAGCTTACCTACAGGTTGGGGGTCGTCCTCCTGCTGCTCTTAAGCTTCCTTGGTCATTTTGCAAGCAAGGGGAGAAAGAAGGATCGAAAAAGCCTCTCAATTGAGTTGGAAAGTGTGTCTTTATAAGAAATTCAATGAGAGAGAAATTGCCTTATAAAAATATTTTAATTCCAAAATTAGTGCCGCCTCTTCCCCCTAAATTACTTGGATGCAAAGATATCTTCCTTACCTCCGAATTTCTCTCCATTATCCATGAATTAAAGAAAAGCAATTTAAGCACCTTAATCATATAATAGTAATATCCATAAGTTAGTGGATATTACTTTTTCTTTTAATAATGTGAGTGAGTTATCCATTCCTTTAGATATTTTCATTGCCTTTGCAAGGCACAAGAACGTTCACACTTGATAAAACTCAACCATCTCGTTTTTGGTTGAAGGCCCTTCAATTATTTTTATTTATTCTTCCATTAAATTGAATTAGGGTTTCAATTATTCTTAAATCTTGATTATTTTAATATCAAGATTCTCTCTCCTCCAAAATGATACAAATGAGACGCCCCTCTCATTTTATTTCCTGTACATGATGCCAAGAAACATTAGAGACTAAT
Source organism: Alisma plantago-aquatica (assembly GCA_963693085.1). Lineage (NCBI taxonomy): Eukaryota > Viridiplantae > Streptophyta > Magnoliopsida > Alismatales > Alismataceae > Alisma > Alisma plantago-aquatica. The sequence goes on from OY856409.1 coordinate 1,011,742,571, forward strand.
ATGAAGTGGTAATTTGCATATTGAACCCTAGGATTTGGGTAAATTGCACATTACACCAAAACTAGGTTTTAATGCACAAACATTGCTTAATCAGCTCTTTCTTGTTACTCAGGCTTTCCCAAGCCATAACTCTGCCTCATATTCATTCTCATGATGCTTCAACACATGAGGAACATTTATCAAGTAACATTTGCAAGTTAACCCCTCACATTGGGTAATTTGCACTTTAGTCCAAACTAATCAAACATTGTTTCAACATTATTCAAAAAGGACTAAAATTGAAATATAAGTTCCTCTTGAACCTTAATTATTTTTCTAAAGATAAGAGCAAGCATATAATTGTCTTTCTTAAACAAAACACCTAGGGTTAAAGCATAACCCAGGTCAGGGATGTTACATTTTAGACATCAAGTTGATAAAGAGGCCAATATTTGTTAACATCTACAGAGATAAGAACTCACACAGACTTGAGATGAGCCACAAGAGAGAAAGTTTCAAAGTAGTCCACACCATAGGTTTGAGTGTAGACTTTGGCTACAATTCTAGCCTTCAACCATTCAATAGAACCACCAAGTTGGTATTTAATAGTAAAAATCCAACAATGGCTAACTGTCAGATAGTTTGCAAGATGATCAACAAGATCCTAGGTCTTGCATTCTCATAGGACAGTCATTTCATTTTTCATAACTTGATGCCAAGATGAATGTTGAAGAGCTTGTGTAGCATTCTTTGGCATAGAAATAGAAAATAAAGCAGTCGTAATGCATACAAATCTAGTACCAAGATGAGTTGAAGAGAAGTAATTACTAATTGAATGTTGAGTACAAGAACGATCACCTTTCCTTAGGCTAATAGGAAGATGTAGGTCAGTGAATACCTGGGGGTGTTATGACCTTCTGACGAGGGAGGAATTGATTGTTTAGGATCTAGAGGGGGACGGTAATTGTGGACACCTCTTCAACTTCATCATTTTGATCATATTCTACTACCTTGAGAAGAGGAGTAGGATCCAACAATCACTAGATAGGGCAGCCCCTTCATCACAGTAGTACAACATGTTTTCAAAAAATACAACATCTGCACTCACGAACCATTGATGATCAATAGGATCATAACAAGGATAACCTTTCTAAGTTTGGGAACTAGCCATAATAACACACTTAATGAAGGGGTGGTGGTCAAGTTTAGATATCCTAGGGTAGAGATTTTTAACAAAATAGGTGCTACCGAAGATGCATGGTGGAACTAAAAACATAAGCACATCAGGATAAAGAAGAGAGTCAGGGACTTGATTATGTAAAATAGAAGATGGAATATATTTGATTAAATAGCACACTGTAGAAATAGCTCTAGGCCAAAAATGTTTCGGAACATGATAGTGAAGAAGAATTGTGCGTGCTACTTCAAGTAGGTGGCGATTCTTCCTTTCTGCCACACCATTTTGTTGTGGTGTGTAAGAGAAGGAAGTCTAATGAATGGTACACTGAGAGCTACAAAGAAGATGGACATATTTTTGCATAAATTCTAAGGCATTATATGCTCCTAAGATTTTGACAGTAGTTTTAAATTGGGTTTGGATCTTAGTGAAAAAGTTGGTGATAGTTTGCAATTTTTTTACTACGATCCTTTAGCAAAAACAACCAAGTTTCCCTAGAATAGTCATCAATAAAGGTCATAAAACAACAATATCTAGACAAGCTAGACACAGAACATGGACCCCAAATATCAGCATGAACAATTCCAAATAGATTTTTATAACTAATATCTAGCTTCTAATGAAAAAGAACTCGACTTTGTTTTCTAAATTGACATGATTCACACAAAAATTGCTATTAAGAAATGTTTGGAAATAAACAACACAATTTTGCAGCAGAAGGATGGCCAAGGTGATATTGCCATTGTAGAGTCATCACAGAAGTAGATAGTAGAGATGCAATAGATTTTGGCACATCTAGGTAGTACAATCCATCTGGTCCCTCATGGCACGAACCAATCCTCTTCCTCATACAGAGATCCTAAAAACACAACCCTCAGGATCAAAAGTAACCGGAGCATTGAAGGCTCTTAAAGATTTTATTAACAAATAGCAAGTTAAGAGGAAAGTGTGGAACATTAAGGTGAATTTTAAGGGTAGATTGTTGGATAGAGATATAGTTCCAGCACCATGTACAATAGATTGAGTTCCATCCGTAAAATTCACAAGAGGGACACATGTAGTTTTAGTAAGGTAGTGAAAATTTGGAGCAACCAAAAATATGGGCAGTAGCACCAGAGTCAATGACCCATTTATTTTTACTATAAGTAGTAGGAAATGCAAGTAGAGAAGAGGAACCCCCTTTGATAGTAGATGCTGGAAAGGATAGGTGAGCCTAGAAGAGTTTGTCAAACTCCGCACAAATCCACTCAACTGTTGGCTGAGTAGAACTTGAGGCAGTAGAAGTGGATTCGTCACAGACATCTGAGGAGACTTGTGTTGGTATGGTATGCCCAGAGAGCCAATCATATGATGATTGGGATGGCATATTACGTAGAAGGATTTGATTAATAAAAAAAAGGCAAACTTCCAATTCATTTTGATTCACTTAGTTATGAGATAATCAAGAAATATTATGAATGTCTAGAGAATGTCAGTATTCAATGACGTATGTCTTCAAGTATGTGACCTGAACAATTAGATTGTACATATGTTAAGAGTACGCACATTCTTGTTATGTCCCTAGTCAGTTGTTACTATGGAAGGCAGATATACATCAATAACACACAAGACTAGAGTGTGTGTTGGTCGATGATATAATCTCATTAGTCATGATATGATATATCAAACCAAACACATACACTTGTTTTGGAACAATATATCATACAGACCCACCTAGAAAAAGACACATGGAAACCATAATTGGTGGTCATAGTTATCTCTCATAGTGAAGGTGGTGATTGTGATTCTTAAACCTGAAGTCACTACACTCATCACATGTCGTTCGGTATACTTTGACATCATCTAACATAACCCTGAATAAGGATTGCCATAACGATGATGATTGGGTAGTTGTGATACATGGGAATGACTGTGAGTGATGTAGATGGGATTTGTCCCTCCTAATGGAACTTGATATCTTAGACACTTGATAAGAGAGACTGAGAAATGCATGCACATGCACATATAAATCAATATATGATATTGAGGTCACATATATCTTAGACAGTCTGATCTAATTCAAGGAAAATGGATTCAACATTGAGAGGATGATGATTCCATGTGTCGAGTTCATTCTGATTATTAGAGACAAAGGAAGTATACAATCACTATAAAACCTTACACAAGTTGTAGGTTGAAGTTATTCTCCAACTTTTCATTCACTTAGGTAGCACACCACTCTTTTCTTTTGATGTCATAAACTAGTTATGGACATTCAGTGCCAACATGATGTGGGACCTATAGGGTCACACACATAGGAACTCATCTAGAAGAGGAGTTCAATCATGAATGATGATTGGATTGATTACTAAAGTGTTTAGGTATTCAATTCAAGAAATAAGTCAACTGACTAGACTACCAACTGATGAATTCAAGTGTTGAGATGACCATTTAGAGTGTCAAGTTGATTATAAATTGAATTGGTTGAGTTTTTCATGAATCAGGGCACCAACTGATTGCTCATTGGATGAATCAATCAGCTCAGGTTGGGTGATATGACCAGTTCACCTAGTGGACCAATCATCTTGGTCACTCCAACTGAAGGTTCTAGTGAATTTCCCAAATTCTTGAGAAAAAGTTGATCATTTCACTTGCTCAATTCGATTGGTGGAAGGAATTCATGTTTAGCATTAATTAGAAATGAATTGCCAATTTATATGCAATTGAGAAACATGACAAAATGACTGATTTAGGGTGCAATCAAACAGATCACATGTGAGCTGACTAGTTCGGCTTCCAACCAACCGGTTCGATACTCGTAGGTTGCAAAAATTAATGATCTTTCGATCCTTCCACACTCACATAAACTGGGAACCCAGACCCCAACCCCTCCTATGAATAGAGGGGTACTGGGGGATTCTCAGAATACAACTCAATTGCCTCTACAATTGTTGTCCTCTTTGATTGTAGTAACCAATAGAGAGCCTGAGCAAGTCCTACTTGGTAAAGGGATGGATTGCAAGGGAGAAACAATGATGGGAGAGCAAGTTGGTGACTAGTACACCAACGGGAGGGACAACTCCTTCATGTCTGTTCTAATTGAACAACAAGAGTTCTAGTTGGTATGTGTGGACTTCTCTATAGGCGAGGAGGCTTTTATTTGTTTCTAGGAGGATAACATCATCTGACTGTCTGTGGTGAGAATAAGAGCTACTGTAGACATTTTTCAAGTATGTTGTCCATAATGTAGACTAGGAGATGTACAAACACCATCCAAGAGCAACTAGAAGATAGTCACATGACTAGTTCAACGAGTTATTGTTGTTGGGCTTGCTCCAGGACCATGTATGAACTCATTAAACCATCCTTCCCATTACATAGTTGTTGACGTGATCTTGCTATTATGGGAATATGAATAGTAAAATTATTTGTTTTCACTGCTTACTCTAATCCGATATTTCCCAATAGTGGTATCAAAGCCACATCAATTTACTATGTTTTGGGATAATCAATATGATCAGATTTTTGGTTTTCATCATTTATTTATTGAATCTGATGCAGATATTTAAACAGATTCATATTCGTATCTGATCAAAGACCACATATAATCCCAAACTAATATTTATTATATATATACAATATGATATATATGGAATTTACACGTGTCATCCTAAAAGTGATTTTGATGGTTGGTGTGTGGCATAGTTATGACCAACAACCCAATATTTGTGTTTGTTAGATGGTTTTATTTTATTTATGTTTCATCTCAGTTTGCATACTGAGCCTCTATCTTCTTCTTCCCAATGTAAAAGTTAATTCTTTCCTACCTTTTCTCCCCTCAAATGTAACTTGAGGTTTCTCATTACAATGAATAAGTTAGTAGTAATAGGTTAGTTTCCTTTACTTACAATGATGAAGATGATGATCAATGTCAAACAAGTTGATGGTTTCAAGAGATGGGCTAGTCGATTGGAGGATCAAGGAGGATAGACCACAAGAGCAAACCAATCAGTTGGTGGAACCTATTGACCGTCTGGGCATCCATACATTGGTAGGATAGGAGGCCAACCGATCGTTTCAGGAGGACAACCGACCGGCCAAGAGGCGAGATGACCGGTTCAAGGGTTGAAGCGATCAACCTAGATTGGCAAGCATAGATATACACTAACAACAAGTTCATGCATGTGATGTGATGTTGACCTAGGTGGTAGCAATTCTTATGGCTCTAAGGAATTATAGTAGATATGGCCATAACCATCACCTTTTGTTTTATATTGGATGTTTACATTACACACACACACACACACACACACACACACACACACACATATATATATATATATATATATATATATATATATATATATATATATATATATAATCCCTCAATCAAAACATATCAAGTCTCTTTAGACAAGTCTAAGATGCTTTCTATTAATGACACACATGAAAGACTTGATCGACTAAGTGTGGGCATACAAAGGATGGTGCATCGTCTATCTCGTGGGAGTGTGATGGTAATAGTGTGGTCCTACCAAGCGGGGTACATTATTATTGTGTTATATTTAAGGTTGAGCTTAAACTATATGGTTTAAATGAGATTAAGCACCAAAAGCATACTTATAACTATGACAAAGAGTTGTGCATATTATCTATCTAAGAATTGCATATGACGCAATTGGCAAACATTGCCTACCTTTATTGTTGATTATGGATGCTGGTGTTGATCGAGCAATAATTGAATTATTTTTTATCTTAGTTCATTAAAAAATTGTTTGCTGCAATTTTCTGAATTGATACTTGAAGATTCTCAATTTGATCAAAATAATGAGAGATATAGTAATTAAATACCTAATTAATATCATTAAATTTTAATTAAATCAAATCAAAAGTGAGTTTTTGACAAAACTGCAAAGTTCTTGTGTAGAATCAAATGGTGACAAAAAACAATCACTTTTCTCTTCATTCGGTAATTGATAAGGACAAACTAAATGGGAACAACTTCCACGACTAGTTTAGGACATTGAGGATCATGCTCACATAGGAGTGCAAGCTCTATGTCCTTAGAAACACCAGAGCCAGACGAACCCCTTCCCGATGCACCAAGGGCTAAAAGGGATGCTTATAAGAAGCATACTAAAGCCGCCATGGATGTAACATACTGCAACTTGGACATATTCTCTTTTTGGCCATTTTCTAAGATTTTCCTCTCCTTTCTATCCCTTTTGTCCTTGATGTTTAATTAGTGGAATTTATAGTGGTTTGGTGAACATTTATTCACTATTTGTACCAATAAAAGGGTTTATGCACGAATACCTCAGTGAAAGCCTAATTAAGGACCTTGGTTAGGTGTTCTAAACCTTAATATAGATTTTTTAGGTGTTTTGAAATCATAAAATGAGCCTAAGTTTCAAATTTGGTTCAATTTGAATGTTGTTTGTGCAAGTTATGCAATTTTATGAACATTCTGAACTTTTATGCAATTTACCCAATTGGTAACTTTTCTTTACAAATTATCACATGCATTATAATCCTTAGATATTCCCTTACCACGATCAAGATTTTTAACCATGGGGTACCTAGTTGCACCTTGGTTGAAGGTGTTTCTCTCCAAGGGCATTTCAAGGAATACCCTCTTTATAAATGAGCTTTTCTTTAAAAGCTATCAACCAATGGGGTTATTTCTTTGATTGGAGGATGGTGGAGATGTCCTAGAAGTCTCCATGGGATTTTAGGACTGAAATTTGATATACAAGATGTCTCTATGAGCTTTCCTCTTGCATGGCCATGAAACCCTAGGCTAGGGACACATGGAAAGTCCCATAGACACCTCATGCTTGCCCCCTTCTTTATAAAGCCATGTCTACCCCTTCCCACCTCCCAATTTGAAAACTCTTTCTCACCTTATCTTTCACCTAGATTAGAGAATCATTCATACTCTATTTATCCATGAAGGTGTTGTCCCAAGGTAAAAGAGAGTGCTTACCTTGGTGAAGAAGGCTCCCAGGGTTCCAAATTTGCTCTATTTAGGGGTTCTAAAACTCCTTCTTGGTGATTTCGACCAAATATGGTAAGTTTTCTTCTTTCCTTCCCTATTTTCATGTTGTTAGTATTCCTCCCTTCTTCTTATAGGTTGGAACCATGGCCTTACATGGTGAAACCCCACCTAGATCCTTAAACACCTCATCTCCATGTTCTTTTGCTAGGGTTTTTCACCTCTAAAGTGGAGAAGGTAATTCTTGTTCGAGATAGGAGCTTTGTTGGAGAAACCAACCTACCTATCCTGAGAATCTTTCTGCTTGAACTTGTCTACCTTCCCTAGAGGCGAGTTTTGTTAACCCCCTTCTCATATATTTCTACTAACATGCTTAAATCTCATGCTTCTATGTTTAAAATTGATGATCTCCATCTCTATTTACCATGTTCTTCTAGGGTTTTGGTTTCTTGCTATTTTACCTTCTCTAGAAGATCTAGTTTGGTTACCTATGAAACTCCAACCCTGATCTTAGCTCAAATGGTGTTTTATCCCTCTCTCTCACTCTTCCTCTCTCTCGAAGGTTTCTGACTTGCCATTTTCTGATTGGTTCAATTTGAAAAATTCATATCTTTTAATCCGCTTATCCAAATTTGACAAATAAATATGTTGTGGAATTCGAAAATTAATATTTATCTAATAAAATATTTTAAGGTATGATTTTTTGGGTTTAATATGGGTTGTTTTTGTAAAATGAATTTAATGCATAAAATCCATAAAAATTACATCTTAATCATCATAACTCCAAAGTCAACATAAAAATATATTTTCTTGATCAGAAGAACCTAATAAGTTCATTAGTGAGGTTTTTACAGTCTAATATGAGATTTTCTAAAAAGGTCTAAAAACTAGGGTTTCCATACATTAATGTGCATTATGTACTCTAATACATGTTAATACATTGAAAATAGGCAAAGAGGAACTTGGACTCAATTAAAGTGGTGAAAGCTAGTAATTGATATCCATAAGAGAGGTATGTGTATTCTTACACCCTAAGTTGGGATATTTGCAAATCAAACCCTATATTTCCCTTATGGGGCTTTAATGAACCCTATTCCCTCTATTCATGATTCTTTTATTAAATTATCTCAAAATCAGTAATGATATTCTTTTTCTTTGGTCTTGTACCCCACTGCCATGTTTCAAATATATGATGCTTTTACTTGCCATGATTTGTTTTATAGCATGTTGATTTTATGGACTATTTAGCTATAGTAGTGGTACTTATGTACAACCACCCATAGACAGGGCATGTATTAATTCACCCCGGGGAATGTCTTATTCTCCCCCATAAAAATATGTGTAGGTAACTAGGAATGTATTAATTCTCCCCTCACCTATAGGTTGAGGTCCAGTAGGTACCTCAACCCTACTTAGTGAATATAGTCAATATTAATCATGCATGCAAATCTTTTATTGTTTTCTTGATATGGCAAACATCTATATGATTATGCCTCATACTCTTGTTCTCTTCATCTTATGATGAAACCTTAACCTTTACTTTCATGTTATTTCCTTATCTTTTATTCTTCTTCATTATTTGACAATACCTTGTATTTCTCTCTCTTACTGGGTGATTTCCCAACCACCCAGGTTTAGATCGAGGTGTTGAACATGATCAAGGAGAACATAGCTTCCAACATGGACCTAGCTCTTAGCGATGTTGCTTGGAGATAGATTTGAAGTAGTTTAGACTTCTCTCTTCTTAGATCCTTATGTTGTATCATACATGTAAACCCTATGGGATATTATGATGTACTTTTGTAATCTTTTGTGAAAATTGAATATGATCATTACCATTTATTAAAATTTGAAAATTTTACACCTATTCCAACATACCTTTGAGTGTTTTCAGAATGGATGTTTTATTCTTCAATTTTTTAGTAGGGAGTGGATCCCCCCTCTCGGGTCCCACTCCTCACAGGATGGTATCAGAGCCCATGGTAGTCAGAATCTGACAATTTCAACTTTGTCTCCCTAATTAGATCCCTTGCCTCATATAGTTCCTCTTTAAGTGACATGTTTTCCCTAGAATTGATCTATGATACACTTGAGATGATGAAATATTGGTTTAGGATCATAATAGTTTCACATTAGAAACATGTTTAGTTAACCATAATGTGATGAGCCTGTTAGGTAGCTATTAGGGCATAAGTTGAAAGCAAAAGTGTCTAGAAAGGATCAGGGTTCGGGAGCTGGCAATATTTTCCTCCACACCACTAGCTTGGTTTACGAGGACTCCCAGATCCATATGATACTTGCCTGGCCTGAGCTAATACTGACTGTCTGAAATAGCATGCCTAGATAGTAGTGGCCTTAGGAACCTAAGGTGGATACTCCTGAGAACCTAATATGTTGACCTTGTTTATTAGGTGTAATGATTTGTTTGAGGATGGATACCCAATATAGTTCCCTTATGTCCCCTAGAAGCACATGTTTGGATATTCTATCCCTAAGAACCTAGACTTTGAAGTTTGGTGTTTATTAAGCAATCAGAGTCCGCAGTGGAAGCGTGATGGTCTTGTACATGGTTTAGTTAGAGTCACAATTTTAGCTCTAGATTAGTTTGGCTTGGTAGGTCAAACCTTTAAAGGGGTGGGGAGTAGTTGGTTTGATGATGTTTGGGTAGTTAGATTTTGAGGACAAAATCCTTTTTAAGGGGTTGGAGTCCTGTAACATACCAAAATATAGATACACTGGCTCTAGAAACCCTAACTCCATGATTAGGAGGATAGTTTTCTTAGATCCCTAGTTTTGACCAAACAAGTCATAGTTATAACCTGACATGCTTGTTTATATACTAATGAACATAAAATGGTCATCTAATGAATAGTTCACATGTTTGAACCCTAATGAATATCTAATGCACATAATATGAGTAACTCACATATAATAATAGTGGGTACACATGATGCTAAACATTTCTTGGACTAGTAAACCCTAATGAAATGATGACCAAAATAATTGTAACCTAATATTGTATTTAATACATACTAAGAATGTATAGATGAAGAATAATGATCATATATTGACCTAAACCCTTAGTTGTAATAATCTAACATTAACCTATACGTCCTTGATGACATTCTTGATACATTAGTGACATTAGGTGTCATAATCAGATAACATACTTTAATACACATAAATGATATATAATCACCTCGTCATAAATTAATAAGGTCATCGATATGAAAATCACCTTGTTATCTAATACACACCTAATTAATCACCTAATCATTACTTGGTATGTGAATCAAATCATTAATATGTAATATGTCCCACCTTGATCACTAAAATACATATAATGACCTCAATTTGTATAATAAGTAATTAGATTCATATAATTGTGCATAATCAATAATAAGAACTGAATAAATATGAGAAAATGATTAATGATGACATTAATGTAAAATAAAGGGTAATGCGACAATGTTTAATATAGATATAAGTAATTAATGTGACATTATTTGGATTAACTGTAACAAATTGGATAAAGTGTCTTATTTCATACAAAATTATCTGATATAATTGAAAAGGTGATAATGGAGTCTAAAACCAAATTATTAAAGATAATTATCAAATATAATAATGCATATTGAGATAATTGAGTAAACTCTAATTGTGCTTAAACTCATAATGAGGTAAATAAGAAATATATATGGTTTCGAGCATAATAATATAATAGAACTCTTTTGGCAACAAAGTAAATATAACATGACACAATTAAAAGAATAATAAGGATTATATAATATCATAATTGATATAATATTAATAGGCCTAAAATGTTAACTATGTTATATCTAATAAAAAGAAATCTTAATAGCAGAACCCTTAGTTATCCATGAGAGCCTGACCTATGTGGAGTTGCTTGAGATGATTATGAACTCCCAACTTAAGTAGTTGAAAAATAAGGAGTTTGAGATAGTGAAATTTTTGGTGGAAGTTTTATGGAAACAACCTGGGAGTTTAGTGTTGGGATGTTGCATACTCACCCTTCTCTTTTTGTTTGAGATTTCAGGGACGAAATCTTTTCTTAAGGGGTGGAGTGTTGTAACATACCAAAAATTGGACGTATTCTCTTTTTGGCCCTTTTCCATGATTTTCCTCTCCTTTCTATCCTTTTTGACCTTGATGTTTAATTAGTGGAATTTATCGTGGTTTGGTGAACATTTATTCACTACTTGTACTAATAAAAGGGTTTATGCTCAAATACCTCAATGGAAGTATAATTAAGGACCTTAGTTAGGTGTTCTAAACCTTAATATAACTTTTTTAGGTGTTTTGAAATCATAAAATGAGCCTAATTTTCAAATTTGGTTCAATTTGAATGTTGTTTGTGCAAACTATGCAATTTTAGGAACATTTTGGACTTTTATGTAATTTACCCAATTGGTAGGTTTTATTTGCAAATTATCATGTGCATTATAATCCTTAGATATTCCCTTACCATTCTCAATATTTTTAACCATGGGGCACCTAGTTGCACCTTGGTTTGAAGGTGTTTCTCTCCAAGGGCATTTTAGGGAATACCCTCTTTATAAATGAGCTTATCTTTAAAAGCTATCAACCAATGTGGTTATCTCTTTGATTGGAGGAAGGTGGGGTGGCCTAGAAGTCTCCATGGGATTTTAGAACTGACATTTGATATACAAGAAGTTTCTATGAGCTGTCTTCTTGCATGGCCATGAAGCCCTAGGCTAGGGACACATGGAAAGTCTTGTAGGCACCTCATGCTTGCCCCCTTCTTTATAAAGCCTTGTATACCCCTTCCAACCTCCCATTTCAAAAACTCTTGCTCTCTTTCTCTTTCCCCTAGCTTATAGAATCGTTCCTACTCTATTTGGTCATGAAGGTTCTGTCCCAAGGTAAAAGAGAGTGCTTACCTTGGTGAAGAAGGCTCCTAGGGTTTCAAATTTGCTCTATTTAGGGTTTCTAAAGCTCCTTCTTGGTGATTTCGACCAAAAATGGTAAGTTTCCTCCTTTTCTTCCCTGTTTTCATGTTTTTAGTCTTCCTCCCACCTTCTTACAGGTCGAAACCATGGACTTCCATGGTGAAACCCACCTAGAGCCTTAAACACTTCATCTCCATGTTCTTTTGCTAGGGTTTTTCACCTCTAAAGTGGAGAAGGTACTTCTTGCTCGAGATAGGAGATTTGTTGGAGAAACCCACCTCTCTAGCTTAGGAATCTTTCTACTTGAACTTGTCCACCTTCCCTAGAGGTGAGTTTTTTTAACCCCCTTCTCATATATTTCTTACTACATGCTTAAAACTCATGCTTCTGTGTTTAAAATCGATGATCTCCATCTCTATTTATCATGTTCTTCTAGGGTTTTGGTTTCTTACTTTTTTACCTTCTCTAGAAGCTCTAGTTTGGTTACCTATGCAACTCCAACCCTGATCTTGGGTAAAATGGTGTTTTCTCCCTCTCTCTCACCCTTCCTCTCTCTTAAAAATTTCTGACTTGTCATTTCCTAATTGGTTAAAAATGAAAAATTCATATCTTTTGATCCGCTTATCCAAATTTGACTAATAAATATTTGGAATTTGAAAACTAATCTCTATCTAATAAAAATATTTTCAAGGTATGATTTTGTTGTTTGAAGAAGGGTTATTTTTGTAAAATGAATTTAATGCATAAAATCCATAAAAAATACATCTTAATCATCATTACTCCAAAGTTAACATAAAAATATATTTTCTTGATCAGAAGAACCTAATAAGTTCATTAGTGAGGTTTTTAGATCCTAATATGATTTTTTCTAAAAAGGTCAAAAAATTAGGGTTTCCATACATTAATGTGCATTATGTACTCTAATACATGTTAACACATTGAAAATAGGCAAAGAGGAACTTGGACTCAATTAAAGTGGTGGAAGTTAGTAATTGATATCAGTAAGAGAGGTATGCTCATTCTTACACCTAAGTTGGTATATTTTCAAATCAAACCATATATTTCCCTGATCAGGCTTTAATGAACCCTCTTCCCTCTATTCACGATTCTTTTGTTAAATTGCCTCAAAATCAGTAATGATATTCTTTTTCTTGGGTCTTGTACCCCATTGCCATGTTTCAAATATATGATGCTTTTACTTGCCATTATTTGTTTTCTAGCATGTTTATTTTATGGACTATTTAGCTATAGTAGTGGTACTTATGTACAACCACCCATAGATAGGGAATGTATTAATTCACACTGGGGAATGTCTTATTCTCCCCCATAAAAATGTGTAGGTGACTAGGAATGTATTAATTCTCCCCTCACCTATAGGTTGAGGTCCGATAGGTGCCTTAACCCTACTTAGTCAACGTAGTCAATATTATCATGCATGCAAATATTTTATTGTCTTCTTGATATGGATAGCATCTATCTTATTATGCCTCATACTCTTGTTCTCTTCATCTTATAACAAAATCTTAGCCTTTACTTTGATGTTATTTCCTTATCTTTTGTTCTTGTTCATTATTTGACACATACCTTGTATTTCTCTCTCTTGCTGGGTGATTTCCCAACCACCCAAGTTTAGATCGAGGTGTTGAATATGATCAAGGAGAACATAGCTTCCAACATGAACCTAGCTCTTGGAGATGTTGCTTGGAGACATATTTGAAGTAGTTTAGGCTTCCCTTTACTTAGATCCTTATGTTGTATCATACATGTAAACCCTATGGGATATTATGATGTACTTTTGTAATCTTTTATGAAAATTGAATATATTCATTTGTTTAATTCCGTTGCTACACTTTGGTTGTTTTGAATACCATTTACTAAAATTTGAAAATTTTACACCTATTCCAACATACCTTTGAGTGTGTTCGGAATGGATGTTTTATTCTTCAATTTTTTAAAGTAGGGAGTGGACCCCCCTCTCGGGTCCCACTTCTCACAATGGACGTCAAGTGTCTGATGCCATGCTCCATGAACTATGAATTACAAAGGCTACATGGGAACATGATGCGATTGAGATGCTCACACATCTCAAGAACATGTTCTAAGATCAGCAAGACAAGAGAAATATGATGTCTCCAAAGCATTGTTCAAGTGTAACATGGCAGAAGGAGATGTAGTAGGTCCTCATGTACTTCAACTCATCAGGTATTTGGAGAACCAGGCTAGTTTGGGATTCCCCTTGGGTCAAGAGTTGTCCACTAACGTGATTATGTAGTCCCTACCAGAGTCATACAATGATTTTTTCATGAACTACAACATGAATGACTTTGACAGGCCATTGACAAAGTTGTTGGGCATGTTGAGAACAACTGAGACACAAATGAAGAAAGACAAGTGCAAGTATGTGATGATGATCAGCAAGACTAAGGGAAAGTCTAAAGGCAAAGGAAAATCTAAGTAGAGTTCTAAAGCTAGACAAAAGCCTAAGTCTTCAGATCTCAAGGCAAAGGGAGGATTAAATAAAAGAGGGATTGTCACCATTGTCACCAGTCTGGACATTGGAAAAGAAATTGCCCCCTCTAGTTAGAGAAACTAAAGTAGAAGAAGGAAGGGATAGATGCCTCTACTTTAGGTATAAATGTTATAAGATAAATTTGATTACTTCTTCATCTAGGTATGTGATACCAGATAAAGATCTGACATATGTGATGTGCATGATATGACAATAAGTAAAGCCTTTATGAAAGGACAAAGATGAACTATGTGGAGCAAGAATTGTTGAACCATTAGTCTACATTTAAATTTATCTGAGCCCACTGGACATGTAATAGATTTAGTTGAACTGCTATTTCATAATTCCAATAAAAAACACATTTTACATTATGCATCTTGTACGCCAAGGATGAATAAATAAAGAGTTGTTAATATTTCTATTTCAAGGATATCATCTTGTATGGAAATTCCCAACCATCTAATGATCTTTATATAGAAGAATCTCAAGATGAATGTATGTAACGTAAATACCAAAGGATTATAATTGATAACTCAAACAAACTTTAGCATTGTCATTTAAAGCACATATATGAGAAATGCATTTCTAGAAACCATATTGATGTTTTCTGGACTCTCTTGGTTATTGAACCAATAAGAGACATGCAAGACTTAATCATATGCAATATGACAAAATATCCTTCACTAGATTTAGTGGGAGGATAAACACTCTATTAAGTCTTATACATGTTGATGTATGAAGATCGTATAGAATAAATTCTAGAGGTAGTACTTCATAATATTCACTAATGATCTCAGTTGGTATGAGGTTTGTATTAGGTGAAATACAAACACAAATCTCTTGAAGTGTTCAAGGAGATTATATATGAAGTATAAATTTGATAAAATTATTAAGAAACCTTAATATGATCAAATGTTAAAATACCTTACATAAATAGTTTGACAACCTTCTGGATAGACAATGATAGTGTATCACAATTCAATTCCAAATGAACATGATGATGTGTTAGGAAGAAGGGATTACATCATGATGTAATTATCATATTAATTTAATCTTCTAATCTCCTCATAAATATGTACTTAACACTAAAATAATGTATCATCTAAAATGGTTTAAAAGACATCATATGTGATATGTGAATGTCCCAATATGTCTTAAGGATTGAAACTTTTACAAGAAAGCAGTTTCTTGAAAAGGTTTTTCCACAAACCATGATTGTTGAATGATACTATCAATCCCAATCCAATAACAAAAGTGTTTTGTTGATAGGATAACTGAGTTCCAAAAGAACCAGTGGGAGTAAAAATAAAACTCAAAATGTTTGAGATTTACAAGGAGGTACAATGAGAACAAGTGTGAATCACAAATTATTGTGGAATCTCAAGTTCCTCATGTAACACAAAATCTCATAGTTGTAGTAGAATACATCTGTGATCGAAAGATTGTGAATCCAACAACTCAGATGGGTTGGTTATAAGATGATGAGCCAAAAAATCAACTAGAAGATATTGAGAACCATAATATGAGAAATGGCTCAAAGAAATTACAGAGTCCATGTAAACTAACAATGTATGACCTTGCTAGTACCACATGAAGGGGGTAAAACCCATAAGGTGAATTTGGGTTTTCATTAGAAGACCATCATGGATAACATAAAAGGACAGTTTGGTTGCAAAATTTTTCAAATCAGTTCAAACAGTTGAACTTGAAGAAATTCCTTTACCAATTGTCATGCTTGGTGTAGCGGCTAGAATAGACTATGAGATTTGGCATACTAAGTTTAAAACCACATTCCTCAATTTTTTTTTGAAAGGATGTGTACGTGACACAACCTAAATTTTTATAAAATTCATGAATGCAAATAAAGTCTATAAGCTACAATGTACAATCTTGGGGTTGAAACTAGCAACTCAGAAATGGGATATTTGACTTGATAAGATAGTGAAAGAGTTTGACTTGAATTAAGATAAAACCTGAAATATGTGATTACAAAAGATTTAGTGGGAGCATATATGAATATTCCACATGTGTATGGGGAATACTATCTCAATAATTTTGAGATCGGCATGGAAAATACCTTCGGAAATGAAGGATTAGGTGAAACATCCTACGAGATAGGGATCACGATCTATAGAGATAGTTCTTGAAAGTTACATAACCTAAGTATGAGAACATACAATAGCAACATGTTGAAATAGTTCAACATAAAGGATTTGATGAGAGAGAATCCATATTAGTCTCTCATGAACCCTACAACTCCAATTCTTGTGAAGAATGGAAAGAAATGAGTGAGATGCATGTGCACCAGCAATGGATCTATCATGGATGCTATATAAATGTACTCATCCCATAATCTTGTATGTACAAGACATGTCAATATGGTATTAGTTTCCAATAAGGTTCGTTGGAATTCCTTTAAAAAACATACATTAGTTCTTGTGAAGTATTTAAGGATAAGTTTCTAGAGCATAGCAACAAGGAAGAGTTGAGTGTAAAAGGTTACACTAATGCAGACTTCCTAAATTACAAAAGTGATTACAATATAAAATATGATTAATTTTAGGAAAAGAGTTGTTAGTTGGAAGGGTTATGAACTGTAGACCATTTGTACAATTCTATAATAGAAACTGAGTATCCTAATGTAATGAAAACAAGAGTGGATACTATATGGATCTAGAAGTTCATACAGACGAAGTTAAAAATATTCCAACCATATATGACACAATAGAGATACTATAACAATAGTGGAGCTATAGGTTAGGCAAGGGATATCATATACCCTATTATGATAGTGTCATGTCATGATGAAGAGATGAGAAACACACAATATACTGACTAATAACAAAGTGTTACTATCCCACTAGATTAGCACTTGTGTATTAGAAACACGATGGACATGTTTAGATCATTGAGAATACGATTCGTTAGTGATTGGCTCTAAGTGCAAGTGGGAGTCTATTGGTATGGTATGCCCAAAAATCCAATCATATGATGATTGTGATGGCATATTACATAGAAGGATTTGATTAATAATAAAAAAGGCAAGCTTCCAATTCATTTTGATTTACTTAGTTACGAAATAATCCAGAAATATTATGAATGTCTAGAGAATGTCAATACTCAATGACGTATGTCTTCAAGTACGTGACCTGAACAATTAGATCATATGTATGTTAAGAGTATGTACATTCTTGTTATGTTTCTAGTCAGTTGTTACTGTGGAAGGAGGATAGACATCAATAACACACAAGACTAGTGTGTGTGTTGGTTGATGACAAAATCTCATTAGTCATGATATGGTATATCAAACCAAACACACATATACTTATTTTGGAACAATATATCAGACATACCCACCTTGAGAGTGACACATGGAAACCATAAATGGTGGTCATAGTCATATCTCATAGTGAAGGTGGTGATTGTGATTCTTAGACCTGAAGTCACTACATTCATCACATGTCGCTCGGTATGCCTTGACATTATCTAACGTAACCTTGAATAAGGATTACCATAATGGTGATGACTGGGTAGCTATGACATAGGGGGATTGACTATGAGTGATGTAGATGGGATTTGTCTCTCCTACTGGAGTTTGATATCATAGCCACTTGATAAGCGAGACTAAGAAATACATGCATATGCACATGTGCATCAATATATGATATTGAGTTCACATATATCTCAGATAGTCTACTCTAGTTCAAGGAACATGGATTGAACATTGAGAGGATGAAGATTCCATGCCTCAAGTTCATTTCAAATATTAGAGACAAAGGAATTATACAATCACTGTAACACCTTACACATATTGTAGGTTGTAGTTGTTCTCCAACTTTCCATTCACTTGGGTAGCACTGATGTGTGACTAGGCACCACTCTTTTCTTGTGATGTCATAAACTAGTTATGGACATTCACTTCCAATGTGATATGAGACCTATACAGTCACATACATAGGAACTAATCTAGAAGAGGAGTTTAATCATGAATGATGATTGGATTGATTACTCAAGTGTTTAGGTATTCAATTCAAGTAAAAAATCAGCTGACTGGACTATCAACCGATCAGTTCAAGTGTTGAGATGATTGTTTGGAGTGTTAGGTTGATTAGAAATTGAATTGGCTGATTTCTGCATGAATCAGGGCACCAACCGATTCACTCACTGGGTGAATCAATTGGCCCAATTTGGGTGAGATGATTAGATCACCTAGTGAACCAATCGGCTCGGTCATTCCTATTGGAGGTTCTAGTGACTTTCCCCAATTTATGAGAAAAAGTTGATCGTTTCACTTGCTCAATTCGATTGATGGAAGGAATTAATGTTTAGCATTAATTGGAAATGAATTGCCAATTCATATGCAGTTGGAAAACATGGCAAAACAACCGATTCGGGTTGTGAACCGATTGGCTCACATGTGAACCAACCTGTTTGGTTACCAACTGACTGGTTTGACACTCACAAATTGCACAAATTTATGATCTTCCGATCCCTTTCCCTCCCACACAGACTAGGAGCCCAGACCCTAACCCTTCCTATAAATACAGGGGTATCGGGGGCTTATCAGAACACAACTCAATTTCCTCTAACAATTGTTGTCCACTCTAATTTTGGTAACCAATAGAGAGCCTGAGCAAGTCCTACCCACTAAAGGGAGGGATAGCAAGGGAGAAGGAATTTTGAGAGAGCAAGTTGGTGACTAGTACACCAACGGGAGGGGTAACTCCTTCTTATTTGTTCTACTAGAACAATAGATGTTCTAGTTGGTCAGTGTGGACTTCTCTATAGGTGAGGAGGATGTTGTATTCTGCTAGTAGGACAAAGTTACCCTGCGGTCCATGGTGAGACTAGGAGCTACTATAGATGTTGTTCAAGTCTACTATCGGTGGTGAAGATTAGGAGCTGCACAGACACCGTCTAAGAGAAACTAGAAGGTAGTTGCACGACTACTTCAACAAGTTATTATCACTGAACTTGCTTTAGGACCAGGTATGAACTCGTTAAATCATCTTTCCCATTATATAATTGTTGACAAAATACAGATGGTAATTTTTTTTGTTTCTACTGCCCACTCTAATTCGGTATTTACCAACAACTTGATTTGGCCATGAAGGTTTACCATGTGTTTACCAACAATAGTCTTTAGTGTGGTTTGTGTGTCCACAGAAGTTGCATAAGCGATTGGCAGTAGTGGGTTGAGGTTGACTGCATCCACTAAAAGGTCCTCATCTAGGAGTACATCTTCCAAGGTCGTGTCCATGGCCATGCCCACATCCCTGACTAGAATCAGAGGAGAAAATCACAAGTATCAAGTGATCAATAGTAGTAGTAGTCATAGAAGGAAGACATTGAACATGCTTGAGAACATACCTTAGCATAGGCAAGGGATCACTGGACACAATTTGGCCTACCACACCTACAAAGGAATTAGGTAAACTAGCAAGAAATTGAACTAGTTGAAGTTCATCGTGTTGATGTTGAACTTCTTTGATATCAACAGAGAGTGGATGATAAACTTCAAATTCAGCCCAAAGTGCAGAGCACTAGTTGTAATGATCTTCAACAAAGTCTTTAGTGGAATACTCTCATCAATAGAACTTGAAGAAGGTCTTCTAGGAGAGTTGATCCCACATGGATTTCACATTAGGTAGGCAAAGAAGAGACTGAATGATCATTGGTTAAGCACTATTCACCATCCATGTCATGACACCAGAATCCTCTTTGGCCCATTGGTCCTAGGTCTATTTGACTTTGTCAGCAACTAAGTCAATAGGAGAATCCTTAGCAACAAAAGAGACATGAGAGTAATAGTCTTGGGATTTGACATAGAGTATGAATGAAGCCACCCATAGATGGTAGTTAGATCCATCAAGTTCCATGGTCGTAACACACAAGGTCCATGAAGGATCTGTAGTAGCAATGGAGGCCATAAGAAGTAGAAGTAGATCAAGATTTGGATGACCAATTCAAAAGAAAACTTGCAGTGGGGAAATAGAAACATGCAATAGCAACAGAGATAAAAAATAGATAAGTAGATCATAGATAACCCACATAGGGGTAGTGGTAGCAACAACCAGATCTAATGAGATATAAGGAATCCACATAGGGGCAGTAGATAGAAACAGTAGATAACATATCTGAGAAACCCTCATAGGGGAAGTAGGGAGAAGAGAAGACATACTCCGCCATGATAAGAGAGAAGAGGTGAGACCTTTAGTGTTTCAAGGTGCTATTTTGGAATTTTTGGACGAGTGGTCGACAGGGTGGTCGACAGGTGGTGGTTGATAGGTGGTGATCAATAGGTGGTGGTCGATGGGTGGTGGTCGATAGGTGGTGGTCGATAGGTGGTGGTCGATGGGTGGTGATAGATGGTGTTGACCTAGAGGTTATACATAGTCAATATTTTGATAATGACTTAACCATTCCATTCATATGTATCTAATAAGTGTATTCGAGATGTATTTTAGGTGTTAGGTACATGAAAAGGATCAAAATTCACAAGCCCTAATTTGCTCAAGTTCAAGCCAAAAGCTATACAAGTGTACAATTTAGGAAATCCATGTAAACGACCTTAGAAGATTTTTGTAATCACTTGTATTGATGATATGACTTGTAAATAAGATGAGAAAATTGATTGGGACACTTAGAAAAAAGTTATAATCACTTTTGATGCACTTTAGAAAATTGATCACAGGTAGTCAATCGGTCGAGTCACAATCTCAACCGATCCACTAAGATCAATTCTCTGAAGAGTGCATCAGTCGAGTTGTGTTTTCACAGAACTGGGCCGATTGGGTTACTGACCAAATCCAACTTTCATTAGTCGGTCGAGTTTCCTTAGGACAAACTCGACCGATGGTTTGAAATTTGGGTTTGTCTTTTACCCTATCGGTCGAGTTACCTTTATTGAAACTCAACCAATTGCACTGTACGAAAATTACATAAAAAGTGATTATGACCATTGGTGAGATATTTGGTTGAAAATAGATATGTTGACTTGGAAAAAAAATGGCTATTTTCTTACCCTAAGTGTACCCCAACTCAAAGGGGCAACCTCAACTATAAATAGGACCTCTTGGAGTTCATTCCAAGGTTGCTCATTCCATATATGCTTGGTTCTTGCTTAGTTGAGTATTGCACACCTTTGAGCCCCTTTCTCTCTCTACCTTCAAGTCAAATCTATGAGTATGAGTGAGATAAGTTTTGTTGTATGAGAGCTACCCCTTGTATCCATGTAAAGATCTCCACCTCCTTCCTACCCTCTTTCCTATTGAAGAAAAGGCTGGAGATCTTCTATGAGTGAAGGAGAAGGAGTTGTTGTTCTTCAAGGTTGAAGAAAGCATGGTGTTCTAGATCTCAAAGTAAAGGAGATAGGCAAGGTGGATGTTCAAGAAGGATAGGTAATTCCTTGAAGTCCAAAGACTTGAAGAAGGAGTGGGTAAGTCCTTGTTGAAGGCTGAAGACTCCATGGTTCAAGTGGGCAAGTTCCTTCAGTAGATTGAAGATCCTTGCTTGTGGCATTAAGTCCTTGGATGAATGTGGTTGTTATCTTGTAATCTTATGAATGAATATAAGAACATCAAGATTCCAAAGTCCTATAGCCTAACCACCTCCAGGTAGTGGACTTACTCACTTCTAGTTTGAAGTGTGAAGCCACTCTAAACCACTTTGTCCAAGTGTATGTTCTTCCTTGTCTCTCATCCTTGCTATGCATGCTAGTTAGGACTTCAAATTGGATGTATGTTTAAGTTTCTGGACTTAATATAATTTCGTGATCTAATTCATTTTGTGATATTTGTGAATTTCTATTCACCCCCTCTAGAGTCCTTGATCCAACAAGTGGTATCAGAGCAAGTCTTCTCCAAGCTACTTCTACAAGTAGGAGAAGATGGGTGATTTAGCACTTGGATCTCTCAACTTGGAGCGAAGCTTCTCCATGCGACCTCCGGTCTTTGATGACACCAACTTCCTCTATTGGAAGAGAAGAATGCAATTCTATCTCCAAGGAGTAAGCTATGAGATGTGGAAGGTGGTGCATCTAAAGTATGAAGATCCTAAGGGGGAAATCTCCACATGGAAGGAAGCCTAAATGAAGCAAGCTCAGCTCAATGCCAAAGCTGTGAGAATCATCTATGAAGCCCTCACTCCATCCGAGTTGAACCAGATCTCCTCTTGGGACAACACACATGAAATTTTGAACAAGCTATGTGTCACCTATGAAGGAACGAATCAAGTGAAGGAAGCCAAGATCTACATGCTTGGTGGTCTACTTGAGAACTTCAAGATTGGCAAGAATGAAAGAGTGGCAGAGATGTACACAAGGCTTAATGTGATCATCAATGGATTGGCAGACCTTGGTAGTGTGATGGACAAAGGCACAATCAACTCCAAGATCTTAACATCTCTTCCAAAGAGATGGGAGCACAAGGTGACATTCATCGAAGAAGTGTACAAGCTTAGTGAATTGTCAACCGAGGAGTTGGTTGGCAACCTTCAAGCCCATGAACCAAGGTTTGATAAGTAAGAAGAAGAAGAAAAGAGAGAAGAGAAGGAGTCCAAAAAGATCAAGGACACATCCTTCAAAGCTCAAATTGAAGAGATGGTTCGGTAGTAACAACTTGCACTCAAGTCCCCTACTCCTTCCTCAAGTGAAGATGAATACCAAATGAACATGAAGAAAACTACTCCAAGGGCAAACACTTCAAGTGGAAGCCTTCTTTATCAACTCCTAGATGCTATGAATGTGGCCAAAAAGGCCATTACAAGAGTGACTTACCCAAGGCTAAGAAGAGCCATCACAAGAGCAGCCACAAGAAGGACAAGGAGTACAAGAGAAAAGGCAAATACAGGAGAAAGGAGAAGAAAGAAAGAAGAACTAAAGATGCAGCTCATGCAGCTTGAGAGGAGTCTTCCTCAAGCTCTTCAAGCTCCGAAGATGGAGAATGCCACCTTGATCTCATGGCCTCTACAAGTGAAGATGTAGGTGAGATAAGTGAGGTAAGTGAGGTAAGTGAAGTTAATTGAATGAGTTGTGTAAAGAAACTCTTATTGATATGCTTAATGCTTTGCGATCATCTTTTACTAAATGCAAATCTAAAAAGAAAAGGTTAGGTAAGATAATAGATGATCTTTATTCTAAGATTGAGGTTCTTGATCAAAATGAAAAGCTGCACCTTGATAGTATTGATACCTTGCAAGGACAATTTCTTGATCTTGAGTTCCAATACAATAGAGTTGAGGTTGAGAATGGTGTCTACCTTAAGACCATTGCTGCTCTTAAGGAAGATAACCAAAAATTCCTAGATGAGATAGATGTTCTTAAAATAGAAAATGTAGAACTTAATCTCATTGATGAAGCTAGGAAGCAAGAAACTCATGCTTACCAAAAAGAAATTCTTTTGCTTAAATCTAAAAATGCTAAGTTGCTTTCTCAAGTTAATAATCTATCATCTAAACCTATTTTACAAAGTAATGAGGTATCTAGCATTAGTTTAGACATGATTCTTTTCACACTAAAGCCCTATGTTTAGAGGCCGACCTATTGCATGCTAGAGATGATCTTGCTAGTTTATCTACTACTGTCATTAATCTTAGTGATGATAATGCTAAATTGAGAGCTTCTTTGCAAAAGTTTTTACGGGAAATAAATCCCTTAATGCTGTCCTAGAACACTCTACCAAACAAAATGGTACTAGTGGTTTAGGATATGATGGGACTACTCTAGAAGGTAAGAAAAAGAATAAGAGTAAGGGTAAGAAAAAGAGTGTGGAACCTCCTTCCTTCCATGGAGAGACTTTCGGCTCTAAGAACCCAATGGTATGTGTCCATTACAAATGTGATGATCATTACTCTACTTATTGTCATTACAAGCCAAAGGGGACCAACCCAAAGATGAAATGGGTCCCCAAGATAACCCCAGATCCCAAAGTTTGAGTTGGATACCGAAATCCTTCTTTCATGCATGTCCAAAGAAGGTGGATTGTTGATAGTGGCTACTCAAAACATATGATAGGTGAAATAAGCCATTTCAACAAATTCATGAAAATGAAAGGAGGATCGGTGACCTTTGTGGACAACAAAAAGGATAAGGTAATAGTTGAGGGTGATGTAGGCTACGAGCTAAGTATTAAAAATGTTTTGATTGTTGATGGCCTACATCACAATTTGATAAGTGTAAGCCAACTTTGTGATAATGGATATCTTGTTCTATTTACTTCTTAAGAATGTTTGCTTCTAGATTCCCTCACTTACAATGTCATATATAAGGGAACTAGAAATGGTAATCTTTATGTTATTGTGCTTGATGCTCTAAACCCCATACTTGATAGATGCTTGGTTGTGGATAAAAATGATATTTCTCTTTGGCATCGCCGGTTGGGTCATGTGATTATGCATCAAATGAAGAAATTGAGCAAAAAGGAATTAGTTCGGGGACTTCCCAAATTAGATTTTGAAAAGGATGACGAATGCCAACCTTGTAAACAAGGCAAGCAAACTAAGTCCTCCTTTAAATCCAAAGGAGTCCTTAGTACCAAAAGAGCTCTTGAGCTTCTTCATATTGATCTATTTGGACCTATGAGAACTCAAACGCTTCGTGGTTTCAAGTATTGTCTTGTGATTGTCGATGATTTCTCTCACTATACTTGGACATTCTTTGTCATTTCTAAAAGTGATACTCTTGATGTTTTCTCGAGCTTTTGTAAATGAGTTGAAAATGAAGCTTCTAGCCAGATTGTTTCTATCCATAGTGACCATGGGGGAGAGTTTGAAAATGATCTTTTTGAGCACTTTTGTGAAAAATCTTGTTACTCACACAATTTCTTTTCTCCTTATACACCTCAATAAAATGAGGTAGTAGAGAGAAAGAATAGGTCGCTACATGAGATGGCTAGGACCATGATTCCAAAATATGACATTCCTAAGAAGTTTTGGGATGAAGCCATTAGCACCTCTTGCTTTGTGTAGAACCGAGTCTTTACACATCCTTCTTTGAAGAAAACCCCCTATGAGTTATGGCGTGGTAGAAAGCCATCCATTGATTTCTTTCACATTTTCGGATGTCCTTGTTTTGTTTTAAACATGAAGAATTCTCTCGACAAGTTTGATCTGAAATCTTACAAGGTTTTCTTCCTAGGCTATAGCACTACAAGCATGGCTTATAGAGTATTCAATATTGAACTGTCTAAAATTGAAGAATCTATTAATGTTGAGTTTATTGAAACTAACCCTATTGTTGGAAAGAATGTTGTAGATAATTATGTTGCAGATGACTTAATTCCTATCCTAAAAGACCTCAACATCGACAATAAAGGTAAGCAGGTGGTTGAAGCAGAAGATGAAGAGAATATGGATCCCACTCCTCACTTTGCAAAGAAGCATCCCAAAGAGCTAATCATTGGCAACCCATTTGAGAGAGTAAAGACATGAGCTGCCTACAAAAAAGAACAAGTAGACAGTGCCTTCATCTCATAGCTGGAGCCAAAGAACATCAAGGACACTCTTGGAGATGATGAGTAGATCCTAGCCATGCAAGAGGAACTAGAGCAATCTGAGAAGAACTGAGTGTGGACCCTAGTGCCAAGACCAAGTGATAGAAAAATCATTGGCACCAAGTGGGTCTACTGCAACAAACTTGATGAAAATAGCAAGGTTTTAAGGAACAAAGCAATGTTAGTGGCACAAGGTTACAATCACCAGGAAGGTATTGATTTTGATGAAACTTATTCTCCTGTTGCTAGACTTGAATCTATTAAAATGCTACTTGCCTTTGCTAGTTATAAAAATTTCTTACTATATTAAATGGATGTTAAAAGTGCATTTTTGAATGGTACAATCGAGGAGGAATTATTTGTTTCTCAACCTCTGGGCTTTGAAAATGACAAACTACCTAATCATGTTTATTTGTTACAAAAATCTCTCTATGG
The DNA here is from genome assembly GCA_963693085.1 of Alisma plantago-aquatica. Taxonomy (NCBI): domain Eukaryota; kingdom Viridiplantae; phylum Streptophyta; class Magnoliopsida; order Alismatales; family Alismataceae; genus Alisma; species Alisma plantago-aquatica. Next base: position 1,011,769,065 of record OY856409.1, read on the forward strand.
ACTCAAACAAGCACCTCAAGCTTGGTATGAGAAATTAAAAAACTTTTTGTTAGACAATGTCTATGTCACGGGCAAAGTTGATTCTACTCTATTTCTAAAACACACTTCTAGAAATTTTCTTATCATTCAAATTTATGTTGATGATATCATTTTTGGCAGAACTAATCATGATCTTTGCAAGGAGTTTAGTTCTCTTATGCAGAGTGAGTTCAAGATGAGCATGATGGGTGAGCTTACTTTCTTCCTCGGCTTCCAAATCAAGCAAACCAAAGATGGAAACTTCATCAACCAAGGCAACTACACCAGTGAACTACTCAAATGATTTGGAATGTAGAACATGAAGCCAATGGACACACCCATGTCCAATACTGCCAAACTTGATAGAGATGAAGAAGGTGAGAAGGTAGATGAGAATCTCTATAGAGGTATGATTGGAAGTTTACTTTATTTAACTGCCTCCAGACCTGATATTATGTTTAGTGTTGGCTTGTGTGCTCTCTTTCAATCAAGTCCTAGGAAATCACATCTTATTGCTGTTAAGAGGAATTTGAGGTACTTAGCCAAAACTCAAAACTTTGGTCTATGGTACCCTAAGTCAAGGGACTTTACTCTTATAGCATATAGTGATGCTAATTACACGGGCTGTTTGGTTGATAGAAAGCACATAAGTGGCACTTGCTTCCTTCTAGGACCATGCTTGGTGTCTTGGTTTTCCAAGAAACAAAGCACCATGGCATTATCAACTACCGAGGCTAAGTACATTATAGATGGGAGTTGTTGTGCCCAGGTCCTATGGATGAAGCAAATTCCCCAAGAATTTAACATACATTTTGATGTTTCTCCTATCTATTGTGATAATACTAGTGCAATTAGTCTTTCTTATAATCCTATATTGCCTAGTAGAGCTAAACATATAGAGGTTCACCATCATTTTCTTCATGATCACATTGTCAAAAAGGATATTTATATCACGCATGTGGACACAAAAAATCAATTGGCAGACATTTTCACTAAACCTCTAGCTAGAGAGCAATTTAATTTTATTAGATCTAAACTGCTCATTATTGCTTTAGATGATATTGACATGTTATCTAGCTAGTTGCTTTTATCCTATATGTATTGCTCATGCTTTACTCACCTTGCTTGTCTAAAATTACTAAAATTTGCTTATTGACATGCTTAGTTTCACTTATTTTTGGGCATTTCTCGAATTTCTTATTTTTATCACAAAATAGTACCCAATGATGAGCGATCTGTGCCTAAGTATGTTTAATATACATAATAGACTCGAAAAATGAATTTAATTAGCATTCATATGGCTAGAAATTAAGTTTGAAGGTTTTAGGTCAGGTTGACCATCGATTGAGTTTCCCTAGGACAAACTCGACCGATCCATGGCTGAGAGCTGTTCTAAAATGGACCAATCGATCGAGTTTCCGACTCTCAGAACTTGACCAATTAGCGGGCTGAAGCCAATTTAAGTTGGGTTTGGCCGACTATTCTCCCTCTCAACTAGAGAATAGATGACTGATTCCCCTTCTTCTAGCCCTAAGCTCTATACCCAAACCCTTTCCTTCCCTATCCTAGCCCTTTCCTGACCTAGATAGGTGGCCCTAGACCTCCACCTTTTCTCCTTATTGGTGTTTGGACGTTTTTGACAGTTTGCTTTGTGTGTTTGATCTCATTTTCTTCTTCTTCTCACCTCCATGGCTTCCCATAGGAGAAAGAGACCCGCCCCTAGCAATGCTCCTTCATCCTCTTCATTTAACTGCTTGATTCCTTTTGTTGACACATCATTTGTCTCAATATAAGCTCTAAATAGGTATAAGGATCTTCTTCCAAGGAGTCCTTTCCCTTTTAAAGCTTTGTTTGAGCCTAGTCCTAGGCGTCAAGTGGTCATAGACCAAGTAGCTAAGTTGTTATCCATCCATCACCTCTCTGCCCTGGCTGTCGAGCATGACTGCTTTTATAATTCAATGACAAGCACAAAAGCAATTCACGAATTCTACACTAACATGTGTTGGAATTATGACACCCTTGTACCCCCGCCGAATACTCAAGTGATCCTGATTTCCATGATTGCCGGGAAGCATTTTCAAATCTCCGAGGATATCTTAAATGTATTCTTTTCTAGAGATAATGAGAATGACTCTTGGCACAAGGATTACAATGAGTATTTTGATCTTTTGGATCCTGAAGGTTTCTACAAGTAGAATGAACTTACTCTCCCTGACATTCATCGCTACTTGAAGAAACTCAATGTTCCATATAAGAAGAAGATCACCCTACCATCTTCCTCCCTCAATCTTAGGAAGCACATCTTAGCCTTAGTGGTCAACTACAACATCCATCTGAAGAAAAATCAAATGGATATTGCAGAGAACATTGCAGTTATCATGTATTGCCTCCTTGGGAATATTAGAGTCAAATAGTCAAGATACATTCTCCACCATATGACCTATTTTGATTCCGGTAGGAACACACGAGGCACCCATCCACCCTATCCAACCCTGATTTGTGGTTTGTTTTAGTTTTCCATTGAGAAATCACTCTTTTTTTACTTTCATTACAAGCTAGCCAGTAAAGGTGTATGTATCAGTGAGACCACGATTCAGAAGTTTGTGCCTGTCTTTATCTCCACCACACATGGCGCTTCACCCTCAGTCTCTACCTCTACAGCCCCTGCCTCCTCTACCTGAGCTCCACCTCCTCAGCCCCCTCGATCTAGCCGTGCCTCGTTTCATGTATCTAATGAAAACCCTTGTGGGCTACATGATGCACCAACATGCATACAACCAATAGGTTCAGGAGCACCTGCATCAGGAGCTATGTTCAATCATGTCTACCATAAACATATCCTGTGCACACCCCTACCCCACCTACCAGCCTTTCCCTGATAGTGATTATGCTTCTTATGCATACAATCATTACTACCCTACCCCAAGCCTTCCGCTGCTGCTGCTCCTCCACCCTTTGCTACTGGTGGTTCTGATCTTACCATTGCCTACCGGCCCCTTGGCCACCCTGCTTGCCAGTCTTGGGGATTCTGCTCCATCCTTTCTACAGGACAATGAGCTCTATGCTCTTGGTATGACTTGGGATGAGTAGAATTCTTGTTCGCCCGGTCATGGTTTTGGTCCTCCTATAGACGAGGAGATGCCTGACCAGGCTGATGATGTTGAGGCTACTGCTGATGACGACGATGGATATGGTGAGGATGCTTTTGATGATGGTGATGGTTCTGGTGTTGATTCTGGTGATGAAGGCATTACAACTACACCTTCAGATCGAGATAAGGACTACGAGCCTGGAGCTGATGATGATGATGCTGTAGACATAGATAGTCTAGATGTCTAGCTTGTTTCTTAGTTTTTAGTTTAGTTTGCTGATCATATATATCTTTCTAGGCTATTTTGTATAAGAAACATCTGGGCACATTATCTGAGATGTACTATTTCTATCTTCAGTTTTTCATCACTTCTTGCTTGTAGCTTCTTTATGAGAACATGCTTCTGAGTTGTAATCTATATGATGTGCACTCTTGTTATTTGATCATGTTATATATTGAGTTTGTGCCAGTTTCACCATATTTTGATTATGACTGAGATTTTATGTTTCTTTCATCTCTGGTTGACATATGATATGTGATTGCATGTATGATTACCTATTTGATTATGTTTGGAGAATACCTGATTATATGCTCTTCTACCCCTACTTTTTGATAATGTCAAAAGGGGGAGAGAGAATTTCAGTGTCCTGAAACTCAATCATATTGCTATTTCTTGTTATACTGTTGTTTATTGCTTATTAGATCCTTTTCTTGTTCATTTAATGTTTTATCATGTGAATGGTAAAGGGCCATATAATACATATATGCGATAATTGCTTTGTGTAGATAGACTAACTATGCAGGTTAAAGTAAGCATAGATTGAGGGGGGGGCAATTCACATTATTCAAATCTTAAATCCCCCTAATTCACAAGGCAAAGGTATAATTTCTATATCCTTTTCAATATGTTTGAGGAATGGTTTGTCATTGTCAAAAAGGGGGAGAATGTTGACCCGGAGGTTATACATTGTCCATATTTTGATAATGACTTAACCATTCCATTCATATGTATCTAATAAGTGTATTCAAGATTGATTTTAGGTGTTAGGTACATGAAAAGGATCAAAATTCACAAGCCCTAATTTGCTCAACTTTAAGTCAAAAGCTATACAAGTGTACAATTTAGGAAATCCATGTAAACAACCTCAGAATTTTTTGTAATCACTTGTATTGATGATATGACTTGTAACTAAGATGAGAAATTGATTGGGACATTTAGAACCAAGTTCTAATCACTTTTGATGCACTTTATAAAATTGATCACAGGCAGTCAATCAGTCGAGTTACAATCTCGATCGATCCACTAGGATCAATTCTCTGAAGAGTGCATCGGTCGAGTTGTGTTTTCATAAAACTCGACCGATCGGGTTACTGACCAAATCCAACATTCATTGGTCGATCAAGTTTCCCCAGGACAAACTCGACCAATGGTTTGAAATTTGGGTTTGTCTTTTACCCTATCAGTCGAGTTACCTTTATTGAAACTCGACCAATTGCATTGTACATAAATTGCAGAAAAAGTGATTGTAACCGTTGGTGAGATATTTGGGCAAAAATAGATCCGTTTCCTTAGGCAAAAATGGCTATTTTTCGACCCTAAGTGTACCCCAACTCAAAGGGGCACCCTAAACTATAAATAGGACCTCTTGGAGTTCAATCCAAGGTTGCTCATTCCATATATGCTTGGTTCTTTCTTAGTTGAGAGTGTTGCACACCTTTGAGCCCCTTTCTCTCTCTACCTTCAAGTAAAATATGTGAGTATGAGTGAGATAGGTTTTTTTGTATGAGAGCTACCCCTTGTATCCATGTAAAGCTTTCCACCTCTTTGAGTGAAGGAGAAGGAGTTGCTGTTCTTCAAGGTTGAAGAAAGCATGGTGTTCCAGATCTTCAAGTGAAGGAGATAGGCAAGGTTGACATTCAAGAAGGATAGGTAATTCCTTGAAGGCCAAAGACTTGAAGAAGGGGTGGGTAAATACTTGTTGAAGGCTGAAGACTCCATGGTTCAAGTGGGTAAGTTCCTTCGGTAGGTTGAAGATCCTTGCTTAAGGTATTAAGTCCTTGGATGAATGTGGTTGCTGTCTCGTAATCTTATGAATGAATATAAGAGCATCAAGATTCCAAAGTCCTAGAGCCTAACCACCTCTAGGTAGTGGACTGACTCACTTATAGTTTGAAGTGTGGAACCACTCTAAACCACTTTGTCCAAGTGTATGTTCTTCCTTGTCTCTCATCCTTGCTATGCATGCTAGTTAGGACTTCAAATTGTCTGTATGTTTAAGTTTCTCCACTTAATATAATTTGGTGGTCTAATTCATTTTGTGAGATTTGTGAAGCTCTTTTCACCCCCCCTCTAGAGCCCTTGATCCAACATATGGATGGTGGCCGCTAGGTGGTGGTTGATTAATGATGGTCAATGTATGGTGATCGATGGATGGTGGTCGCTAGGTGGTGGTCGATAGGTGGTGGTTGAAAAGTGGTGGTCGATGGGTGGTGGTTGATGAGTGGTGGTTGATAGGTGGTGGTCGATGGGTTGTGGTCAATAAGATGGTGGTTGATGGGAGGAGTGTGTTTGATGGGGTTGGCCAATAGGAGGAGGGTGGCCGATGGGGTGGTCAATAGGAGGAGGGTGTCCAACAGAGTGGTCAATAGGAGGACGGCGGTCAATAGGAGGAGGGTGGTCGGCGTGGTGGTCGATAGAAGGAACATGGTGGTAATGAAGGTGATATGGTAATGGTGGAAAAAAAATGAAGGAAGCGGAGTGGTCAATGGGATGGTCAATGGTAGGGGGTCAATGGTGGAGAAGTTTTAGGGAGGATCGAACACGTTCGATACCATATCAAATGGGAAAAACCTTTATTTGTTGTAAGTCGAAAAGATTACAACACACTCTCTTTTATAGGACAAGAGAGGAGGGGAGATACATAACTAGGCAATATGGGATAAAGGAAGAGCTAAAGACAAGGACAAGTCTAAAGCACAAAACACAACACACAACATAGGATACACATAACAAAACAAACAACACATGATAACACATAAAGTGTATATACTAATAGTTAGAATAGAAATCTCAAACCTAGTTTTGTGTGGATACGGTGACTAGGATAGTAAGGCTTGTGATAAAGGTTTAGTGGAATTACCCTTATACATACACCCTATGACTTTTTAGATGATAATGTAAATCTGAGGGTTGTTAGGTTATAAACACAAGGATCTAAAATTTAACCCTAGGTGAGTAGGACATGTTCGTTGGATGCATGATCTATGAACAACATAATCCCCTAAAATTTCACAACTAAAAGATACATAAGTAACCCTAGTACCATGATGTTGCTTATTAGGTTAAACCTTTTAAAGGGTGGAGTATAGTTGGTTGATAATGTATGCTGTTTAGATTTTGAGGATGAAATCCTTTTAAGGGGTGGAGTGTTGTAACAAACCATAACCTAGAGTTCTACCCTATTCCATAATTGGAAGGTTAGTGAGACTAGTTTCTTAGATTTAACCAAACAAGGATCAAAATTAAACTATATTTACATAATACCTTATATATATTCCAACATGAAAATAAATTCATTAAATATGTTATATATTTTTTCTTTTCTAATTAATGCTCACATAATGGCTAAATGAAAATGAATAATATGTTTTACAGTAACAATTGGTAATTCCATGTCCAAAAATATCAATAATGTTCTATCATTTGACTAAACACAGTATTGATGGACTAAATGTGTAAAATAGGTAAAATGTAGAATTTCATGCATAATAATATATAACTATTTTTGTAAACTATGTGAAATTAACTAGACTCAATTAAGTGAATGTTATAATAAACGTATAATAGTTTGACAAATATAATGCTATATAAAACATAATTATATTGTAGCTCAGAAAAAGAAACTCAAAACCCATATATAATGTAAAAATCATGTTCCTTGAGTCCCAATTAGATTGAGTGCCAAGTTAAAGATTAAATGGATTTTCCTAGATGCCATAAATTCATTAAGAAAATAAAATATAAGATATGAATTAAAAATATTAAATAAACTAGTAACCAACCCCAAAGTAGAAACTAATGATAAAATTGAGACTGAAATCTCTTAATTAGTCCATGAATTGATTTTTAGAACTTCCAGATATTGTTAACTATCCCAATTTTGGTTAGAGAAGGAAAGGGAGTCATGAATAATACTCTAAATGGACTGGAATGCAATTTATTGTATTTAGTGTACTCTTTCCTAGAACTGAGCCGACACATAGATTTCCTTTGTATATCAGGTTTCAAGTTCTTTTTTGTCCTTTGGATTTGGATCATGAGATCCTAATTTTTATTTCTCCTACCTCTGCCTACTTACCATTTCCTAATACAACAGGTAGTTGATTCTTCCTGATTGTCTCGCCTCTCTCTTCCTCTCGCTTCCTTCTTTGCCTCCAAATTTATCCCCCTCACATACTTTGGATCATCTCAAAACCAAGGACCCTATATAATCTAGGGTTTCATTTCTTACACCCTACTTCCACAAAATTGTTCCTTGCCACCCTGTTCCTCCCCTTGTCTCTTCCTTATCTCATCTCCACAGTATCTCTGGGTTGTCCACCTTTATAATTTCATCCAACATCTCCACCTTGACTCCATAATTAATCTTTCCCCCTCATTTGCTTTCTTGCTCATCACCAATGTCCCTAGCCAACTCTACATTGTTGTTTGGTAAGAGGTGTGTTCGATGGCACATCGGAAGCCATTGTAGGCTTTCCCGATCCTTTGTGTCATCTCGGTGTGTATCTATGAGTCTCCTTGTTGTGCCACATGATATATTTTATGGTACATCTTTGTTTCCCTCTTTTTGCTATTCACCCTCCATTGTCGTTGAGTTTGGTGATTTTGTTCTTTCCAAGTTGAGCTTCTATGGTTTTCCCACTTTGGGTGTCTTTTGAGTGAGAATTATTGATTTCTTCTTCAGTTTGACCCCACAAGTATGGAGGAGCATTTTATTTTTTCACATGTGTGTTTTTGTCACATTTTTTGTTTCTTCTAATGTATTCATGGTGAAAAGATGGTCTTGAGGGCTATGGACCTTAGGGACCTTTGTTTAGGCTCTTTGAATCCTCCTAAGTCTCCTGAACTCACTCGTTGTTTTGGATGTAAGCTTTGGCGATCAGAAGCCCATCTTTGATTCCCACAAATTTGAACTGTGTTGAATCTTGGAGCTCTTCTTGGGTGAGAGTCAGCAAAGAATATGATAGTCATTGGTTTTGACATTTTTTTCCCTTGAAATTTTCTTATTTTGTGTCACATTGAGCATGGGCTGAATGGTCTTTTTTGCCTTCTAAATTGTTTTATCTGTGTGCTTTTTATTTCAGGCCTAAAGAAAGGTGGAGATTTTTTATTGGGCCTCCTCAATGGATCCCCCACATAGTTGTGGATCTTCTAGGCTGCTTGGACTTTAGGTCCTTCTGATTGGTTAATGACTAAAAAACATACTAAATTATTTGTAGATCAAAAAAATAAAATAAAATGTGCTTTTGAATCCTTATGTTTTTATCCATCCAATGATGTAAGTTTTGCAACCTAATTCCAATCTAAAATTAATGTGATTTTTGGAAGGATTTCCTAATTAGTTAGATTTTCGAAAATTCATAATTAATAATACACACGCCAAAAATAAACTAAAATATGTTATGAACTCAAAAAATATAATCAACAACACCACATGGTTTTCCTAACCTAATTTGAATAAAACAAAGTCTAATTTTTATGGTTCTTGTTATTAATGTGAACCTAACCTTAATTCTATATATGTTTAATAGGTGTTTTAGAGATCTAGGGCTGGACCTAAGACTAACTTTGGACTTATTTAGACTTCATGAGAGGCATGATTGCATCCCTATCATTCTATATCGTACAATTAACCTAATTTTATCATCTTTTAATGTATGTTGTATCCCGCATAAGTCATATTGAGCAATTATTTTCTTTATTTTCTCTCTTGACCCTCTTGAGGTATTTTGGTGATTAATATTCTCTTGTTTTACTTGATGACCTATTTGGGTCTAATCTTAACAAGTTTGAACTCTTAATCTATATTGGACTTTTTTAATTTGTACTTTACTTCATGTTGAAATCCTATTTGTGAATCAGAGCTATTTTACACACTTTTGTGGTGGATGTTTTATGTTGTCAATTGATGTAATGGAAATCTATTCAACTCTATTTATATGATTGAACTTTATACTTTCCTCTACATTATGCATGCTTTGTGATTTAGTAATCCTAGAGTAGTGTAATTCCTTTGGTTTTTAGGTTTTGTGTCCATGTTATATTCTTGGGATGGAGGTTGTGCGCTCCATACCCGGGTTGGGTGCCCACTTTATATATATTGGGGAGTTCGACACTAGATCATTCTCTATCAGGTGTCAAGGTTGTGAGCCTTGGACACAATTTTATTTATATTGTTCTAGTGCTATGCTTATCTCACATGCATGCATTTTGACATTATTGTGATGGGGTTTTGTGCCCAAGATTTATATGTGCTCGTGTGGCACAACTTTTATGTTTGTTTAATGGAAAGTTTTCTCATTGTTATCATTTGATTTCAATTCTTTTTCTAATGATATCCTCTTGGGTAGTCTTTTCTTTTCTATGAGAAGCCTTGTTTATTTGACATCCTTTATTTGTTATATTTCTGAATCCATATTTACTATGCATATACTTGCCTTATGTTGATATATTCTACTTTTTTCCTCTTGTTAGGGGAGATAGAAGTAGAACATAATCATTAGCAAATGGAATTACAAAGTTTGGTATCAAAGTAACATTTTACACCCCAAACAGCCCACCCAAGGGGCGTAGCTACTCATAACAATGCAAAGTACAAAAGGAGAAGAAAAGAAGATAGAAGAAGCCATGGAGCTCAGTGTAGGTGAAGAAATCCTCCACTTCAGCTACTGCAGGGCATCCTCCTCTCTCCTCCAAGGTGTAGGGGCATGAAATGATGGTGGAAATGGGTGGAGATGGAAGAAAACTAGGATTTTGATGGCGGAAATGGTGAAATGGGTGTGGAAATGGAGTGGAATGGCTAAGGGGTGAAAATGGGGATCTAAGAGGTGGTGGAATGTTTCTAACATCAACCTACAACCACCCCCCCCCCTATATATAGGTAGTGGAGGAAGCAATAGGTCAAGTAGGGGTAGATTGGGTAATGCAGTGGCAAAAGTAGCTAGGTTTTGTGAGTAGCACGGCCGTGGTGGGTAGGGGTGAGCACAATCATGAATTAAAATGTGGAGATCATAGTGAATCTGGCATGAAAGTTCATGAAGGGCCACGACTTTGGTGGTCACCATGACCGTGTTGAGGCTAGGGCAACACGGTCGTGGTGGTCACCACGGTCGTGGGGGTGTAGATGATGGTGGCCGTGGTGTAATGATATGCCCATTCTTCAGTATTATAGCATGGCCATACTAGGTGTCATAGTCATGGTGGTTGTCCCTTGCATGGCCATTCCTGTGGCACATCTGTGGTGTTGTCTGCATCTGTACATGGGCTTGATTCTTTGGATTTTCTTGAACATATTTGCTTCTATGGAGTCTTGGCCACTAGAGGTAGGTTGAGGGAGCATCAGACTTTACTTTGGGTCTCTCCAAGGGTATAGAAACCCTAAGATCACTCCTTCTCTCTCTCTCTTCCATCAAGTGTGGTTCAAATGCTTGAAAAACATGCAAATAATGTCCATAAGTGCATTTTACACAAATATGCATATTGAGGGAAATAACATGTAATCTAATAGGTATAGATGTGATTGAAATGCACTATGACATAAGATGAAGCCCTAAAATAGGGCTGAATAAACATTTAACCACAATTTTGTTTTAAAATAATAAACATTTGAATGCATAAACATGTAGGCTAAATATACCTAAAATAGGGCCATGACAACATAGGATCATGGCCTAAAGGAAATAATGGTGGAAACACACACCCCAGATGGAATACACACACCCTTTATATGTATGGTTGTATATAAGTGCTACTATTTTAGATATTCTAGTCAAATATGTAACATGTGCCAATGGTGAGGCAAGACTAGTATTTTAGTAAATTTTTGATAAAAAGGAAATCACAACATGAGGGGTCCAAGGATCCATTATAAAAGAATAATTCAACAACCATAAGAATTTATATAAATTCAAATAAAGAAATATGAATGTCTAACAATTGGATTTCAAGTAAAATTGATAGTTCAACAGATGCCTCATTAAATGTATTTCAGTTAAGTCAAATCATGCCCAAAATAAAATAGAGGGTGTACATACATGATCTTCACAATTAAAGATTAACTCAGTGTATATACTTGGTTCACAAAGTTGAGTTATCAGCCTAGGAACATATTAGGTATGCTATTCAAACTATAGCTTACATGTGTTTACATTCATATCATAGATTTTTTTATTGTTCTTATTATACTCCCAATCACCTAAAGATATATTAGGGTTGTTAATCTTATTAAGAGAATACATTTTTAAATATTTATTTTTAATTCTAATATCCATCCTTAATCACACAAATCTAAGTATTTCTAGGTCAGATATATGTGTGGGTAACTAATTACTAGGGCAATCATTACATGTAATTCTAAATGCAGTCTCATCTAAGTTGTATTCCTAAATATGTTATTTCTTTAAGTAAGGATCCCCTTATATATTTCCATTTAAATTGACAAAGACCAACCTCGATCAGATTATTTTGTATATGTCGATATATACTAGTCTAAGGAAACATTATACACTAGCACATATTATATATTTGAAATAAACAGACTATATATATGTATTTTAGGGGTAAAAAATTAACATGATGAATTAAATATTTATAATAAGTTGAAACTATATAACTCTCTATATATCAATGTACCAACATATATGGTAGACATTAGACAAATCGATCCAATAATATAGGTTATTAGCTTTACTATTCACTATTTTATACATACTAGTGTGAGAAGATAGGATTAGTTGAATAGATAATCAGGTACCATTTCTTCTTGGCTTTTGATTCATATCATCCTATATATAGACTAAAATATGGTTTTACGGATTAATATTACGAAGCATATTATATAGAAATTAGGACTTTCTACTGATACACTACTATATATGTGTGCCTATCTAACTCTATCTACACTAAAGGATTATCAGACGAGTAGTCTAGTATGCTATGATTATATTTACTTGAGTATTATCTATATTGTTATCATCATCATCATTCTACTAACTAAAATTTAGTAAACTTATAGAAAAAGAACCCTATTTTACAAATATGTAACACGGTCAGTGATCTTGTTGATCAACACTTGTTAAATGACTGGACATTATGATGAAGGCACGCCAATTACAGTGGTCAAAGTCAAGGGGAAACAGACATCTGGAGGCTAAGGTTTGTAGTGGTGATTATGAGTGTAATGTGTCATGGTGGATGGGTACCATATTGGAGGAGAAATAATATTTCTAGGAGATGCTTTGGCAGTTGGATCTTAGTTGTTTGTGGTGGCTATACATGTGGTGGAGGTAGGAACGATGGTGGTTTATGTCTATGACAATCAAGTTGAAGATTTGCAAGTTTATTTCATTTCCATGTCTTGGTGTAGAAGGTCTGAATCCTTGTGTAAGGAGAGGGACTCAAGAGGGGATCCACTCTGTACTTAATTTAAGAATAAACTCATCTATAAAAACATGCTTACAAGCATGCTTGAATGGACCAAACTTTTTTTCAGTTGTCAAGTGATGATATATAAAAGACTGAGTATAGAAATGGAAAAAAATTCGTGACCATATTCAATTAAAACATAATCACAAAATATTCTCCCATTAAGGGGCTTACATGAAAGAAAGAACATTAGTATCTATCTATCTCAAGTATATCTCCCAATAACTCCACCTAGTAGGTCCATGTCACTAAGTCCATTCTTCCAAGTCCTAACTCCATGAATTTCTTGTTGGTTTGTGCTTGAAATCAATTGGGAAATTAGGGAAATTGCTTATATGTGTGAATTTTGGGATTTTCTCCTAGGTCCAATTCTTGGATCCCTAGCTAGCTAACCATCTTCCTACATCATAATCAATTCTCCTAACTCTAGCTGAGAGATCGAAGTAGCTTGTTTAGATGAAATTGGTGTGTTTAGCATGTGGATCTTTCTCAAGACTAGAATGTGAGTGATGGGAGGCCCAAAACCTCACTTCCACTCCAATTACTAATCTCAGCCCCTAATCATCCTAAGATCATCTAACCTAGAAATCTAGGCTTGTTTAGATTCAGATTGAATTACACCTAAGTCCTAAACCAATTGAGCCTCACAAGGATAGTGGGGAGTATTAGGGACTAGTTCCCCTATACACAACCTAGCATATCCATGGCCAGTTAGTAGCTTAGGATAATTCATTAGAATCTAACTTGTTGTTTGGTTTGGATAATCTAAATGGAATCATAATGTTCATATGTCACCCCCAACTTAAGTGATAAGTACATCCCCTAAACAACCCACATCCCCCTTAATTGCTTTAAAACCCTAGTTTCCATCTTTCTTAGCTAGTATTAGTTTAGTTAGCTCTTTTCTTGCTTAGATAGCTTCTTGCCCTTTTCTTGCTTTGTTCTTTCTAGCTTAGGTCTTTAATTGCTCTTTTGCCTTGTCTTGCTTGCCTTAATGTAGATTGTTCTCTTATTGCCTTTTCATACCTAGCTTAGTCTTTTCCTGCTTAATTAGTCTTGATCTAGTCTAGGGTTAACTTAGATTTTATTCTCCCCTTTAATTGCTTTCTTGCTCACCTTAGTTTAACAATCAAAATCACCTTTAAACCCTTAATCCTAGTCTCTGCAGTAGGAACCTAGCAAAAACTAACCTAGCTCTAGTGACCCCTTTTCTCCCTATGGATCGACCCTATACTTGCCACCATCCTATATTACGACATGACCCCATGTGTTTGTGGGATAGTGTTTTAGTAGATGTAGGTGTGTTGATCTAGGTTTATAAATTTTGAAAGTAAATCCACCGTGTGTTCTGATCTCATGGGGCGTACCTAGTCAAATCCAATTGGTTAGTGTGCGCACCTCTGGTGGATGCACCAAGGTTTCTGCCACCGTTGCCGAGGAGAAAGGCACTCGGCCTAGCTAGTTAGTTTTGCTTTGACTTTTCCTACTGCCCTCATCATTGCTATTATTATTCTTTATTCTTTCCATTCTTTGTGTATATTGGTTTGCTAACTTTCCCTCTTTTATTTGGTTGTGCTTTGTGCATGTGACAAACCAATCGAGAGAAGACAAGATGGAAGACCAAAATGCATCGTACAAGCCACTTCAAGACTACTTCATGCCTAGAAACTATAAATCGCCAATTTCTAGAAGGGTTGATCAAATGCCACGGGAGCAATTCTCTATTCCTCCAGGTCTTCTTGGGCTCCTACCCATCTTCTACGGCTCAGAGAGTGAGAACCGCTATAAGCACTTCGACTCCTTTCTTGAAGTATGCTCCACCTTCAGGACGCTGATGACTAGTGATGATACAATTTGGTTGACCTTGTTATCTTTCTCCCTTAAAGATAGAGCCAAAGATTGGTATGGTTCTAGAAGGGACACCATGAATTGGGAAGTAACGAAGAATGACTTCCTAAGGCAATTTTGCTCTATAGCAAGGTTAACACAAATGCAGCGTGTCATGACAAGTTTTAGTTAAATGGGCAATGAGCAGTTCCACCATCAATGTGAGAGATTTAAGAATATTTTGTGAGAGTGTCTGCACCATGAGATCCCTTTGTGGCAGCTAGTTCAATCACTCTACTCTGGTTTATCTCTAAAGGACCAAGACATAGTGTATTCTTCTTGTGGAGGAGTTTTCATGGCTAGGCCACCTGAGGAGATATGGCCTTTGTTTGAGCAGTTGGCTGAAGGATCAAGAATTCAAACTTCTAGCATGATGAATGACGAGGGATATGCCTTTGGTTTAACACCTCGTACTCATAATGACTCAAGCCCACAAGTGATGAAGATTCTTAGTGACATGGTGAGCTTCATGAAGAACCATGTGACAAATGTTCCTTGCCACCTGGTCAATTCTATTGAGTTCTATGGTGAGGAAAAGAAGACACCTCACTCCTATAGCTACCAAGAGCCACAAAGTCCAAAATATAGCTCAAGGTTTGGGGAAGAGGTTCTCTCTAGATTGAAAATATTTGATGATGTTAAAAAAGATGTGGCAAGGCTAGAAGAGAGAATAAAACAACTATCTTCCATAATTGCTCTCTAAGAAGAAAAGTTATCTTCAAAACCCATCATGAGCTACCATGAAGCAAGTGGACCAATGCCCTCTTCTCAAGTTTTCTATAGTCCACCTCCCATGCAAGTGCAACCCATATACCATTTACAAGGTGGCCTTATACTCCACCTCGCCCATCCATCACCAGCATTTTCCCAACAATTCACTTTCCAACCTCAATTCTCCCCTCCACCTCAATTTCAACACCAAGTGTCACCTCCACCTCCTCCACAACCACAAATATCTCCCCCTATCCACGATGAGCAAGGAAGTGATGTGACCATTCTAAGGAGTGGGAAATCTCTTAAACAGCTTGTAAGTCAAAGAAAGGTTAACAAAGCAAAGTAGAGGCAGCCAAGTGGTGATACTGTGATTGAAATTGCCGAAGATGATTTAGTGATACAACATGTTGATTTTGGGATACCATGTGGTCCACCTTATACTCCATTTACAAGTCCCACCATTCCTAGTGTTCTGCCTCATGTTGATGCAAGCAAGACCAAAGCCAATGGTCCTCCATTCATTGAATCACTAGATAAGCCACTAGAAATGAAAAGGAGGCAAAAGAACAATGTGAATATTCTTGAGGTGTTTTGCCAAGTGAAGGTGAACATTCCACTCTTGAATGCTATCAAGAAAATCCCATTATATGCCGATTCCCTCAAGAACCTATGCACTGTGAATTGAAGGACAATGGGGAGGATACCAAAGAAAGTGATGTTGAGTGAATAAGTGAGCTCCATTCTCCAACACTCACTCCCCGTGAAGAGGAAAGACCCAGGAGCCCCAATCATACCTAGCCACATTGGGGGACATCCCATAGGCCAATACCTACTTGATTTGGGATCCAGTGTGAATTTGATGCAATATAGTGTCTATGTTGAGTTGGGTCTAGGCAAGTTGAAATCGGCACATTGCACTCTCCAATGGGCGGACTGCTCCATCAAAGTGCCTAGAGGGCGAGTGGATGATGTCTTGATGATGATTGACAAGGAAAGAGGAGCGATATTCCTAGCTGATTTCATTGTTCTTGACATGGAGCCGGATGATAAGAAGATCCCCATCATCTTGGGGAGACCGTTCTTATCTATAAGCAATGCCAAGATACATGTTCGCAATGGCATAATGACAGTCTCTTTCATGGACATGAAGATAAAGATCAACATATACAAGTTTTCAAACCGACGAGTTCGAGATGAGGGTATTGGATATGGTCACTTCAAGAGTCCTATTGATCATTTGATAAGAGGAGATCAAGATGAAAGATTTAAGGACAACCTTAGTGATCAAAGGGATGCGGGACATAGATTAAGTGCAAATGAGAGATGTATCTATTGCAAGAATGAGCACATGAGGTTACCAAATGGATGAATTATTGAAGAATAGCCAAGAAGCCAAGCTGAAGGAAAGAAACTCAGTTCTTGTGGGAGGCAACCCACATAGGTTTGGGAAAATTTTGAGCCAACCTTCAATTTTTGATATTTTTTCTTTATTTCTACACTTTCTAAGAAAACGCACACACACACACACTTGTGTTTAATAGTTTTTGTTTAGTTTTAAGACATGTAGGCGATAAAAGGGTGAAATGAAGTAAATTTGAGTACAATTGAGGGAAACTTTCAAAGAAAAAAATAACTTTGGATTAAGATTTTGAGTGTTTGATGTTCTTCAAGTTGAGAACAATAGCTACAGAGATCAACACGGCCATGGCCAAGCACCACATTCATGGGATTTAATTGCCACAATTGGCCAAAATCACAGGGAGCAGGGCCAAAGTTTGAGAAAATTTGATAAGGGATGCACCATGGCCGTGCAAGGCATCACGACTGTGTAGCCTGAAGCCACCATGACCATGTTGAGTAGCACAGCCATGTTGTAGCCCAATTTCTGCAACTTAAGGTACAATGTACAAAAATTCCAAATCATTTTCTCACTCCTCCGAAGAACAAAACGGTTGTGTCCCGCACCCTAGCACTCGTGCATCCCTTCACGCCCCCTCTCCAACCCTCAAATCTCCACCAAATCACCCCCAAATTTATCCCAAATCCATTCCCTACCATTTCTACTACCTTAATCTCTAGATTCCACTCATTTTCATCCACAAAATCTCACATTTCTCTCCATCTGGCCACCACAACCCCGATCTTCAAAGAAATTCAAAATTTGGTGATTACTCCTTCGATTTCAAGCAAAGATGAAGCAATTTATAAAGAAAGTGGTAGAGAAGACTAGGGATGTCATCTCCTACCAAAGGAAGCCAAAAAATAGGAACCCCCGCTTAGTAGAGGCCGAATTGGATGTTTTGGTGGATCCAATTGTGGAATAGGCCTCCACACAGCCACGACGTAGGACACCAACATCGTCTAGAGCATCACAACCACCTCTACCTTCTACTCGATCCTCTGTATCATCTGTGAGACCCTCAGTTTTAGCTGCACAACCATCAGTTTCAGCATCCTAACCGTCCATTACTTAGGCATCGCAGCCGCAACCAGAGCAGCAGCCACAAGCACATAGACAGATCTTACTAGATGAATAAGAGGATGAAGAGATGATTGATACACAACAGACTGAGATACCATAGCAACGACCCCATCCACAGCCCGAGGTCACTACCGACATGGAAAAGTAAGCCAAGCACCCAAAGTGCTTGGCACACAAAGTGAAAGCAAGGGCTTCTACACCTTTTTCCAGGGCGTAATGGAGAACATGGGACTATTTGAGATTCTGACACTGCCATATGAGTCATATGTTGAGCTGACACGATAGATTTTTGCAACATTAGAGAAAGTGACTGATGATGGAAAAAATACTATTAAAGTGATAATTGGGGACAAGAGGTGGATGATAACCTCAAGGATTCTAGATCAAATTTTTTCCCCCTGGTGAAAAGATGGGGGACCTCCTAGACAGAGGGAGGATAGAGAATGACTCCAGTTCCACATATCCTGCAATGTGGAAACACTTCACCGGCCAGAGCACATTTGAAGTAGGAAAATCAAAGACTAGTTCCATTCACAATCCATTCCTCCGCTATTTTTAGAAGGTGTTGGCGAACACCATCTTTGACATGTATGAAAACCAAGGAAACTGTACAAAGAAGGATCTATTAGTACTTGGTTGGTTGATTAAGGGGAATCATGCAAACCTTGGAGCGTTACTGATTGAGCACCTGAGGACAATCCCTTCCAAGAGCACAAATCCATTTGTAATGGAAGGGATTGTGATGTCTATAGCCACTGCCTTGGGACATGATATGATAAGATGCACAAAGGCAGATGGAGGAAAACTGGTTGACTTGCACTACATAGCTTGCTCTTCCATGATCACTATTGTGGAGTAGAGGATCATTTATGATGTCAACCCACCATACCCATGAGTCTCCTTGGAGTTTCCCTACCATACTCCACCCCTCATGGAACAATTTGGACCCACTGAGGATTTTTTAGACAGATTGAGGAGATATGAGGAGTAGCATCCCAGAGGGGATGGCACCCCTGAGGTGATATTTATAGAGGGTCTAGGAGAGCCCTCATAGGCAGCTGAATAGAGATGGGAAACGAAAGATAGAGAAGCATGACGAGTGAGACAGCAAGAGGAAAGGACATGAGCGTTAGAGCCATGACAACCCTCAGTGAATGCATGTGACATGACCACCATTCATGCATAGTTGGAGGGCATTCAAGCGATGCATGATAGGACACTACAGGCACATGAAGGTTTTAATAGGACACAAGATGCATTATGGTTACATCATCAGCAGATGCACCATCAGATCAACCATTTGTATTAGTTTCAGAATACCCAGGTGCAGAGAAACCCCCAATGGGGGGTAGACTGGTGGGGATCCATTTCAGGATATCAGGAGACTTATCCCCCACCACAGGAAGATTATTGGGGCATCTACTATGCCTACCCTCCACCACATGGAGGAGAACCACCAAAGCCCCTAAGGGAGCCATGATTGTCTACCCTATCATCCTCAACTCTAGGATCATGTTGAGGACATCATGATTCAAAAGTTTGGGGTGGTAGGGCAGGTATGCTCTAGTTTCACTTTGCAATTTACCCACTACATTTACTTTTTCTTCCTTATCCTTGCTATCTAGTCTAGTCATCTTTCTACTTTGCATCTTTTCATGCCATGTAGTTTGCTTTCTTGTGATTTTTGCATAATTTTCAAAAATTTTGCTCTTTTTTCCATGCATTGCATATCATGTAGATTTTTGATAATTTTTGCAAGTTTTAGCTAAGATTTTCTAGTTTAGTATTTTAAGTTCAATAATATAGTCTTAGATGTGATTGAAGGCAATTTGGCACCATTTTGGCCAATTTACCCAAATTTGAGATTTCTTGTCTAAAAGTGTGTTTCAACCCAATTTTTTTTTGATTAAAAATGATGACCTTTGACAAATGCAAGTGAATTATCATTTTTTATTGCAAAATGATATAAATTCTTGACTTTTTACATGTGCGTCACCTCTCTTATGTTTGTGAATGATTTGGTTGAATTGTGACTTGAGAAAGCTATGGACACTTAGTGCCTATGAAATCACTTGATTGAAGTATCAATTTCAGGTTGTTCATTCATGTGGTGTGATATTGTTGAATGAAGTGTTGTATTAATTTTCATGAAGGATACCTTATGATGAGAATCATGCCAGTGACCCCTATTTGACTCGACTCTTCACTCACCATCTTCTTACCCCTCCGCCTCATGAAAGGATGCCAAAGTGCACATATCACTGTGGCCACCTCCAAAAGTTTGGGGTGGCCACATCTACATTTCACTGCATCACTCTCATCACCATATGCCCTATATACTCTAAGGGCAAAGAAAAAGAAAAGAAAAAAATGCAAAAAGAAAATAAAGGATGTTCCTATTTAAGAGCATCTAAATAAAGAAAAGATGAGTGCTCTATGTAATAGCACTCAAAAATCTTACCACAATCCTTTCTTCCATTTTCATACCCATTGAGTTACGAAACATTAAACCTAGCTCATGTTGCCCTTTTCTGCAGCTACATGGGTCATTTGATGTGATTTGAAACATAAGGTTGAAAGCATGAAGGTAAAACAACACTCCTAGTCATCCTTGATTAACGCCATCATGAAACGGTCTACCCGGAACTACATGAAAGAATTATGGATAGCTTATGTGTTTTATGCACTATATTTGAAGTTAATATGCTTTGTGCTCTTTTCATGATTGGTTTGTGAAAGCAGGAGAGGAGAGGGGTGGAATGTATGTACTTAGTCACTATGGATCCCATTCAACAATAATCATCCTTTACATTGTATTTGTCATTTCTTGATTGTGGAAAAATTGCAGAGAGATTGAGTTGGAGCATACTTGAGGACAAGTATGCTTCAAGTTTGGGGGGGGGGGGTGATTCAGCCCTATGTTAGGGCTTCATCTTGTGTCATAGTGCATTTCAATCACAACTATACCTGTTAGATTACATGTTATTTACCTCAATATGCGTATTTGTGTAAAATACACTTATGGACATTATTTGCATGTTTTTTAGGCATTTGGACCACACCCGATGGAAGAGAGAGAGAGTAGTGATCTTAGGGTTTATCTACCCTTGGAGAGCCCCAACGTAAAGCTCAATGCTCTCTCAACCTACCCTTAGTCACCAAGACTCCATAGAAGCAAATATGTCCAAGAAAATCCAAAGAATCAAGCCCAAATGCATATGCAGACAGTGCAACGATCGTGCCACAAGAATGGTCATGCAAGGGACAGACATCACGATCGGGCCACCTAGCACAACCGTGCTACAACACTAAAGAACAGGCACACCATTACACCATGATCATCATCACCTACACCCCCACGACCGTGGTGACCACCACAGTCGTGCCGCCCTAGCTTCAACATGATCGTGGTGACCACCACGGCCGTGGCCCTTCATGAACTTTCATGCCAGATTTACTATGATCTCCACATTTTAATTCCCATGATCATGCTACCCCACCACGACTGTGCTCACCCCTACCCACCATAGCTGTTCTACTCATAAAACCTAGCTACGTTTTCCATTGCATTACCTAATCTACCCCTACTTGACCTATTGCTTCCCCCACTACCTATATACAGGGGGTGGCGGTTGTAGGTTGAGGTTATCTACCTTCCACCACCTCTTAGCTCCCCATTTTCTCCCCTTATCCATTCCACTCCATTTCCACCTCTATTTCACTCCATTTCACCATTTCCACCATCAAAACCCTAGTTTTCTTCCATCTCCACCCATTTCCACCATCATTCCATGCCCCTACACCTTGGAGGAGAGAGGAGGATGCCCTACAATAGTTGAAGTGGAGGATTTCTTCATATACATCGAGCTCCATGGCTTCTTCTATATTCTTTTCTTCTCCTTTTGTACTTTGCATTGTTATGAGTAGCTACGCCCCTTGGGTGGGCTGTTTGGGGTGTAAAATGTTACTTTGATGCCATGTTGGGGGAAAATGATATGTAAACTTTGTAATTCCATTTGATAATGATTATGCTCTACTTCTATCTCATTCTCCATGAATTGCTTGTTGGTTTGTGCTTGAAAATCAATTGGGAATTTAGGGAAATTGCTTATATGTGTGAATTTTGGGATTTTCTCCTAGGTCCAATTCTTGGATCCCTAGCAAGCTACCCATCTTCCTACATCATAATCAATTCTCCTCACTCTAGTTGAGAGATCTAAGTAGCTAGTTTAGATGAAATTGGTGTGTTTAGCATGGATCTTTCTCAAGACTAGAATGTGAGTGATGGGAGGCCCGAAACCTCACTTCCACTCCCATTACTAGTCTCAGCCCTTAATCATCCTAAGATCATCTAACCTAGAAACCTAGGCTTGTTTAGACTCAGATTGAATTACACCTAAGTCCTAAACCAATTGAGCCTCATAAGGGTAGTAGGGAGTATTAGGGACTAGTTCCCCTATACACAACCTAGCATATCCATGGCCAGTTAGTAGCTTAGGATAATGCATTAGAATCTAACTTGTTGTTTGGTTTGGATAATATAAATGGAATTATAATGTTCATATGTCACCCCCAACTTAAGTGATAAGTACATCCCCTAAAGAACCCACATCCCCCTTAATAGCTTTAAAACCCTAGTTTCCATCTTGCTTCGCTAGTGTTATTTTAGTTGGTTCTTTTCTTGCTTAGATAGCTTCTTGCCCCATTCTTGCTTTGGTCTTGCTACTTTAAGTCTTTAATTGCACTTTTGCCTTGTCTTGCTTGCCTTAGTGTAGATTGTTCTCTTATTGCCTTTTCATACCTAGCTTAGTGTTTTCTTGCTTAATTAGTCTTAATCTAGTCTAGGGTTAACTTAGATTTCATTCTCACCTTTAATTTCTTTCTTGCTCACCTTAGTTTAACAATCAAAATCACCTTTAAACCCTTATCCTTAGTTTCCACCGTAGGAATCTAGCAAAAACTAACCTAGCTCTAGTGCCCCCTTTTCTCCATGTGGATCAACCCTATACTTGCCACCCTCCAATACTACGACACAACCCCGTGTGCTTACGGGATAGTGTTTTAGTAGACGTAGGTGTGTTGGTCTAGTTTTAAAAATTTTGAAAGTAAATCCACTGTGTGTTCCGATCCCATGGGGTGCACCTAGTCGAATCCAATTAGCTAATGTACGCACCTCTGGAGGACACACCAACTGTTATGGAAATACAATTTTATTCTCATATTTGTCATCTGAATTTTAATATGTATCATGTCTCTTGTAATAATTATATTTAACTTACCTAATTACAACTACCCCCTTCTTGTGGGAACATCTCTTATTTTACTTCTAACCCAATATAATGCCCAAAGTGTTTACTATATGTACATACTCAACATTCATTGAACCATATCTTGTTTTCTATGTTCTCGATGACATTCTCTCCACCTAGGTATATGTACATTAGAATAAAAGGATGCACAAAGATCGTATACTTGGTATTGGACCTAATGATAGCTTAGAATGGACATCATACCCTCTACAACATGTCTTGCATGTGATTGGATTTATTAGATTAATACTTTTTTTCTCTACTATACCACATTTCATGGTGAAGAACACTTGTAAATTAATCATTGTGTAACTTTGTAATAGTTTTGTTTCCGCTACTTATTTGTCATCTTGCTCTGTAATATATACCACTTGGGCAATAATAATTTTTCCCTTTTCTTCCAGCTGTGGAATATGATGATTTTATATTTCTCTATTTCATTGAAGAGCGGATCCTCTCTTAGGTCTCACTATTTATAAAATGGTATCAAAGCCAAAAGTAGTAGGTAACTTGACTATTTCAGGCTATCATATATTGTTCCATAATTAGGTACTTAGGTGACCTTTTATGTTTAGTTGATGTACCTAATCCTGAGAAGTGGAACACCAAACATGGTTTTAGTTCCTATCTAATTTGGTGAATTTGACTCCCTAAACTGCCATGTGGTTTAGACTCAGTTTTTGGAAGACAAGTTAACCCTAGACCCCTATTTTAGAGTATGGCATTTCCCTACATAGGGGTTGACTCTCCTAGTCATTAGATTCTATTTTATCATCATAGGGGAGGATAGTTCACAAATAAAATGTAGGTTGACTTAAATGCTCATATATCGGCTTAATACTAATTCCCACCTAGACCCTTTCCTTGTTATTTCTCTAGCATGCCTCAAATACTTCCAATGGGAGGATAGCATGTATGGGTGATAACAATCCATTAAGATTAAACTATTTAGGCATAATGAGCAAGTTAGAGAAAGATTTGGGTTTTGTATGAATTAAGCAGGAAAAAGAAGATTACTAAAGCTATAGCAATCTCTTCATTTAAAAGGGTGATTATCATGATTTCCACACAAAATATCCACACACAAGCCTCCAAGGTACTAGATCAGCCTTCCAAGAGTCTAAAACCAAAGCTCCAAACAAGATCTATGGTCAATCAGGGAAAAAGAGAGAGAAAGAAGATTTCTTTAGCTATAAACGTAAGGAACCACCATGGATTCATCCAACAAAGAAGGAAAGAAAGAACTATAGTAAATTGTATGAGGAAGCAAGACCTTGCATGGTTAGGGCTAGAAATGAAACTATTTAGCCAGGGGAGCAACTATGAAAGCTTGTTCATCAACATGAAAGTGCATGCAAGCTATTGACCTCTGAGGATATCTATAGAGGGTAAAGGGACCACCACTTCATCTGAGAAGGTGTACACATGTCTTTAAAGGTGAAGTAGTCAACATGTTGAGTATATATATAGGACAAAGGGTCAAAACACCAAACCAACATCACACAAAGCTATCATAGGACAAATAAAGTAGGGTATTGAGGCTCTATGCCTCAAGGTGTGTTGAGGTATCCCTTACAAGGATGGCCTACATAATTTTTTTATAGAGGATCAATGCCTTAAAAGCTATTGAAACATACTGGTAGACCTATCAAGGTCAAGAACCAAAGCTATTAGGGGTCGTCCATGCAAAGTTATCGAGATGCACACATACTCCAACCTATCAAGCCTATCAACAAACATATTGATGTTTGTGGTGTCCTATCAAGGTTCAACCTCAATACTTATCCCCAAGTGACCCTCGATAGACTATCCATTAGGACTCATGGCTAAGTCATCAACCTCAAGCACCTATGCACACACTAGACTAGGTTGAGGTTTAGAGAAAATCAGAAGAAACTCTATTCAAATCAAGTTCAAAAGAATCTAAATCATAACATTTTAAAAAATATTATGGAATAAAGCATGAATATGAATAATTTACACTTTATTTGCAATTGCCCCCCATCCAATAAGGTGAAATTGCACATTATTCCATAATTGTACTTGAAATTACAAAATTAGGACAAATATGGTCCAATTGAAGCAAAGTTTGACTTGTCTCTAAACCAATTGATTTTGAGGTTTAGTAAAGCTTGAGTATGAAGGAAAACATGAGTTTAGATACTTTGCACACAATTTTCAATCCAATCATCATTATGGCAGATTTGTAATTTAGTCCATAACATGTAAGGAAAATTGAAATTAGGACAAAAAAATGCACTTGGCTTGAATTTAGAGATTCCACTCAATCAATTGATCTTAAAATACAATCAAGCATTCAATTAAGTTAAACAAGAACTACTATAATGATATTACAATTCAGTTAGGTTCAAGATTTCATACTTGCAATTAATGGTGGCAATTAGTGTCTATTTCCTAATGAAAAATGCATGGATACTAAATGGTATTTATAGATTTTATTTTCCATTAGTTCAGGTAACTCTATGTTAAATGTACTTAAGATAAGAATCCCATGCCTAACACGATCAAAGGGAAGGAATATGGAACATTGATTGGTTGGTTGAATGTCCAAGCATTGATCAAGCTAAGTGATAGTGTCAAGTGGTGCATAATATTCAAATCAACTTCAATATTTTCAAAATTAAGTATCATCACTAGTACAGAAATGACATATAACGTCACATCTGATGTCGTTGGTTGGAAAGTAAAAACTGACACCAATATGCTACGATGTCAGCTTAAAATGAAAACGGATACCTATCTATGAAGGCCAGCCAATTTACAAATGACATGGGTATTGCTTTTCCTTTAATGTCAATTTTTTGACATAACAACCGACATCCAAAATCACCCGTGAAATACAATTTTTTAGGGAAAAAATTTGCCTCCAAAAAATTTCAATTTGGCGTCGGTATTAAAAACACCGATGACAAATGTTCCCGGCCAAGACCCGTGAAAGTTTTTATCCACTAATTGGTCATCAGTTTTTGCTCAAAGAACTTATGACTACATATCCTTCGCGAGGCAAAATTCATTCCCTTATTTGGTGTCGATTTTCACAGAAAAACTGACAAGGTTGTGTGTTCGCGTGTTGTCCCCATGAAAATTTTTATACAATAAAAAATTACAAATAGGTGTCAGTTTAGGTTTGTAAACGACATTTGTTCCTTTAGGTGTCAGTTTTTTTATTAACCGACACCGATTGTTAACTTAATAGCACACCCGCATGAGCCAGATCGACTCTTCACCTATTTAACTGAGCAGACTGAAATAGGTCTGGCAATTTTTTCTGTCACCTCCATGCCGCCTCCCCTTCTCTACTCACCGGCCGCCTGCTACCATGAGTAGCTTGAAGCTGCTCGCTGCCTCCGTGCACTGCCAGTCACCGCCAAGAGGAGCTTGAAGCTTCCTACTGCTGCTATCTAGTCATCAGCTGCCCCACCTGCTCCCATCACCACCACCACCTGCTCCAGGAAGAGCAAGGAGCCTTCCTCTAGCCACCTTCAGCTGCTCTAGTCACCACCACTGGCCACCGCCTGCACCTCCTCTACTTCACCTCCATCACCGGTCACCTTCACCTCCAGCTCGACCACCTTCACCTCCGGCCGCCGCCACTAGTGGTTAATCAGTACTAGATTTGAACTTGGGGTTAATGATGCCACCATATAGTTGATTACTATTGATTAATTAGGGTTAATGATGCATTAATGAACTTAATTAATTAGATTTGCACTTAGTTTCTCTAAGATTGTGTAGTTTATTAATATTTATTAATCAGGGTTAATGATGCATGAATGAATTTAATTAATTGATATTGCTTTCTTTCTCTCTTATTTGTGATTAATTTAACTTAGTTCAATAATTGCTCTTCAAGCTTGTGTAGTTGAATAATAATGATTAGTTAGTGTTAATGATGAATGAATGGACACAAAATGGAAGAATGAATTGAATTAATTGATGTTACACAAAACCTAGGATATGAATGATGAAACGATGATGATATGATGATGGACGATGATTGATTGTGGAAAAGAAAGATCTATGTTGGTTGGCCCCTAATGGAGATGACGATGACGATGATGACGACGACGACGACGATGATGATGATGATGATTGATGATGATGATGATTATGATGACTACGACGATGATGATGACGAGTATGTCAACTCAATTATACACAACATCCTAAATTTTTCATTGAGAATGTATATACAAAGTTCACCCTGAGGTCACCATAATCTCAAAATCCACCCATATAGTTTCTCTATTTGGTACCTCTTACCTAGGACCTAGACCATGATGGAGAACCTGTTGAAATCAACCATATCCTCAAGTACTAGCTCATAAAACTTAATTTGAGGTCTTCTTTCTCCCTCTTTAAAATTGGGGTTTTTAGTTCTATAGGGATGTACACATGTCTACAATTATGTGGTACCTACATGGGCTTTTAAAGAGTCCTCACCCATGCATGCCTAACAATGATGTCACTGTTGGGGTCATTCCAAAACATGTCAGGGGGAGGTGGGGCAGAAGCATGGAAGGTTTGGAAAATATGGTGGTGGTAGTGATAGAATTTGATGAAATTACGACTAAGGCATGATCTCCCACATGGTGGGGTCCGATCCTAGAGAGGTATCAAAGTAGGCATTAGAGAGGAGAGAAATTACCAAAAAAGTAAAATTAGGAAATATGATTTTATTATAAAACATCATTACTTTGCTACTTTGCGTTAAATGTAAACATAATACAATATACATTTCCATTATATAAAAAATGTAGACATTTTAAAAAAAAGTATTTGTTGTGATAAAATATTAACTTCTAGGTCTGATTGTAACAATTGTGTCTAAATTGTAACTATTATATATAAAAAATGACTAGTGTGTTTGAAGTGTAACAATGGTATCTAAATTGTAACTATTGGATCTTTTAAGTAACTATTGTATCACTCTATTAACTAATCTTTCTTAAAGGTAAATATTACATGACGAATATAAATTATAACATCTACCTTATAAGTAGAAAGTATCTTGCACAAACTATAATACAAAATGAAATGCATACAATTCATCTATATGCTCTATGAATGCTCTTAGATCTCCATTCATATTGTTTGTTTTAGAATGATCATATATTCTGTGAACATGGAGTTCCTTTGCTCCATTTTGTATGTGTAACATATTTTAGTTACTTATTCAAACTATTTTTCAGTATATAAAATTTAAATAGCAATTCAAAACTAACATTGAAGGGATTAATTAACCGACATTGAAGGCCACTTGTGTACTAGTACACTAATGTATGTTGCCTGATGAGTGACAAGGAAGCACCTAAATATAGCACGACCATAAATTACCTTTATGTCGCACTTATATGCAGAGAGATTGTCACAATCATGGTTTTAGTGAAAAATTTAATTGATAAAGATAGGTGTGTTGTAAATTTTCATCTGTATATTGATAACATCATAATTTTTTAATACAATTGAGGTTACAATTTTTTATGGTTGGTCTATAGACCCATTGTTTGACTATTTAACTGGATGGAGCCCATAGTTCATTATAATTACAAGCTCTGCAAGTGTTCCTATAAGAAATAGGTCGACAACACCTACATAACCTACAATATCAAACACATATAACAGTCCACATCCATACTTCATTCCATCCTTATGCACATATGCACACATATCCATGCACAATTCATTGACACACATGTAATCATTCTTTTCCATGTGTACAAATGCAACTTTCATCATTTTCTAAGTAATTAAATAAGATGCTAACCTAAATTCTATGTTCCTAAGTAATTAAATAAGATGGATGTGATACAATGTTGTGAAAAGTTGTGCTCTTGATGTGGAAGGGATTACTAGAGGTAGCTTTCATTAGTATCTCTTACATGGTGCCCTAGTTTGACATATATGACATTTAACCTATCTCATGCAAATATATAACCTATCTCATGCAAAATGGTTACATCTATAGTTGGCTAATGAAAACATATTTAGTTGCTTGTTCCAAATATGTAAATGAAAAAAATTATTTGTGATTTTCATGTAATTGAATGTTTGATTCAAGGATTTGTATGCTAAGTAATTTCAATGATGATGGTGATGATGCTAAGTAATTTCAAAATGTAATGTATAATTGGTTTTTTAGTTTATTTCACCATGGTATGGGTCTCTACCTCCATGTTTATTTCACTACATACTACCGGCTACACATTTATTTTTCAATTTAACAGATACAATGAATAACTTAGTGTAATGAATGCCAGTTTGTATTTGATTGACTATGTTTACTTTGTTTGTTGTTAACTATAGAGAAAATATATTATGTATTCATATGAAGCAATTATTTCTTTGCCATTAATATGAAATAACCCATGTTGTTGTCTGTTGTTAGTACTTTTTATATTACTTTTTCTCAACATTATTTTACATTTTTGTAGGCATAACATCTAGATCTTCAATAGTCACCATGGCCTGGGCCTCTACCCCAATGTTACTATTCCTTGATGAAGAACAATCAAACATCATCCTAGACGATTGTTCCTTAGCACAACTCACTGTACCTAAACATTAGTGTTATCTAAACGGAAGATGCTACAAGCTAGTGAAGTGTACCTAAATTTTGGAAATTCAAAATTTGTTATCGAGGTTAAGTATGATGATGTCAGAAATCTTGTATCCACATCTAGTTGGTGTGAGTGGGTTAGGAAGATGCGATTGAGCCGTAGTGACATGATTTTTCTTCGCCCGGTTGACCATAATACCATCAAGGTTTGGATAACCAACATAAAAAATGAGACACTCGATCATCTCAAACAATTTGAGTACTCGACAGAGGATACCGATGATGATGATGATGATGAGAACACACCCGATTCTTTTATTCCTTTTGGCACCGTCAATTTCCCTATCACCATCAGTTCATATTCATCTAAAGACAATGACGAGCTCTGTGCCGCCTCAACATCAACAAAAAAACCAAGGTAGGTCCAAACAACAAATTTATTTTCCTGTCTTGTTTTGTGTTTCCACTTTTTGTCTTAAAATCAAACTTCATAGCTATTTTTTGTTGTTAAAACTACAGGGGAAGACCACCACAATGAAAAGGCCCTCACAATTGTTGATTTTGGACCATGTTGCTGTTGTTTAAGTTGTGTATCTAGTCTAGTTGTGTCTCCCTCTTCCCAATTATTTTACTTATGCACATTTTTAGGGGTACAACAACCCCCTTGTTTAGTTACTATTTTGGACAACAACACCGTTGTATGTTCATAACTATGTCATTTTCATTTTTTATTTTCATTTTGCATTTGTATTATGAAAAAAAACTAACCACGACTTAAGTAAGCCTAAATTTTTATAATATTGAAGTTAATTTCTATTGTGTAACTAAGCGTATTTGAATTGAAATCAATTTGGAAAAAAAGGTATGATGCACTGGAAATCGATACCATACAACAAATATTATATAGTCTCATATGATGATGATGATGATGGAACTACAAGTTTCTACATGTGTGTGATGAATATTGAATTAAATGTGCTTATACATGTGTGTGAATCACATGATCCATACATTATAATATTGCCTATCTTGTCAATATTGCAGGTTTGTGGCATGTTGTTGGATGAAATCAAAGGATGTTGTAAACCTACAGTTCAAAACTAAATTGAAGGTTCGGCATCCTGCTGACCAGTCGGACACTAGGCCTGCAAGCTGATAAGAAAAAAACATTGGTGTCAGTTATTTTTAGAAAATCGACACCTATGGGAAGTGGTGTCAGTTTTGGAACTAATAATCGATGCCTATGGTCCCACTACTGGCATTTTTTATTTGGGTTGCAATCGGGGAAGGCTTTGTGTTGTCGGTTATGTAACCGACGCTAAAGGTGTCTACTTTTAGTGTCACCCACTTGGGTGTCACTTTGAAACCGACTTCAAAAGGCTTATTAACCGACGCTAAAGGAGTTATCTGTACTAGTGCATGTTTGATCAAGGATTCATAAAACAATGGAGGAAAGTAAAAAACAAGCCGTATGATAGGAAAAATAATAAGTTGTGAAGTTTTTCAAACTAACCATGGGGTGTGCGTATGCTAACCATATAAAAGCTTTGAACTACCAAGTAGTGAAATACAATAATATATAAGTGATGTGAATTACATATATTTCTTGAAGCTAACCTAGCATATACACTAATTAAGTCGAGGATGGCTTTAGAAATCACCAAAACATCCCCTAATCATACACAATATAAATGATATTATGAAATTTTTTTGAGAAATAGGTCATGATACTTGAATTGAGATGACAAATGGACTACAATAAGAATCAAGGTGAAAGAAACACACATGAAAACAAAGAAAAAAATCAATAATAATATAAACATGTACATGTTGATGAAACTAAATGAATAAATGATACATGATATGTAGGGAGGTGGTTCCACAACCCAAATGGGAAAGTTGATTGCACAATGTAAGGACTATTGAACTGTTTGTTTTTTACAACCTAAGAAGTAATTGTTTAAATATCCAGTCTCCAATTAAAAGCTTTATCTCAAGAGGATATAAAATTGATACTAAACTCAATTAGTAAACTAATTTGACTACTTTATGGAATCTTCTTAACCCAGCAAGTAAAAGATCGGTTCAGATTAGTATCTAAGAACAAAAGAAATGTTTGGTTCATTTCAGATTCAATGCTTTTGTTTACTAATTCTTAGGCTCTAAAGAGAGAAGAAATCATCTTCACTAGGCTACTTCTGTCCAATTTTTGATGCTCATGAAGCAAAGGCATCCTGAGCAATTGAGCAGTAAAAGCTCTTAGTAGTTTACTGACAAATATCATATTAAGAGGAAATCTTGGAAGGTATAAGATAGAATTTAATGGGAAGATTTTTGGACAGAGATATAGTTCCAATGCCATGGGTAATGAATCACATCTGCAATAGTCACATGAGGGTCACATATAGTTTTAAATAAGGTAGTGAAAAGGTTAGAATAGCCACAAATATAAGTAGATGCACTTGAATCAATGACCCATTTATGTTTAGTGTAAGTATTGGGGGAGGCAAGTAAGAAGAGGAACCTCCTTTTAGCAGATGGTGGTGAGGGTAGTCGATCCTAGAGAATTTTTTTCAAACTCCAAGAAAATCCACTCAACCGTGGGCTGAGTAGAACTTGATGTAGTAGGAGTGGAGTCTTCACACACATTAGAAGAGACCTGATTTGCCCAGACAGTTGGACCGTGTGTTTTTCAACAATGATCCTCATTTTGGTTTGTGCACCCACATATGTTGCAGAAAAGGTTGGCATGAGTAGGTAGAGGTTGACCTCATCCAAGACCAGGAGGAGGACCTTGTCCAGGAGCATGTCCACCATGACTATGACCACATCCACACCCACATCCTTGACCAGAATTAGAGGAGCAGACCACAAGGATTGAGTGGTCAATAGAAGTATCAGATGTGAAAGGAAGGCATTGAACTCTCTTGAGAACATCCTTTAGTGTAGGTAAGGGATCACCAGATAAGATTTGGTCTACAACACCTACAAAGGAATGAGGCAAACCAACCTAAAATTTAATGAGCTAAAGTTTGTCACATTGCTGCTGAACTTCTTTTATATCAAAAGAGAGTGGATGATATACTTCAAATTTAGCTCAAAGTGTTGAAAACTAGTCGTAATAGTCTTCTACATCATCGTCAATGGAACAATCCTTTTTATCCAAGTTTTTGAAGATCTCAAAGACCTTCTTCGGGTTTTACTGATGTGAGTACACATGGGACAGTTGATGCCACATGGCTTTGGCATTTTGTAGGCCAAGAAGAGACTGACTTATCTTTGGTTCAACACTATTCATCATCCACGTCATGACGTTAGAATCCTCTTTGGCCCATTGTTCATAGGCATGTTTGTCTTTGACATCTGCTAAGTCATTAGGAGGGTCCCTAGAAGAAGAAGAGATATGAGAGTAACATCTTTGGGTTTTGACATAGAGTTTGAATGATTCTGCCCAAAAATGGTAGTTTGATCCATCAAGTTTCATGGTTATAACACAAAAAGTCCATGAAGGATCTATAGTCTCCATGGAAGCCACAAAGATGACACATAAAGAAGAAGTAGATGCAGTACAAAAAGGTAGTCTACATGATGAGATTTGAGAAACCCACAATGGAGAAACAACATGAAAATAGGAGCAACAGAAAATAACAACATATGGGTATATCTAAACGACCTACATAGGGGTGGAGAAAGCAACATCCAAATCCAAATAGGTCCAAAGAACCCACATAGGGGGAATAGTTAGCAGTAATAGCAGATCTAGATCAAAAAAATTTGAGAAACCCACATAGGGGTAGATAGTAACAATAGATCCAGATCAACAGATCTGAGTAACCCACATAGGGGCAATGGAAAAAGGAAAGACCTATGCTGCCACCGTGAGATTCTCTTCACCATGTGGCATAGGTAGGAAAGGAGGTGATACCTTTAGGGTTTCAACTTGTTATTGTGGACTAACTAGAAGAGGGAATGAGTGGATGGAGGGTGGAGGTTGATGGGGGTACAAATGTTGAAGGTCTATGAGGGATGAAGGTTGGTGGGTTTCAGGGTTATGGGTTATAGTTTGATGGTGTGGAGGTTGATGGGTGGCTCAATGGGTTGAAGGGTTGATGGTAGGTCGATGAGTTGATGGATCGATGGGTTTATATGCCAAGGGGTTGATGATTCTATGAGTGGAAAGTCAATGGGTTGATGGGTCAATGGGTATAGAGGAAGGCTGGATGGGTTGATGGGTGGTGGAGGTCAATGAGTGGATGATGAAGGGTTGGTTGATGGATGGAATATGATGGGTTGGTCAATGGGTGGTGGACGTCGATGGGAAGGTGGTGATGAAGGTTATGGAGGGAGAGGGTGACTAGGTGGTGGGATGGTGGAGATGGAGGAGATGGTGGAGGTAGTGGGGATCGATGGTAGGAGGGTCCATCATATGGCTTAGGGATGATCAAACACATATGATACCATATACAATAGAAAACCTTTATTCAATATATCTGAAATAGTTACAATGCACTCTCTTTTATAGGATAAGAGAGTGAGAGAGAACCAAAAGTAGGCAATATGGGATAAAAGAAAAACTAAAAACAAGACATGCCTTCAGCACATAACAAAACATACACCTCAAGATAACAAAACACACGACACAAGATAACATACAAGTGTATATACAAATAAATTCCAAACAATATCAAAGGTTATGGAGTTCGTGCATTATCATTATGGTATCAAAAAAGCCATAAAAAGAGCATTTGAAGGTGTAAAAGAGTCATTTCTAAGCATAAATGAGCTACTTTTAGTAATATAAGAAATTGAAATATTTTGTTGAGAATGTTTGTTTGATTTTTTTTAAATCTAATCACTGATTTTCTCTACATTAAAACAATAGGGTCGTTATTCTCATTACTAAACTTGTTGAAGAGATGAAATAGAACCCATGTCTATCTTTTTTATTAGTGGTTGAATCGATCATTGGATGAAGAATTAGGCCAACACTAGGATACATTACGGGAAAAGAAAGTTTTACTTTCAATTAAAAAAAATTACAATTTAGTTATAGCTCATAAATGATTCAAATAATGTCTTTATAAAATATGTAAACATAGTGAAGGTTTCATATTTCATTCTCCATCAACATTATATCTAAATCCCATAAAAGGACATCTTGTTGGGTTTTAGAGGGAGATAGAGAAGGAAGAAGAAACAAAAATTTTATTCTCCCAAACCCAAAACGAAGGAATTGTATCAATGTCTATACAATAGGAATGATGGTTTGTAGAGACATACCTTATCCCGAGGCTTGCTCGACGACGTTACCTCGCGGCTTGCGCGGTCTTCACCTCCGGTCTTGGACGGTGTCTGTGCAGCTCCTGGTCTCACCAGGACTGTCAGGATTAACAGCTGTCCTCTGAGCGGTTGAAGTCTCCCACCTCTGAAGTAGTCCACACAGACCACCTGGAACTCCGATCTCCTTGTCCCACAAGGAATCGGAAGGAGTCGCACCCTCCTGTCGGCGCACTAGCCACCGAGACACTCGCTTACCACCAGTTGCTTTTCTACAGTTGTCTTTCCCTTACTGTGCCTCCCTTATCGGGTAGCACTTGCTCGGGCTCTCTCGATTACCAAAACTAGAGAGAACAATAACTTTATAGAGCAACTGGTGTTTTGAGTTTTTATACTTTGAGAAGCCCCTAGTACCCCTATATATTGGATGGTCATGGGACAGGGTTCTCTACCCTGGGTAATGCAGGATTAAAGCAGGAGTAGAAGGATTCGAGATTTTCCACAAAACAACCAACTACGCATGCTGAACCGATCGTTTCAAGCACGAAATGGTCGGTTGGGGACCTGAGCTGATCGGTTCAGACCTGAACCGATCGGTTGGGACACCTGAGCCGATCGGTTCAAGCATGAGCCGATCGATTTGTGGTCCTGATCAGTTCCCGATTGTCTTTTCCTCTTTTGTTTTGAATTGATCCAAATACCAATCCTTGTTCCAATCAAATTGGACAAGTGAAACGAAAAGAAATTTCTCACCAACCTGACTTTCCCAACTTGCTCGTTTGGACCAGTTGAGCTGATCGGTTCAACCCTTGAACCGGTCGTCTCAACTTGTCTTGAGCCGATCGGTTCATCACATGAGCTGATCGGTTCACCAAGATGAGCCGATCGGTTGGGAGTGCAGACTGCGCAGAATCAGTCAATTGCAGTTTCAATCAAACCGATACTCTAATCAACCGGTCCAACACCTTGAACACTATGATATTGAGATATCAATTGATTGAGTGTTTAATTGAACTACTAAACTCCTTTAGTAATCAATCTAAACATCATTTGTGGATAAACTCCTCTTCCAGGTTAAATCCTATGTGTGTGACCCTACAGGTCCATTTTACGTTGGCAGTGAAAGTCAATAACATTTATGACTTCACAAGCAAAGAGCAGTGCCTAGTCACACATCAGTGCTACCCAAGTGAAAAGGAAAGTTGGAGAACAACTTTCAATCCTACAATCCATGAATGGTGTTACAACGAATGTATAATTCCTTTGCCACTGATATCTCGAATGAACTCAAGGCATGGAGCAGTCATCCTTTCAACATTCATTCACTTTCTTGATCTCAGAGTAGATTGGAGGAGATATGTATGACATCAATATCACATACTGATTCACACATGCATGCACGCCTATCTCAATCCTACTCATCAAGTGGCCATGGATATTGAACTCCCTCAGGAGGGACAAATCCCATATCTATCACTCACCCCTCAAAAGCCCCATGTGTCAAAGCCACCCAATCATCACCTTTATAACAACCCATGTTTCAGGACAACGTTTGATGATGTCAAAGTGTACCCAACGACATGTGTTGAGTGTAGTGATTTCAGGTCAAGGAATCACACTCACCACCATCACTGTGAGAACTGACTGTGACTACCATGTCATGGTTCCATGTGTCAAACTCACGGTGGGTCTTTCTGGTACACTTGTTCTCTAACAAGTACCTATGTGTTTGGTTTGGTATCTCCATATCATGACTAATGATATTTTGTCATCAACCAACACCACAATCTAGTCTTGTGTGTCATTGTTGTCTATTTACCTTCCACAATGACATCTGACTAGGGATATAATAAGAATGTACAAACTCTTAGCATTCATATGATATCATCGTTCAGGTCCTCAACCTAAAAGTATACTTCTTTGAGTATTGTCATTCTCTAGACATTCAATCTATTCTATCATGATCTCATATGACTGAACCATAAAGAATTGGAAGCTTGCCTTTGATGTTTATCAAATCAATCTTAATGTATCCCACCAATCATCCCATGATTGTCTCTCGGGGCATACATACCAACAAACTCCCACTTGCAGTGCGAGCCAATCACCCTTGAATCATATTCATAGTGATCTTCAAACATGTCCCACATGTTTCTATGTTCTAGTGCTTACTCAGTGAGTTATGGCAACACCTTGACAGAGTCGGTATTAATTGCATGTCTCTCATCTCTTCACACTACGTCACACGTATGAGATGGAGTTTCCGTAATATGTGATCTAGTATTCCTTTGCTAACCTTTAGCCACATTGCATGGCTAAGTACTCCTTACTTGTCATCAAAGATCAGAATATCTATAAGTTCATCTCATGAACTTCCAGATCCATATAATATCTACACACGGATACTTAGCTTTTCCTTTTAAACACCTTTATTGGAACATTTCCATTTATCAACAAACATTCACTTTTATATATCCCATATATATTTTGCGATTAATTTTCTGTCCTTTTCAGAAGTTCGCATCAGTTTAACTCTTGACAGTGATTCCTTCCTTATTTCCATAGAACTAGTACTTCTCAAGTACTTATCAAGTTCTCATGGTATTCCAGTAACCCTTACTGGAACTAGACAGACATGCACTCGTCATGTCCCACATACGAGTTATCAGGATGAGCATATCATATTGTCATGTCCTACATACAAGATGATAAATGTGTTTTGTTCTTGCTATGTCTATACATGCAAGATAATGGGATGATTACATACATGATAGATCCATATCAATTCTTAGTGTTCTCATTCTTCATAAGAATTGGACACTAGGCCTTGGGATACTAACTCCATGTAACATGGACAAGTTTGCTCCCACTGAATCTGTGCACACTAAACCCTTCAATATAGATTGCCAATGTATGCTCTCTCTTTTCAGGTCAAGAGGTTTTTGAGAACTATCTCTATAGATCTCTATTTCTATCACATAGGAAATGTCTCTATCTTCCTAAAGATAATTTCCACTTTGGATTTCCATTCTAGAACATTTCCATTTCACATCATCATGTGGAATGTGAATATGCTCCCACTAAATCACAGATCCCTTCTTTATCTTTGTTATATCAGTCAAACCCTTTGACTATATTATCAAAATAAAGATCACAGTTCTGAGTTGCTTGTACTCAATCAATCACATTGATTAGTCCATTGTAACTTATAGACTTCATTTGCATTAATGGATTCATAAACCTTATAGGTTGTGTAACGTACACATCCTTGTCTTATTCCTCATAGGAATGTGGTTTTAGTATCCATATGCCAAATCCCTTAGTCATTAAGTTGTAATCAACAAGCATCATCCTTCTCAAATGTTATCCATGTGTCTTAACTCTTAAGACTCATTCATACTTATGGATTTCATCCCAATGGGTGCTACCATCAAGGTCATGCCTTATGGTTCACATGGAAAGGACATTAGGATGTAATGGTTATAAACCATAACTCAAAATCTGGTTCCTCATATTCATCTAGATAGTTGATTCATCACATGACCAACTCATCACATAGATAATCAAGGTGTATCAGTCAAGGATATAAGAACTCACAACCCTTTGTGATTCTTAATGTCCTTTATTAGTGTAGGGTATTCTTTATTTAAGAAGAAATTAGTTATTTGATAATCATCCTCTAATTCCTTAGAGTATGACTCCTTTTGATTTAGACATCACCATGCCTTAACCATGAGTTCACTATGATACACTATCATAATCACTCACAAGGTTCTCAAACATTTGGTCTAAGTATTTCATTCATTGATCTCATCAAGAACTAACACTTTACCAAATTTGTACTTCATCTATGATATTCTTGAACACTTCAAGATATTCATATTGGTATTTCTATAAACACCGTTTGAAGTACTAGCATTTTCTCCAATAGGTATGTAAATACATCACATGTATTATACCTAATAGGATAATCATTCTCCCACTACCATTAGTGAAGATTGATGTCTAAGAGGTTCATGTCTCTTACTGGTTCTCTAACCAAAAGAGTCTAGATTTGTCCATCATATGGAAACTAGAAATGAATTTCTCATGATTTTATGCTAATTTGTTGTTTGAGTTATCAATAACTTTTAGGTATCATTTTATCTTATGCATACCAAGTACCACAAGATAAACAAGGCATTGCCATAAAGATCATATCTTTGAAATTGAAACATCAACTTTATTAATTGCTATCATTGTCATACAATATGCAAAAATAATGTGTTTCTATCCATTGGAAAATATGAAATAGCAGTTCATAACTCTAATACATGCCTTCAAGGATGAAAATAAACTAAAGTACTCCTATTTATGGAAGCAACACTTGCCCCATGTATTGGGTGCTTTACACTTTATATCTTGGTATCATATACCTTAAAAGTGTTATAAGTTTATTTCATGACACCTTTAGGTGGAAACGTCTGTCGCCTCCTTCTTCTTTAGTTCTTCCAGATAGAGTGGACAATTCCTTTTCCAATGTCCTGGCTTTTGACAATGGTGGAAATTGCCTCTCTTGGTCACACCTCCCTTGGCCTTGAGAGTTGAAGACGACTTGGGCTGCTGGCTAGCATCAGAACCTTTCTTAGCCTTGCCTTTGCCCTTGCGCTTGGACTTGCCTTTCTTGTTGTTGATAATCATCACAGACTTAGGCTTGTCCTTCTTCATCTGTGCCTCAACTGTCCTCAACATGCCCAACAACTCTGTCAATGGCCTGTCAAAGTTGTTCATGTTGTAGTTCATTACAAACTGACTGTAGGATTCTAGAAATGATTGTAGTATCACGTCAGTAGCCAACTCTTGGCTCAGAGGAAATCCTCGTCTTGTCAGGTTCTCCACATACCCAATCATTTTGAGCGTGTGAGGACCAACTGGATCTCCTTCTGTCATGACACACTTGAACAGCACCCTGGAGACATCATATCTCTCTTGTTGTGCTTGATCTTCATACATGTTCTTGAGATCCTGAATCATCTCAATGACACCCATGTTCTCATGTTGTCTCTACAACTCGTGGTCCATAGAGCACAACATCAAGCACTTTGCATCAATGGCATCTTCAGAATGCTTCTTATAAGCATCCCTTTCTGTCTTTGGTGCGGTAGGAGCAGGTTCCTCTGGAGCTGGAGTATCCAGGACATAGAGCTTTCACTCTTGAGAGAAAACAATTCTCAATGTCCTAAACCAGTCGTGGAATTTAGTCCCATTCAACTTGTCCTTTTCAAGGACTGATCGCAACGAAAAGTAATTGTTGTTTGTTGTCATTTGTACTACAAAAGGAAACATATGCAATTGAGTCCAAAACTCAATTTTGACTTATTTGATTGATTTGAAAGGTTGACGATATAATTAGGACTTTAATTAATTATTGCTCCCACTACTTTTTTTGTTCAAATTGATAGCCCTCACCATCAATTTGGAAGATTACAGCGTACAACCTTCTAGAGGGTTAAGATCTTGAAATCCTCTAAGTCATGGACCAGCTAGGGCTGTCACCCACAACTTAGATCTTCCAGGTAGGCAACTCTTGCCAATTGCATCATATGCAACTCTTGAAGGATGTCATGTGCAACTCCTTGCCATGATCACCTCCATGCCTCAAGGTGTTAGATCCTATCTAGGTCACCTTGTTAAGTCCGACCCAAAGCCAAAACGATGAATATGCACCCTGCTAGGGCAGACCCACATACTCATCCTTCATGCTTCCATGAGATAGACGGTGCACCACGCTAGGGCGTGTCCACACTTGACCGATCAAGCTTTTCACGTGTGTCGCATTTGGAAGACATCTAAAACTTTAATATTTAATGAGAGATTTGGTTTTATAGGTACATATACATATCCAATCACCATAATATATAATACGTATCATATACATGCTATATCCCACAAAAAACATGTGAAATGATAAAAGTGATGATTATGGCCATCCTAATGTGATTCCTCGAGCCAAGAGGAATCAATGTCATCTAGGTCTACATCACATGCAACCTATCCATGATGAAGTTCTATAGCCGTCCGAGTTGATCAACTCATCACATGAATGACCTGCTCGCCCTGGCCGGTCGTCTGGGTGCCACTAGTTGATCGGTTGGCTCCTCCAACCGATCGGTACGCCTGGTCGTCTTGCATCTCCTCATGGCCGCCACCCGATCGTCTCGCTCCATGAACTAGTCAACAATCGACCAGTTCAGTCCTTGAACCGATCGTCTAGAATGCCAACCGATCGGTTCACGCCTTGAACTGATCGTCTCAGTCGTCGTCAGGTCGTCCATCTTCCTTTGACATAACATGAAATAAAAGATCTATCCTATTTTACATTTAAAAAGGGAAACCCCAAGTTACATTCGGGGGGAGCAAAGTTAGGAAAGAAATCTCGAGTTATCTCAAGTTACATCAGGAATAAGAGATAGGGAATCGGTGTACATACCGAGATGCAAGCAACCACATTCAACCAAGCACACATACATATGATTTATTGGCCATAACCACGCTATACATCCACCACAAAAATCATTTAAGGGTGACGTGTATCGAGTGCATTCATATTACATATCATATATGTATATTGAGATTTGTGGATTTAGGATTGGACATGCATAAAGCCAATTTTATTCACATCATATGCAATAAATAAAGGCTACAAACCAAAATCGATCACATCGACAATCCTAAAGTATAGAGCAGTTGACATGGCTCTGATACCACTATTGGGTTTTAGAGGGAGACAGAGAAGGCAGTGGAAACAAAAATTTTATTCTCCCAAACCCAGAACAAAGGAATCGCGTCAAAGTCTATATAATAGGAAGGATGGTTTGTAGAGACATACATTGTCCCGAGGCTTACTCGGCGACGTTACCTCGCGGCTTGCGCGGTCTTCACCTCCGGTCTTGGATGGTGTTTGTGCAGCTCCTGGTCTCATCGGGACTGTCATGATTGACAGCTGTCCTCTGAGTAGCAGAAGTCTCCCGCCTCTAAAGTAGTCCACACGGACCACTTGGAACTCCGATCTCCTTGTCCCACAAGGAATCGGAAGGAGTCACAACCTCCTATCAGCGCACTAGCCACTGACACACTCTCCTACCACCAGTCGCTTTTCTGCAGTTGTCTTTCCCTTACTATGCCTCCCTTATCGGGTAGCACTTGCTCGGGCTCTCTCAGTTCCCACAACCAGAGAGAACGACAAATTTACAGAGCAACTGGTATTCTGAGTTGTTGTACTTTGAGAAGCCCCCAGTACCCCTATATATAGGAGGTTCATGGGACATGGTTCTCTACCCCGGGCAATGCATGATTAAAGTAGGAGTAGAAGGATTTGAGATTTTCCACAAAACAACCAACTGCGCCAGCTAAACTGATCATTTCAAGCATGAAACGGTCGGTTGGGGAACTGAGCCGATCAGTTTAGACCTGATCCGATCAATTGGGACACCTGAACCAATCGGTTCAAGCATGAGATGATCGGTTCGTGGTCCTAATCAGTTCTCGATTGACTTTTCCTCTTTTGTTTTGAATTGATCCAAATACTTGTCCTTGTTCCAATCAAATTGGACAAGTGAAACGAAAAGAAATTTCTCACCAACCTGACTTTCCCAACTTTCTCATTTGGACCAGTTGAGCTGATCGGTTCAACCCTTGAACTGGTCATCTCAACCTATCTTGAGCCGATCAGTTCATCACATGAGTCGATCGGTTCACCAAGCTGAGCCGATCGGTTCATCATATGAGTCGATCGGTTGGGAGTGCTAACTGCATAGAATCAATCAATTGTAGTTTCAATCAATCTGATACTCTAATCAATCGGTCCAACACCTTGAATACTATGATATTGAGATATCAATTGATTGAGTGTTTAATTGAACTACTAAACTCCTTTAGTAATCAATCTAAACATCATTTGTGGATAAACTCCTCTTCCATGTTAAATCCTATGTGTGTGACCCTGCAGGTCCATTTCACATTGGCAGTGAAAGTCTATAACACTTATGACTTTACAAGCAAAGAGCGGTGCCTAGTTACACATCAGTTCTACCTAAGTGAAAAGGAAAGTTGCAGAACAACTTTCAATCCTACAATCCGTGAATGGTGTTACAGCGAATGTATAATTCCTTTTCCACTGATATCTCGAATGAACTCAAGGCATAGAGCAGTCATCCTTTCAACCTTCATTCACTTTCTTGATCTCAGAGTAGATTGGAGGAGATATGTATGACATCAATATCACATACTGATTCACACATGCGTGTACGCCTATCTCAATCCTACTCATCAAGTGGCCATGAATATCAAACTCCCTCGGGAGGGACAAATCCCATATCTATCACTCACCCCTCAAAAGCCCCATGTGTCAAAGCCACCCAATCATCACCTTTATAACAACCCATGTTTCAGGACTGCATTTGATGATGTCAAAGTGTACCCAACAACATATGTTGAGTGTAGTGATTTCAGGTCAAGGAATCACACTCACCACCATCACTGTGAGAACTGACTGTGACTACCATGTCATGGTTCCATGTGTCAAACTCACGGTGGGTCTTTCCGGTACACTTGTTCTCTAACAAGTACCTATGTGTTTGGTTTGATATCTCCATATCATGACTAATGAGATTCTGTCATCAACCAACACCACAATCTAGTCTTGTGTGTCATTGTTGTCTATCTACCTTCCACAATGACATC
This sequence comes from Alisma plantago-aquatica, assembly GCA_963693085.1. NCBI lineage: Eukaryota > Viridiplantae > Streptophyta > Magnoliopsida > Alismatales > Alismataceae > Alisma > Alisma plantago-aquatica. The sequence continues at coordinate 1,011,812,847 of OY856409.1, forward strand.
CGACTAGGGACATAATAAGAATGTACAAATTCTTAGCATCCGTATGATCTCATCGTTCAGGTTCTCAACCTGAAAGCATACATCATTGAGTATTGTCATTCTCTAGACATTCAATCTATTCTATCATTATCTCATATGACTGAACCATAAAGAATTGGAATCTTTCCTTTGATGTTTATCAAATCAATCTTAATGTATCCCACCAATCATCCCATGATTGGATCTCAGGGCATACATACCAACACATCTTAGGCACAAGTCCACTTAATTCATAGTTTCAAACTTTATACATTTAGGGGAGCATATGAGTGACACAATAAATATAATTTATATGACTAGGGGAGGCAAGAAAATCCGGGTCCATATCTTACAATGTCCAAACAATATCAAAACGATCCATAAAGATTCAACTTTTTAGGCATATTAAGCAAGTTAGATAAAGATTAGGGTTTTGCATGAATTATGTAGGAAAAAGAAGCTTACTAAAGATACAACACTCTTTTCATTTCGAAGGGTGATTATCACAACTTCCACACAAGAAATCTACAAACAAGCCTCCAAGGTCCTATATCGGCCCTCTGAAGGTCTAAAACCAAAACTCCAAACAAGATCTACGATGAAATAGGGAAAGAGAGAGAGAAAGACGAATTATTTACCTATAAAAATCAAGAACCACCATGTATATCATCCAACTAAGAAGAAGAGATAAAGAACAATAATAAATTTGCAAGAGGAAGCAAGACAACACATGATTAGGGCTAGAAACTATGAAATCTTGTTCATCAACATGCAAGTGCAGGTAAGCTCTCCACCAAGGTATTGACCTCTAAGGATACCTATAGTGGGTAAAGGAATACTCATTTTTGTCCAAGAAGGTGTAAATATGTCTTAAAACATGAAGGGGTTGGCAAATTGAGTATATATAGGAAAAAGGTCAAAAGACCAAGCCAACTTCACACAAAGCTATGGCAAGGCAAATAAGGTAGGGTATCGAGACTCCATGCCTCAAGGAGTCTTGAGGTATCCCTTACAAAGCTTACCTATATAAGATTTTTATTAAGGATCAACGCCTTAGAAGTTGTTGAGGCATATTGCTAGACCTATAGAGGTCAAGAACTAAAGCTATCAAGGGACATTCATGCCAAGCTATTGAGACACACACATACACCCCACTATCGACCCTTTCCACAAACCTATTGAGGTCGGTGATGGCCTATCAAGGTTCAAGGCTAATACTTATCCCCATGAGATACTCGAAAGACTATCTATTAATGCTCATGACTAAGTCGTCAACCTCAAGCATCTATGCACACACTATACTAGGTTGAGGTTTAGAGAAAATTGGAAGAAACTCTATTCAAACCAAGTTCAAAAGCATCAAATTAGATCATATTAATAAATATTATGAAACAAAGCATGAATTTGGATAATTTACACTCAAAAATTGCAATTTTGTCTCCTAATAAGGTGAAATTGCACATTAATTCATAATTGTTCTTGAAATTACAAAACCAAGACAAACAAACTACAATTGAAGCCAATTTGACTTATCTCTTAATCAATTGATTTCAAGGCTTGATAAAGCCTGGGTTTGAAGGAAAACATAAGTTTAGATACTTTGCACACAATTTTCAATCCAACCCTCATAATGATGGATTTGCAATTTATTCTTTAACATGTAAAGAAAGTTGAAATTAGGACAAACAAAGTGCAATTTGCTTCAATTTAGAGATTCTACTCAATCAACTAACTCGAAACATAATCAAGCATTCAATTAAGTTGAACAAGAACTATCATAGTGGTATTATAATTAAGTTAGGATTAGGGTCTCATACTAGCAACTAATGGCGACAATTAGTGTCCATTTCTTAACCAAAAATGCATGGATACTAAATGGTACCAATAGATTTTACTTTAAATTAGTCTAGGTAACTCCAGGTTGAATGCACTTACGCTAAGAAGCCTGTACTTAACTCAATTAAAGGGAAGGAATATTGAATATGATTAGTAGGTTGAATGTCCAAACTCATTTTCTCCTAATTTGTTTCATAAAGACCATGCAAGTAACACATGATGTGAATGTTGTAGGCCTCACTATATTGATGAGTACATTCCAAATGAACCATGCAAAGGGTCAAACGCTTCCTCTTTTGTACATTCATAAAAACAAACAAGGAATGAAATATGTGATTCATTGATATGGTACACTGACATGCATATCATCATATTAATTACAAAAACTGAAACATTCCACACTTGTATATTAAAACCTAAGAAATATCTAGTGAGTTGATCTGAAAATTGTTCCCAACCCATTAAAAACCTATTTAAATATCTTTCTCAGACCATTATTACGCTAGTCCCAATACCATTTCATGGATAGATAGTGTTAAAGGGGTTGAATGTGTCCATATCTTAGCAGCCCATTGGTCACACACAACATGTGCAATAATAAAATAAGTTGTCACTTTTATCAAAGTGAACCATAAGTTTTAAGATAGGGGACCATAGACAACAATAGTTAAGTGTTAATGCGAGAGTGCTTACGGTGTCATCTAAAATAGTAATTTTTGAAGTTTTTCAACCTAATCATGGAGTGCGCGTATGCTAACCATCTAAAAGTTTTGAACTCCCAACTAGTGCAATACAGTAACATATAAGTGATATCAATCACATATATTGCTCGAAGCTAACCTTGCATATACACTAATGTGTCACAAAGTCAAGGCAGGCTTTTGAATGCCCTAATCATACACAATAGGAATTACATAATAAAAAAATGCTGATAAACAGGTCGTGGTTGCTGAATTGAGATGTCAAGTGGACTACAATAAGGATCTACGGTGAAAAAAACACACGTTCATATAAAGCAAACAAGCAATAACAATATAAACATGCACATGTCGATGAAACTAAATGAATAAATGATACGAGATATGTAGGGAGGCGGTTCCACAAACCAAATGGGGACGTTGATTGCACAGTGTAAGGACTATAGGACCCCTTTTTCTTTTTTGACAACCTAAGAAGTAACTGCTTAAAACATCCAATCTCGACATAGAAAGCTTTTTCTTTTTTGACAACCTAAGAAGTAACTGCTTAAAACATCCAATCTCGACATAGAAAGCTTAATCTCAAGAGGATAAAAAATTGATATCAACCTCCATTAGTAAAATAAATCGACTACTTTATGGAGTCTTCTTACCCCAGCAAGCAAAAGACGGTTCAGATTGATACCTAAGAACAAAAAAATAAATATAGTTTGATTGGTTTCAGATTCAAAGCTTTTGTTCACTGATTCTTAAGGTTCTAAAGAGAGAAGAAAATGTCTTCAGTAGGCTACTGCTGTCCAGTTTTCGACGCTCCTGAAGCAGAGGCATCATCACCGGAGGGTGGGCTTGAGCATTGGCCGCCAATAAGCTGTTTGTACAAGGTGAGTGTCTGAGCTATCATGGTGGACGGATTACTAGCAGTGGTTGGAAGCAATACAGTTGTAGACTCCTTGGCAATGTTACCAAACGCCTTGATGTACTGCTCTGCAACTCTCAGACTGGCAGCCTCAGCACCTCCATTTTCTGTCATAGCCTCAGAAACCATCTTGAGACCGTCAGCGGTAGCCCTTGATCTAGCTAGAATAGCCTCTGCTTCTCCAGTAGCCACATTAATATTGGCTTGTCTGTCACCTTCAGATTCAAGAACTTGAGCACGCTTCCGTCGCTCTGCTTCAGCTTGCATCTCCATAGCCGCTTTCACACCAGGAGGCGGGGAAATATCCCTAATCTCATATCGCAGGCACTTCAAACCCCAATCTTCAGCAGCTTCATTAATAGATTTGACAATGTTCTCGTTGAGGGTATCTCTCTCGGAAAAGGTCTTGTCAAGGGTCATCTTCCCCAGCTCGCTCCTCATGGTAGTCTGAGCAAGCTTGATGATGGCAAAGATAGGATTTTCTACACCGTAGGATGCCAGGACTGGGTCCATGATCTTGAGGTACAGGACCCCGTCTATGAGTATGCTGACGTTGTCCTTGGTGATTGCAGACTGGTCCGGGATGGGTATGGCCTCCTCCTTGAGTGAGTGGACGTAAGCGATTCTGTCGACCACCGGGATCAGGAAGTGGATTCCAGAAACCAGGGTCTTCACGTACTTGCCGAAGCGCTCTATAATGAAGGCCTTCTTCTCGGGGACGATCCGCACGCCCCAATTGATCATGGGAACCGGGAGCTGATACCTGAAAGGATCACGGCGAAAAGGGGAATCAGATGCAGAACAGGAGGAGAGGAAGGGAGGACAGTGGGGTAAGCGCATGGATGGACCTAGTGACGACGTCTTCGTTGGAGCGACCGGCGCGGAACTGGCGAGACAGGGCCAGGAGGGGCGGGACGAGGGGGGCGGGCTGGTGGCGCTGTTCGCAAAAGAGGCGATCGACGGATGCCCGCCGCAATGGCGCCTGGATCGACCTGGCGGCCCTAAACATTGCCATGCCGGCCATGCCGCCGCAACTAGTGGCGGACGTTGCTACAATCTCTACTTTCAAGTTCGTGCCGGTGATGGCCTCGCCGCGTATGCTAGGCTTGCTCCCTACGCTCCTGACGTCAGAGTTCAGAGAGTCTCCTTCCGGCTTCCGCTGCCCCTCTCTTGCACTTTATACGGGCGGTGGGCGCAGCAAATGGGTTGGCTAGCGCCTAGCGGCAGTCGATGCGTGGTCTCAATAGGGAAATTTTGGGGTGTCACGTTATACACAATCTAACCCTGACTTGTGTCACAAGCAGCTCGCCCCGCAAGTAACCCTACTTTGTGTGACAATACATACTATGTTAGTTTATGCATATTAGATAATCTATAATATATATATATATATATATATATATATATATATATCTGTATTAATTAGATTAAATGGACACTTGTTTAATATTTAAATATCTGTCTTTGAAATTTTATATATTTACCAAATCAGAACGGCTGAAAAAATCGGAAGGGGTGAGACCGTGAGAGCAGGTAGTAAATGTGGTAAATGACAAGACGGTTTAATAAGGGAGTAAATAAATTCAGAAAGAGAGGAAAAGAGCGGAAGAGTTGTTGGTATAATTGGTGTGTGTGTGAGAGAGAATTCATGGGATGGTAAACGGTTAGGAAGCCGAATACAAGAGAAATATTTATTTAATTAGGAAACTACGACAGTAGGCAGTTCGGCCAAATATGTGAATGTTCTGAATTTATACCAAACGAAAACTGCCACAATCTTCGATTTAGGTTTATGATAGGTAGAAGGGAAATATTTTTCGGGATTGAGTTATTTTACGTTAACAAAGTTAATGTGTGCATAACAAGGGTCTTTATAAATTTATTTCCTGAATATTCTCGAAGAATTATAACTAGGTCTGAAAAAATAACATCATCTAGGTTTAAGAGCATGTATATATTTTTCTTATGATACGTATAGCAAAAGAAACCACACATCGTTGTCATTACATTATATAAGAAATATGCCAATAGTGCTTTTCCCAATCATTCTTATATATTTTAAAATTTTAACAAAATGAGTTTCCTTTATACAGCCATTCCTAATGTATATGCACATTGACAAGTTTGAATTAACACCGACAAAATATTACCTTCAACTTCTTTTCTTTAGAAGTCGAATTGTGACTTCTTTATATCCGTGGGTTTTACCAAACAAAAAGGTTTGACAACTTAACCTTTTAGCCCACGCCCGTGCGAAGGAGTTTATGTAGGTGTTGGCATGTATCCCCATAACCCAATTTGATGGTAAAAGAAGTAGCTCAATTGTAATTGTGACGGCTTCCATAAACTTTTTTACTACTAATAGAAAAGTAATTACTATGAATTTCATCCGAAGATGTGTATATAATAAAGTCCGTATTATTTCATTTGCATCGTATTTAATTTTCCTCTGACAGGTTTTCATATGTTTATAATAATAAAATTCAATTAGAAACAATAAAACCCCTTGGATAATTACGCTCGAACTACTATTGTTAATCTACACTACGTCCAGTGCCCCTAACCATAAACTTCCGGTAGAGACCACTCACATCAATCCACCTTGATACCCGACATAGCTCCCAAGGCAGACAACTATCATGATGCTCTAAGTCCTATCCCTCGCTAAATTTGTTTCCTACAAACATAACCCCATATTACTTTTGCCGGTCCTCTAGAGAGATCGTTCTTATATCCACTCTTTCTTTATTGACACTTTCCTTTATGCATGGACATGACACGTTTAAGGTTATAATCTGACTTTTAACCACAAATCTAGATGAAAGATTGAAAATTAATTGTCATGTAAATGATGCGTTTGATTGCATTTGTTAATATGTTTGACCCCTAATAGTAGATAATACAATTTAATTTATCCTTGGATATTGGTAAATTGATTGTACATTATAATCTAGGAAAATATACATTTGATCTAGTTTTCAAGACAAGAACCTAGTCATGGGAATGGCATAATAGCTAGTAACAACCTAATAAGGAAAAGAAGGAGACCTATAGGAGAAAGAGATGTGAGTTATCACTTACTTTATGTTTGATACGGGGTGAATGAAGAGGAGGGGAGGGAAGGGGAGGGGAGGGGAAGGGAGGGAAGGGGACACTTATGTTAGTATATTTGGTTAGCATGGGGAGGGGAGGGAAAGAAGAATATAAAAATAATATAAATATATATATAAAATTAATGACATGAAACGTTGGTGATATAAAGTATTATATATAATTATATTTATATATATATCCACATAAATTATTATAAAAGCACATTCACAGAGGAACCTACAACAAATAAAGTTGCCAACATGTTTGAATAGTGAAGTCTATAAGTCTAGAAGAAAATCGAATGTATACTTTGAAAACACCTATAAAGAGATGGATGTCTTTATGGAACAAAGACAACAAATGCAAATGAATGCATAGACTATCTTTGATTATTGTAAAATGCAAAAATAACTAGCAAGCAAGTACATAAAATGTGAAGTTCTTTGAGATCAAAGGACCTTACACATGAGGCCTTTTGGTGACTTCTTGAGCATATTTATCAACCATGCAACAATAGCCAACCTCTCACATTTGAGGTCAACTTGATTTGTCTCTTATCTAGAGATCCATCAGATCTTCCATCCTCATGGCTAGGGATGCATATCAGACCAGGTCACTGATGCAACCCTATTTTAGGGTTTCATCTTGTGTCTTTTTGCGTTATTATCACATCTATATATTGTTAGAATGTGAGTTATTTCCCCAATATGAAATTTCATGTCAAATGCACTTATTGACACTATTTGCATGTTTTTCAGGTACTTGGACCACACCTTGGATGGACGTGAGAGAAGAGGATGCTTTTATGGCCCCTCCACCCATGTAGGACCCCAAAGAAGGTCCAAGAGTTTCCCCAACCTACCCCTAGTGGCCAAGGGTCGAGCTAAAGCAAAGGTGTCCATGAAGATCAAAGTTTGAACATTAAAGTGCAAGAAAAGCTCCCAACACAACCATGGTGACATAGAACGGTCGTGCTGCAAATGTCAAAATCACAGGGAAAATCTCAATTTTAAAGCAGCTGCAAAAAACCCTCCAGCACTTCCGTACTGCCACCCTCCACCACGGTCGTGCTACTCGACACATATGTGTTGCCACCTACCCACCACGACTGTGCTGCCCAACATGACTGTGATGGGGTGAAATTTTAGAATCCTTAAATGTCCGATGACATAAGTGAATTCATAGATTGAGTTATATTGAGTTTTGACACCAAATCTTACTATAGTGTGGCATGAATTGCGATAAAGATATACCCAAGACAATTGGATGTTCCCAGAAGAGGATATTGAAGTTCAAATGATAAGTTTATGTATAGTTGATGTATAGTTGAACATTGAGCCATAATTGGAAAGTTAGGCTTAAATCAACAGAGATGTCATGCTGCCCTTTCTAATGTGTTTGGGCTAGACACCCTTTTTGAAACACATATCGGTTGAGGAGAGTTGACCTTGACCATTCATTGGATTTGATGGGTGAACTTCACCCTCTACGTCATGTCTGGCAGGAGATCGAGATCATGTTGTTAACGATGACCATGAACCCAACCCATCCTCTCACGTCGTGGACGTGGACAGATTGTGAAAACTGAATGAGCAGTTGTCTTCGACTCAATAAGAAGTGTAAAGACAACCCCCTCATTGAGAACATACACAGCGGCCGAAGGAGGAGCAATGCCCCAGGGGGAGATCGGAGGCAGCGCTTAAGCTGGTGGGCATCTTTTCAGGCTCTCATCCATGTGAAGCTAAAGAGAAGGTGAGTTGGGTTGGGTCCAGTTCGCAGAACTGAGCCAGCCATCAGAGACCCAACCGTGGAGGCGGCTGCTTTGCTGATAGTAAGGGAGCCACATAACACGACCTGCAACCCAGACCTGAACTGGGAGAAGATGATGCCGGCAGGCTCCGTGAGGAGGAGCCGTAGTAGCAGCGACCTAGATGTCGGAGGTGTCGAGAAGACACTGAAGAAATCTATGGCCTGAAAAGGAAAGGGATATGAGGGACTTGGCAGTCCATTGCTCGCCGGAGTCATCCCTAGGTGATGGCGGCTTATGCACACAGCCCTGGGCGGTGCCCACGTGAACGCGATCGCGGGAAGGAGAGGAAAGTCAGGCCCAAATAGCTCACCACAGATCTTCTTTGTGGCATCAATAACCATGGTGATAGTGATTAGCCTCGCGACAGCTTCGTCAGGAAGCAAAGAATGGGCGGAGCTCTAGATCAGTCACTGTTGTCCTGAGAAGCTGGGAGTGGCGGAGTCCTGGAGGCGCAGCCGGACTCCCAAGTAGTAGGAGGAGGCAATTGTGAGGCTCTGATCTCCCTTGCGGAGGTTGGTACGGGTGAGGAGGAGGTCGCTTACCTTCTTGCTCACCATGGGGTCCAAGCGCGACTGCACTCAAGTACGACGGTAGTTTGCGAGAAACAGAGATAGCTTGAGGAAGGAGAATCCGAAGACCCTGAACCGGGTTTAGCTAGCTTAAACCAACTGGCCCAAAGCTGAACCAAGAGCGTACCTACCACAGACTAGCAAAGAGCCACGCCCCAAGTGGACACATGGCAGTCGCCGATTGGCCATTCAAGGTATTTGTCTTCTAAATGGTTAGAAATTGCATAATTCATAATAAATAGCTCCGATGTCCAATAATTTCCAAAAAAATATCAGTATGTTCATAAAAATGATTAGAATCACGTGATACCATGATATCATTCTTTTGAAGCTTAAATGTCAGTAATATCATGTAAGATGCTTTAAACTTGTTTTATGGATAATAAATAGCAAACAATGACATAAAATTATGAAAATTTACCAGTAAATCTAGAACATGATATATAATCGATGTGATGACAAATATTATGATCTTCATGCATGAAATCATGTAATTTGCTCAATATGGCTATTTAGGGCTAATAACCCTAAATAAAATGTAATAAATACATGCATGCTCAATAAATGATAAAATTTACAGAGTAAGCTCATATCAATATATTGAACCTCAGATTTAATTATGAGATCATGATGATGAAAAAAATCCATGTTATATGAAGTTGACCTTTAATACATGGGTCGTAACCCTAATACACTTAATGTATATAACCTAAGATTAATATGTGCACTAAAAAGGATATGAAACCTAATGTTCAGACTATGTATCCTAATCTGTAATATAACATCAGTAACATAAATCCCACATAAGGATGAAGATAAGACAAGTAATAATGTACATATCATAATGATCTAAGTGAAACCCTATAATGAACATAACTAGGGTTAAGATGAGAACTTGATGATAGTATATGATCTTGTCTTGATCAGGTTTAACAAAGATAAAGATGACATGAGGAATATGTGATTAGTATATCTGTGACCAAGGTACGCCATTACCTTTTACTTGGCTTATTATACAATATGCTTGTGTTATATGTGTTGTAAAATACTTGGCATATGGTATTGGATGAAATGATTGCTCTTGTATGATATGTTGTTTGATTTTCCGTACTTATTGCTATGAACATATGAAACATAATATGTCTGTTCCATTATATCCAAGCACTTCAACTCTTTGGTAGTAAAGTGCCGGAAAAGAAGTACTTCAACTCTTTGGTAGTAAAGTACTTGGAAATGATCCAACTCTTTGGCAGTAGATCAAAAAGGCCTTAATGCTTAATAAAGATGAAAAATAAAGTCTGACAGTTAGCACAACATAATGATCGTGACACCTTGATATATGGGTTAATCTTAGTTAACTCCTTTAAAAATGTTAATATGATGTGGGAACCCTAATTCATGGGCAAAAATAAAGATGCAATCGTAACATATGAGATACGTCATGGTGTAACCTAAGCTCACAAACCATGTTATATGATGAGTGGTCCACCCTGGTATCACCTTAGATGTTTGAAAAACATCCTAGTAGCTTAGATATAGTTTTGGAGCTTTTGATTATGTTGTACATAGAATGGTGCCTACATATGGATGAAGACGTTTAGGTTTTCCCTGGAAGTATGAGTATGGTTTACTGTCGAGGACGAAAGTTCCTTTAAGTTGTATATGATGTGAAAGATTGGATTTTTGGGCTTAATTTCGAGGACGAAATATCTTTTAAGGTGTGTAGGATGTGATGGGGTGAAATTTTAGAATCCTTAAATGTCCGATGACATAAGTGAATTCATAGATTTAGTTATATTGAGTTTTGACACCAAATCTTACTATAGTGTGGCATGAATTGCGATAAAGATATACCCAAGAAAATTGGATGTTCCTAGAAGAGGATATTGAAGTTCAAATGATAAGTTTATGTATAGTTGATGTATAGTTGAACAATGAGCCATAATTGGAAAGTTAGGCTTAAATCAAAGGAGATGTCACGCTGCCCTTTCTAATGTGTTTGGGCTAGGCACCCTTTTTGAAACACAGATCGGTTGAGGAGAGTTGACCTTGACAATTCATTGGATCTGATGGGTGAGCTTCACCCTCTACGTCATGTCTGGAAGGAGATCGAGATCATGCTGTTAACGATGACCATGAACCCAACCCATCCTCCCACGTCATGGTCGTGGATAGATGGTGAAAACTGAACGAGCAGTTGTCTGCGACTCAACAAGAAGTGGAAAGACAACCCCCCCATTCAGAACATACACAGCAGCCGAAGGAGGAGCAATGCCCAAGGGGGGGGATCAGAGGCAGCGCTCAAGCTGGTGGGCATCTTTTCGGGCTGTCATACACGTGAAGCTAGAGAGAATGTGAGTTGGGTTGGGTCTAGTTCGCAGAACTGAGCCAGCCATCAGAGACCCAACCGTGGAGGCGACTGCTTTGCTGACAGTAAGGGAGCCGAATAACGCGACCTGCAACCCAGGACCTGAACTGGGAGAAGATGATGCCGGCAGGCTCTGTGAGGAGGAGCCGTAATAGCAACGACCTAGATGCTGGAGGTGTCGAGAAGACATAGAAGAAATCTATGGCCTGAAAAGGAAAGGGATATGAGGGACTCGACAGTCCATTGCTCGCCAGAGTCGTCCCTAGGCGATGGCGGCTTATGCACACAACCCTGGGCGGTGCCCACGTGAATGCGATCGCGGGAAGGAGAGGAAAGTCAGGCCCAAATAGCTCACTGCGGATCTTCTCCGTGGCATCAACATCCATGGTGACAGTGATTAGCCTCGCGATGACTTCGTCAGGAAGGGAAAAATGGGCAGAGCTCTAGATTAGTCACCGTTGTCCTGAGAAGCTGGGAGTGGCGGAGTCTTGGAGGCACAGTCGGACTCCCAAGTAGTAGGAGGAGGCAATTGTGAGGCTCTGATCTCCCTTGCGGAGGTTGGTACGGATGAGGACGAGGCCTCTTACCTTATTGCTCGCCATGGGGTCCTAGCGCGGCTGCGCTCAAGCACGGCGGCAGTTTGCGAGAAACAGAGATAGCGTGAGGAAGGAGAATTTGAAGACCCTGAACTGGGTTAGCTAGCTCAAACCAACTGGCCCAAAGTTGAACCAAGAGCTTCCTTGCCACATACTACCAAAGAGCCACACCCCAAGTGGACACATGGCAGTCGCCGATTGGCCATTCAGGGTATTTGTCTTCGAAATGATTAGAACTTGCATAATTCATAATAAATAGCTCCAATGTCCAATAATTCCCAAAAAAATATCAGTATGTTCATAAAAATGATTAGAATCACGTGTTACCATGATATCAGTCTTTTGAAGCTTAAATGTCAGTAATATCATGTAAGATGCTTTAAACTTGTTTTATGGATAATAAATAGCAAACAGTGACATAAAATTATGATAATTTACCAGTAACTCTAGAACATGATATATAATCGATGTGATGACAAATATTATGATCTTGATGCATGAAATCATGTAATTTGCTCAATATGTCTATTTAGGGATAATAACCCTAAATAAAATGTAAGAAATACATGCATTCTCAATAAATGATAAATTTACAGAGTAAGCTCATATCAGTATATTGAACCTCAAATTTAATTATGAGATCATGATGATGAATAAAATCCATGTTATATGAAGTTGACCTTCAATACATGGGTTGTAACCCTAATATACTTAATGTATATAACCTAAGATTAATATGTGCACTAAAAAGGATATGAAACCTAATGTTCAGACTATGTATCTTAATCTATAATATAATAGTAGTAACATAAATCCCACATAAGGATGAAGATAAGACAAGTAATAATGTACATATCATAATGATCTAAGTGAAACCCTAAAATGGACATAACTAGGGTTAAGATGTGAACTTGATGATAGTATATGATCTTGTCTTGATCAGGTTTAACAAAGATAAAGATGACATGAGGAATATGTGATTAGTATATCTGTGACCAAGGTACACCATTACCTCTTACTTGGATTATTATACAATATGCTTGTGTTATATGTGTAGTAAAATACTTGGGATATGGTATTGGATGAAATGATTGCTCTTGTATGATATGCTGTTTGATTTTCTGTACTTATTGCTATGAACATATGAAACATAATATGTCTGTTCCATTATATCCAAGCACTTCAACTCTTTGGTAGTAAAGTGCTGGAAAAGAAGTACTTCAACTCTTTGGTAGTAAAGTACTTGGAAATGATCCAACTCTTTGGCGGTAGATCATAAAGGCCTTAATGCATTCAACTCTCAGGTAGTAAATGCATGGATGATATAATGGAAAATATGCCTAAAATACATGTGTTCTCTTTTGTGAATAAGCATTCTTGTTTAAGTATGCTTTTTTATATTCTTCTGTTACTGCCAAGTATTAGTTTTATCTTATTTCCAAGATATGATGAGTGGTATATAAAAGACACGTAGGCATACTCAGTACAATATTCTTGAATATTATGCTGACGTGTACCGCATGTAATCTTTTGTTTAGGTTGTGGTTATGCTCTTGAAGATCTAGGATAGTTGTGAGTTGTGTGACGAGCTGATGTTCAGGTGGACCTGTTGTCTTAAGATCTTGTAGTTTAGTTGTAGTACATGTATATGTAGTAGTTTCCTGTTTAATATGTAATATCAAATGTCGTAACAATTCATGTTGTAATTATATGTTGAATGGTGAACATATGTTGTATGGTTTTATTATTGTTCATGTGCATGTGCTACTGTGTTTCCTTCTGACTTCCTCTGATTTTCTTCTTCTTAGCTTAGTGTGTGGTGTTTAAATTGGGATTCTCGCTGAGGTGAGGGTTTCAATTTGGATGTCGCACATCATATTAAGTTTTAGAAATTCTGGGGACGTCATAGGTGGTATCAGAGCATGAACAATAGCAAAGCCTGACATTTTCTCATCATGCAACACAAAACTAAAGAATCTTGAACTTAATAATCTTTAGGGTTAGATTAGTTATCTTTTATAGACTAGATCTAACATGGCCTGTTGGTTAGCACCTAGATGTCTGAGAACTAGGTCTAGACTGGTGCTTGTTGAGTAGCAAGTCCTTAGATGTCGTTCTTTCCTTGTAGTGTAGTAGTATGGGACGTTGTACTATTTGGAAATGACGTGCATGAAGGGAAGAGAAACCCTAGACATATGGCGCTTGTTGTCTATAGTAGCTACACTAGTCTACGCCATGTTCTCACCCTTTTCACTAATTTTCATGACACTGCACTCTCTACTATGTGTGGGACACTCATTTTCAGGAATTGGTTTTGGATTTCAATCGGATCGAACTGTGATAGTTTTCTCTGACGTTTGTTTTTTTTGGAGAAAAACTATATAATATTTTAATATGTATATGTATTACAAAAATGTGTCCCCACACATGTACGAGTAGGAGGTGGTCATGTAACCTAAGTGAAAGTGAATGATATCAATCTAGAAGAGAGAGTAGTTCTAGATTAGATGTCTAGACCCTTATTAGAATATGAGATAGATGGAATAGATGAAATAAGCTTTGATGTAAGCCTTATATAGATGACATAAGATGGTTATGATGATTCATGTTTGTTTTTGGGGACATAAGTTCAATTTTGAGGATTTGAGATAAGTTTTGGTGATGCAAGTATGAGTTCTTTTATGAGATAAGATATGTTAAGTTAAGACAAGGTTATGAGTCAGCAAGAGCCTCAAGCTCTTTTATAAAGGAGGACCTCTAGTGTTAGGGCCAGTTTTAGGGTTCACTCTAGAGAGAGTGAGACCCATTGGGAGAAGGTTAGAGAACCTAAACTCTAAGATATGAGAATGATGAGAAATATGCGAAATGATATATCCTAAACTAGAATACTCCTGAATGATTGAGTTGAGTCACTTTATGCATGATTCCTATAGATGTCTTGAACCCTATATGTCCTTGGGAGGTCCAAACCCTAGAGATAGAGAGAGGCTCATTATATATGTGCATGTGAACATGAATACGAGTGCCTACCATCTGGGTGAGGGAGAGAGCCCAAGACCCTGGAGGAGGTAGCTATGTTAGTTTCTGTGAAGCCTCATGCTCGGGTTGGTGGTTTCCCACATAGGAATCTAGTGGTGTATATAAGAGAGCTTTGGGTAAGATGTTTCATGGGTAGAGACCTATGAAGAGAATGTCATAGCATGTTTTGGTTTGTGCTTGTATGGCTAGAGCTTGTAAGGCTATCACTAGTGCCAATGAGGTATACCTGAGAACCCTAGACCGAGAGGGAAGATATAGTTTGTACATATGAGACACTCATAGAGTTGAGTTAGCTCAGAGAGACTGAGCATGACACTGCCCTCATGATGCGGGTCAGGATAACCTCCGTTGGACTAGATGAAGTTTTGATATGTGTTCAACAAGCCACTCACATAAGGTTGTTTATCACAACAATGGTATAATACATGTAAGGATACATATGATCTAATCTCGAGACGTGATATATAGACATAATATGATGGAAACCTAGAAATGGTTTAATACATATCGATGCATAAATGGTTAACCATCTACATGAATAATGATGATAATGTGAAATTATTGGCAAATCTTGTGATGAAATCACTAGTAAATGTTGCAGTTTATTATGAGCAATGAAATAAGATTATATGAATGAAGCATATTACATGAGGTTTTAATATTATTGCTTAATAAAGATGAAAAATAAAGTCTGACAGTTAGCACAACATAATGATCATGACACCTTGATATATGGGTTAATCTTAGTTAACTCCTTTAAAAATGTTAATATGAGGTGGGAACCCTAATTCATGGGCAAAAATAAAGATGCAATCATAACATATGAGATACGTCATGGTGTAACCTAAGCTCCTAAACCATGTTATATGATGAGTGGTCCACCCTGGTATCACCTTAGATGTTTGAAAAACATCCTAGTAGCTTAGATATAGTAATGGAGCTTTTGATTATGTTGTACATAGAACGGTGCCTACATATGGATGACGACGTTTAGGTTTTCCCTAGAAGTATGAGTATGGTTTACTTTTGAGGACGAAAGTTCCTTTAAGTTGTATATGATGTGAAAGACTGGATTTTTTGGCTTAATTGCGAGGACGAAATATCTTTTAAGGTGTGTAGGATGTGATGGGGTGAAATTTTAGAATCCTTAAATGTTCGATGACATAAGTGAATTCATAGATTGAGTTATATTGAGTTTTGACACCAAATCTTACTATAGTGTGGCATGAATTGAGATAAAGATATACCCAAGACAATTGGATGTTCCTAGAAGAGGATATTGAAGTTTAAATGATAAGTTTATGTATAGTTGATGTATAGTTGAACAATGAGCTGTAATTGGAAAGTTAGGCTTAAATCAACGGAGATGTCGCACTGCCCTTTCTAATGTATTTGGACTAGGCACCCTTTTTGAAACACGAATCGGTTGAGGAGAGTTGACCTTACCATTCATTGGATCTGATGGGTGAACTTCACCCTCTACGTCATGTCTGGCAGGAGATCAAGATCATGTTGTTAACGATGACCATGAACCCAACCCATCCTCCCACGTCGTGGTTGTGGATAGATGGTGAAAACTGAACGAGCAGTTGTCTTCAACTCAACAAGAAGTGGAAAGACAACCCCCCATTCAGAACATACACAATAGCCGAAGGAGGAGAAATGCCCAAGGGGGGGATCGGAGGCAGTGCTCAAGATGGTAGGCATCTTTTCGGGCTCTCATCCATGTGAAGCTAGAGAGAAGGTGAGTTGGGTTGGGTCCAGTTCGCAGAACTAAGCCAGCCATCGGAGACCCAACCGTGGAGGCGGCTGCTTTGCTAATAGTAAGGGAGCCACAAAACGCGACCTGCAACCCAAGACCTGAACTGGGAGAAGATGATGCCGGCAGGCTCTGTGAGGAGGAGCCGTAATAGCAGTGACCTAGATGTCGGAGGTGTCGAGAAGACATAGAAGAAATCTATGGTCTGAAAAGGAAATTGATATGAGGGACTTGGTAGTCCATTGCTCGCCGGAGTCGTCCCTAGGCGACGACAGCTTATGCACACAGCCCTGGGTGGTGCCCATGTGAATGTGATCGCGAGATGGAGAGGAAAGTCAGTCCAAAATAGCTCACCGTGAATCTTCTCTGTGGTATCAACAACCATGGTGACAGTGATTAGCCTCATGACAGCTTCGTCAGGAAGCAAAGAATGGGCGGAGCTCAAGATCAGTCACCGTTGTCCTGAGAAGCTGGGAGTGGCGGAGTCCTGGAGGCATAGCCAGACTCCCAAGCAGTAGGAGGAGGCAATCGTGAGGCTATGATCTCCCTTGCGGAGGTTGGTATGGGTGAGGAGGAGGCCGCTTACCTTCTTGCTCACCATGGGGTCCAAGCGCGGCTGTATTCAAGCACGACGGCAGTTTGCGAGAAACAGAGATAGCGTGAGGAAGGAGAATCCAAAGACCCTGAACCGGGTTAGCTAGCTTAAATCAACTGGCCCAAAGATGAACCAGGAGCATCCCTGCCACAGACCACCAAAGAGCCACACCCCAAGTGGACACATGGCAGTCGCCGATTGGCCATTCCAGGTATTTGTATTCTAAATGATTAGAACTTGCATAATTCATAATAAATAACTCGGATGTCCAATAATTCCCAAAAAATATCAGTATGTTCATAAAAATGATTAGAATCACGTGATACCATGATATCAGTCTTTTGAAGCTTAAATGTCAGTAATATCATGTAAGATGCTTTAAACTTGTTTTATGGATAATAAATAGCAAATAGTGACATAAAAGTATGATAATTTACCAATAACTCTAGAACATGATATATAATCGATATGATGACAAATATTATGATGTTGATGCACGAAATCATGTAATTTGCTCAATATGGCTATTTAGGGATAATAACCCTAAATAAATGTATTAATACATGCATGCTCAATAAATGATAAAATTTACAGAGTAAGCTCATATCAGTATATTGAACCTCAGATTTAATTATGAGATCATGATGATGAACTGAATCCATGTTATATGAAGTTGACCTTTAATACATGGGTTGTAACCCTAATACACTTAATATATATAACCTAAGATTAATATGTGCACTAAAAAGGATATGAAACCTAATGTTCAGACTATGTATCCGAATCTATAATATAACATCAGTCACATAAATTCCACATAAGGATGAAGATAAGACAAGTAATAATGTACATATCATAATGATCTAAGTGAAACCCTATAATGGACATAACTAGGGTTAAGATGAGAACTTGATGATAGTATATGATCTTGTCTTGATCAAGTTTAACAAAGATAAAGATGACATGAGGAATATGTGATTAGTATATCTATGACCAAGGTACGCCATTACCTCTTACTTGGCTTATTATACAATATGCTTGTGTTATATGTGTAGTAAAATACTTGGCATATGGTATTGGATGAAATGATTGCTCTTGTATGATATGTTGTTTGATTTTCTGTACTTATTGCTATGAACATATGAAACATAATATGTCTGTTCCATTATATCTAAGCACTTCAACTCTTTGGTAGTAAAGTGCTGGAAAAGAAGTACTTCAACTCTTTGGTAGTAAAGTACTTGGAAATGATCCAACTCTTTGGCAGTAGATCATAAAGGCCTTAATGCATTCAACTCTCAGGTAGTAAATGCATGGATGATATAATGGAAAATATGCCTAAAACACATGTGTTCTCTTTTGTTAATAAACATTCTTGTTCAAGTATGCTTTTGTTATATTCTTCTGTTACTGCCAAGTATTAGTTTTATCTTATTGCCAAGATATGATGAGAGGTATATAAAAGACACGTAGGCATACTAGTACAATATTCTTGAATATTTTGCTGACGTGTACCGCATGTAATCTTTTGTTTAGGTTATGGTTATGCTCTTAAAGATCGAGGATAGTTATGAGTTGTGTGACGAGCTGATGTTCAGGTGGACCTGTTGTCTTAAGATCCTGTAGTTTAGTTGTAGTACATGTATATGTAGTAGTTTGCTGTTCAATATGTAATATCAAATGTTGTAACAATTCATGTTGTAATTATATGTTGAATGGTGAACATATGTTGTATGGTTTTATTATTGTTCATGTGCTTGTGCTACTGTGTTTCCTTCTGACTTCCTCTGATTTTCTTCTTCTTATCCTGGTGTGTGGTGTTTAAATTGGGATTCTCACTGAGGTGAGGGTTTCAATTTGGACGTCGCACATCAGATTAAGTTTTAGAAAATCCGGGGACGTCACAGGTGTTATCAAAGCATGAACAATAGCAAAGCCTAACATTTTCTCATCATGTAGCACAAAACTAAAGAACCTTGAACTTAATAATCTTTAGGGTTAGATTCGTCATCTTTTAGAGACTAGATCTAACCTAGCCTGTAGGTTAGCACCTAGATGTCTGAGAACTAGGTCTAGATTGGTGCTTGTTGAGTAGCAAGTCCTTAGATGTCGTTCTTTCCTTATAGTGCAGCAGTATGGGACGTTGC
Organism: Alisma plantago-aquatica; assembly: GCA_963693085.1. Taxonomy (NCBI): domain Eukaryota; kingdom Viridiplantae; phylum Streptophyta; class Magnoliopsida; order Alismatales; family Alismataceae; genus Alisma; species Alisma plantago-aquatica. The sequence goes on from OY856409.1 coordinate 1,011,832,291, forward strand.
ACTATTTGGAAATGACGTGCATCAAGGGAAGAGAAACCCTAGACATATGGCGCCCATTGTCTAGAGTAGCTACACTAGTCTACGCCATGTTCTCACCCTTTTCACAAATTTAATGACATTGTACTCTCTACTATTTCTGGGACACTCATTTTCAGGAATTGGTTTTGGATTTCAATCGGATCGAACCGTGATAGTTTTCTCTGACGTATGTTTTTTTGGAGAAAAACTATATAATATTTTAATATGTATATGTATTACAAAAATGTGTCCCCACACATGTACAAGTAGGAGGCGGTCATGTAACCTAAGTGAAAGTGAATGACATCAGTCTAGAAGAGAGAGTAGTTCTAGATTAGATGTCTAGAGCCTTGTTAGAATATGAGATAGATGGAATAGATGAAATAATCTTTGATGTAAGCCTTATATAGATGGCATAAGATGGTTATGATGATTCATGTTTGTTTTTGGGGACTTGAAGTTCAATTTTGAGGATTTGAGATAAGGTTTGGTGTTGCAAGTATGAGTTCTTTTATGAGATAAGATATGTTAAGTTAAGACAAGGTTATGAGTCAGCAAGAGCCTCAAGCTCTTTTATAAAGGAGGACCTCTAGTGTAAGGACCAGTTTTAGGGTTCAATCTAGAGAGAGTGAGACCCATTGGGAGAAGGTTAGAGAACCTAAACTCTAAGATATGAGAATGATGAGAAATATGCGATATGATATGTCCTAAACTAGAATACTCCTGAGTTATTTAGTTGAGTCTCTTTATGCATGATTCCTATAGATGTCTTGAACCCTAGATGTCCTTGGGAGGACCAAACCCTAGAGATAGAGAGAGGCTCATTATATATGTGGATGTCAACATGAATATGAGTGCCTGCCATTTGGGTGAGGGAGAGAGCCCAAGACCCTGGAGGAGGTAGCTATGTTAGTTTGTGTGAAGCCTCATGCTCGGGTTGGTGGTTTCCCACATAGGAATCTAGTGGTGTATATAAGAGAGCTTTGGGTAAGATGTTTCATGGGTAGAGACCTATGAAGAGAATGTCATAGCATGTTTTGGTTTGTGCTTGTATGGCTAGAGCTTGTAAGGCTATCACTAGTGCCAATGAGGTATACCTGAGAACCCTAGATCGAGAGGGAAGATATAGTTTGTACATATGAGACACTCATAGAGTCTAGTTAGCTCAGAGAGACTAAGCATGACACTGCCCTCATGATGCGGGTTAGGATAACCTTCATTGGACTAGATAAAGTTTTGATATGTGTTCAACAAGCCACTCACATAAGGTTGTTTATCACAACAATGGTATAATACATGTAAGGATACATATGATCTAATCTCGAGATGTGATATATAGACATAATACAATGATAACCTAGAAATGGTTTAATACATATCGATGCATAAATGGTTAACCATCTACATGAATAATGATGATAATGTGAAATTGTTGGCTAATCTTGTGATGAAATCACTAGTAAATGTTGCAGTTTATTATGAGCAATGAAATAAGATTATATGAATGAAGCATGTTACACGAGGTGTTAATATTAGTGCTTAATAAAGATTAAATATAAAGTCTGATAGTTAGCACAACATAATGATCATGACACCTTGATATATGGGTTAATCTTAGTTAACTCCTTTAAAAATGTTAATATGATGTGGGACACTAATTCATGGGCAAAAATAAAGATGCAATTGTAACATATGAGATACGTCATGGTGTAACCTAATCTCCTAAACCATGTTATATGATGAGTGGTCCACCCCGGTATCACCTTAGATGTTTAAAAAACATACTAGTAGCTTAGATATAGTTTTGGAGTTTTTGATTATGTTGTACATAGAATGGTGCCTACATATGGATGAAGAGGTTTAGGTTTTTCCTAGAAATATGAGTATGGTTTACTTTCGAGGATGAAAGTTCCTTTAAGTTGTATATGATGTGAAAGACTGGATTTCTGGGCTTAATTTTGAGGATGAAATATCTTTTAAGGTGTGTAGGATGTGATGGGGTGAAATTTTAGAATCCTTAAATGTCCGATGACATAAGTGAATTCATAGATTGAGTTATATTGAGTTTTGACACCAAATCTTACTATAGTGTGGCATGAATTGCGATAAAGATATACCCAAGACAATTGGATGTTCCTAGAAGAGGATATTGAAGTTCAAATGATAAGTTTATGTATAGTTGATGTATAGTTGAACAATGAGCCATAATTGGAAAGTTAGGCTTAAATGAACAGAGATGTCACACTGCCCTTTCTAATGTGTTTGGGCTAGGCACCCTTTTTGAAACACAGATCGGTTGAGGAGAGTTGACCTTGACAATTCATTGGATCTGATGGGTGAACATTACCCTCTACGTCGTGTCTGGCAGGAGATCGGGATCATGCTATTGACGATGACCATGAACCCAACCCATCCTCCCACGTCGTGGTCATGGACAGATGGTGAAAACTGAACGAGCAGTTATCTTTGACTCAATAAGAAGTGGAAAGACAAACCCCCCATTCAGAACATACACAGCAGCCGTAGGAGGAGAAATGCCCAAGGGGAGGGGATCGGAGGCAGCGCTCAAGCTGGTGGGCATCTTTTCTGGCTCTCATCCACGTGAAGCTAGAGAGAAGGTGAGTTGGGTTGGGTCTAGTTCACAGAACTGAGCCAGCCGTCGGAGACCCAACAGTGGAGGCGACTGCTTTGGTAATAGTAAGGGATCCACATAACGTGACCTGCAACCCAGGACCTGAACTGGGAGAAGATGATGTTGACTGGCTCCGAGAGGAGGAGCCGTAATAGCAGCGACCTAGATGCCGGAGGTGTCGAGAAGACATAGAAGAAATCTATGGCCTAAAAAGGAAAGGGATATGAGGGACTCGACAGTCCATTGCTCGCCGGAGTCGTCCCTAGGCGATTACGGCTTATGCACATAGCCCTAGGCAGTGCCCACGTGAATGTGATCATAGGAAGGAGAGGAAAGTCAGGCCCAAATAGCTCACCGTGGATCTTCTCCGTGGCATCAACAGCCATGGTGACAGTGATTAGCCTCGCGACGGCTTCGTCACGAATGGACAGAGCTCTAGATCAGTCACTGTTGTCCTGAGAAGCTGGGAGTGGCGGAGTTCTGGAGGCATAGCTGGAATCCCAAGTGGTAGGAGGAGGCAATCGTGAGGCTCTGATCACCCTTGCGGAGGTTGGTACGGGTGAGGAGGAGGCCGCTTACCTTCTTGCTCGCCATGGGGTCCAAGCGCGGCTACGCTCAAGCACGGCGACAGTTTGCGAGAAACAGAGATAGCGTGAGGAAGGAGAATACGAAGACCCTGAACCGGGTTAGCTAGCTTAAACAACTGGCCCAAAGCTGAACCACATCCCTACCACAGACCAACAAAGAGCCACACCCCAAGTGGACACATGGCAGACGCCGATTGGCCATTCAAGGTATTTGTCTTCTAAATGATTAGAACTTGCATAATTCATAATAAATAGCTCTGTTGTCCAATAATTCCCAAAAAAATATCAGTATGTTCATAAAAATGATTAGAATCACGTGATACCATGATATCAGTCTTTTGAAGCTTAAATGTCAGTAATATCTTGTAAGATGCTTTAAACTTTTTTTATTGATAATAAATAGCAAATAGTGACATAAAATTATGATAATTTTCCAGTAACTCTAGAACATGATATATAATCGATGTGATGACAAATATTATGATGTTGATGCACAAAATCATGTAATTTTCTCAATATGGCTATTTAGGGCTAATAACCCTAAATAAAATGTAATAAATACATGCATGCTCAATAAATGATAAAATTTACAGAGTAAGCTCATATCAGTATATTGAACCTCAGATTTAATTATGAGATCATGATGATGAACATAATCCATGTTATATGAAGTTGACCTTTAATACATGGGTTGTAACCCTAATACACTTAATGTATATAACCTAAGATTAATATGTGCACTAAAAAGGATATGAAACCTAATGTTCAGACTATGTATCCTAATCTATAATATAACAGTAGTAACATAAATCCCACATAAGGATGAAGATAAGACAAGTAATAATGTACATATCATAATGATCTAAGTGAAACCCTATAATGGACATAACTAGGGTGAAGATGAGAACTTGATGATAGTATATGATCTTGTCTTGATCAGGTTTAATAAAGATAAAGATGACATGACAAATGTGTGATTAGTATATTTGTGACCAAGGTACGCCATTACCTCTTACTTGGCTTATTATACAATATGCTTGTGTTATATGTGTAGTAAAATACTTGGCATATGGTATTGGATGAAATGATTGCTCTTGTATGATATGTTGTTTGATTTTCCGTACTTATTGCTATGAACATATGAAACATAATATGTCTATTCCATTATATCCAAGCACTTCAACTCTTTGGTAGTAAAGTGCTGGAAAAGAAGTACTTCAACTCTTCGGTAGTAAAGTACTTGGAAATGATCCAACTCTTTGGCAGTAGATCATAAAGGCCTTAATGCATTCAACTCTCACGTAGTAAATGCATGGATGATATAATGGAAAACATGCCTAAAAGACATGTGTTCTCTTTTGTTAATAAACATTCTTGTTCAAGTATGCTTTTGTTATATTCTTCTGTTACTGCCAAGTATTAATTTTATCTTATTGCCAAGATATGATGAGAGGTATATAAAAGACGCGTAGGCGTACTCAGTACAATATTCTTGAATATTGTGCTGACGTGTACCACATGTAATCTTTTGTTTAGGTTATGGTTATGCTCTTGAAGATCCAGGATAGTTGTGAGTTGTGTGACGAGCTGATGTTCAGGTGGACCTGTTGTCTTAAGATCATGTAGTTTAGTTGTAGTACATATATATGTAGTAGTTTGTTGTTCAATATGTAATATCAAATGTCGTAACAATTCATGTTGTAATTATATGTTGAATGGTGAAAATATGTTGTGTGGTTTTATTATTGTTCATGTGCATGTGCTACTGTGTTTCCTTCTGACTTCCTCTGATTTTCTTCTTCTTAGCCTAGTGTGTGGTGTTTAAATTGGGATTCTCGCTGAGGTGAGGGTTTCGATTTGGATGTCGCACATCAGATTAAGTTTTAGAAAATCCGGGGATGTCACAAGTGGTATCAGAGCATGAACAATAGCAAAGCTTGACATTTTCTCATCATGCAGCACAAAACTAAAGAACCTTGAACTTAATAATCTTTAGGGTTAGATTAGTCATCTTTTAGAGACTAGATCTAACCTAGCCTGTAGGTTAGCACCTAGATGTCTGAGAACTAGGTTTGGACTGGTGCTTGTTGAGTAACAAGTCCTTAGATGTCGTTCTTTCCTTGTAGTGCAGCAGTATGGGACGTTGCACTATTTGGAAATGACGTTCATGAAGGGAAGAGAAACCCTAGACATATGGCACTCGTTGTCTAGAGTAGCTACACTAGTCTACATCATGTTCTCACCCTTTTCACTAATTTTCATGACACTGTACTCTCTACTATGTGTGGGACACTCATTTTTAGGAATTGGTTTTGGATTTCAATCGGATCGAACTGTGATAGTTTTCTCTAACGTATGTTTTTTTGGAGAAAAACTATATAATATTTTAATATGTATATGTATTACAAAAATGTGTCCCCACACATGTACGAGCAGGAGGTGGTCATATAACCTAAGTGAAAGTGAATGATATCAGTCTAGAAGAGAGAGTAGTTCTAGATTAGATGTCTAGAGCCTTGTTAGAATATGAGATAGATGAAATAAGCTTTGATGTAAGCCTTATATAGATGACATAAGATGGTTATGATGATTCATGTTTGTTTTGGGGACTTAAGTTCAATTTTGAGGATTTGAGATAAGTTTTGGTGATGCAAGTATGAGTTCTTTTATGAGATAAGATATGTTAAGTTAAGACAAGGTTATGAGTCAACAAGAGCCTCAAGCTCTTTTATAAAGGAGGACCTCTAGTAGGACCAGTTTTAGGGTTCACTCTAGAGAGAGTGAGACCCATTGGGAGAAGGTTAGAGAACCTATACTCTAAGATATGGGAATGATGAGAAATATGCGATATGATATGTCCTAAACTAGAATACTCCAGAATGATTGAGTTGAGTCACTTTATGCATGATTCCTATAGATCTCTTGAACCCTAGATGTCCTTGGGAGGACCAAACCCTAGAGATAGAGAGAGGATCATTATATATGTGCATGTGAACATGAATACGAGTGCCTACCATCTGGGTGAGGGAGAGAGCCCAAGACCCTAGAGGAGGTAGCTATGTTAGTTTCTGTGAAGCCTCATGCTCGGGTTGGTGGTTTCCCACATAGGAATCTAGTGGTATATATAAGAGAGCTTTGGGTAAGATGTTTCATGGGTAGAGACCTGTGAAGAGAATGTCATATCATGTTTTGGTTTGTGCTTTTATGGCTAGAGCTTGTAAGACTATCACTAGTGCCAATGAGGTATACCTGAGAACCCTAGATCGAGAGGGAAGATATAGTTTGTACATATGATACACTCATAGAGTTGAGTTAGCTCAGAGAGACTGAGCATGACACTGCCCTCATGATGTGGGTCATGATAACCTCCGTTGGACTAGATGAAGTTTTGATACGTGTTCAACAAGCCACTCACATAAGGTTGTTTATCACAACAATGGTATAATACATGTAAGGATACGTATGATCTAATCTCGAGACGTGATATATAGAGATAATATGATGGCAACCTAGAAATGGTTTAATACATATCGATGCATAAATGGTTAACCATCTACATGAATAATGATGATAATGTGAAATTGTTGGCTAATCTTGTGATGAAATCACTAGTAAATGTTATAGTTTATTATGAGCAATGAAATAAGATTATATGAATGAAGCATGTTACACGAAGTGTTAATATTAGTGTTTAATAAAGATGAAAAATAAAGTATGACAGTTAGCACAACATAATGATCATGACACCTTGATATATGGGTTAATCTTAGTTAACTCCTTTAAAAATGTTAATATGATGTGGGAACCCTAATTCATGGGCAAAAATAAAGATGCAATCGTAACATATGAGATACGTCATGGTGTAACCTAAGCTCCTAAACCATGTTATATGATGAGTGGTCCACCCTGGTATCACCTTAGATGTTTGAAAAACATCCTACTATCTTAGATATAGTTTTGGAGCTTTTGATTATGGTGTACATAGAATGGTGCCTACATATGGATGAAGACGTTTAGGTTTTCCCTGGAACTATGAGTATGGTTTACTTTCGAGGAAGAAAATTCCTTTAAGTTGTATATGATGTGAAAGACTGGATTTTTGGGCTTAATTTCGAGGACGAAATATCTTTTAAGGTGTGTAGGATGTGATGGGGTGAAATTTTAGAATCCTTAAAAGTCCGATGACATAAGTGAATTCATTGATTGAGTTATATTGAGTTTTGACACCAAATCTTACTATAGTGTGGCATGAATTGCGATAAAGATATACCCAAGACAATTGGATGTTCCCAGAAGAGGATATTGAAGTTCAAATGATAAGTTTATGTATAGTTGATGTATAGTTGAACATTGAGCCATAATTGGAAAGTTAGGCTTAAATCAACAGAGATGTCATGCTGCCCTTTCTAATGTGTTTGGGCTAGACACCCTTTTTGAAACACATATCGGTTGAGGAGAGTTGACCTTGACCATTCATTGGATTTGATGGGTGAACTTCACCCTCTACGTCATGTCTGGCAGGAGATCGAGATCATGTTGTTAACGATGACCATGAACCCAACCCATCCTCTCACGTCGTGGACGTGGACAGATGATGAAAACTGAACAATAAGTTGTCTTTAACTAAATAAGAAGTGGAAAGACTACCCCCCCCAATTCAGAACATACACAGCAGCCGAAGGAGGAGCAATGCCCAAGGGGGGGATCGGAGGCAACGCTCAAGCTGGTGGGCATCTTTTCGGGCTCTCATCCACGTGAAGCTAGAGAGAAGGTGAGTTGGGTTGGGTCCAGTTCACAGAACTGAGCCAGCCATCGGAGACCCAACCGTGGAGGCGGCTGCTTTACTGATCGTAAGGGAGCCACATAACGCGACCTGCAACCCAGGACTTGAACTGGGAGAAGATGATGCCGGCAGGCTCCGCGAGGAGGAGCCATAGTAGTAGAGACCTAGATGTTGGAGGTGTAGAGAAGACATAGAAGAAATCTATGTCCTGAAAAGGAAAGGGATATGAGGGACTCGGCAGTCCATTGCTCACCAGTGTTGTCCCTAGGCAATGGCGGCTTATGCACTTAGCCCTGGGCGGTGCCCACGTGAACGCGATCGTGGGAAGGAGAGGAAAGTCATGCTCAAATAGCTCACCGCAGATCTTTTCTGTGGCATCAACAACCATGGTGACAGTGATTAGCCTCACGATGGCTTCATCAGGAAGCAAAGAATGGGAAGAGGTCTAGATCAGTCACTGTTGTCCTGAGAAGCTTGGAGTGACAGAGTCCTGGAGGCGCAGCCGGACTCCCAAGCAGTAGGAGGAGGCAATTGTGAGGCTCTGATCTCCCTTGCGGAGGTTGGTACGGGTGAGGAGGAGCCCGCTTACTTTCTTGCTCGCCATGGGGTCCAAGCGCGGTTGCGCTCATGCACGGCGGCAGTTTGTGAGAAACAAAGATAGCGTGAGGAAGGAGAATCCGAAGACCATGAACTGGGTTAGCTAGCTTAAACCAACTGGCCCAAAGCTGAACCAGGAGCATCCCTGCCACAGACTAGCAAAGTGCCACACCCCAAGTGGACACATGGCAGTCGTCGATTGCCCATTCAAGGTATTTGTCTTCTAAATGATTAGAAATGGCATAATTCATAATAAATAGCTTTGATGTCCAATAATTCCCAAAAAAATATCAGTATGTTCATAAAAATGATTAGAATCATGTGATACCATGATATTAGTCTTTTGAAGCTTAAATGTCAGTAGTATCATGTAAGATGCTTTAAACTTGTTTTATGGATAATAAATAGCAAACAGTGACATAAAATTATGATAATTTACCAGTAACTCTAGAGCATGATATATAATCGATGTGATGACAAATATTATGATGTTGATGCAGGAAATCATGTAATTTTCTCAATATGGCTATTTAGGGCTAATAACCCTAAATAAAATGTAATAAATACATGCATGCTCAATAAATGATAAAATTTACAGAGTAAGCTCATATCAGTATATTGAACCTCAGATTTAATTATGAGATCATGATGATGAACAAAATCCATGTTATATGAAGTTGACCTTTAATACATGGGTTGTAACCCTACTACACTTAATGTATATAACCTAAGATTAATATGTGCACTAAAAAGGATATGAAACCTAATGTTCAGATTATGTATCCTAATCTGTAATATAACATTAGTAACACAAATCCCACATAAGGATGAAGATAAGACAAGTAATAATGTACATATCATAATGATCTAAGTGAAACCCTATAATGGACATAACTAGGGTTAAGATGAGAACTTGATGATAGTATATGATCTTGTCTTGATCAAGTTTAACAAAGATAAAGATGACATGAGGAATATGTGATTAGTATATCTATGACCAAGGTACGCCATTACCTCTTACTTGGCTTATTATATAATATGCTTGTGTTATATGTGTAGTAAAATACTTGGCATATGGTATTGGATGAAATGATTGCTCTTGTATGATATGTTGTTTGATTTTCTGTACTTATTTCTATGAACATATGAAACATAATATGTCTATTCCATTATATCCAAGCACTTCAACTCTTTGGTAGTAAAGTGCTGGAAAAGAAGTACAACTCTTTGGTAGTAAAGTACTTGGAAATGATCCAACTCTTTGGTAGTAGATCATAAAGGCCTTAATGCATTCAACTCTCAGGTAGGAAATGCATGGATGATATAATGGAAAATATGCCTAAAAGACATGTGTTCTCTTTTGTTAATAAACATTCTTATTCAAGTATGCTTTTGTTATATTCTTCTGTTACTGCCAAGTATTAGTTTTATCTTATTTCCAAGATATGATGAGAGGTATATAAAAGACATGTATGCGTACTCAGTACAATATTCTTGAATATTGTGCTGATGTGTACCACATGTAATCTTTTGTTTGGGTTGTGGTTATGCTCTTGAAGATCTAGGATAGTTGTGAGTTGTGTGACGAGCTGATGTTCAGGTGGACCTGTTGTCTTAAGATCCTGTAGTTTAGTTGTAGTACATGTATATGTAGTAGTTTGCTATTGAATATGTAATATCAAATGTCGTAACAATTAATGTTGTAATTATATGTCGAATGGTGAACATATGTTGTATCATTTTATTATTGTTCATGTGCATGTGCTACTGTGTTTCCTTCTGACTTCCTCTAATTTTCTTCTTCTTAGGCTAGTGTGTGGTGTTTAAATTGGGATTCTCACTGAGGTGAGGGTTTCAATTTGGACGTCGCACATCAGATTAAGTTTTAGAAAATCCGGGGATGTCACAATGACCGTGTTGCCACCTTTCCAACATGACCGTGTTACCCATCATGGTTGTGCCACATATAACCCACCACGACCGTGCTGCCTAGCTCCCACCATGACCGTGCTACCCAGTACAGTAAGACCCCTGACTTGGGTTTTGGGTTAACCCTATTTGTTTTGGGTTGATGATACACTTAGAACCTTTCTCTGATCCTTTGTGATGAACTTAGACCTTGTGCAGAGCCTAACTCTCCAATTTGAGCTTGTTTGGATGATGATTGTATCTTGTGTACTAGTTTTGGTGCAAATTACCCATAATTTGGGGGGGGGTGTGTAATTTGTCACCTACATAGTGTTTCTTCTCCTCCTTGACATCATCTAGAGGAGATAGAAAGAAGGGGAACCTTGTTCGAGCCTTTTTTGAGTGGTGGCACCCATAGTGGTGGTTAGGGTTTTCTAGGGTTTGGTGTGCCTTGACCTATGTGGACCTTGAGAGTTGTCTTGATCTAGGTCGTGACTGTAGGCTTGTTTTGTGGGTTTTGTGGTCAATACACCTCCCCTAGGTGTTGTTGTCATGAACAAGATGGTTTTGTTTGGTCTTGGGTTGAGACAATTGCCTTTGTATAGAGTGTCTCAACCTAGGGTGTGAGTGGTGATCTTTTGTCTCGACCCAGTGTTGCTTTGGTGCCTTGTCTCTACCATGGATGATGTTCCTTGGTGGGTCACGACCACGACCATTTTGGGTGACCTAGATGGTCAAGACTCAACCTAGAGTGCATCATCATCTCATGCATGTGTGTGTTAAGTGGTTGCATGTTGGTTTCTTGGGTGGATAAGTGTCCGTTTGGTGCTTTAGGGTGTTGACACCTCATCTCTTACCCTACCTCTATCCTCCTTTTACATATAAACCTTCTTCTATCCATGCAAGTCAACCCTTTTGGCCTTTATCCTTCTCATTCCTTCCTTTCTCATTCTTGGAGCTTGGTGGAGCAAAGGGTGTGGATCCTTGAAGCCTTGGTGATCAAGATCTCTTGCATGTGGTGACTCTTGATTCATCTTAAACCTTAGGAAGTATATGACTTTACTTGATTGTATTTCTTTTGATCTTATACCTTCTTCTCCTTCCCTCTTCTCGACCTTAGACCATGGATCTTCCATGGTGGTTGTTTTGGTGAGGAACTCCTCATCATAAGGGTCATAGGCCATGTTTTGACAAGGTGGACCCAAATGTGAGGAAGTTTCCTTCTCTCTTTCACCCTCCTTCTTTTGGTTCCGCCTAAGGAATCTTTGTTCTCTTTTCTTGAACAGTCTTTGATCTTGGTGTCTTCTTCTTCTTGAGGTAATCTTGTGGCCAAAAGAGGAGCCTTTGGTGGGGCTTCAACATCCTTGGTGATCGGGTGCTTGGAGCTATAATCCTAGGAGGGATCTTCCTTAAGGCGGGTGATATAACCCTTAACCCTCTCTATTATTTCACTCTCTTTATTGAATGTAGATGTTTCTCTCTGAAAGGTGTTATGAACATGTTAAAAGATGATTCCATGCCCTAGAACTTAGTTTGTGACAGTTATCATGCTTGAGGTGCTTGGAATCCAAAACCCTAATTTCTATGAACCTGGTTTTGGGGATGATAGTGCTATGGTGTTTTTATCCTACCTTTTGATCTTGGTTTTGCTCACATGCATGGTGATCACGTGTCTTGATGTTCTATGGAGTTTTTGTTCTAATTAAAGGTTGCTAAATGTGGGTTTTATGTCTCTTGTATGAGGTACCTTTCATGGTTTTTTTTCATGGCACTTGTGTTAGGGTTTGATACCTGATTTTTGGTGATGCCTTCCTTCTTGATGATGGTGGTTTTCCTCACTATTCTCTTTTGTTTTAGATGTTGTTTGCTTCTATTTTGGTTTTGATTACCCTTGGATTGATGATGGCTCTTTTCCTTGATGGTAGTTTCACCTATAGTGGTCACTACACCATGTTGTGTTTTGGGTCACGACACCTTGTGATATGAGATTTTTGATCGAGGCATATGACCTGGTCATGGTTGTAACATCCTTCCCTATGATGGTTGTGACCCTTACCTCTATGAGGGTTGAGACACCTACTTGGGTTTGGTCGAGATGTTTCCCTTGAAGTTTGAGGTCGCGACATGTTTCTTTGGGTGGTCGAAACCTTAGTTTTGAGGAGGGGGGTTGAGACAAATTGCCTTATGGTTAGTTGCGGTCGATACACCCTATTTGTGGGTGGTCGAGACACCTTGAGAAGTGGTGGCCACGACCCATGTATGATGGGTGGTTGCGACACATGATTGATGGATGCTTGAGACTTATATTTTAACATATGATCAATGCACTTGTATGAGTAATGAATGTATCATGTATGGTGTTGTTTGGTTGAATGCCTAATCAACCCTAATCATGATCCTTAACCTTAGTGTGCTCCAAGAATGTGAGAAGTTACACAATTAGAGTTTAGTGTTATAATCATATTGTAAACCATAATTAGAAAAGTGTGGAACCTCAACCCTATCCTAGGGACATTTGCTGTGTTTAATTCTTTCTCTTGGAATGGCTATGATGTTATGATGTAGTCTCTCTTTTGGTTATGAACTCCTAACCTTGTAGGTGACATGATTTTGAAGGTCATTGCTAGAGTATGCTATTATAAATATCATATGACAGGTTGAATGAGCCTGGATGAGGCATGACGAGATACTTGTGATTCAAGATTGATGTGAATGGGTCAAATGACCTCGTAGGTGCCTTGTGCATCATTTGAGGTGATAACCTTTAAAGGTGTGATTGAGGGATTGATATCCCACAATGACGTGACGTTGGTGATAGCCTTGTGTGTATGTGTGACAGTGATGATGGCCTTGTGAATGGCCATGATACAATTCTATGTGATGATGTGATAAGTTCACACCTTATACATTTTATTTCTTCTGAAGTTGTAATATACCCTTATTCTTGTAGAGTTTATTATGGCTATATATGTTGTAACTTGATTTATGCTAAAAGATATTTAATTAGCTTAATTAATTAAGTGAAACCTAATCCTATATGTGTCATGTGCCATAGATCCATTCTAGTGCCAGTCTTAGTGCTGAATGGTGAAACGAGCTATTCCTTAGTGGAAGCTTGGAGTCATAAACTGTTGAGTATATGCATTCACATGATTGGCCATAGGCCATACCCTAGTAGGGTTGCGGCTGCGGGCCGTAGCTCAGTGATGTGATTCAGTATGTACTTTCACAAGATTGGATGTAGGCCATATCCTGGCAGGAGTGTGACTTCAGGTCGTAACTCAATTTTACTAGTGATGTGCCTATATACCAAGGAAGGTTAGGTTGTTTTGTAGATGACTCATATGTTATGTCACTATGGTATTCTCTCATGTCGACCAGGAGGTGTGGAGAGGTCATGGATTTTGAATCTTCCATAGACCTTATATGGAACTGATTTCGACTTAGCAGTGGTCAGCTGGAGCATTAGTGGTATACCTCATCTCCTTAGGGAATAATAAAAGATGTAACACAACCGTGTAACCTATTTGCATGGGGTGTAATACAAATAGAATTGGTTGAGCCCTTGGATTATCTTTTTATTGATTTGTTGAATTGCAAGATGGTAAGAGAATTCAACTATTATACACGTTCTTTATATTTATTTTTAGAATGTAAATTGATCTATTGTTTAGGTGTAGCTGCCTAGTCTTGCTTAATTTGCTTTATCTGTTGATTACATATCTTTTAACTGAATCTGCTCAATCTTCTTAGTATGTTATCTACTACTTAGCGTACCCATGCTTCAATAGATGTTGGTAGAGAGTTACATCTCTCAATGGGACGTCTGGTCTCATCCCGTGGGTTTCCACATCTTTTAGGTGGCTATGCACGACATGATGGAGATCACACAACTGAGGAAGAGCAACCACACGACTAATAGCTGATCAAGTTGGAAGTACCTCTAGTCTTTTGGTGTAGAGTCCTAGAGTTGTCCATGTACACTCAGGTCCTTGGGGGTGTTTTCAATGTGATTTGTAATTACAATATTGATATGAGGTTTTTGGCTTGTGAGCCATGTATGTAAGATATGGCATGTATATATGTATATAATTGGAACATATATCTCATGTAATAGGTTGATGATAGGAATGTTTGAGAACAATAATGTAAGCACCTTATGGTACGTGTTATGTGATTCAAGTGTCCTGTTGTGGACTTATATGTGAGAGTTTCTTGCTTGTGATGCTTTTGCCAATCCGTTTTTATTTCCTATGTTTTTGGTAGTCCACATGATTAATGTTGTTTCCACATTTGGTTTTGAGTAATCTCACTTTGTGTGACGTGGGGTGTCACAATTTTGTTGGTATAAGTGATTTAGGTTCGCTGAGTCTATGGGGACCTAGGACTAGGGTTGGTGTATAATCTAGTGTTATCTAGTTTGTTTTATAGTGTTCTGAATATGCAAAAGAAGAAGAACAACTGAAAAGATGGCTGGAGAACACGAAGTACATGTTGTTGAGAGTGGTGTTGCTACACCAAGTGGAGGTGCAAGGAGGCATGATGTTGAGGAGAGGGTGCCTGAGATGCCCCAGTTAGACCTTACAGTGGTGGCCAATCCTTCTTTTCAGTCCATGTTTGGATAGTTTATGGCCATGATTACACAAATAGCGGATAAAATTCCCATTCCTTAGGTGAGAGCACCAACCCCCAATGTGGAATATCCAGTCTAAGGGAAGACTTTTGAGCGGTTGTGTAAGGAGTGGGATCCCATAGGGGAACCACTCCCTACTAAAAATTTGAAGAATAAAAAACCTCCAATCCAAACACACCCAAGAAGGTATGATGGAGTGGGAATAAAATTTTCAAAATTTGTTAATGGTATTCAAAACAACCAAATTTTAGCAACGGAATATAAAACATGACTATTATAAACTTTTTAAATGGTTACAAATGTTCATTCATAATCTCCCATGCATGGTTTACATATAAGGTACAACATATGGATCTATATAGAGGGAAATCTAAACCAAATCAATATTGTCTCCTAGCTTTAACTCCTTAAGCTAAGTCTAAGTCTTCATGCCATATCATCCAAGTCCTTCATCTAGGGTTGGAAGCATACCCCAACAAGAAGAGAAAAGTAGATGACATCAACAAAGGCTAGTATGTGCATACTAAATCAGAAATTGAGCAATTTATAAAGAATAAAGGACATCAAAATAAAAGGTTCTCCATAGAAAAGTAAAGTACTACCCAATCGGGCATAAAAGAAAAGTACAACAATAAAAGAGATAATAAAGATCAAAGAATAACAACATGTAGGTAGGAAATAACACATCTACCAAAAATAATGTGGGGTGAACAAGGTCTTTTATACATCTTCTCTAAAATGTGGGGTGGCAGGGTCTTGTATACATCTGCCTATGCACGTTTGTACTAATTATTTTCATATGTAGGAATTTTCACATCTGCACACATATGTGATAATTTTCACATCCACATAAAATAAAACATGTAACATTATACTAGCACTCTCCACATGATGCATAACAATGAATAATCAATTATAAAAGAGAATAAGAAAGATGAGAAAATTCAACAATTACAATAAGTGGGATCACATGATCCTAATCAACCTCCACCATAAAGGTGGGAAAAAGAGCATATAACACCATAGAATGTCCAATCATAAGCAATGTATAAGAAATAGTCTAATAGAAAGTCAAATATGATCATACAATCACTAACAACATAAGATACTTCCCATTGAAGATATTTTCCAAAAGAACATGATATTGTAAAGGCTAATGTCCATTCGACCAAGAGAATGATAAAGATAGGTTATTTCTCAATATATAAGAATAGGAGATGCAAACATACCTCACTTATGATTATAAATAGACCAAAGTCACTTCTAGATCCAAGTCTAGGCCTCCAAAGAATCTATTAAGCATATATGTAGAATTTAGGTCAATTTCACATTGATTATTCAAACTGTAAAAATCACCTTTTTCTTTATATAAAATTTTGGTTATCAAAACCATACCATATTTTAAGTTACCTTTTTTGATTCCAAAAAATATTTAGTTACATTTTTCTGACTTATATATATTTAGTTATGAATTTTGCAAGTTATTATCTATTTAGGAAAATCCATTAAAATCACCTCTTTATAAAATCAAATTCAGACATAAAAACCTATACCAAAAGATGGATCTTATATCTCTAAATCCAATGACTATTTATTTATAATTTTTGGATAATCAGGGAATTAGTTATGAATTTTCAAAGTTCGACCAATCACAAAATCCTGAAAAGCCACGTAGGCGAAGAAAATTGTATGAGAGGGAGAGAGAGTGTGTGTTGGGTCCACCAGACATGGACCAATCACACACAGACGTGTCCATGATCAAATCTTAGGTGGAATCACTCAGAACAAAAGAAACAAGTGGGCAAAATGACCAGAATGCCCTCGGGCGATAAAACAACGAAAGAAGAAAAAAAAAGGGTAAGTTAGAGAATAGACAAGGGGATTGTCTTCCCCAACAGCCTGTGCCATTAGCACCGAGGAGCTAAGATCCTATTGGGCATTTTCAAGATTCTCAACCAAACGTGAAAATGAGGGTATAGAAAGAAAGCCAAGACAAAGACGAACTCGAACATACCTTTAATTTGATCAAAGTGGGTGTAGGGAGAAAGCAGCGAGTGCTGCAAGTCCAAGGGAAAAATCCTCATCGCCAACCACACGAGCCACGTCCAAAGAAATTGTTTGTAGAGGGGGGAGGGGTTAAGTAAAGCAATATGAAGGTCTAGGTACCCCTATTTATAGGTGTCAATTAGATCTAGGGTTTATGTGGAGAAGAGGTGAGAAGCTTAGAACTTGGATTTGGGCGTTTCTCAAAACATTGCAAAAATGCTGCAAATTTGAGATTGGTTGGTATGGAATTTAATTTTGAATTCATAGAAAGCAAAATTTTCAAAAATCATCGAGGATCATGAGAGATATTTGTGAAAAACCAGAGCATATGTACTGTTCAACCATGCCCTCTCCTACCCGAGGTAGGAGACAACCTGTGGACCGCACAATGCGGATCTGACGGTCCATAGAGAGCACACATTCTAAAAAAAATCTTCAGCTGTGTGGCACATTAATAATTTACCAAATCATAGTCAGAATAAAGTGAAGAGTGCCTTATTTAATAATTTTTCTCTCCTCAATTGAAGGTGAAAATGAACTCCAAATTAAATGAAATTTTGCACATAGGCTAATTAGGACATGAGGAATGCACGTCCACCTAAAAAAATGTAGATCCCAAAGGGTGAGACTAAAGTCCTAGAGAGATATATAACTCTTTTCCATCATCTATTATAAGCACAAATAAGATAAACAAAAAATTATCACGTTACCAAATAAGTAGATTCAACTAAATGATATAATCAAAGCAATTTTCATTGTTTAAGAAGTTCTGCAAATCATAACAGAGAAATAAAACATCTTATACCTTTAGGAGGAATATGAAGAACACGTATAACTATTATAAAATAACTAGTACAAGAAACAAGGTAAAGGGTCAACCAATTTCAATTGTATTCGTCCCTAAGAAAATATACTACACACCTGTATTATATCTTTTATCATCATGCCCTGAGGATTTGAGGCGTACCCTCATATCCAACTGACCACTGCTAATTCAAAATGAATACCATATAAGATCAATGGAAGAGTCGAACTCCATGATCATCACCAACACTACTTGGTCAGTTCGAGTCTGCAATGTAGTGACATATAGTCAAACTGCATAAACAACAACTTATAGTTGAAGATATAATCCTGTAAAGACAACGACTCATAGTCAAGGCTATGGTCATGTAAAACAACTAGTCTACCTTGGTACATGGAACAACACTAGAGAATAGGCTCACACATGGCCGTTCTATAATAAATCATTATACCACTATTTCAAGAATTTAATGATACATGGAGTTACCTCCACTAGTACCCCACATATTGAACAATATGCGCTCTGAGTATCCTGTAGGAGTTACTCCTTTCACCATCTAGCTAACTATTGACAATGAAGATGGATCTATGGCACATGGAAACTACATGATTAAGATTTCACTTGATTAAATATACCAATTGAGTATCTTATAATCAATCGAGTTACAATGTATAGGCCCTAAACAAGCTTTATAAAGATAAGGTCATACTACAACATTAGATGATATGAAACATATATGGTATGATCTTATCACAATATCACTTGATGTCACTGTCACACCACCTTAATTAAAGCTCTCAAAATCATCACATGTTATCATTGTTAAACATGGCTCACATTACCATCATTACTGGGAATATCAATCCCTCATTATATCATTGGAGGATATCACCTCACATTTGGCATTAAGCCTTCACTAGGTCATAAGACTACTCACATCATCCTGTACCTCATCATCATCTCATCGTGCCTCACTAGACACATAAGCATCACTTGTGTAATAACACATATTTACCATATCAATCATTAGTTATGACATCCAATTTTACCTACATGGTTAGGATGCACAAAAATAGGAGAAAGAATCATAATAATATATTATTCACTTTAAACAATGTAAGCATGTATATCATCTGTTCCCAATATTAGGGTTAAGATTCCAACTATATCCAATTAGGGTTCTATTGCAATAATAACTCATCAAACCCTAGTTCATCAACTCCCATATCGTTGGAGTATATCAGGTTTACGTATTATGAATTATGGATAATTATGCATATTCACATTTTCATGATTCCAATGTACTTCATTAAGGCTCATATCCATCACTTAGTATTACTTAATCATCTTCATAACATTCACAAGCTATGATGCTTAATCAATGTGTATGATTAGAAACATACCAATAGTAGAGAGAAAGTGCAATCACATACTATTTATGAAACCAGACCCATTAAGTATCACATACCCTAGGATTAGGGTTAGGGTTTACACACATAGACAATTGGGAGTTTCATTTCATTATTAAATTACCACACCCTAATTATGTAATCTCCCACTTTCTTAGATCTGATTAGGTTTTAACATCATTAGTTACACATGATTTGGTCATGATATCCAAAACTCTAAGTATCATCATTATTTACACATGTAGGTGCATCATCTTATTATATCATGCATGTATCACAACCATGTATCATATAAGTATAACAAGCATGCATCATAATGGTGATGTGATCCACTATCAACAAGGTGTCTCATAGTTACATGATACTTGTATTACTGCCTCTCACAAGGTCGTTAACCATATTACATCACTATGGGATGTTGATCCCTCAATCACATCTCTAGAAACTTTCAACTCAAATTATACACAAGGCACTTATTAATTCATTAAACCCATTCATATAAATCCTACATAAATGTTAAAACAAACACAACACACACAGACATATATATATATATATATATATATATATATATATATATATATATATATATATATATATCAACAATGCTCATAATCACCACCCTATATTCTATAAGGTTCACCATAACACTTACATAGCTAGCCATTCGTCTCACCTATAGGGTTAAGGTTACATAAATAGGAGAGAGAAGACACTATCATAGAATACAAATCTTCAAATAGAGTGAGCACATATGTCTCATTATTACATGATTAGTGTTAGGGTTCGTACATATCTAGCTAAGGTTTCATAACATTATTCAACCCCTAAACCCTAATTCCATCCCCTCCCGCATGTTTGTAGAACACTAGGATTAAGAACCATCATTAATGGTTAACCACTTATAATCATCTCGTTATATATATTGATCATTCCATAGTGTAGCAATCATGATCATGCATAAGTGTGTTGACCTTGCTAACTCAACATGGGGTCATGACATGCAATGCGTGCATCAGGCATCTCGACCTGCAACATGTGCATCAGTTGTCTTGGCCTACAACGTGTGCAACCTGTGTCTCATCCCGCAACACGTGCAGGGTGTCTTGACGTATGATGCACGCAGGGTGCATATCGATCGTGACGTGCACAAGCTATCTCGACCGTAATGCATGCATGCTAACTCGACTCATGATGCATGCATAGTCTGTATCGACCACAATGCATGCAGGGTCTCATCCTGCTATGTTGTGTTGCGACCAGGCTAGTGCGTAGTGACTATCCCCTAGGGTTGTTGACGTTGAAACAACCATCTATGCATGGTATCGACCTAAGGAAATATGAAGAGTTGTCTTGACCTCATGTTAGCCCTATGCCCAACATCTGAATAGATTCAAACTAGGTCACAATAGGGATTAAACCAAGAATACCAAACGTCAACCAAAGAGAAGTTTATATTCAAGGGTGTTCATCAAACCCTATGATCATATAAGGTTAACAAAATAGTTATGTTTAGAGAGAGAGAAACGAAATTCTTATGCATATAACCAGGCCCAAAACTTCCTGTTATTCAAGTATAAAGTCACCAAATAGAAGTAACAAAGTTCCATGGATAAAGATCCCAAGTTGTATATCAATATTTCAATCACCACCAAAACAAGATATAGAGATTTAGGGTTTTAATGGAAAGAGAATCTTTCTTGAGTCTACCATGAAATACAAGCCCTAAATCATCATCTTTCTCTCTACCACAAAAATGAAGTTTTTAAGATATAAAACAACAATATATGATTAGATTTAAGTTGCAAATAATAGATGGGGGAAAAATTATGTCACCTTCCTGATTTGGAGAGAACCACTCTCCCAATATCATAATCTCCAAGAACTCCAACCAACCTTCACACTTTGGCCAAAGGATCACCTCAAAAGAGAAGAAAACTTTGGTCACAATAGAGCTCAAGAAAGAGGGAAAATAGTCCTAGGACGAACCAAGGAAGAAAGGGAAGGATATGAAATCATCCTCTCACTTGGGTTTCACCATGTCAAAACATGGTCTATGACCCCTTTTGATGAGGAGTCCCTCCCAAAATGGCCAGCATGGTTGATCCACAGTCCATGACCGATGAAGAAGAAGATGATGATGGGGATTTGAGAAGAGGGAAAACGTGATTGAGGTTTAGGATCACTTACCAAGAAGAAATATCCAAGAATCACCACAAAAGGGGTTGACTTAGCACAAATCCTTCATCAAGAAAGGTTGCTCGACCACGAAGGCTTCAAAATCAGGTCTCCCTTGCTCCTGAAGCTCCAAGAATGATCCAAAGGAAGAAGGAAGTGAGTGGGGCTGAAAAAGGTTACTTGCAACAGAAGAGAAGGGGTTATATATCCAAAGGATGAGGGAAGTAGAATTATATAAGGTGTCAACATATAAGGGTATCAAAAGACACATGTCCTCCAAAGAAATAACCTTTCCCCCACTCACATGCAAATTACAAAATGTTTATGTTTATCCAACAAAAGTGTAGTGACCTCCAAGGTTAGCTACCACCTTGTCTCGGTTGAGACACCTTCTTATACTTGTTTAGGTTGAGACACTAAGTCATCATATGCACTTAGTCGAGACACTAAAGGACAAAGTGTTTTGACCTACCCTAGCTTAGTCTCCACAATTAACAAGGGAAACCCTAGAACCACCATGAAATGTCATATCACCAACCATGATACAAAAAAGGCACCCAAAATCACAATTTTATCTCTCATGATGTTAAATAATAAGAATCACTCTCTTCATGTGAGTATTTGTAAGATAATCCTCACTTTTGGGCAATTTATAGTTTGGCCCAAAACATGTACAAATATAGTAAAGATAGATAAATCACCAATCAATTTGGACCCAATTGAAAAGACAAGCATGCCACATGTTATTAGGACACCTAAAAAGATTAAATTAAGGTTTAACCATCTCATTATACAAAGCAATCACAATTAAGCACAAAGCTAGGTTAGGGGCCTTACAAATGCATGCTAAGTTTCTATGTTCTATTGCTAAATGGTCTTGATTGTTGACTTTTTACATGTGAATCACCTCTCTTATGTTTGTGAATAGTTTGTTTGAATTGTGATTTGAGAAAGATATGAATGCTTAGGGCCTATGGAATCACAACATAAAAGTATGAATTTCATGTTGTTCACTCATGCGGTGACAATACTTGATGAAGTGTTGGAATAGTTTTCATACGAGCAATTTTATGTGGAGTACCACCCTAGTGATCCCTCTTTGACCCAACTATTATTTCATCATATTCTTACTCTCTACCTCATGAAAGGATGCCAAAATACACATATTCAACCTTGGCCACCTTCAAAAGTTTGGGGTGGCCATATCTATATTTCACCGCTCCACTCTCGCCACCATATGCCCTACCTACACCATGCATAAAGAAAAGAAAAATAAATGAAAAAAAAGTAGAAAGAAAATAAAAGATGCTCTTGTGTAAGAGAACCTAAATAAAAAAAAGAAGAGTGCTCTATTTAATAACACTCCAATCTCTTACCGTAATCTTTTCTTATATTTTCATACCCATTGAGCTAGGAAACATCAAACCTAGACCACTTCACCCTTTTTCCACAACCACGTGGGTCACTTAGTGTGGTGTGAAGAACAAAATTGAATGCATGAAAGTGAAACACCACTCCTAGTCATCTTTGATTAACACCATCATGAAACGGTCTACCTGGAGCTAGATGAAAGCCATATGGATTGATTGTGTGTTCTATGCCTTATATTTGAAGTATGTATGCTCAATGCTCTTTTCATGATTAGTTTGTGAGAGTGGAGAGGAGAGAGGTGGAACACATGTACTTAGTCACTTTTAAGCCCATTTAGTCAATAATCATCTTTTGCAATGCATTTGTCATTCTTGTTTGTTGAAAGAAACTGAAGAGATAGATTGAGTTGGAGCATACTTGAGGACAAGTATGTTTTAAGTTCCTTGGTTTTTGGTAAGCCCATGCTCAAAAATTTTATTTGGTTTCAAGTCAGGTGATGCACTAAGTTTTATTTGCTTTTCACATGCAAATTTTGCATGTATTTTGGATATAACTGCTTGTTTTGGTATTGTTTATTATTATTAGCCTGTGAAACCCTATTGCATCAAATTATGAGTATTTTTCTGAATTGTGTTAAATAGTCATATTTCATTCAGACTTATTTTCGTTTTTTTCTCATTTCAACATTTACAAAAAAACTCGGTGCTACTGAAGAAAAGTTGGTGGTATTGACTTTAGGCAAAATCCAACAAGGAAATCTCAAAATCTCAGTGCTATTGAGATATCACTCGATGCTACCTAGAAGGTGTTTGATGCATTGAGATGTGTAGTCAGTACTACTAACTTATTGCCTAGGAATGTCAATACTAGATTTTATGGATTCAGTGCCACCGATAGCCAAGTCAGTGGTACCGACTTTGGCATCCAAAACAAGTCAGAACTCATAGGAATTAATTTGGTGCTACTGACATGCAAGTCCATAGTACTGACCACTTATTAGGGTTTCGAGTCAGCTGAAAACTTTGTGCCACTGATTTTGGTGTTGGTGGTACTGACTTTTTACTGTCAATGCAAATTAAATACTAAGAGGGATTTGATGGTTGAGACTTAATGATGACCAAAGCCTCACTTATGACTAAGGGGGAATTTAGCCAGACCTAGGAGTCAAGTTCTATCATGTTGCAACTGATCACGTAGCCGAGGGAGGAGGAGATGGTATGTACTGGTCAATTCAAGCACCTCCAGGAAGTGGATTTGCAACCAAAATAGTGTGAATCAATGCGCTCACCAGAGGGGATCATCTACACAGATTTCTCTAGGATTTTTCATTAGCTTCCTCGATGTTAGCTCTTTGTCTCTCTCGCCTTCTATACATTTGATGATAAAAATCATGCGGGGCTAATCCCATTATTTCTTAAGGCCTAAGAGTAGCTTAATTTTGCATTGTATATGACTCTGATGATTTAATATATATATTTTCTTGAATTCTGGACATAAATTGATGATTGCTTAATGAGTTGCATGTGCTTGATCACCACACTCAATTGTTTATATTGTTAATTACTACTAAAGATGGATTAAGGGTTGGATAAGTCATATATTTACACATCTAATACCATGCCTCGAGAGATGGCCTACGGCTGTGAAGGGAATAACCTAGAGATAACTTAATGCACCTATCTAATTCCTAAATCGATGTGGATGTGGGATTTATTTTAGTATAGGTAGTGTATTACACTGTAGGATTGCGATTATCACTTGCTACAAGCCCCTTGGTCTAGGATTAAGGATAAATGATTATTAATGAAATGGAGTTGAATGCAATGTAAATTGTGGTGAAACTGCAATCCTAAGGAATCCATCCATCTGTGATCACAATCCACTTAATTTAGATTTTAATTCTAACAATTAGTTATAAACAACCAACTAATCACTCTTTTCTAGGCCTAATGATTAGGTTAGAGTTAGTAGTAGTATCTCTAATATGTTTCCCTGAGTTCATCATTGGGGCCTCATAGCCTATACTACTCAATGCGTACACTTGCGTGTTGCACACATAATTTAGGCATGTCGAGTTTTTAGCACTGTTGTCAGAAAAATAGCAATTTCAACACTATGAGAGCTATGATCACCCATTCTAAGCCATTTTATTTTCTTTTAGTAAATTTTCAAATATTTTCTTCGAAATTGTGCAAATATTAAAAATATTTTATTTAATGGCAACTCACTACTATTCAGTTTCTCAGGGTTTTGTATTATTTTCAGGTACTAGTGCATGGTTCATACTAGGATCATAGATTACAGAGAGTCTACTCCATCTGATATGAGACAAGAGGGAGAATTTTACTAAGGCATGAGAGTTTGAAGCTTCAATTGAGAAGCTCATCCTAACTCCATCACCGTAGTCAGAGCAGACAAAAACAATAGACATGGACCCAAACGTTGAAGAACATGTTGAAGAATGGACCCAAACATTGAATAACATGTTGAAGAAGGGTCTGAAAAATAGAAGATCTAGGAGAAAATAAAGGCATCCTCAACCACAATGCAACTAGGACCGATTAAAAGGCAGATGGTCAAGGTGGGTAGTTACAAAATAGATCCCAGACTGGTGGCACTATTTAAATTGCAGTTATTTCATGACAACATGGAGGATCATGTGGTTCATATCATTAGCTTTGTGGAGAGTTGTGATATGCTTAAACTCAATATTTTTTTTGACTACAATAATCTACATGAACTTATTTTCTTATTCATTGTCAGAAAAAGCCAAGACATGGTTCATAAACCTCCCACCAAAATATTTCTTCGAGCAATATTTTCTGCCTTAGAAGACAAATGAGCTAGTGGGAAAAATTCATAACTTCAAACAACATGCCGAGGAGTCATATTCTAAACTTTGGGAGCGATTTCAACATATGCTCAGGAAGGTCCCTCATCATGTGATAGATCTTTATGGCCAGGCAAAAACATTTTATTTTGGGCTACACAAAGGGGAGAGAGAACTATGCTTGATAGCATAGGGGCAAGTTACTTTCTAACATTAGAGCCTTTAAGAATCATAATATTTTGATGAACATGGCAAAAAACCAGTCCTGGAGTGAGGAAAGAGAAGCACCAACAACAATAAAGAGTGCTATAGAATCCAAATAGATAGTAGTAGTATCCTCACTTTTGGTAAAATTGAATTATGTACGTAATTTCCTCAATGGTATTATTGATAGAATAATAATGCTACCCACTTTTGGCATGGATGCAACTATTTCCTTTGCAAATAAGACCTTGTGTCACAAGATAAAGAAATAATAATTTTGTGCATAAATAAATAATAATGGGTTTATGAATTATTGGATGACTAAAATATAAGATAATATGCAAGATTCCAAAAGAAAATAACATATATGGTGTTTTAGATAATTAGAAGAGTAATTATCTAACAATTATTGGCAACACTATGTTTGAGGAAACAAATTGTTTTATGTCAGTTTAACTTTTATGTGCTTGAAAATCATGCATAAGCAAATTATCTATAAAGTGTCATGTATTTATGTGCATTCCTCAATGAAATTTTGGTTTCCAACTCCAATTCCTAATAAGATTATGGCGGTGTCTTTCAATGACTTTTGGTGTTATCAGAATAGACTCCAAGAGTTTTCACATAAGGAAAAGTAAGAAAAAGGTAAGAGGAATATAGAGTTATACCTTGCCTTTTTCCCATATTTTTGTTGATGTTAAATCATCTTATGAAAAAGGAATATGTTTAATACATATAGAAAGGGGTATAATGGTGTGGCTCTCTCTCAATCATAGTAACCAATAAGTTAACAATTTAACATGATAATGGAAAGGGGAAGGGATATAATGGCTCTTTCCCTATGACACACCTTCACAAAACAATCTGATTGTGAACCCTATACTATTTATACATCAGGGGTATCTAAGAGATGGACTATCCCAATCCTCACACCTCCTTTGTTGTGTACATCCCTTTAAAGTAACGGGTAGGAAATGTCTCTCTCCCCTAGCATGATGTTGTTCTTCTCTTGCGGTTTGGTCTGGAGGATCTCGCCATGGCAGATGATCATCGATCTAGTGGTCTAGAAAGGGCGAGGGAGCCATACATTGTTGACATGCTTTCTCCCGTCATGACTAAAGGATATAGTAACCTCAAGAAAGGGTAGTAGCCTCGATGCCACAACATGGGTGAGAGCTTCCTCACTATTGATGACTAGGCACTGAGGAGGCACTGGTATGACGTGAAGCTAACATGGGCACATCATTGTCAGTAATAAAATACATGATGATGAGAAGGTATGTCACCGGTTACTGAAGCATCGACCGCCTAGAGTCCTCATTACCAGGGTGATGGTGAAGGATGATCACTAAGGGAGGGATGCAGAAAAGGCATTAATGGACGCAGTAAGGGAACGTAGCCCTGGAGATGTGAGTAAGGCAATGTGGGTGCTGAGCATTATCAGACGATAGACACATGACTTGCTAGGCAGGAGTTGCCTTGCGTGAGTAGAAAGGAATAAAGGGTCAAATGAAATGATTACCATGAGACCATGTGTATGGTATGAAGGGAACAAGGGTCTTTTACTGCCTAATCTCAAGCCAACATGTAAGCAGATAAAAACTAAATATGCTGGTGTGGATGCTTCTATTTGGCACAATTATATTTACTTTGCAAAAATCAAAACTAAACATCAGTAAGTCACATTGAAACAAATAATATATAAAAATTTACAAAAATAATGAGAGGAATTTAAATAAAATAATTCCAAAGACCAATTATCCTTCCAATTCTAAAAGTAATACTAGTATGGGTTAAAGTACTGGCTAATGCATATGAACCCTAATTTTTTATAAATAGGTTGTTAATCATGTTAAATATGTTTCTTTGTGATATAATCTGATAATTTGGAGTACAATGATAATTTAACATGTTCATGATCATAATGATGTAGATTTAGGGTTTTTGATATGAATAGCCATGCATACGAAGAATTAGGATGTTGAACTTAAAGATGATAACATTAATGAACATCAGAATTAGAGTAACAAACATGAACCTAATGATGATGCATTAACAAGAAAACCTAAAACCTAGATTAGGACCTGAGTAGGGTTTAATCTATTTAATGTGATGGAGACACTTTAGGATTTACATACATGCATATTAAAGTTGATTTCTTGATTTTCTTTGATTAATTGGATAATATGCTTGAAGTATGATTTTATAATCTACATGGATCACCATTGAGGTACATGGTTACACCTATGACTACGTGCATTAGTTTTCCGGTGTTTTTTTTGAGTGTTTCTTGAAGATTAAACAACTAAACTATTTACCCTAAAAAAACAACTAAACTATTTGATGTTTATTAAATCATATTCAATTATATGCCTGTGAATATCACATAAATAAAGATTATGTGAAGAAAATGTATGTTCTTATTTGCAAGTATCTGATGGAATATATGTTGTTATTTTAATTGCACACTTTTGCATGTACCCCCATACACAATATATTTTGATATGTTGATCCGTGCTTTTGGTTTCACATCATTTTAGGTACATGGTAGATAAGATGATAACAAGATATGATGGACATATGAAATTACTTAAATACATTAAAGTTAACTTGTAAGGAGGATTAGGTCGATACTTCTTCTCACATAGTTATCATATGTACACTTATGATGATGGAAAATTATGTAAGTTCCAAAGGAGAATCTTGTAAACAATATATTTGGATTCATGGAAATTATTTATAATTGATTATTGTTTGTTTAAAATCTAGATCCTTGGGAAAATTTAGGTAATGACTCTCATATTTTTGGCCTTACTTAGTTGGGGGTTGTTGAAAAGTTAGGTCGATAAATTTGGTACCAGAGCCCCATATTTTTTAAATGATATTTAATATTTTATAATTTCAAGTAATATGTAGAAATATGAGGGAATTATTGGGCATTTTCTAAAGAAATGATGTCCAGAAGGGACCAGGATCAGGGGTCTGGAAATTTTTTCCTATGAACCACTAGTTAGCTTACAAGAACTCCCAAGTCTGTGTATCCTATCTGGCCAAAGTCTGACAATTTTTCCCAAAGTAAAGTAACTTTATATTATCTTCTCATCTTGATTCATCCACTTCTCGTCATCTTGCATAATAAATCCTAAAATGATATTTCTCTCCTCATCTAAAGTTATGGATTTTGAGAATAAGTAGGATTAAGGCATCCTACACCAAATTAATGTACATGTAATGTGAAAATAATAATGTACATGTAAGGTGGAAATAATAATGTCATGTAATGTGGAAATAATGGTAAATAAAAGAAGGATTTTTATGGGTTTGTCCTTATGAGGGTAAACTCTAGATGGGGCTATGGTTGGTTTGGAAGAACCCTAGGGGGTTAGGGGACATAGAAACCCTAAGAGGTAGGATATAGTCTTGAATACAAACCCAAATCCCTAATTATGTGAAATGAGAGTAATGGGGTGATATAGGACACTACCTATATGAAACTTGAAAAGGAATAAGAAAAGTATAATTAAATGAGTTAGGTGACTCAGTCTTCCATGCATATGTGCATGTGGAACAAGGCATTAATGATAAGAGTTTTAAGAAACATAAGCAACCTATGAACAATGAATTGATGGATGTAACATGCTCAAAAATGATATTGATCTCTGATGAGTTAAAGAGCATGGGTGAATAAAGTCATCACGGGGATGACTGGTGATAAAGCCTAAAATAGAAGGTCACCTCAGGCCAAGCCCATAATGGAAGGCCTATGTTATGAAATGTCCACTGAAGGGATGTAACCCTTAGAGATGGTTCCCCAAAAAGAGGCTCCCCTTAGAGAGGGAACATCACTGAGAAAAGAGGATAAGGATGGAGCATTTGAAATAAGAAATGCTTATTTAGGTTACATAAAAAATAATATGAATATAACTTGCTCAAATGCCATGCTATCTATGGAAGTTTGAATCAAGAAAGAAAGTCATTGAGATGACTATGATCAAGCCCCTGGAGGGGAAGATCAAATCAGGACAAGCCCCTGGAGGGGAAGACCAACATAGTACCAATCCCGTGGAGGGGATGATCAAGCCCATATTACAAAGCCCTTAGAGGGGAATGTAAAAAATGGTTAAGTGCATGGATGTGAAGGCCGACATGTAACCAAGCCCCAGACAGGGAAGGTTTCCTGAGTCCGCAGTGTAGACGATCGAGCCATAGATAGGGAAGGTCACAAAAGGTCAAACCCTTAATTGGGAAGGCTAGTCAGGCACCAATCCTTGGAGGGGAAGGTGGCCCAAGTCCATTGTAGGGAAAAAAACCTATGAGAGGGTATCTTGGAGATTGAGCAAACATGGGATGAGAGATTCTAATAAAACAATGCATAAATATGAAAATATGAAACTTTTAGGGTTGGTGTCTCAATCTGGGCTGGATCAACCCAAGAGTGGGAAAAGGATCTAAGGAAGGGCAAACCCTAAGACCTTGGGGTCAGGTTGTGGCTAGGGAGCCTAACTTCCTCCTGTGAGCCAAGAAGGTACCCTAGGTTAGGACTTTCCCTAGAAGGTTGAGATGATAACCAAAATTCAAATAGTGAGGTAACCATGATTGTAACCTAATTTAAAATATGAAAGCACATATACTGAGCATGATTCTTTGAATCTAAGTATGCCATATATATGAAACATGAGGAGAAGTCATTATGGAAGTGGATGACAGTATGAGACCAAGCTCAAAAAGAGAGTCACCATGAGTCCAATGAGGGAACATAAAATGAATACAAAGCATCATAAGAGATGTAGGAAATATGATTTAAAGAATTACATATGAAAATTATGACGCACCAGTGCCACAGAATGAGATAAATAAAAAACCAAAACCCGTGATCAACAACTAAACAACCACATTACCACAAAAATGGGTGAATTAAAACCGATTTTATATTACCATCACTGTGCAAAAACATATTACAACAAGTTCCACAACTTGTAACCTATCACACATCACACCAAGTATTCACATCTGTATGATGGCCATATGTCACACACCTGTGACAAAAGATCTGTTCACATATAAGAGCCACATATACAACCCATATGTACAACCAAGGCATACTGCCAGAACCTTGCATCAACGTACAATTCATCTATAAAACACAACCCTCCCAGACATGAGAGTACATGGATGACAAGTAGGACTCTACTACAAGACTAGAAACTTTCCAACCTTCTACATCAACTGATCTCCAAGATGCTCTTCCTCAACAACACAGTCTTTGCCACGCCACTGACAACCACCTAAAAAGATGTTGTGAACCATAAGGGTGAGACCCATGTCCCAATGTGAGATATAACTCTTAACCAACGACTATTACTAAAACATGATATAACATTATTAAATAGGATGATCATATTCAACTCAATAATAAATTAAACTAATTGCAAAAGTTAGGTAGATGTAATTTCTCGAGCAAATAAGTAAATCATCATATTTTTATGGAAGGAATATGAAGAACATGTATAACAGTTGATTTCTCTTACTGCATTATATAACAACTAAGCAATAATAAAACAAGGCAAGGGTAAACATATAATGTGAATCATGTTTAACCCTAAGCACATATACTACACAGCTGTGTTATGTATTTTAATTAATGCCCTGAGGATTTGAGTCATACTACCCAAATCCAACTGACCAGTGCTAAGTCAAAATCAGTGCCATACAAGATCTAGGAAGGGTCAGAATCCAAGATCTTCTCCTTACTTGGTCAGTTGAGTCTACATTGTAGTGGCATATCAGTCAAATTGCCACCATCGACATATGGTCAAGCTGAAAACACCTAGGCTGCCCTTGGTATAGGTCACGACACTAGCCACCAGGGTATGCAAGCATAAACCTACCACCAAGGTACATCATATATATAATCACCAATACACGACCGCAATCGTTCTCAAATTGAGGGCTAGGTATGACACCAACCATCTTCCCTAAACACCTGGGATGTGGATGAAAAGGATGTACTATCTAAGCACTCTACATACTCAAAAATGTGCACTCTGAGTTTCCTAAGTCTCCAATCACCCTGCATACTCAACAATATGCACTCCCATCTTCCCTTAGGAATACACATTTCACCGTCTAGCAAGTTCTAACACTAGAATGGATCAATGACCAGTGAAACTACATGTTTAGGGTTCCAAAGGATTAGTTAAAGCCAATTGGGTGTCTTTTAAACCACATCAATCAGGTTACAAGCAAACCCTAAATAGATTCTAGAAAGCATAGGTAGAGTGCAACTTCAGAAGATATAAAATGTATAAAGCATAAGGCTGATCACATCACCACATGGTACTCATTCACTATCATACACAAGTCTATCATCATTATCACATCACCATGGGATATAAATCCCTTATCGCATCACCAAAGAATATCACCTCAATTTAAGGCAAAAAGCCATTGCCAAGGTCATAAGACCATTCACACTGTTCCCTGTAAGAACATCATTATCTCTTCATACCTCATCAAGGCTCATCATCACCACACATGTCTCACATAAATGATACTCAAATCAAACATTAGCTTATGATGTTCATTAAAAAACAAATTAGTATTACAACATTAAGAGAGAAAGTACTTTATCATCATGATAATTACTCAAGAAAGATACGTATTATCACCATGTTCTCAATATAGGGATAGATTTCAATTTCATTAACCGAGTTTGGGTTTCAAAACAACTAACATAAAACCATAATTATCACCATCTCCTATATTCTTGGAAGAAAGAGAGTCAACTACCATCATCATAAAGTCAACAACACAAGGAAGCACATGTCTAGGAAATGTCATTGACCGAAGAGGAATCGACCTCACCATCTTCATCGGTTCAAGAGGTGGATCATCCTCAACGACCATCAAGCACAACATCGACCTTAGGGAATCAAGGCCACATATCTAGGAGACCGAAGACAAAAGCATACTTCTTCATTGACCGAAGGGACTTGAATCCCTTGGTGAACAAAGACAACAAGGAGGAATCTCATCGATTGAAGAGCTAAGGTCATGGAGACCGAAGATCATGCGGAGAAACTCATCGACTAAAGAGAAATATATCACCTTAGCAACCTCACAAGTAGGTGCATACTTAGCAACACAAAACAATAAAAAATCTTCGACCACATAGACCATATCTTGATGAACATAAAGAGAGAGAAAACCACCTCCAACACAAGAGCAAAATAGATCAATCATTAGCATGAACCAACAAAAACCAAAGTGCAAAGCATAAGAAGAAGGTCATCACCATAACCCTAAATTCGGTCATCAATCATGACAAAACCAAACCATGATGAAAGAGAGGGAAAACCAATCATTTACTCATCACCCATGTATCCAAAAACCTTCATTATCAAGCAAGAGATAAAAACCATGATCATGAGAAGAAAACTAACGTTCAGTATGTGCATGTAAACACTAAAAACTACATCATCAACAAGAGTTTGGGTACAAGAATTAGGGTTTAGAAAAGGAGTTCATATACTCAAGGTCATCACATAATCACAAACCCTACCTCAAGATATCGTCATCATACAATTAGTAACCACATTTTAGGCATAGATTGATTGCATGCATGATTAAGTGCAGCAATAATCGAGGATAAAGTTATTTAACTCGCCTCAATTGTGAAGAACAACTCCAGAAGAAAGATTCTCCAAGGAAAGCAAGGAAAACCAAAGCTTGATCACCACCTCATAGCCAAGCTAGCATCACGTAAAGGAGGGAAACAAAGCCATAGGCTAAAGGTGCACATGGGAGAGGGAAAACCCTAGGCTGAAAATATAAGGAAGAGAGGTGATATTCAACTCAACTTTAGGCACTACCATGGAGAGCCATGAATTTGGAAAAAAGTGAGAGAAGTTCCTCAATAATCATCACCATGGTTACCCATGTATTCAGCCAAGAGAAGGAAGAGAGGGGTACAATTTCAAGAAACAAAAGGAAGAAGGATAGATCACTTACCAAAATCAAGAAGCACCAAAAGATCACCAAAGATGAGTTGCTCCAACCTAGATCCACACATGTAAGGGTTTGACCACCTTGATTGAATGTTGAGCTCTCCTTTTCCACCAAGAACATGAGGGACAAGCTCCAAAGAGAAGAGAGAAAGAAGAGAGGGTGCAAAAGGATCACTTGCATGTAAAGAGAGGGGTATATATACCTCAGGGTAGAGAGAGAGATGAAGGAGGTTAGGGGTCATGCATACATGTGCCACTTGTCCACTATACAACATCCATGCAAGCATTATACATATGCATGCAATAAAGGTCATTAAAAACTAGGAAAACCATCAAAATCACTTGGTCTAAAAGACCATCAGTAAAAGAGAAACTCTACGACCAAAAACACATTAAGCCCTAGAAACCACATAAACAAAACCCTAGGTCTCCTATAGACCCTATAGAAGGTTTAATGTGCAACAACGTTAGAGAATACAAGGCTCACTTCGAAACCTCTTCAACCATAGAAGCATGATCAAAGGAACATCAAGGTGGTCGATGAAAACCAAAAACTCAATGGTCAACACCAAACTAGGGCATCCAAGCTAACCATAGAAACATCAACACTCATGATGTCACTACATCTCTCCTCAACAAACCAAGGTGAAACAGAGTGCCCTAAGGAACAACTCTATCCAACATGATTCCAAAACATGTGGTGCACAAAAAGCATACGACAAATTGCAAGATAAGCCCTAAACATGGGCAATAGGAATTAGGTCCAAAAGAAGCGTATATAAATGTGTAACTAGCCCAAACATTATCCAAACTGGACCAAACTAAAAACATAAGCATGTCACATGTTATTAAGGCTCATAACATGATTAGATTAAGGTCCTAAGCATCTTATCATGTTAAGAAAATAAGATCAAGAATAAGGCTAGGTCAGGGGTCTTACAACCATAAACCCTTAACAACGATTTTATCCCCGAAATCCTACGTGAAAAGAGACTGGAAGTTCCTATGCATCTTGTCCTCTAGCTCCCACATGGATTCTTCCATGCCACGGTGATTCCATAAAACCTTAACCAACAATATATCCTTCTTCTTCAACTTCTTTACCCTCCTATACAAGATCAACATAGGGCCCTCCACATACAACACATCATCTCCAACTCAACCTCCACCGACTGCAACACTTGCTTCATATCTGGATGGCACTTCCTCAACATAGAAACATGGAACATATGATGCAAGCTATGCAACTCTGGTGGTAGCTCTGACTTATAAGCTACCTTGCCAACATGGGGTAAGGTCCAAAATACAAGGGAGCGAACTTACCATTCTTCCCAAACCTCAACACACCTTTCCAAGAAGAGACCTTTAGATACACTTTGTCTCCCACATGGAATTCCAAAGGACTATGAATTTTTTTAGCATAAGACTTCTATCTATCTTGGGATGCCTTGAACTGCTGCCATATCACTTTGATCTTCTTCTACAGTCTACTGGCTTAGAACCCAGAAGTTGATACTCACTGGTCTCATTCCAATAAAGGTGAGACCTACAATGTCTCCCATACAAGGCTTCATATGGTGCCATGTCGATGCTCCTTTGATAAGTGTTGTTGTAAGAAAACTCTATCAGACTGAGGTGCACATCCCAACCTCCAAGAAACTGCTAAACATAAGCTGTCAACAGATCCTCCAAGATCTGAATGGTCCTCTCTGACTAACCATCTATTTATGGGTGAAACGCTGCACTAAACCTCAACTACATACCCATGGATGTATGTAGATGCTCCTAGAAATGATTGGTAAGCTGGGTACCTCTATAAAACACTATCACCATTGGGATACGATGCAAATGCCTATCTCATCCACATATATATGTGCCAACTACTCTTATATATATTGTCTTCATAGGAAGGAAGTGTGTTGACTTGGTCAATATGTCCACTATCCCCTAAATGGAATCATGACCTTTGGTTGTCCTAGGAAGACCAACCACAAAGTCCATAGTGATATGATCCCATTTCCACTATAGTATGGACAATGAATGCAACGTTCCTATAGGTTTCTGATGCTCGACTTTGACCTGTTGACACACATGACACTTTCCCACAAACTCCACCACATCATGCTTCAAGCCAGGCCACCAATATCGATCCTTCAAGTTATGGTACATCTTGGTATACTTGGGTGCATTGCATACATCAAGGAATGAGATCCCTCATAGACCATCTTCCTCAAACCCTCAACATTTGAAACCACTATCCTACCATGGAAACAAATTGTCCCATCATCTGTCTCATGGGAGCCCTCATGCTTCCCGCTACCAAACTCTAATTGGATTTTCTATGTGACAATATCACCCCACTATGCATTTCTAATATGCTGTATTAATGTAGGCTTCACCTATAACTGTTCTAACAATCCTACCAACAAGGATACTTCTAACTTCATTTTTATCTGAAACAAAGACACCAACATGTCTCTCTTATGGCACACCAAGGAACACAACTGTGCCTTCTCAGTAGATGACGACGAAGAATACTTCCTTCTCAACACATCTGCCACCACATTCTCCTTCCATGGATGGTAGTCTATTGTTCATTCATAGTCCTTAATCAACTCCATCCATCTCCTCTTCTACGTGTTCAACTCCTATTTTGAGTAGATGTACTAAAGGTTCTTATGGTCGGTGAAGATTTGAAACTTCTCTCCACAACAACATGATCTAGATCATGCATCGAGTAGCTTTCCTAGTGTTTCTTAAGTTGTCATGATGCAAAATAAATCACGTTCTTGTCCTGCATCAACATGCATCCCAAGCCATTCTTTGACGCATCACAAAAGATGATATAAAGTTTTCCTTGATATGGAAGAACTAACACCAGAGCATTAGTCAACTTGTTCTTCAAAAGCTAAAAAGATCATTGACACTTGTCATCCCAGACAAATAGTAAAACTTTCCTTGTAAACTTGGTTAGGGGTAACACCCAACACTGAAGTTCTTGATAAAACTTATGTAGTATCCTACCAATCCTAGGAAACCACAAACCTCCATTGGCATATTAGGCCTCTACCACTTTAGTATTGACTGTACATTCTTGGGGTCCACATAGGCACCTCTAGAATATATCACATGCCCAAGGAAATACACCTCCTTCAACCAGAACTTGCACTTGCTGAACTTAGCATACAACTTGTGCTGCCTCAACAAAGTCAATGCTTATCATAGATGTTTCTCATGTTGTTGGCTATCTCTGGAGTATATCAAGATGTCATCCATGAACACTACCATGAACTGGTCAAGATATGACGTGAACACTCTGTTTATCAGGTCCATGAAAGTTGCTAGCGTGTTGGTCAACCCAAACAGCATAACCACATACTAATAATGACCATACCTAGTCCTAAAAGATGACTTGGGTATGTCATCCAACTTAATCCATAACTGATGGTATCTTGAACTCATATCTATCTTTGAGAACACTAAAACATCTCTCAACTAATCAAACAAGTTAGTTGTAGTAAGAAAAGGGTACTTATTCTCGATCATGACCTTGTTCAACTGTAGGTAGTTGATGCACAACCTCATAGAATTATCCTTATTCTTCATGAATAACACTGGAGAACCCCAAGGGGAAGTGCTCGGTTTGATAAATCCCTTCTCTAACAGATCCTACAATTTCTTCTTCAACTCTTGCATCTCTACTGGTGCGATCCTATACGGTGACTGTGCTATTGGTTGCGTACCAAGAACCAGAACGATCTCAAAATCAATCTCTCTAGGAGGAGGAACTCTAGGAAACACATCCTCGAACTCTTGAACAATAGGAACCTCATGGATACTAGGACTCCTCACCTTGGTATCCACTACATGTGCCAAGAAAGCCTTACACCCCTACCTCATCAGCCTCTCAGCTATCATAGATGACACTAAGCATGTTGGGAGAATCTTTCTATCTCCCTGGAAGACCCATACAACATCACCTTCATCGAAGGTTGTCACATTGGAACTACATTCTAATACCTCTCAATATTTCTACAAGGTATCCATTCCAAGGATCACATTGAATTCATGCATATCAAGTGGCATAAGGTCCACTTGAATGTTCCTCCCTGAGAAAGAAAGGACGTAGAATGAACACACCTCCTACAACTCGACAAAACCAACAAGAGGGGTGTCTAGAAGGAGACTATCAAATCTATGACTAACATGCACAAAACAACTATATATTATTCTTTGGTGATAAAGGAGTGTGTTGCACCGGGCCAACCAAAATGGATACAAAAGAAGAAGCAGACAAATCAAAATTAAAAATTTCCATCTGACCCTTCATGAGCCGTATATTAACCACTCCCTTCAACTAGCTCATAGAATAGAATTGAACCATTGCCCGTTGTCATCCACGTCCTCTGCTAGCATGTCTAAAGGATCCTAGCTGTGATGCCTGACCGCATCCTCTGTCACCACCACTGCTAAATTGATGCTGCTGGAATCCTTGATGACTCTACTTTGGTTTCTGTGTAACCTCTTCTTTCTTCATAGGGAAAACCACTTCATCTGCCCAGTCTGACCACACTTGTAACAAGTCTTGCTCTCATACCACGGCCTAGATGGCCATGTCACTGAAATTGATGCTATGGTGTGAGCTCTTGTTAGTGGAAAACTACATCCTCTGCCCTTGCTTGGTGATGACTATGTGTACTACTGATCTTTTCTATGTCTGAGGTGAAGAAAACCTAGGTTTCTTGAAGCCTCTAGAAGACTGTCAATGGAACGAAGTCAATAACTTCTTAGATTTAACTGATAGTTCTATCCTTCTCACCAAATCCATGAACGTTGAAAAATGCTCCCAGTTCTCCAAAGAAGACACTATCGTCATCAACTCTATGCCCAAACCCTTCTCAAACCGTCGAATCCTCTCCTTATCTGTTGCCACAATGTGAGGATAAAACCTCAACAACTCCATGAAATTTTCCTCGTACTCATTGATTATCATCGATCCCTACCAGATCATTTCAAACAATGAGATCTTCTCATCAAGGTACATTTGCGGGAAGTATCGACTCACAAAATCTCACCAACACTCCTCCCATCTGATAACTACTCTAGGTCTATTCTCCTCTTCAATTGCCCACCAGTGGCTAACACTGCCCTTCAGTAGGTACACTACATGCTTCATCCTATCCTCTTCTTAAATATTAAGGATCTTGAAAGCATTCTCCATCTCCATCAACCAAATGTCTACATCCACCGGGTCTGTCGTACTGACATACTCGATCACCCCAACACGTCGCAACCTCTCAAAGGTCTTCCCAAACCCCTGGGATTCTGCATTGGGAACATCAACCACTGCTTGATGTATGGATGCTCGATCTTCCATACGTGAAATTGTGGCCATCAACTGTCCAAACATGGACTGAAATGAGGAATTGACCATGGTGGCTAGGTCAAATTGAGGCACTTCAGACACTCCATATACTTTGGCCTACCTCCTGGAACTGCCTCTTGGTGCAACAACACTATTCTCAGCATGTTCTTCGTTCTATCCAGACATATCTGCATAAGAAAAATCTACAATCAGACATGTTGGAGGATGCAAGAACAAACACAACCCTAGTCCTATGTCCCTATAGATTTGGCAAATCTAGAGCTCTAATACCAACTAAACTGTGATGCCCCAATGGTACACAATGAGATAACTCAAAAACCAAAGTGCGCGATCAACAACTAAACAACCACATTACCACAAAAATGGCTGAATTAAACTGATACAATATTACCATCACTATGCGGAAACATATTACAATAAGATCCACAACCTGTAACATATTGTTGACCTAGGTGTCGCATATTGCCCATATTTTGATAATGACTTAACCATTCCACTCATATGTATCTAACATTTCTAATTGAGATCATTGCAGACATTAGATACAAGAAAAGAATCAAAATTCACTCAAAGCTACTCTCCCGGCACATGCAAAACATGTGACTTTCACCCGCTTTGTAATATAGCCCTTAGAGGCTTAGAGCAATTTTTGTAATCACTTAAATTCATGTTTTGCATTGTATCTAAGATGGATAAAATGATTGGAACTCAAAAATCCATCATTTATACAGTTTTTGGAAATTCCAAAATACCCCTTAACAGGGATTTTGTCGGCCGAATTACAAACTCCGATCCATGTATTGAGGAATTTTCTGGGCTGTCGGCCGAGTTTCAATGCCAGGAAACTCGGCCGATCCACTGGTCAGTCAAAACCAAAGGATGACTGATCGGTCGAGTTTCCCCCTGGAAACTCGGCCGACAGATTCCCTGTTGGTTTTGTCACCTAGTGTGTCGGCCGAGTTGCCTTTATTGAAACTCGGCCGATCGAACTGTACTGGAATGCAGAAAAAGCAATTCCAACCGTTGGAGGAGTTGGTGGGACTCAAAATAGATCCGTTGCAAGTTGTAAAACGGCTAGTTTGTGCCACTTAACTCACCCAACCTCAAAGGGACACCCTCAACTATAAATAGGACCTCTTGGACTTCATTCCAAGGTTGCTCATTCACATATGCTTGGTTCTATCCTTAGTTGAGTGGTTTCCAACCTTTGAGCCCCCTTTCTCTCTCTACCTTCAATGCAAAAACGTGAGTAAGAGTGAGTTAGGATCCCTTTGTAAGAGAGCTACCATTTGTTCATTGTAAAGCTCTCCATCTTCATTCTCCCACCTCCATTCCATAATGAAGATTGTTTGAAGCTACTTCTCCGAGTGAAAGAGGAGTTGCTGCTGTTCTTCTCCGAGTGAAGGGGAAGATGTGTTGCTGATCTTCAAGGGTGAAGATTGATCGTTGCTCCAGCTCCCTTGGTGGAGGGAAAACGTGAGCAAGCTCTCCGAGTGAAGGAGAGGTGCAAGGCGAAGGGCAAGCAAGATAGGTAATTCCTTCAAGGCCGAAGACCAGAGCAAGAGTGGGTAAGTCCTTTAGAGAAGGCGGAAGACTACTTGCTTGGTGGGTAAGTCCTTGGTGAGGTAGAAGATCTTGGCTTGTTATATAAGACCTTGGATGGTTGGTTGTTGTAGCTTGTAATCTTATTTTTGTGAGAAATA
This sequence comes from Alisma plantago-aquatica, assembly GCA_963693085.1. Taxonomy (NCBI): domain Eukaryota; kingdom Viridiplantae; phylum Streptophyta; class Magnoliopsida; order Alismatales; family Alismataceae; genus Alisma; species Alisma plantago-aquatica. The sequence goes on from OY856409.1 coordinate 1,011,873,387, forward strand.
TAAGAGCCTCAAGTTACAAATCCTAGAGCCTAACCAACTCTAGGTAGTGGACTGACTTGATCCTAAGTTTAGGACGAGGAACCACTCTAAACCACCTGTCCAAGTGCATGTTTATCCATATCTCTTACCCTTGCTATGAATGCTAGCTTAGGACATCAAATTACTGTTTTGCTTCAAATTACACTCGTAATATAATTTGGTGGTTTAATCTATCTTGTGAAGTTTGTGAAGCTCTATTCAACCCCCCCCTTCTAGAGCCCATTGATCCAACAAGTGGTATCAGAGCGGGTCTTCTCCAAGCTACTTCAACAAGTAGGAGAAGATGGGCGATTCGGCTCTCGGTTCACTCAACCTTGAGGGAAGCTACTCCACAAGACCCCCGGTCTTCGACGGCACCAACTTCCTATATTGGAAGAGAAGGATGCAGTTCTACATCCAAGGAGTTAGCTACGAGATGTGGAAGATAGTCCACCTCAAGTACGACGAGCCGAAGGGGAACATCACAACATGGACGGACGAAGAGATGAAGCGTGCTCAACTAAATGCTAAAGCCATTAGCATCATCTACGCTGCCCTCTCTCCATCGGAATTCAACCGCATCTCTTCATGGGACACCGCTCATGAGATTTGGCACAAGTTATGTGTCACCTATGAAGGGACGGAGCAGGTCAAGGAGGCCAAGATCTACATGCTCGGAGGCCTACTTGAAAATTTCAAGATGGGGAAGAATGAAAGGGTTGCGGACATGTACACAAGGCTCAACGTCATCCTCAACAGCCTTGCAGCCCTTGGGAGTGTCATGGATCGAGGCACCATCAACGCCAAGATCTTGAGGTCTCTTCCAAAGAGATGGGAGCCGAAGGTGACTTCAATTGAAGAAGTCTACAAGCTTAGCGAGTTGTCAACCGAGGAGCTGGTTGGTAACCTACAAGCTCACGAACCAAGGCTCGACAAGCAAGAGGAAGAGGAGAAAAGGGAAGAGAAGGAGACAAGAAAGATGAAGGACACGGCCTTCAAAGCTCATGTCGAAGAAATGATGAGGCAACAACAGCTTGCCATGAAGTCTCCTTGCCCCTCCTCAAGCGAAGACGAAGGTGCTAATGACCATGAAGCCAATTACTCCAAAGGAAGACACTTCAAGGGAAAGCAATCCTCCTCCACTCCTAGGTGCTATGAGTGTGGCCAAAAGGGCCATTACAAGAATGATTGCCCAAAAGTCAAGAAGGGCTATCATAAGGGCAGTCACAAGAAGGATGACAAATACAAGAGAGAATCCAAGTACAAGAAGAAGGACAAGAAGGAAAGACGATTCAAAGATGCAGCTCATGCGGCATGGGAGGAGTCTTCTACTTCAAGTTCATCTTGTTCCGAGGATGGAGAATGTCATCTTGCACTTATGGCATCTACTAGTGAAGAGGTAATGGAGGTAAGTGAGGTAAGCAATGTAAGTGATGAAGCTTTACTTGAACTATCTAAAGAATCTATCATTGAAATGCTTAGTGAATGTCAATCATCTCTTGCTAAATGTAAAGCTAAAAGAAAGAGATTAGGAAAGATAATAGATGATCTATATGCCAAGATTGACATTCTTGATGAAAATGAAAAGTTACACCTTGATAGTATAGATTCTTTGCAAGAGCAACTTCAAGACCTTGAACTTCAATACAATGGAGTAGAGGTTGAGAATGGTGCTTATCTTAAAACTATTGAAAGTCTTAAGATTGAGAACCAAAATTGCCTAGATGAGTTAGATGTTCTAAAAACTGAAAATGTTGAACTAAAACTCATTGATGATGCTAGGAGAGAGGAAGTTCATTGTTATCAAAAAGAAATTGCTATGCTTAAATCTGAAAATGCTAGATTGCTTGCTCAAACAAATGATCTATCCTCTAGACCTATCTTGCCTAGGAATGAAGTTGCTAACTTAACTATTGAAAAAGATTCTCTTCTTACTAAAGCCCTCTGTCTTGAGGCCGACCTGTTGCATGCTAGAGAAGATCTTGATAGTTTATCTACTACTATTAAAAATCTTAGTGATGATAATGCTAAATTAAGATCTACCTTGCAAAGGTTTCTTTCCGGTAAAAAGTCTCTAAATGATGTTCTAGAGCACTCTACCAAACAAATTGGTACTAGTGGTCTAGGATACGATGAGAGTATCCCAAAAGGTAAGAAGAAGAAGAAAGGTAAGAAAAAGAGTGTGGAAACTCCAATTCTCAATGGAGAGTCTTCCGGCTCTAAAACTCCCATGGTATGTATGCATTGCAAATGTGATGATCATTATTCTACCTATTGTCCTTACAAGCCTAAGGGGACCAACCCAAATATGAAATGGGTCCCCAAGCTAACCCCGGACCCCAAAGTTTGAGTTGGGTTCCGACATCCTCTTTTCTTGCAGGTCACAAAGAAATGGATTGTTGATAGTGGCTGCTCTAAGCACATGACTGGAGAAATCAGCCATTTCAACAAATTTGTGAAGAAGAAAGGAGGATCGGTAACCTTTGGGGACAACAAAAAGGGTAAGGTTATAGGTGAGGGTGATGTAGGTAATGATTTGTGCATTAAAAATGTTTTGCTTGTTGATGGCCTACATCACAACTTGATTAGTGTGAGCCAATTATGTGATAATGGTTATCTTGTGCTCTTTACTTCCTTAGAATGCTTGCTTCTAGATTCCCTATCCTATAATGTCATATATAAGGGAACTAGAAATGGTAATCTATATGTGATAGTTCTTGATGCTTTAAAGCCCATACTAAATAGATGCTTAGTCGTGGATAAAAACGATCTTTCGCTTTGGCATCGACGTTTGGGTCATGTGAACTTGCATCAAATGAAGAAACTAGACAAAAAGGACTTGGTTCGAGGACTTCCCAAATTGGATTTTGAAAAGGATGAGGAATGTCAACCTTGTACACAAGGAAAACAAACCAAATCCTCTTTCAAGTCAAAGGGGTCATGAGTACCAAGAGAGTTCTAGAGCTTCTTCATATTGATCTCTTCGGACCTATGAGAACACAAACGCTTCGCGGCTCCAAGTATTGTCTTGTTATCGTCGATGATTTTTCTAGATATACTTGGACTTTCTTTCTTGTTTCCAAAAGCGACACCCTTGACGTTTTCTCAAGCTTTTGCAAACGAGTCGAAAACGAAGCTTCTTGTCATGTTGTTTCCATCCGTAGTGATCATGGGGGAGAGTTTGAAAATGATCTTTTTGAACGTTTTTGTGAAACATCGGGTTTTTCGCACAATTTCTCTTCTCCTCGCACACCCCAACAAAATGGAGTTGTTGAGAGGAAGAATAGATCGCTACAGGAAATGGCTAGGACCATGCTTCTTGAGTATGACACTCCTAAGAAGTTTTGGGCTGAAGCCGTTAGCACCTCATGTTTTGTGCAAAACCGAGTTTTCACCCATCCGACTTTTAAGAAAACCCCCTATGAACTATGGCGTGGTAGGAAGCCGTCGATTGATTTCTTTCATGTGTTTGGATGTCCATGTTTTGTTTTGAACACCAAGGACTCTCTCGACAAGTTTGATCCGAAATCCTACAAGGCTTTCTTCCTAGGCTATAGCACTACTAGCAGGGCTTTTAGAGTATTTAACATAGAACTATCTAAAATAGAAGAATCCATAAATGTTAAATTTATTGAAACTAACCCTGTTGTTGGCAAGCCTATTGGTGATAATGATGTTGCAGATGAAATCATTCCTATCCTCAAAGATCTCAACATCAAAGATAAAGGTAAGCAGGTTCAAGAAGAAGATCAAGAAGAAGAAGAGAAAGAAGAAGAAAGGAAGGATCCCACTCCCCGCTTCGCCAAAGATCACCCCAAGGAGTTGATCATAGGCAATCCATTTGAAAGAGTAAGGACACGGGCTGCACACAACAAAGAACAAGCAGACAGCGCCTTCATCTCTCAAATGGAGCCGAAGAACATCAAGGAGGCCCTTGGTGATGATGAGTGGATCCTTGCCATGCAAGAAGAGCTTGAGCAGTTCGAGAAGAGCCGAGTGTGGACCTTAGTGCCAAGACCAAACAATAGAAAGATCATTGGCACCAAATGGGTCTACCGCAACAAGCTTGATGAGCAAGGAAAAGTGGTAAGAAACAAAGCAAGGTTAGTAGCTCAAGGTTATAATCAACAAGAAGGTATTGATTTTGATGAAACCTATGCGCCTGTTGCTAGATTAGAATCTATTCGCATGCTACTTGCCTTTGCTAGTTATAAAAATTTCTTGCTTTATCAAATGGATGTTAAAAGTGCGTTTTTGAATGGTACAATTGAGGAGGAAGTATATGTTGCTCAACCTCCGGGCTTTGAAAATGATAAGTTACCCAATCATGTTTATCTCTTGCAAAAAGCTCTCTATGGTCTCAAACAAGCACCTCGAGCTTGGTATGAGAAACTAAAGAACTTTTTGTTAGATAATGGGTATATCATGGGCAAAGTTGATTGTACCTTGTTTCTAAAACACACTTCTACCCATTTTCTCATCATTCAAATATATGTTGATGATATTATATTTGGCGGAACTGACCTTGATCTTTGCAAAGAGTTTGGTTCTCTTATGCAGAGTGAATTTGAGATGAGTATGATGGGTGAGCTGACCTTCTTCCTAGGCTTCCAAATCAAGCAGACCAAGAATGGTAACTTCATCAACCAAGGCAAATACACGCTTGAGCTTCTAAAATGCTTTGGGATGGAGAACATGAAGCAAATGGACACGCCCATGTCAAACACTGCCAAACTTGACAGGGATGAGGAAGGTGAGAAGGTAGATGAGAAGCTCTATAGAGGTATGATTGGAAGTTTACTTTATTTAACTGCCTCTAGACCTGATATAATGTTTAGTGTTGGCTTGTGTGCCCGCTTTCAATCAAGCCCTAGGAAATCACATCTTATTGCCGTCAAGAGGATTTTGAGGTATCTAGCCAAAACTCCAAATTTTGGACTATGGTACCCTAAGTCAAGGGACTTTACTCTTGTGGCATATAGTGATGCTGACTACGCAGGTTGCTTAATTGATAGAAAGTGCACAAGTGGCACTTGCTTCCTCTTGGGACCATGCTTGGTGTCTTGGTTCTCCAAGAAACAGAGCACAGTGGCATTATCAACTACCGAAGCTGAATACATTGCAGCCGGAAGTTGTTGTGCCCAGGTCCTATGGATGAAGCAAATGCTCCAAGACTTTAACATTCATTTTGATGCTTCTCCTATTTTCTGTGATAATACTAGTGCAATTAATCTTTCATATAATCCAATATTGCATAGTAGAGCTAAACACATAGAAGTCCGCCATCATTTTCTCCGTGATCACATTGTCAAAAAGGATATTTATATCACACATGTGGATACGGAAAATCAGTTGGCTGACATTTTCACTAAACCGCTTGCTAGAGATCAATTTAATTTCATTAGGTCAAAATTGCTAATAACCTCTCTTGATGATGTTGAATTGCTCTCTAATTAGCTGGTTACATGTTATGTGTGTTGCTCATGCTTATAAATGCCTTGTTTGCTTAAAATGCTTGTTTTTGATAAATATCTCTATTGGTTTTATCTCATTTTCGGGTATTTTTCGCAAAACGAGTTTTTATCGACAAATAGTACACTATGATGATGAGAATGTGCCTAAATGTGTTTAAAATACATCCTAGATCCCTCAGAAAAATTGCCCTAGGTCGTATGAGGCTAGGACTAGATTTTAGGATTTCTCACATCAGGGTTTTTGTCGGCCGAGTTGGAAACTCGGCCGATCGGTCGGGCGCAGGGTGTCTGTACACTCTGTCGGCCGAGTTTCCCCACCCTGGAACTCGGCCGATCGACGGCAGACGAGTTTTATATATATAGGATTCGGCCGACTTGCTCCCTCTCAACTAGAGCAAAGTCGACCGAACCCTAGCCGCCCAAGCCCGACTCCTCCTCCTCCACCATCATCAGCTGCACCACCACCTCCTGAGCCATCTTTCCAACCTCCTCCACACCCGGCTTTTGCCGATTTTCATGTTTCCAATGAGGCCCTCATGGGGTATCTCATGCACCAGCAAGCCTATAACATGCAGGTCCAACAACATCTTCATGAGGACCTCTGCCACATCATGTCATCTATGTCTCTCTCCTGCCCGCAGCCCTACCCCACCTACCAGCCCTACCCCGGTGACGACTACGCTTCTTATGCGTATAGTCAGTTCTATCCACCTCCACCACCCTCTGCTTCCGCTGACCACTCTGCAGGTGGATACTCTCACCCTTCCCCGGTGTTGGCACTTCCAGGTGGACGCTTGTCCGAGCTACTGGCCCAGTACACCTCGACTGCTCCTCCCATTGAGATAGCTTATGAGCTCCATGCTCTGGGCATGTCTTGGGCTGAGCAGAGCGCGAGATGGCCTGGACGTGCTTTTGGTCCTACAGACGAGGATATGCCAGATCAGGACGATGCCGAGTCAGATGAGGCGACTGCGACAGATGCTGATACGGATGCTGACGATGATGATGCTGCTGATGAACAGGCTACACCGGCTGATGCCCCTCCTTCTGATGGAGACGAGGACTACCAGCCCGATGAGGACATGGATGCTGCTGTTGATGACGTCGACATAGATTAGTATAGCTTAGAGTAGATGTGTCTAGTGTAGTCTCGCATGACCATGTCATTTTCTTTAGGGACTATGTTTGTATCATCTATATTAGGCACATTATCTGAGATGTACTATGGCTTTTCCGCTTGTCCTTGTAGCTTTTGGTTTTATGTTTTGGATACATTTTGTATGACTTATCTTATCATGTAATCCATATTTTGATGAATGACAGTTGGTTGTTTTCATGAATTATCTTTGTGCTTCTCTGTCTTAATATGCTATGTTTGATTGAGTGTTCTGGAGAAGACTTGGTTTGTATGCTCTTCTACCCCCCTGCCTTTTTGAGATGACAAAGGGGGAGAAATATACCTCAATCATATTGCCATCATATTGCTTTTAGTGCTTGTATGGTTCTTTTCTTGTCTTTAAAACTTATATATCTTGACTTGGCTAGAATCATACAATATATATATGCTATGGCTGTTTGTGTGTTAACTAACAATGCAGGGATGAGTAAGCATGAATTGAGGGGGAGCATTACAAGACTGATCATATTTGCATCCCCTTGCAATTCTCTAAGCAAAGGTATAATTTTCATATTCTTTTCAATATGTTGAGGAATGGTTTGTCATTATCAAAAAGGGGGAGAATGTTGACCTAGGTGTCGCATATTGCCCATATTTTGATAATGACTTAACCATTCCACTCATATGTATCTAACATTTCTAATTGAGATCATTGCAGACATTAGATACAAGAAAAGAATCAAAATTCACTCAAAGCTACTCTCCCGGCACATGCAAAACATGTGACTTTCACCCGCTTTGTAATATAGCCCTTAGAGGCTTAGAGCAATTTTTGTAATCACTTAAATTCATGTTTTGCATTGTATCTAAGATGGATAAAATGATTGGAACTCAAAAATCCATCATTTATACAGTTTTTGGAAATTCCAAAATACCCCTTAACAGGGATTTTGTCGGCCGAATTACAAACTCCGATCCATGTATTGAGGAATTTTCTGGGCTGTCGGCCGAGTTTCAATGCCAGGAAACTCGGCCGATCCACTGGTCAGTCAAAACCAAAGGATGACTGATCGGTCGAGTTTCCCCCTGGAAACTCGGCCGACAGATTCCCTGTTGGTTTTGTCACCTAGTGTGTCGGCCGAGTTGCCTTTATTGAAACTCGGCCGATCGAACTGTACTGGAATGCAGAAAAAGCAATTCCAACCGTTGGAGGAGTTGGTGGGACTCAAAATAGATCCGTTGCAAGTTGTAAAACGGCTAGTTTGTGCCACTTAACTCACCCAACCTCAAAGGGACACCCTCAACTATAAATAGGACCTCTTGGACTTCATTCCAAGGTTGCTCATTCACATATGCTTGGTTCTATCCTTAGTTGAGTGGTTTCCAACCTTTGAGCCCCCTTTCTCTCTCTACCTTCAATGCAAAAACGTGAGTAAGAGTGAGTTAGGATCCCTTTGTAAGAGAGCTACCATTTGTTCATTGTAAAGCTCTCCATCTTCATTCTCCCACCTCCATTCCATAATGAAGATTGTTTGAAGCTACTTCTCCGAGTGAAAGAGGAGTTGCTGCTGTTCTTCTCCGAGTGAAGGGGAAGATGTGTTGCTGATCTTCAAGGGTGAAGATTGATCGTTGCTCCAGCTCCCTTGGTGGAGGGAAAACGTGAGCAAGCTCTCCGAGTGAAGGAGAGGTGCAAGGCGAAGGGCAAGCAAGATAGGTAATTCCTTCAAGGCCGAAGACCAGAGCAAGAGTGGGTAAGTCCTTTAGAGAAGGCGGAAGACTACTTGCTTGGTGGGTAAGTCCTTGGTGAGGTAGAAGATCTTGGCTTGTTATATAAGACCTTGGATGGTTGGTTGTTGTAGCTTGTAATCTTATTTTTGTGAGAAATATAAGAGCCTCAAGTTACAAATCCTAGAGCCTAACCAACTCTAGGTAGTGGACTGACTTGATCCTAAGTTTAGGACGAGGAACCACTCTAAACCACCTGTCCAAGTGCATGTTTATCCATATCTCTTACCCTTGCTATGAATGCTAGCTTAGGACATCAAATTACTGTTTTGCTTCAAATTACACTCGTAATATAATTTGGTGGTTTAATCTATCTTGTGAAGTTTGTGAAGCTCTATTCAACCCCCCCTTCTAGAGCCCATTGATCCAACACATATCACATATCATATCAAGTATTCACATATGTACAGTGGCCATCTGCCACACACCTATTAGAAAAGATCTGTTCGCATATAAGAGCCACATATACAAGCCATATGTACAACCAAGGCATACTGCCAAAACCACATATCGACGTACAAATCATCTACAAAACACAACCCTCTCAGACCTGAGAGTTCATGAATGACACATATGACTTTACTCTAACAACTTCCCAACCTTCTGCATCTATTGATCTCCAAGCTGCTCTTCCTCAACAACACAATCCTAGCCACGTTGTTGATGAGCACCTAAAAAGATGCGACAAACCACAAGGGTGAGACCCATGTCCCAACGAGAGATATAACTCTCAACCAATAATTATTACTACAACAAAATATAACATTATTAAACATGATGAGTAGATTCAGCTAAATGAATAACTTAAACTGATTATACAAGTTAGGCAAATGTAACAACTCTATTAGATAAGCAAATCATCATATGATTTTATAAGGAATATGAAGAACATGTATAATGGTTGATTTCTATTACCGCATTATATAAAAACTAAGAAGTAATAAAACAAGGCGCCAGTAAACATTCGATGTGAATTGTGATTAACCTTAAGTACATATACTACTTGGTTGTATTACATCTTTTAATTAATACCCTTAGGATTTGGGTTGTACCACTCAAATCCTATTGACCACTGCTAAGTTGAAATCAATGCCATACAAGATCTACGAAGAGCTAGAATATAATATCTTCTCCCTACTCGGTCAGTATGAGTCTACACCACAGTCACATATCTGTCAAACTGCTAGCAGCGATATATAGTCAAGCTAAAAACACCCAGTCTGCCCTTGGTACAAGTCACGATACTAGTCACTAGGGTTTATAAGCATAACCCTGCCACTGGGATACAACCACAATTGTCTTCCAATCACATCATCTACTATTTTACCAATCTAAACGTCACGACTCATTTTCGTCCTCTAACGTGGCGTACATGAGTCCAGGTCCACACACAACTTGTTTCCGCCCTCTGGCGTGCGTACATGAGATGAGGTCCATAGGAACATGACAAACCTAATAATCAGTCGTGACTGCCGACTTTCGCCCTGCCGAAGAAACAAATGCGCCGACTTCGATCTCTCATTCTTCATCTCTTCCACCTATCACGGATTGTGGTCTTTTGGCATCTTTTCATTAATCCACTCTCCGCTGGGTTCTTCGGGCACCGATAGGTACAACTAGTCATTTTCTTCGGTGCATTTTTGGAAAAAACTCTCATGAGTTCTGGTTGTTAACCATAAAGTTGGTCCTCTATTTTAGTATATCCGTCCACATATGGTCATGTTGTCTGTTCTATTGATCTTCCAGTTAGGATGGAATTCCCAACTGTCACAGGGAGGAGCTAATTGCTCCATCCGATCTGTCCAACATACTTCTATGGTACCCATCCTCTAGGATCATATTTAGATCGACGAGAGTATTTCTTCACGGGAGAGTTTTTGTTGCAGCCAACTTTATTTGTCACTTGACTATCTATTCCGATTAAAGCTTTCGTTTGTTCGCCATTTATTTGTCCACTGCACCCACCTACTCCAATCAGATTTTTCTTTATAAAATATATCTTTTGATGTGTTTTTTTTAACCAGATCTATGTCGTTAGCCCATTTTTTAAAATTTGTTAATATTTTATCTTCTAAAAATTTGATCATCTGGATCTGGGGTATTGTGAATCTACTATCTAAACTAATGAGGAGTACAACTACCCTCTAATGAGAGAGGTACGAGCAAGGGATGCAGGAAGAGAAATTGGACGAGGATAAAAGATGTACAAGTATAGGAAACACACCATGCAGTGGACTATATTTTTTCGTTCAATTGCTTGATGGAAACATTGTTTCAGTTTCTTAACAACCATCGACATTGTGGTTTGGTTCAAATATCTACATCAAAGACTTCAATCCGGTAGATATATATCGTTGCTCACTGCCAAGACAAGAAGTAGGGGAAAGAATTGTGATAATGAAGGTCCCACTATTCATGTGCATGTACGTGGACAACTAGAGACTAGATTCATAAAACTGGGAATGATGATGCAGATGCAAGCGTGGTTGTTGCGTCTTTTTAGTTTGTAACTTCAACTATATTAATCTAGTGCCTTGTTGTCCGACTGACCAATAAAAGATTTCAGGTTGCACTCTATGAACAATGCGTCAGTGCTAGGGAAAGAAGTTAGATTGACCTATATTTGTGTTTCTATTTTAGGATGGAAAGCCGTTGATTGGAATTCACCACCAGCAGCCATGATCTTGACACCACAACAAGCAAACTCAAGTATGCCTACAGACACAACCAAATTTAGTTTGGAGGTTGGTCAAGAAATCGATATATGTTATCATACTCAAATGTCCAAGAAGTTTCTACGTGACCATATCTTTTTTTCCTTTTACTTTCCGACAGCTCTGTTGCCTTTCATGTAAATATAACTGATTGTAGGTAGATTGAAGAGACATGCAATTGAATTTTCATTAGTGGGGAAACTAAATTTTAATAAATTCAAGATTATCCGTTTTAGCAAGGCAATTCCTTAATATTCTTTTCATATTATCCTGTCCTAGGTGCTATAAAACCATTATTGATGATGTACAACATGTCTAACTTTTCAACTACAATACTAACTATAGTTCTACATGAGACAAATACATCATGTCCTCTGGATGCAATGAAGGAATTACATAATATAATGCAAGCAAGATAATTTGTTAGTTTATTCCCCTTTTTTAGTTTATATTGTTGCGTTCTCATCATTTGTTGAAAATCATATTGGAGGTGTGCTTCTAACCATTTCGGCATTTCAATTTCTTCAAATTCTATGATGCTCATTGTCTACAATAGAACTA